>CM043721.1:28372216-29572216 GCA_023969325.1 Oryzias curvinotus
ATTTTGTAGAGCAATGTCTAAATCACGTAACCCCCCATTAACCATTTTACGATACAGGAACAAGCTTTGCACTGCACATCAAAAATTCCCGTAGCCACAAAAATACATCTAAAAAACTGATTAAACAAAACAGCACCTGATATAATAAGTGAATAAAAACATACAGATACTGACATGACACATTAATGATTACTTTTCTAGACTCTCCAGTTCCTGGTACGTCACATTTACAGTAGTAAGATCCAGAATCGGATTCTTTTACAAATTCAAAGTTGAGTCGAGCTCCGTCACTATACCACTGGCTGTTTTTCATCCACTGAAATATAGTGCTGGAATTTGACCGTGGGTGAGTGCAAATACGATGCACAGCTTCTCCTTCGTTTACATGTAATATGATATTTCCCTCTTCATCTTTAGGAACCGCTGTGTTGACAAATTTGACACACATAAAAGGTTTTCAGTCAACACATAAAAAAAACAGTTTTTGGTAGTATTTTTTTGGTTGTGGCATTTTTTTACAGCTAAATTATATTTAGATTTCTACTGAATCTGTTGCAAAGGTGGCCGTCACTGTTAAAACAAGCCAATTATTGTAACTTTGTTTGGAAAATGGAAACAGATGAATAGAAACAGTGAAAGGCAGATTCACAAAGATAAAAGAGGAAGCAAATCACTAACACAGCACTTGTATGCAGACAGGCTTACTATGGTTCCCAGCAACACTGATGTTGGTTGCATTGCAAACATAGCACGCTTCATCTTCTCTTTGAACCCAAGTCACAATTCAGTTCATGTTCATTTGCTGCTAGAATAGTCCAATCAGAGGGCTTAGACTTATTGTAGCGGTACCAGGAGAACCATGGCTTTGGGTTTGCATCAGTGTAACAGAAAAACGATATGTTGCTGTTAAGCTTTACATCGTATTTATCATCACCACCCAGGATAATTGTGCTCTGAGGTTTGACTAGAATAAAATATATAAGGTTTAGAAAACAAGATTTCTTAAAGAAAAAGGTTTTGAATCATGTAACAAATGAAGATTCTTAGCTTACATTGAACATCAAGGTGGTATTGTTGTGAGGATCCAGAACCCACAGAGTTTGTAGCTGTGCATCTGTAGTTGCCTCTGTCTTCTGGTTTGACCCTCAGTTTATATGTCTGACTTTTCTGAAGAGGCAAAGAGCTGGATTCTTTGATCCAGGAAAAGCTGTCAGGCTGTGGGTTGCTTCTTTTCACTACACATTCTAGTGTAACCTCGTCTCCTTCTTTAATGTCTTTGAAGCCTCTATCTGGATTCTGCCATTTCATCTGAACCTCAACTTCAGGTTTATCTGTGGACCAAGATGCAACACATCAGACAAGAAAATCAACCGAGACTCATTAGTGATGAAAATGTTGACATGAGATATCCAGTAAAGCACATAATAACCATTGACCATATTTTTCAAACTATGAGTCATACTGGAGTATGCAGTTTTCATATAGTATTTTTCAGTGGCAGACCATGCATTACCCACCTGGTCCTTAAGTAGAGCTACGTCTGAATCAATCAACCCCCATTAACCATTTTACAATACAGAAACAAGCTTTGCATTGCATATCGAGAATTCCTGTAGCCACAATAAATCTATAAAACTGAAAAAACAAAACAGCACCTGATGTAATAAGTGAATAAAAACATAGATACTCACATGACACATTAATAATTACTTTTCTAGACTCTCCAGTTCCTGGTATGTCACATTTACAGTAGAGAGATCCAGAATCGGAATTCTTTTACAGATTCAAGTTGAGTCGAGCTCCGTCACTATACCATGGCTGTTTTTCAATCCACTGAATATAGTGCTGGAATTTGACCGTGGGTGAGTGCAAATACGATTCACAGCTTCTCCTTCTTTTACATGTAATATGATATCCTCCCTCTTCATCTTTAGGAACCGCTGTGCTTACAATTTGACACACATAAAAGTGTAATGCTACAGTGACCAGTAAGAGGGCACTGGTAGTTGAGCATTAAGGGACTGATTTGGAAAGTGCACGAAGATGAGTTGATGAATGACTGGATCTGGAATGTATGTCAGAGAGCAACGGAGGAGTAAAAGTCTTAACTAGTTTGAACCTGCAGAGTGTCCTACATTCTATTTTATGTCTGTAAGACAAGAACAGACATGACAATTGTGTCAGAAGTGCTCCAGCGTCGGGATAGAACTCATGGCAAAGTTCAACCCGCCAAGTGAGTTTAAATTCGACAGCCCAGCAGAATGGCCGGAGTGGAGACATTGTTTCTGCCACTACCGGCTGGCAACCAAGCTGAATAAAGATGACGCGAGATTCAAGTGAGTTCGCTGATCTACGCGATGGGCAGTGAACCTGAAAAGATATTCACTTCGTTCGAATTCGATGAGGAGGCTCATATGAAGATCTTGAAATCATATTACAAATGTTTGACGAATATTTCATTCCAAGATGCAATATTATCCATGAGCGAGCGTGTTTCTACCAACGGAATCAAAAACAGGGAGAAACGGCCGAAATGTACATCAGGACATTGTATGAACTCGCTGAGCACTGTGAGTTTGGTGACAAAAGAGACGAGCATATTCGGGATCGTCTGGTTGTCAGGATGTCAGACAAAGAACTTTCCCGCCAGTTCCAGATTAAAGCGGATCTGACGTTGACCTACGTAATCGAGCGTGTACGTCAGGCGGAAGAGATAACGTGACAAGTGAATCTTCAAGCTAAGCCGACCAGAATCTCAGCTGGCTAAAGTCACAGCTGTCAGAAAGTCTGAGGGACAGCTAGAAGAAAAATGCAGCGGCATGAACCTAAAGGCCCGTACACACCGGGACGAATTTCGTCGCCGATTTTCGCCGACGAAATTCGCCTCGTGACTAAACAAAAGGCACCGATGAGAGAGTGCACACCGACGCGAAAAAAACGCCACGCGTCAAAGCGTCAAAAAAAAAAAACGCCTCGGGTTCGTTTTTTTTTTTTGACGCCTCGCGTCGAAATCTATTCGACCAATGAGAATGGCGCTTTTTGCTCACGTGTCTGGAGCTTCTGAAGTTACAGTAAAACACAACTTGGGGGGCGCTCAAACACAACACTGCATAGCTGAGCACACATACCAGCGAAGAAGACAGACGCCAAGTAGCGGCTACACTGCCGCAAAGAAATAATGACGGACATTCTAAAATATCCCTGAAAACGCTCATGAAACATTTTCAGCTCTTGTACCAGTCGATAAAACTCACCATGTTCTTCTCTTCTCGTAACTATGGGATGTACCCGAAATCGGCGTCTTTTCCGGCGTCTTTCATCATTCAACAGAACAATAATTTCCTCATCATTGGAACTGGAGCTGGAGCTACTGGTGCTTGAAATATTCCTGTTTTCTTTGTATGATTCTGACAAGCTCGTAAATACTGGCGCTCTTCTTCTGAGTGAAAAGCGACCACCTTGAGTACAGGAGTATTTCTGCTTTACATTAAGCACCATCTAATGTCAGGGAATGAAATTGCATGTTGGCTCGGCTCATCGTCAGCGAAAATCGCCTGGGTTTGAACACAAAAGACGTGGCGAAAAACGCTGGCGAATAACGCCTGGCGAATATTCGTCCCGGTGTGTACGGGCCTTAACAGTCACAGCACTCACACAAAGGAGGAGTGTTGGAGGTGTGGAAAACCACGCCATTGAGATCAAAGGCTTTGCCCTGCATTGAAATGTAAATGCAACAAGTGTCAAAAGCATGGACATTGGGAGTGTAAATGTCATTCTAACGCAGTGAGAGAGGTCACAAATGATCTTCCAGAGCAGGCATATTTCCTTGGAGCCGTAAATGGGGAGGATAAGGAAGGTGCCTGGACTGTAACTTTACCCAAAAAAAAATGTGAGGGTGAACTTTAAAATTGACATGGGAGCGGATGCTACAGTTATTGATCAGGAGACTTTCAAAAAGATGAGCCCTAAAACTGAACTGTTGGCTCCAGATACACACTTTGTAAGCCCTGGAGGTGAACTCAAATGAATGGGGAGGTTTCTAGGTGAAACCAGCTACAAAAGAAAAAAACTATGCATTTAATGTGTACGTGATACAAGGAACAAGCTGCTTATTGGGTCGCAGTGAAGCCGTAAAAATGGGCTTAGTGAAGAGGCTCGAGGAGGTCTCAGATGTGTTTGGAGCTGGAGGACTGCTTAGAATGGAACCAGTAAAAATAGCCCTGTGTGAAGACGCCCAACCATATGCAGTTCATTCAGCCAGACGGATACAGTTGCCACAGGTGAAAAAGGAACTTCAGCGCATGGAAAAGGAAGGCATAATTGAAAAAGTCACACAGCCAACAGAATGGTGTGCTGCAATGGTGCCAGTCCTCAAACCCAATAAAAAGGAGGTTCGTATTTGTGCAGATCTCTGGAAACTGAATAAAGCTGTAAAGAAGGAGAAGTACATCATGCCCACAGTGGAGGAGATTCTGCCAAAACTCACAGGATCAAAAGTGTTCACATTACTGGATGCAGCAAGTGGATTTTACCAGATTCCCCTGCATGAAGAAAGTAAGATTTTGACAACCTTCATTACTCCATTTGGGAGATACGCCTTCCGCCGTCTTCTGTTCGGCATAACAAGTGCTCCAGAAATTTTCAAAGAAAAATGACAGAGACTCTTGCCATCCTGGAAGGTGTTGAGATCTTTATGGATGATGTTCTGATCCATGCCGAGACGGAGGAGCAACATGACCAATGACTGGCCAAGGTTTTGAAAGTCATAGAAGCAGCAGGCCTCAAGCTGAACAAAGCACAGTGCAAGTTCAA
Organism: Oryzias curvinotus; assembly: GCA_023969325.1. Taxonomy (NCBI): domain Eukaryota; kingdom Metazoa; phylum Chordata; class Actinopteri; order Beloniformes; family Adrianichthyidae; genus Oryzias; species Oryzias curvinotus. Next base: position 28,377,029 of record CM043721.1, read on the forward strand.
GCAAAGAGAAGTTAGTTTCTTGGGTCACATTATCGATGAGGCTGGCGTTAGAGCAGACCCACAAGAAGTGACTGGCATAGAGAACTTTCCACAGCCACAAAATGTAACTGAACTCAAAAGGTTCTTGGGGATGGTTAATTATTTAGCCAAGTTCATACCAGAGCTGTCAACCATGACTCACCCATTGTATGAGCTACTGAAAGGACAAGTGGAGTGGATATGGGGACCTGCACAGTGTGAGGCGTTCCGAAAGGTGAAGACGGCGCTGACTACCTCTCCAATACTCACCTTCTACGACGCCAGCAACCCCACCCTTGTGTCAGCAGATGCTAGCAGCTATCGGCTAGGGGGCATCCTCCTTCAGCAACACGGGGACCACTGGAAACCGGTAGCTTACTGTTCTAGACGTCTCAGCGATGCAGAAAGAAGATACGCACAGATCGAAAAGGAGTGATTGGCTAGTGTGTGGGCATGCGAACACTTTGACAAGTACTTGTATGGACTGGATTCTTTTAGGTTGGTTACAGATCATAAACCACTAGTATCTCTGATGAACAACAAAGACCTGGACTGTGTACCAGTTAGGTGCCAGAGGCTACTGATGAGATTCATGTGTTTTAATGCCATAGCAGAGTATGCCCCAGGCAAGACCTTGGCGGTAGCAGATGCCCTCTCTAGGGGCCCTGAACAGCGTTATGGTGATGAGACTAGTCATGAGGATGTGGCAACACATATTGAGGTGGTCATGAGTCAGGTCCCAGCCACAACATACAGGATGACAGAGTTAAGACAACACACAGAAAATGACAGTCAGCTACAGGCAGTCATAGGTTTCATCAGAAATGGGTGGCCTGAGTATGTTGGCATGGTACCAGTGACGATCAGGGAATTTTATCATGTCAGAGGAGAACTGTCAAAGGTTGATGGGTTAGTCATCAGAGGCAGGCGCATTGTTGTTCTTACAGAAATGAGAGGGATTATATTGAGGAGAATACATGATGGACATCAAGGCTTGGTTAAATGCAGAGAAAGAGCTAATCAGTCGGTGGCGCAGAATGTCTGAAGAGATTGTGACAACTGCGCAACAGTGTGCATTCTCTAGGGAAAACAAAGGTTCACAGAGAAAGGAGCCATTGATGCCTAGTGAGCTCCCATCAAGGCCTTGGCAAAATGTTGCCAAAAATTTGATGGAGTTTAGGAAGAAACACTATTTAGTGGTATCAGACTATTACTCCAGATATCTTGAAATACTGAACCTGCCCACAACTACCAGCAGTCAGGTTGTAGCTAAGCTGAAAGCCACATTTGCACGTTTTGGCATCCCGGAGGTGCTGATGAGTGATAACGGACCCCAGCTAGTTTCTGCAGAGATGAGAGAGTTTAGTCAGTCATATGACTTTGTTCATGTCACGTCAAGCCCACACTACCCACAGAGTAATGGGCTGAGCGGGCAGTTCAGACAGCTAAAAGCATTTTGAGACAGGATGACCCACTTCTTGCCTTAATGTCGTAAGAACTATGCTACCCACCTTGCATGACAACCTGAAACCAGATTCAAGATTCAAGATTCAAGATATGTATTTTGTCATTGTCAGTTGAACAACGGAAATTATTTTGGAGCCTCAACAACAGCCACTCAGTTCAGTTCACCCAAAAAAATAAATAAATAAATAATAACCAAAGTGCAGCATTAGTACGAAAGGAAAACACAGCAAAGCCTTAACATGAAAATAAATAGGACATTAAATAAGACATTCAGTGTGCACCAGATTTTAAGTTAGCAGCAGCAATGCTAGACCAGTTTTCACAGTGTTCGCAGTGTGGTCAGATAAGGAGGGGGGGGGGGGGGGGCAGTAGCAAGGAGGGAAAGTTCAGCAGCCGCACAGCCTGTGGATAAAGGCTGTTGCTCAGTCTGGTTGTTTTGGCCTTAATAGACCTGTACCTCCTTCCTGAGGGCAGCAGATGGAAGAGGTGGTGGGCTGGATGGTGCGGGTCATGCAGGATGTTGTGGACTCTCTTCAGACGGCGGGGGGTGTAGAGACTGCTCATCTCTTGGAGAGTGGTCCCAATGATTTTCCCAGCTGTTTTCACCACCCGTTGGAGTCTCTGCTGATCTGCCTTTGTGCAGCTATGAAACCACACTAGGAAACTAAATGTCAGTACACTGCTGATGGCACAGTTGTAGAAGTTCACCATCAGCTGCCTGGAGATTTTTGCCGTCTTCAGTTTCCTCAGGTAATACAAGCGTTGTTGGGCCTTGCCCACCACTGAGGCAGTGTGTGGACCCCATGATAGGTCCTCCGTCACTGTGACCCCCAGATGGTCACCCTCTCCACCATCTCCGTGCCAATGGAAAGTGGCTGATGGTTCTTACTGCGTCTTCGGAAGTCCACAATAATTTCCTTGGTCTTTGTGATGTTTAGTATCAGGTCGTTATTGTTGCACCATGACGCCAAGTGTTGCACTTCTTTCCTGTAGTCCGTTTCATTATTATCGTTGATGAGTCCAAGCACTGTAGTGTCGTCAGCAAATTTAAAGATGAGGTTGGATGAAGACGATGAGTAGCAGTCATGAGTATACAGAGAGTAGAGTAGATGGCTCAGCACACACCCTTGGGGGGGCCCTGTGTTGATTAAAACAGTGGATGAAGTGTACTTTCCTACTGTAATCTTCTGTTTTCTGTTGGTTTGGAAATCGGTAGTCCAGTTGCACAGTGCGGTGCTGAGTCCAAGGGGGTGTAGCTTGGCTCGAAGCTTGAATGGCCGAATTACATTAAAAGCTAAACTGTAGTCCACGAAGATAAGCCGTGCATAGGTGTTCTTATGCTCCAGATGCTCCAGTAGCCTATGGAGCACAATGGCAATGGCATCTTCAGTTGACCTGTTCTTCTTATAGGCAAATTGATATGTATCCACTGAAGGTGGTATGACCAGTTTTTCCAGGCACTTTGCAGGGATGGGAGTGAGCGCCACGGGTCTGTAGTCATTTAGACATGTGACCTTCGATTGCTTAGGAATGTGGGTTATTGTAGCAGATTTGAAGCTGGCGGGGACCCATGCTGTGGAGAGCGACAAGTTGAAGATGGTGGTAAAGATGTCAGTCAGCTCCTCTGCACAGTCCTTCAGCACCCGGCCCAGTACACCATCTGGCCCGGCTGCTTTCCTGGTGTTGATGTTTTTCAAAACACCCCTCACCTCGTGTGCTCAGGACTGGGGGGGGGTGTCGGCAGAGTGAAGGGGGGGGGGGGGAGTAGGATCTTTGTTTTCTCTGTCAAAACGGGCATAGAAGAGGTTTAAGTCCTCAGCCAGTGTAGGACAGCCCACTGGGGGTGATGGTGATTTCCTCCTATAGTCCGTAATTGCCCTTATGCCCTCCCAGACCTGTCTGGGGTTTGTGGCGGAGGCTAAACTGGCTTCAATGCACCTCTTGTATTGTTGTTTTGCAGTGTTGATGCCTTTCCTTAAAGCAGTCCTAGCTTTGCTGTATGCTTCCTTATCCCCTCCTTTGAGTGCACGGTTCCTTGCTCTGATCAGTTCTTGTACTCCATTTGTCATCCAAGGTTGTTGATTTGGAAACACAAAAAGCTGTCTCCAGACTGTTACTTTATCCACGCAGAAACAGATGTAATCCAAAACAGTGGAGGTGTAATTATCCAGGGTTTCACGGGTGACTGTGCCCTGCTCTCTGAATACATCCCAATTCGTGTGGTGGAAACAGTCCCGAAGCATAGGAACAGCATCACATTGCCATGTTCTTACTGTTTTTGTTGTCTTCTTCTCCTTTTTGATTATGGGTGTATAAACTGGATGTAACAGAAGAGATAGGTGGTCAGATTGTCCGAGGTAAGCATAAACCTGAGCTTTGTATATGCTTTTGCTGTGTTGGTGTACTCTTGGTCCAGTGTCTTATCCCCTCTGGTAGCACATTTTACGTTGTGGTGGAATTTATGAAGGACTGATTTTAAGTCAGCATGATTGAAGTCTCCAGATACAGTCTGGATGTGCTACTAGGCCGTTGTTGATGCTGCTGTGTAGCTGTTCTAGTGCTAGCTTAGCATTAGCGTCCGGTGGAATATACACAGCACAGATGTAAACAGCAGAGAATTCCCTCGGGAGGTAAAACGGTCAACACTTTAGTAGCAGGAGTTCCAATTCCGGGCTACACAGCTTCTCCAGTACGGTGACGTTGGTGCACCAAGAGTTGTTTATGTAGATGCATAGCCCTCCGCCGCTCTTCTTACCCGACTCCGCCGTCCTGTCGGCCCGGTAGACGGTGCGGCCCTCCAGCTCTATAGCCGCGTCTGGGATGGTGCTGTCCAGCCACGTTTCCGAGAGAATCATGCAGCAGCAGTTGTTAAAAGTCCTTTGTGTAGCTGTCAGCAGTTGGATCTCATCCATCTTGTTCCGGATTGATCACACATTGGAGAGAAAGATGGTAGAAAGCTGCGGTTTAAACGGGTTAGCCTTTAGCCAAACCCCTATGCCCGCTCTCTTGCCTCTCTTCTGTCTGCGCTCGCAGCATCTCCTTCTCCGGTTTTCTGTTGTGAGTGTACCGGGGGAATGTCTGGCGATCTCCGGGGGGAAGAGGTATTCGGCTGACAGGTGGTGTTCTCCAGTATTTAGTTGTAGGAGTTCCATACGACTGTACTGAAGTGATAACGTTCTTGATATGTGCAAAAAAAATGCAAATCACCAGTGTTAAAGTGCAAAAAAAAGAGTAGCTGTGTGAGCTCCGGGCCGCTGCGTCTGTCTTGGATCTGATAAATTTCAAATGAGCCCCCACAGAGGAGGAGATCCGACAGGCAGATGCAGCTGCCAAGCAAAAGCAAGCTCACTACTACAATAGCAGAAATGGAGTACAACTTTTACGTCCACTGCAGCCAGGAGACCCAGTGCTCACCAAACTGGACGGACAGAAAGGATGGACAACGTCTGCTGTGGTTCACAGTTCTAGCTCTACTCCAAGGTCCTACGTCATGGAAACAGACCAAGGAGAGAGCTACAGAAGAAACAGACAACACCTGCAGTTCATCCCATCACCACCTAAACCTGTCAGTGAGACCACCCACCAGCACATTCTAGAAGACACGCAGGAAGGGGAAAAGCAACAAACTCTTACAACTTTCCCAGGGACAGGTACTGTCACTCGCTCAGGCAGAGTGACCAAAGCCCCAGTCAGACTAGATTGGTGATTTTGGACTTTAGTAGAGAAGATTAGTAATCTCTAAGTATGTATGTTTTCTTTGTTGAGTTATTTCAGCATTTGTTTCAATTAGTTGTTCTGTTCTGAAAGAAAGGGTAAGAGAAAAGGAAAAATGTTAATCTCAGGTAATAAGCTAAAGGAAGAATGTTAATTTTCGGTAATAAATTGAAGCCTAGACTAAGGAAACATGTTTAATTTCATGTAAAAATATGAAGCCTAGAATTTTTACAAGGCAATTGAGTTATTATTAAAATAACAGTTTACACCAGGAAGTTATTAGTTCCACTAAGAGTTTTCTAAAACACTGTTACTTGAAAGGGGAGATGTAATGTTAGAAGTGACCAGTAGAGGGCACTGGTAAGTTGAGCATGAAGGGACTGATGTGGAAAGAGCACGAAGATGAAGTTGATGAATGACTGCAGCTGGAATGTATGTCAGAGAGCAACGGAGGAGTAAATGTCTTAACAGTTTGAACCTGCAAAGTGTCCTGCATTCTATTTTATGTCTGTAAGACAAGAACAGACTTTACCAAAGGTTATTTAGCCAACACATAAAAAAAACATTTTTTGGTAGTATTTTTTTGGTTGTGGCATTTTTTTAGAGCTAAATTATATTTAAATTTCTACTGAATCTGTTGCAAAGGTGGCCGTCATTGTTAAAACAAGCCAATTATTGTAACTATGTTTGGAAAAAGGAAACAGATGAATAGAAACAGTGAAAGAGCAGATTCACAAATATAAAATAGGAAGCAAATCACTAACACAGCACTTGTATGCAGGCAGGCTGACTATGGTTCCCAGCACCAATGATGTTGGTTGCATTGCAAACATAGCACGCTTCATCTTCTCTTTGAACCCAAGTCAGATTCAGTTCATGTTCATTTGCTGCTAGAATTGTCCAATCAGAGGGCTTAGACTTATTGTAGCCGTACCAGGAGAACCATGGCTTTGGGTTTGCATCAGTGTAACAGACAAACGATATGTTGCTGTTAAGCTTTACGTCGTATTTATCATCACCACGCAGGATAATTGTGCTCTGAGATTTGACTAGAATAGAAATATATAAGGTTTAGAAAACAAGATTTCTTAAAGAAAAAGATTTTGAATCATGTAACAAATGAAGATTCTTAGCTTACATTGAACATCTAGGTGATATTGTTGTGAGCATCCAGAACCCACAGAGTTTGTAGCTGTGCATCTGTAGTTGCCTCTGTCTTCTGGTTTGACCCTCAGTTTATATGTCTGACTTTTCTGAAGAGGCAAAGAGCTGGATTCTTTGATCCAGGAAAAGCTGTCAGGCTGTGGCTTGCTTCTTTTCACTACACATTCTAGTGTAACCTCGTCTCCTTCTTTAATGTCTTTGAAGCCTCTATTGGGATTCTGCCATTTCATCTGAACCTCAACTTCAGGTTTATCTGTGGACCAAGATGCAACACATCAGACAAGAAAATCAACCGAGACTCATTAGTGAGGAAAATGATGACATGAGATATCCAGTAAAAGCACATAATAACCATTCACCATATTTTTCAGACTATGAGTCATACTGGAGTATGGAGTTTTTATATGGTATATATCAGTGGCAGACCATGCATTACCCACCTGGGCCTTCAGTAGAGCTACGTCTGAATCACTCAACCCCTCATTAACCATTTTACGATGCAGAAACAAGCTTTGCATTGCATATTGAGAATTCCTGTAGCCACAATAAATCTAAAAAACTGAATAAACAAAACAGCACCTGATATAATAAGTGAATAAAAATGTAGATACTCACATAACACATTAATTATTACTTTTCTAGACTCTCCAGTTCCTGGTATGTCACATTTACAGCTGTATGATCCAGAATCGGATTCTTTTACAGATTCAAAGTTGAGTGGAGCTCCGTCACTATACCACTGGCCGTTTTTCATCCACTGAAATGTAGTGCTGGAATTTGACCGTGGGTGAGTGCAAATACGATGCACAGCTTCTCCTTCTTTTACATGTAATATGATATCTCCCTCTTCATCTTTAGGAACCGCTGTGTTGACAAGTTTGACACACAGAAAAGGTTATAAGCCAACACATAAAAAAGCTATTTTTTGTAGTATTTTTTTGGTTGTGGCATTTTTTTACAGCTAAATTATATTTAGATTTCTACTGAATCTGTTGCAAAGGTGGCCGTCATTGTTAAAACGAGATAATTATTGTAACTATGTTTGGAAAAAGGAAACAATGAATAGAAACAGTGAAAGAGCAGATTCACAAAGATTAAAGAGGAAGCAAATCACTAACACCGCACTTGTATGCAGACAGGCTGACTATGGTTCCCAGCACCAATGATGTTGGTTGCATTGCAAACATAGCACGCTTCATCTTCTCTTTGAACCCAAGTCAGATTCAGTTCATGTTCATTTGCTGCTAGAATTGTCCAATCAGAGGGCTTAGACTTATTGTAGCCGTACCAGGAGAACCATGGCTTTGGGTTTGCATCAGTGTAACAGACAAACGATACGTTGCTGTTAAGCTTTACATCGTATTTATCATCACCACACAGGATAATTGTGCTCTGAGGTTTGACTAGAATAAAAATATATAAGGTTTAGAAAACAAGATTTCTTAAAGAAAAAGGTTTTGAATCATGTAACAAATGAAGATTCTTAGCTTACATTGAACATCTAGGTGATATTGTTGTGAGCATCCAGAACCCACAGAGTTTGTAGCTGTGCATCTGTAGTTGCCTCTGTCTTCTGGTTTGACCCTCAGTTTATATGTCTGACTTTTCTGAAGAGGCAAAGAGCTGGATTCTTTGATCCAGGAAAAGCTGTCAGGCTGTGGCTTGCTTCTTTTCACTACACATTCTAGTGTAACCTCGTCTCCTTCTTTAATGTCTTTGAAGCCTCTATTGGGATTCTGCCATTTCATCTGAACCTCAACTTCAGGTTTATCTGTGGACCAAGATGCAACACATCAGACAAGAAAATCAACCGAGACTCATTAGTGATGAAAATGATGACATGAGATATCCAATAAAGCACATAATAACCATTCACTATATTTTTCAGACTACGAGTCACACTTGAGTATGGAGTTTTTACATGGTATATATCAGTGGCAGACCATGCATTACCCACCTGGGCCTGCAGTAGAGCTACGTCTGAATCACTCAACCCCTCATTAACCATTTTGCGATACAGAAACAAGCTTTGCATTGCATATCGAAAATTCCTGTAGCCACAGTAAATGTAGATACTCACATGACACATCAATGAGAACTTTTCTAGACGCTGCAGCTCCTGGTACGTCACTTTTACAGTTGTAGTATCCAGAATCGGATTCTTTTACAGATTCAATGATGAGTTGAGCTCCGTCACTATACCACTGGCCGTTTTTCATCCACTGAAATTTGGTGCTGGAAGTTGATTTTGAGTTAGTGCAAATACGATGCACAGATTCTCCTTCTTTAACATGAAATATGTTATCTCCCTCTTCATCTTTAGGAACCGCTGTGTTGACAAGTTTGACACACATAAGAGGCTATCAGCCAACATGTAAAAAACTTTTAGTCCCTGCCAAAATCAAAAAAATGATGAAAGATCTCTGTAAATAATGGCAATAAGTTAGGAAGGAACTACAGTTTTGGTTATTAGGTTTTAATGCCTTTTTTTTCATCTCAAACTGTATCAAGTTTAAAGACTGTATGATGTGTGAAATAATTTGTGTTATTTGATCTTTTAAAACAATTGAAATAAACTTATATAATTTGATAACTTACGTTTAACAGTTAAGTGAACTCTCTTCATCAAATATTTGTCCTTGTTCTCTGATGTTTGACAGGAAAACTCTCGTCCGTTGTCTCTCCTGCTGGCAGTAAAGCTGTATGAAATGCTCTTAGCTTGTCCAGAACTCTGGGAGAGTCTTCCAGATGAAGAGTCGATCTGTAGGTTTGAAGGACATGTATGTGGCGTGGAGCATGTGAGCGTGACCTTTTCAGAATCCAACACAACAGGTGGCTCCTCAAACGTGATTGGACACGGATTATCTGAAAACACAACAACCAAATGCCAAAAAATATGGAGTTTGTAGTGTGACTGTTTGAGGTAGTGGACAGGTGTCTTTTACATAGAGAAGCAGTTCAAACAGGTAAAGAGTGGAGGACAGAGGATCCTCTTATAGAAGAAGTTACTGGTCTGTGAGAACCAGAAATCTTGCTATTGACCAAATGACCAAACATTTATTTCCATTATAATTGAAAAATAAATTCTTTAAGAATCAGACAATGTGATTTTCTGGTTTTCTTTCTCATTTTGTATCTCGCTGTTGAGGTATACCTTTGATAAAAAATTTACAGGCCTCTATTATTTTTAATTGGGAGAACTTGCACTAAATACTTTTTTGTCCCACTGTAGCTGTTTCAGGTGCACGGTTAGCGCTCTTGCCTCACAGCAAGAAGTGAAGTCCTGGCTGGGGGGCCTGAAACAGAACATTAATAGGGCACCTCTCTGTGTGGAGTTTGCATGCTTTCCCCGTGCATGCTTTGGTTTTTTCTCCTCAAGAGGGTCTCCCCACTATCCAAAAACATGCTTCATAGTCATTCTAAATTGTCCATGGCTGTGTTATTGTGGTCCTGCAACAAAATGGGGAACTGTCCAGGATGTTCCCAGCCTTCGCTTGCAAGTGGCCAGGATAGGCTCCAGCAGCCCCGTGTCCAAAAAAGGGACAAAAAATGATTAGAAGATGAATGAATGAATCTGTGGCTTTAAAATGTACAAATATGGAGGACATGTTTTTTCAATGTCATCAAATTGTTCTTGTAATATGACTATCAAGAAAGTTTTTCTGTGAATTTAAATTTATTGTAATTGTTCCTGTAAAACTTAATATACAATACTTGAGTATATTTATGCTATAGACCATGTATCTGTAGTGTAGGAAGTATACTAACTGAATACTTCTTCAAAATAAATTGGAACATCAGATTAGTGTACAGATAGTATATGAAAAGTACACTTTGAGCATATTGGCTCACTTTTAAGTATACTTGTACTACAATTAAAAAGACTACTTTTTGCTAAGGGAAGCAAAGAAAGTGTTCTATCTTAACCCTTGTGCTATCCTATGACCCCACCCTTCCATTGACGTGCTATTCCTACCATAACAAAGGTGGATAAAGGTGGAGAGGATTTCATGTAATCCTTGGACACCAGTGAAGATCACAAATCATTAGCCACGGTTACATGGGCAAAATATCTTGATCGGATCAATGGTCGGGTTAAAATTCAACTGTTTACATGGGCCCAGAAAACCTTTGTCCGATTAGAACAAACGTTCACATGGGGTCACACTTTCAGTCGGAATAAATCATTTGGGCATGTGCAATATTGTTGCAAATACCGGGAAAGGAAATAAATCCCGTTGTAAACAAACAGAGTTGCCATATACGTTTATGCAGCAGCTCAGTAATTTACGAGACGACCTTCCAAACGTGCTTTTATTAATGTTATGAATATTATGAGGTGCCTGTTCGCTCATCATTTTATTTTCTAATCCATGTGGTCAGTGCTTTTTTTGTGGAAGAACGGAGCTGGAAGACGCCAGGATAAGGAGAGGCTAACATGCGCTAACAACATTAGCTTTTGTCAAACTTTCTTTGATGAACACAAAATCCATGCTGGAAAACGCTGCAATCTGCATCTTGGGAATAACATCAGCCTTTATTTTGTCGGGACACAACTGAAAACAAAAATCCATGTGATTGTTTGAACAGTTACACCGCCCCAAAGCCGCTGTGTGAGCTGGCGGTCCGAGCTTTGCTCGAACACGGTTTCTCCTGAGTCCTGCAGCCGCTAACCCAGAGAAGCGGGACGGCTCGCAGTCTGAATTCTCCCACACATAACAAAACATCAAAACGCACACGTAACTAAGCATCCTCCCTTCCCCTCAAACACACATTAATAAATTCTGCTGCTGTTCGCTCGGTCCCCCGGCGACCGAACCCGGACCACGCAGGGTACAGACGTCACGGTGCACGAAGCGTTCCTCCCCGGCACCCCCCTCGTGAGGGGTGTAAGAGAGGGGAGAGGCGCTTCACATCGCAGAGCAGCTGATCGGTCCTGTATGGGCCACCAAAACTTTCTCTCAGCGAAACACCATCTATGCATGACGTAAACCAGAGCAGTAGTGACACATGATCGGAATGAACTTTTTACATGCACAAAGATCGGATAAACAATTGGTATAACCCACCTATCTCAATCGGAAAGAAATTTTGTTCCGAACGTGTCTGATCGGGGCAGACTATTCCAAATGGCGTGTTTACATGACGCATCTTTCCGATCAGGCGTTCTTTCCGATTACTTTTGCCCATGTAAACGCAGCTAATGAAGAAAAAGGATCAGCGCACTGTCTAGTGGGGTCTAGATGACCGAACTCCTAATGTAAAATTGCCCAGGATAGCACAGGGGTTAAACCTGAAATTTTCTAGGCAATATTTTAAAATATTTGTTACAATATACATTTTAAGCTTAGATTTCTAGTGTAGCCATAGTTTGGAATATGTTTCACACTTACCAACAACGGTTAGATTTGCTGCAGGGTTTGTCGTCCATTTGACATTTTTGGATTTCCCAAAGAAGCTCAGTGAATAGCTTCCACTGTCATTTTTAGTTAGTCCACAGATCAAAATGTTGCAGATCTGTTCTGGTTGGCGAGTTTTTTGATTTGTGAGTAAAAAATCAGAAAAGTTTACTCTGTTTTTGAAGAGTGAACTGACAGGCCACTTTGATTCATTGGGGCTGTAAATGACAGTGCCAGTAAAGCCATGTTCTCCAGTCCTTCATCCTTCAACCAAAACCAGTCTGCACCTTCAACAGAAATATCAGCACTTTTGGGTTTACATTTGATGTGGACACAAGAGCCTTTCATGGCTGTGAGCTGGGTCTTCTCTAAGACGAAAGGATTTTCTTGGTAAGAAAACACATCTGTAGAATTGAGAAAAAGTAGTAGGATAATGTTAATAAACTTCAACACAAATATTTTTGAATAAAATCTTAAATGGAGGTAAAAAAAAAACTTACTTTTCACAACAGAAAGAAACACCAACCACCAAAACATGTGAGCATCCATTTTTAAACTGGACAAAAGCAAACATTGTGTTTGTAGACCACTTCATATTTAAAGCATTCCTGTGCAAATGTTTTAATAATAGTTCATTACAATTTAATCTAAAAATTTTAAAAAGGTTAATCGACTTAATCAACTTAAGTAATTTAAAAGCACAGAAGTGGGAGCTTACCAAAACCAGTTCAAAACCACGCTGGGGAGAAGAACAGAAAAACTACCAACAACTCTCAGTCCATCACCTAAAACAAGAAAAAACAACTGATCATCAGAAAAAGAAAACAAAATGTCTGAAGACAAACAACTCAACCTATAAACAGAAAATAAACCTGAAGTTACACTCCTTCGCCTAAAACAAACGGCTCAATTAAACCTTCAGGGCGCCACAATTCAAGAACAAATGTTCCAACAAAGGGGCAATAAAATCTGCGAAGTGGAATCAACACCGCCTTGGTCCAGCTGAGCTGCCGCGCTCACTCCAGGTTTCAATAAGGAGCACCAGAGTAGATATACGTCTGATATACGTATGTCAGGTCACCTTAGGTCACCTTACACTATCCCTTTCAGTGCAAATGAACTATACTGCAGATTTCTCAACTTCCTATTTATCCCCTCTCTTTTCCAGTAATTAAAGTGTGCAAAATCCTAAAGTTGCAAAATTGCATTTTGTATTTAAAACCCTCTGGAGAAACACATTGCTGAGCATCACAGATTACCATACATGAATTGAACTTTATTAATCCCAACAAGAGGAAACTCAATGCTGCTGAAACACGATCTTTCTTTCATTACAGTAATGTATAAATAAACATAGGATTTAGAATGTGTTTTGTCCAAAAGTATATAACCTAATGTTATTTACCTGACGGTTTTAAACTTAGTGCAGGTTCTGGATGAAAACGTTGACATCTTTTATCCATTCATGTGTCCTTTTTAAATAATAATTTATTAGATTTCAATGTAAAAAATGATTAAAAAAGGAACAAGCTTCATCAACTACAGCAATTCAAAAGCGCTGGAATGGTAACCTAACAAAATCAAAATCATGCTGAGGAGTGACGGGAAAAGCCAGGGTTCACAACACTGATATGGTGCCTGTCAGTCTCCTCCCCCTCCCCCTCCTGCTCTGCTCCTGACTCCACCAGCTGGGACCAATTCACCTCATCACCTGCTCTGCTCTTAAGGAGATCCAGACCCATTAGCCAACGCCATTTCTTTGCCCTCTATGGTGACGCTACCTGGTCTCAAGTCTAGCTCATGTTTCCATGTTCATGTCTGGCCTCATGTTTAACCTGCCTCTCTCTGTCTCAGGATTCCAGCCTCCAAGTGTCCCCAGTGTGGATGTCAGTCTGAGTCCTCCTGCAGTCTGGTAGAAACCTCAAGCTTTGCCAAGCTATTACCTCCAGCCACGCCACAAGCCGCTGTCCTCTCCAGCTGCCCGCCAAGCCACACCAACTTTCCTGGAAGGAAAATAAAACTCATTACTTACCTTTCACCAATCCTCGTCCTCATTCTGGTTTTCAGCATCTGGGTCTGTCAATCCTTCAAGTCATGACAAACACGGGGAACAGAAACCAGCCAGTTCACCATTCAATGCTTCAGACTTTTGGAATAAGTAATCCAAAAGGAAAATAAATCCCATCAAAAACAAATACGACTACTAAAGATAAAAAAATAAACCTGAAGTTGCACTGCCTTGGCAAAAACAATAGGCTCATTTGTAACCTACCTAATTGGCCCAGAACCCTAAGAAGAACAACTTTCCAAATTAGATTCCTCTATATCCTATTTATTTGCCAGTAATTTAAGTGTGCATATTCCTACAAATACTGAAACTGAAAAATTGCAAAAAAAATATTTAAAGCTCTCTGGAAGAACCCATTCTTGCTGAGTATTGACCATCATAGATTAGCATGCATGCTACTGAAACATTTTCTTTCATTACAGCAATGTGTAAATAAACATAGGATTTAGAATGTGTTTTATCAAGAAAGTATATAACCTAACATTTTCTACTTGTCTGGTTTACAACCCATTGCAGGTTCCAGATTCTCCTTATTTATGCAGTGCAGGTTATGAACAGAAGACACTGTCTAAAGGCTTCCCCAGAATCTTCCTTCTTCAAAGTTTAAAGAGACAATAATCCAAATCTTATCATCACAAAATTCTGGTGAAAGAGGCCTGAGGGAGGAGTGCACACCCTGTGCGTGCAGCATTTGCACACAGTCAGTAAGGAGCCAGTGTATGCACCTGTCCATCATAAGTGCATGTAACTTATCCTTATCACATTTCACGATACACTTACCGCATGCACAACAATGGTATGTTCTATTTTCATGAGGTGGACGCACAAGCCTCAAGGGAACTTCAAAACACACCTACACTTCTCTTAAGATACAGCTTCTGCTCTGATACCCTCTGGCACCTCTAATATCTACGGGCCCTGACAATCCAAAAACTTGAAGCACCTGTACGGGGCTTGAGCACATGTGACCACGGCCTTAAGAGGGCAGCTGTGTCTGCAGTTTGACATCTCAATGGACGTCACAATATATGGAACACAACATCATGCATAAGTGTATTGTCAAGTATTTGTAAGGATAATTATGTTGCGTGCACTTATGATGCTGTCGTACTCAAGTCGTTCGTCAAGTATGCATCATTGATTTACAAATCTTTATAAAGATTTTTAATGCGCATTGTGTTCACCTCATGCCAGTAAACGTGTGTTTAATGTGCTAAAAGGAATAAGACTATCTTAGCATAAAACATATTTGTACATTTACATCCATCCATCTTCTGAACCTGCTAGAGTTCTGTCGGGGTTACAAGGTTGCTGGGGTAAACCCATCTAGTGTTGGGAAAAGGCGGGGTACACCTGAACAGGTTGCCAGTCTGTTGCAGGGCTACACTCAAATGCACACCTAGGGGCCATTTGGAGATGCCAATAATCCTATGAAGCATCTTTTTACCTGTAAAGTTGAATTCATCATTCCAGTTTCTGTTCAAAGGTTTGAAAAATGCTTAATTGTATAAAAAGAGAGATTTTCAGGAGACAGCAGTATTTGGTAAATGTTTATTAACATATAAAAAAGACTAAATACAATCGTAATTATTATTAAGAAAAATCCTAAAGGATCAGCTGTTTGGGGCTGAGACATCATCAGTTAATTTTGCACAATGTGTTTGTACAAAAACAAAACAAATTTTTTTAAATCTTAAAGGAGAAACCTCAAGGTGGAAAAATACAAATAATAAAAACATATAGGCCTAATACCATTTTGATGTATCGATAATATATACAAAAAAAGGACATTTAAAGAAATAAGAAACATGTAAACCATAACTTTTAAGGCAAATTTATGTAAGATATCTGAAAAAATATAGATTCAAGACAAAGTTGACAAATAGATAGCAAATAAAAAACAGGATTAAAATGTTACTTCGTGTAAATACAACATAGCAAAGACAAAAACTTTGGTAACCATTTTCTACAGATTTATATTATATAGGGTTATATTTATAACCCTTGTGCTATCCTATGGGGTCCAGATGACCCAATCCGCACACTGACTTGTTCTCCCTACCAAGACAAAAAGGTGGATAAAGGTGGAGAAGATTTTATGTAATCCATGGACACCAGTGAAGATCACAAATCATTGAAGAAAAAAGGTTTAGCACACTGTCTAGTGCAGGGGTCACCAACCCTGTGCCCGCGGGCGCCAATGCGCCCCCGAGCACCCCTTGTGGCGCCCCCAGGAAATGCACCCAATTTTTTTTTTTTTTTTTTTTAAATTGAAGCAAATATTCAACAAACAATAACGGCATGTCTGTCAATGACAACAATATCAATGCTGAGGTAAAGGTAGACAAAAAAAAAAACAAATATGAAAACAAATATAACTTAAAAATCAATAAAAATAAGGGTCTGGTACAAAGGTTTAAATAGATCAAATAAATTACACAATTTCTGTGCATTCTTATGATTCATGTAGTGTAAAGATTTAGAGAATAGGTTGAGTAATCCATTAATGTGAGGTTTCACCTTTAAGAATTTACAAGTATGAATAAAATGGTTTACAATCAGTCCATTAATCAGGAAGTCAGATTTTTGTCAATTATTGTAATGGAATTTTAATTGTATTCCAATTTAAAGGGTTAATGATGATATTTTTGGATTTAAGCCAATTATGAAAAGAAGACCAAAACTCTTTTACATGAAAACATTAAAGAAAAAGATGTTCCACAGTTTCTACATCATTTCCACTAAGGACAAACAGATCACTGTTAGATCCCAGTTAAAGCAAGAATGTAAAAAATGATTGGAAGGGTAAATATCATTTAACGGGAATGCTCCAAAAATAACACTGCTCATATAGCAAATCAATCAAAAATGATGTCAGGAGTTCAGCTCTAAGAAAATGACAAAAAAAGCAAAGAAAACGGAATAATTTGATTTATTATTTCTAATTATTAATATTTCCTGGCTTTGTTTGTTCATATTTGCATAAATTTGACAAAATATATTTATTATTCTGGAATAATATTCCTGTCTGTTTTATTCATATTTATGTTTAAAAAGTTAAAGTTAAGTAAAAGTTTCAAAGGTTTAAAAGTTTAGCTTTATGTGTTCAATAAATGTTTATCTTGTTCGGCCCAAAACCTAAAGTGTGTTTTGGATTTAGGCCCCCTCTGCAACTGAGTTTGACCCCCCCTGTAATACGAGTCTAGAAAATTGATGCATGTTTTTGTGTAAAATTAGCAAATAAAAATAGGGCACACAAAAGGATGTCGTCAAATTGTGTTTGTGTGTTGGCGGGGGGGGGGGGGGTAGTAAACAGGTCCTGTGGCGCCCTTCATACCACTTGGTGCCCATGAAATTGCCCCCAGTCTCAAAAAGGTTGGTGACCCCTGATCTAGTGGGTCTAGATGACCCCATTCCCAATGTTAAAGTTCCTAGGTTAACACAAGGGATAAAGACGATACAACTTCAACAACATGACATAAAAACAATTTCAACAGCTGCTCAGTTTCAATGAAAACAGACTTCTACTTTCACTGTATAGTTGATGCTTTACAGAAGTTGAAGCTTTTTGTGGGGAGGGCAGAGGAGGAGGGGGCTGCAGTTGTCAGTGTGGCTGGTGACCAGGAGGGAGGTGATGAGAGGGTGGGGTCATTGGATTTTACACCAATAGAAATGTGCAGAACAGCTATTGTTGTTGATTTGATGACAAAATGATCGTCCAGAATGACATCAGACTAAGTAACAGCTGGGAAGTAGGCACAGGTCCAAATGTCTGAAACATCAGTTTACACTTATATCTCTTAAATTTCTAAAAAATATATGTACTTAACTCAATGCTTTTTGAATTTGAAGGACAAAAGACAAATTTAGCTTCCAGATATCTGGAAACCTATACAATCATACCTCCCACAATGCATCGCTTGGCATATGGAAGGGGTGCTAGAATAAAATTACATTTTCTTGGTCAACATTTGAATGTGTTGTTTTGGGAGACACTACACATTTACAAATTTAATACATAATATATAATTTGAATTAATTCAGGTGA
Source organism: Oryzias curvinotus (assembly GCA_023969325.1). Taxonomy (NCBI): domain Eukaryota; kingdom Metazoa; phylum Chordata; class Actinopteri; order Beloniformes; family Adrianichthyidae; genus Oryzias; species Oryzias curvinotus. The sequence continues at coordinate 28,394,907 of CM043721.1, forward strand.
TTTTTGTAACAGTTCTGGTAAAGCCTCTTGTCTACGCCAGCAAAAGCACTTTTCAGGTCTTAAATATAATTTGAGAATACTGAGTTTCTTCCTGGTGCTCCTTCACCTATGCAGAATGTACCTCCACAGTATCTTCAGTGGCATCCTAGACAGAGCTCTGTGCATTCTGACGTTCAGCTGCATGAAAACTAGAGATGTTCTCATAATCCATCTCCACCTCTTCTTCCTTCAAGAGAAAATAAAGTAAGCTTTTCAGAAGTTTTATAATCAATTTCCCACTTTAAAAGGATGAGTGAGGTTTGTTTAAACTTTAAATTAACTTCAACTTTAAGAGACAGAATGTTTCAAAAAAAGAATTTCAGGAACACATCGCATTGGCAATGAGAATAAGTATTTGATCAATAGGTTCACCTCAGTACTTTGTTTTGTAACCCTGGTTGTTAATAATAGAGATCAAATGTTTCCTGCCTGTCTTCTCTAGGTTTGAACACACTGTGGATGCTATTCTGGTCCATTCTTCCATGCAGATCTTCTCAAGAGCTGTGATGCATTTGACACTGGGCTCCACAGACTTAGTCATGGTGAAAATTTGCAGCATGACTGTTTAAGGGTGTGGACATGTGTCTTTTTATGCAGATAACAAGATGATAGAAAAGCAAGAAATAACAGCTCTGTGAGGACATCATTGGTGCTTGTTTGTTGGTGTTAAGTACTGATTTTCTGCATCATTTTATGATTCTAAAGAAACATACAATGGGATTTGCTAGATTCTTTTATTTACCTTCTGTCTCTCACAGCTGAAGTGTTTCTATGAAGAACATTTTAGATCAAACTTCTCTTTTTAAGTAAAACAACTTGCAAAATGAATGCATAGCATACTTTCTTACCACAAAATCATTGCAGGCTTGTGTGTTCATGGTTCCCTGCTGAAGTGATTTATTCTTCCTGTGTGATAAAAGTAATGAATAGATCAAGATCATATGAGTAAATCAAACATGGATATTTGTTTGAAATTGTTTTGTTAGTCAAAGACTAAACCATATTTCTTACCTGTACAAATTAAAAACTACAACCACTATAAAGATCAAAATAATGCCAATAAAGGAAAGTTTCACAGCTGATGTTCCTTTAAGTATTTTAGAGGCCATGTGATCTGTGGTATAGAATAGAGAGACACACGTGTTAAGTTGATTGTAGCTTCACAATGAGAGAAGTTATTATTCATCAAGTGTACATCTACTCTTTACCACTGTGTGATAAAAGCCAACAACTAGGCAGTTTAGGAATAACACGAAATTAAAATTATAGGGGTTTACTTCAAACTCTTTTATTAACTCTCTTTGCAGTGGTTTATGATTTTATGATTTTTTAAGCCTCTACATAATACTGACAAACATTTAAGATAAAGCTAAGAATTAAATTTTAAAATAAATTAAATATAAAATTAATGAATTCATCATCTTCATTCACTTACTATCAAACAGCCTGATGGGTTCAGAGATTCCTTGACCAATCTCATTTTCAGCAACACAATAGTACTCTCCTGCTTGATCTGAGAAAACTGTGAAGTGATTTCCACTAGAGACTTCTTTATTTTCTGGTTTGTTGTACCAGACATAAGTAGCAGGAGGATAGCACTGACTGTTGCAGCTCAGAGTCACTAAACGTTTCCCATCATGCAACAGCTCTTTACCTTTGATGATTGTTGTTTGTTTTGGAGCATCTAAGCAGAATAAAGGAAGAGATGAAGCAGAGCAACATTATGAGTTTAGTATTTGTATGTTTAGAAACAGGTGGTTCACATTTTATGTTGCCCTTTTTCTAACACTCACAATGGACTGTAATCTGTACAGGCTGGGATTTTCCTGTTCCAACATTATTTGTAGCTGAACAGCTGTACCATCCACTGTCAGAGGGACGGGCAGATTTCACAGAGTATTTCCTCTCAGAACTCACAGTCATTTCCCTGCCGTCATTGGTCTTCTTCATCCAGATGAGTGAAGAGACGGATGGGTTAGAATGGAAGCTGCAGTCCAATGAGAAAGACTGATTTTCCACCACAACAGATCCAGGCTTTGCTTCTACTTCCACATCTTTAGGAGAATCTGAATTCAGAGAGTTTTAAAAGGTGACAACAATATCAATCAAATGTCATTTGTTTTATTTAAATTTTAAAAAATTTACTACACAAAAAAGTTTTCTTTTCATTTTTTATTTTTATTTTTATTTTTAACTTGTCCTGTCCAACAAAAAAGTTTTCTGAAGCAGCAATCTTCAGTTTTATATATTTCAGTTTATGTTTTTGGTAAAACATTAAACATGTCTCCATCATTCCTCACTTCTGTGAAGAAATAATATTCCAATATTAAAATTATCTCTGCTGACAGAACCTATAAAACTAAAGAAAAGCTAAGTACAGAAACACGGGCGGCCGTGGTGCAGCGGTAGGGCGGTCGACCCATAATCGTAAGATTTTAGGTTCGCCCATGTGTCGAAGTGTCCTTGGGGAAGACACTAAAACCCCACCTTGCCTCTGGTGAGAGGTTGGCGCCAGTGTTTGGCAGCGGAGCCGCCATCAGTGAATGTGTGTGTGCGTGGGTGAATGGGACTGTGACTGTAAAGCGCTTTGGGCCTTCGTAAGAAGGTAGAAACACACTAATACTAACACCTAAACTGTTTGTTGCAAGAAGTCTACTTTGAAAAAAAGTTATAAATCAAACATTTGTGTTTCACTGAATGTTCTTGAATCTCAACAACACAGTTTGTTACTTCATATTTGTAACTTTTTTGTCTCAACATTTTTAAAAGTTTGACAGATATTACCGTATATATATAACTGACACTATATGAGTGACATTTTTACTTTTGCACTGAAATAAATGAGTTAATATACATTTATTGATCACTCACATTCAACCTCCAGCTTCTTCTCCTGGCTTCTCTGATTTCCTTCACTGTTTGATGCAATGCAGATGTAAGATCCAACGTGAACTGAAGCTGCTTTAAATGTATTTATGAAAGTGTGTTTTTTAGATTGGGACGAAATTTCTCCTACAAAGTGATTATATGATGTTGAAGATGTTTCAACAGTGAAAGTAGCAGCTGGAAAACTTTCAGCGGTACATTTGACTGTGATGAGTTGACCCTCTCTGACCTTTGTGTCCATGGTCAACAGGACGTTGGTGGGAGGAACTGAAAAGAGAAATTGACTCTGAGATTTAAGAGTTGGATTTGAAAAACAATCAATAATTTTTTCTTCGATTATTATTAGTTGCTCTTAACTAGTACTTAATAATCTGTAGATTAACTGTCAAACAATTATCTTCAAATCATAAGCAAATTTAAAATGTATTCTACAATTTTGTAGAAATTTGCTAAAGACGTAGCTGCAATGTAATAACAATAACACATGCTTTATTAATGATTAGAACAGAAATACCAGTAAACTCTTTTCACAAATCTTTATGATTTGAGTGTGTAAGTTAATAACTGGTGAACTGAATCAGACCTCACCTCAAACATTATGATGTGGTCGACTTACTTAAAATGCCAACCGTCTTACTTTTGACTGATATGAACGTTAATGTAAATAAAAATTTAAAAAATGTGTTACTCACACAGAACTTGTATACAAGAAGGTGAACTGTCTTTCCCCTGACCAAGAGTATTGGATGCAGTGCATACGTAACATGCTTCATCTGTTCTTTGAACCCGATGTATATTCAAAACCCTTTGGTCCATTGTTGAAATCTTTTGTCGGCCTTCAGACTGTTTGAACCAGGAGAACTGTGGCTGTGGATTTGCTGCAGCATTGCAGGTCAATGAGACGCTGCTGTTGATTTTAACTCTGTTATTATCAAGACCCGAAGTGGAAATGGTGATATTCATTGGCTTGTCTAGAAGTAAAAAAAAAAAATTGTATTCCCTGTATTTTTTAATGCAATTGTATTGCTTATGTTGTTTAGAGTATCCATAAATATGTGGAACTTACATTTAACATCAAGATTAATGGACTGTGATGTTCCAGAGCCAATCAGGTTTCTGGCTCCACATGTGTAGTTTCCTCTGTCCTCTGGTTTGATCCTCATCAATTCATAAATCTGACTATTTTCAATGTGTTCTCCATCTTTTTGCCAGAAAAAGCTGTCAGGTTTTGGGTTGCTTTTCTTCAGTTTGCACTCCAGGATGATGCTGTTCCCTTCTTTGATGTCTTGTAATGTTCCTTCACTCTGATTCTTAATCAGTATCTCAACTTGAGGAGCAACTGAGAAGACAAAGCACTCATGTATCAGTGATTCAGTCAAATTCACATTTACAGAATTTTAATATAAAAACAAAACAACTTCTTTGTTACAGTTTAGATCCTTGGTAATTTTAAATTTATTATTGTTGTGTCATGTTTTTGATTTCATATTTTTTCACAACTGCATCATTTTTCTGTTTCTTGATCTTTGTACTTACCACCAACAGTTAGGTCACCTCTTGGGTCTGTAACCCATTTAATGGCTGGATCTTTTTCTTCAAATCTTAACGTATAATTTCCACTGTCATTCACAGTCAGATTACAGATGGAAATTTGACACAGTTGATGTCCTTGTTGTTGTCCAGCAGTTTCATTTGAAGAGCCTGTATGCTTCACTCTGTTATTAAAGAGTGGACTGACGGACGGCTTTGACTCATCATTGCTGTAAAGAACAGTCCCAGTGAAGCTTTTATTCTGGTTCCAGGTTGCATTCTTTAACCAAAACCAGGTTGCACCTTCAACATTTGCAGAATAATTTGAGGAGTTACATTTGATTTCAACACAGGAGCCTTCTTCAGCTGTAATCTGGGTCTTCTCTAAAACAAAACGATTCCACTGTGCTGTGTAACAAGAAAAATCTGGAAGAGTGTAAAAAAAAAGCAATTACTGGTAGACAAGACATGTCATGTACCGGTAATCCAGGTAGACATGTTTTATTAAACAAATAAGCAACATACTTGTAGAGAGGGTCAATAATACCAACCACCCAAATGGAAGAGACATTTTCACTGAAGTCTGCTCTCTGCAACACAAAAACAAACATTTGCACTTTAGTCTTTTCTAAATAAATGAAAAACATATCAGAATTTTTGAAATCTTTGCTGTTGCACCTTTACCAGAGTTTGGATGTTCAACAACTATACAGGTACTAGAAGTGGATCATTTGGTCTGTGGGACATTCACTAATTAAGACACTGTTGCACTGGGTTTATCTTATGGTGGAACACCTCTCCAGCTTTAGACCTCTGAGGCTGGATTTCCATAATTACTCCTTCATAAAAAGTCTTGCATTACTTTAAATTATTGTACATCCATTGTGTGCAGTGCTTTATGGTTTTAGAATGCTTGAGGTTGTGGTTCCAACTGTGCTGATTTAGACTGGGTTGCAGTTTTTATGAACTTGTAGCTCTCTTTTTTTTTATATATTTTTTTCATTTTTTTTTTACAGTCTTTCTTACATCATTGGTGCTGTTTGCCTAGAAAACCAGTTAAATTTAACTAACTCTAACCGTGTAACCATGATGCGGAATAGCATTTGGGCCATAAAGAGAGAAAAAAAAGGGCATTGAAAATTCTGACTTTTTTCTCAGAATTCAGACTTTAATCTTAGAACTGTGGAGGCCTGTTATTCAGTTAGCTTTAGCAGCACCGTGGAGTCATACATGCCGAGTGGAACTAACGAAAATGTCCTCTTTAAGTGTCTTGCTGGTACTGTCCCATCACTTTTTAAAATGGCAGCTGTTAAACCCATCTTGAAAAAACCTGGTTCAGATCCCAACTTATTCAATGATCTCCGCCCAATTTCTGACCTTCCCTTCATTTCCAAAATTCTTTAAAAAAAGTCGCCTCCCAACTCTATGATCATTTAAAACATAATAAGCTTCTTGAACCTTTCCAGTCCGGTTTCCGCCTCTCACACAGCATTGAAGAGAAGAAAGTAAAGGGAAGAGAGGGGAGAAAGTGGGGGATACAAGCACCAATTTGAATATGTTATTATTTTAAGCTGTAACAATTATTCCAGATCTGCTGGAAAGACAAATATTACATCAAAGGTGAAATTCTGACACAAAAATGAGCGGAAGACATCTGTCCATCAATACACTGTGGATTAGGAGGAGGGATGAAGCACACATGGGGCAGTGGGCACATGCACGTGGGGGTGGAGATACGTGCATGCTGCCCAAGTGAACCGTGTGATTATAAGGGGAACCAGATCCTCCCCAGCCCGACCAGCCAGACCAGGGGGGAGGAGAGACCCCCAGGCCAGGAGCATCCCTGGCACCGGGACCCAAGCAGCCCGGAAGGGGAGGAGGAGGAGACCGGCCACCCACCCACCCAGGTGCATGAGAACCCCCTTCAGGAGCCCCCCCCCCGGCGCCCAAGGGCATAGGCGAACCCGGCGTCCGGCCCCCAGGCTACAGGACAGGAGCACTTAGCCGTACCAGGCGGCAGCCATGGGGGCCATCGGGCGCCGGACACCGAGACATGGGCCAAGGACGAGGCCAGGGCCCCGAGAACCCATGAGCCGCCCACCACCCAGCAGGCGCCCCGTCTCCGCGAGCCAGCCCCCAACACCTGACCCGAGCAACCCAGAGATCGCAGCGCACCCACAGCTCCACCCCCCCTCCATAACCCTACCCACTACAACCCTCCTCACCCGCCATATTATCTGACCCCTCTTCCCAAATCCCCCCAATGCCCCCCCCCTCTGTGATGGGGAGGGAGAGCACCAGAGGATCCCAGGGAGCCAGCCCCCAGGTCCGTCCCACCCATGCACTCTCCCACACATACTTACAATCTTCTGGTTGCCCCCCACCCCCTGTTGCCACGCAGTAATCCCCTCCGGCTGAGAGACCCCCCAGCACCGCAAGCCCGACCACCACCGCAGCCGACAGGATACCCACAAGCCCGACCGCCCTGAGAGGACCAGGCGGGTGAAGACCGGCCGCCCCTCCCCGACCCCACCAATGTATGGAGGTGTGGGTGTGCTGTGTGTGCTGCAGGTAAAATAGGAGGTCTCCAGTGTGGCGGGCCCCACTGCTGCCAAGCTGCAGAGCCCCCCCACTCCGGGGTCCCTCTGTGTGTGCTGCTAACATGCAGTGTGTGTGTCTAAGGTGGAAGTTAAAATTGTGGGGGGGACCAGTGAAAGATGAGCACGGATGTTTCACTGTGCCCCCCTCCACCAGACCATCCCCACACGGCCCTAGATGAATCAGGGTGTCTAATATGCAAGTAAAAGCGGGATGGAGGGTGGGCGCTGACACGACCCAGAGAGAGATGCCCCCAGTGAGCCCCGCCAGCATAACCCACCTATCCAGTTCCCGGAGCCCTATGTGCCTGTGTGCAAGATTTATTTGGGTGGGAGCGGGGAGGAGCAGGCGGATGGGCACAACCGGTGGAAGAAGGTTCCCCCGAGCGACCGGCCCCCCAGCCGGCTGCGGTAGGTGCCCCCCTCCCAGGGCGGCCAGGCAGTCAGGAGGCGGCAAGCCAGGCGCAGACAGAGGCCGAAGCCTCGCCAGCGCTGGGAAACAGTCAGCAAGGAAGGGGCCCGGTGCCAAAACGGAGGGGCAGGGGGTCCAGCCCCACCATTCATGCCCTGACATCCCTAAGGACTAGCACACTGTGCCCCCCCAGGACGCCCCCCCCCCAAAGAAAAATAAATGGAGAACCCAAAATAGATTATAAATATAATAATAATAATAATAATAATAATAATAATAATAATAATAATAATTAAGGAAACAATGATAATAATAAATACTACTACTTATAATAATAATAATAATGAAATAAATATAATGAAATTATGTCAAATACTGACACCAACTAAACGACAGGCAGACAAAGAATACATTTATGGAAAATAAAAACATGTCATCAAAATGTCTACAATAGTTCATAAAGAATGCTGAGAAAAAAGAGAGAAGAGAAAATGCAAACCCTTTAAATTATGTTTAGAATTAGACGCATCCTCATTGCAAGAGTAATGACAGCACCTGCCTGTCTGCTTCCCTCCTTGCGTGTGAGAGTGCCACTGCATGGCAGGTTGAAATGAGGAAGTCTTTCCCCGGGAAGTTTAGTTTGCTTTGATGACAAAGTAAGTTTATGTTAATGCATGTTTTCTTGGAGTATTTTTGTTTCTAATATTCACAATGTTTAAGTAGTGCACAGCTAACATTGTGTTAATTAAATAATGAGCATAAAGCCCACGTGGGCGCTCTTGACTTCTTTGTTCTTTTTATGTTTTTTAAGTTGCATATTAAGTTTGTTTTAGTTTACTATAGACCACACACATACATATGTTCATCCACCTATGGAAAGTTTACCTGCCTCCGCATGTCAAACTAAAGGATGGAAACAGCCTCATCCAGGCCTTGAAGTAGTGCTCTGGCTGGCACTCCGGGTTTGAGAGTGCAGTGTTTGAACCCAGATCCTCATTTACAGTTGCTATGATTATGTTATAAATTATAAAATGTTCTATTTCTATAAAATGTACGACTAAAGGTTTTTCTTCTGAAATGTTTTTGTATGAATTTATGGGAACCATAACACCTTTTTTGCTATATGGATGAGTTAAACAGGAGTTGCCAACATTATTTACAAGGGAAGAACAAACACATGTAACGCCAGCAACTGAATATTTCAGAAGGATACAAATAAGTCATAATGAAAATTTAGTTGATTTAACCCTTGTGCTATCCTATAGGGTCAAGATGAACATTGACGTGTTTTTCTTACCATGACAAAGGTGAATAACCCTTGTGCTATCCTATGGGTTCCAGATGACCCCACCTTACATTGACACATTATCCCTACCATAACAAAGGTGGATAAAGGTGAAGAGGATTTCATGTAATCCACAAACTCAAGAACTGTGTATATATATATATATATATATATATATATATATATATATATATATATATATATATATATATATATATATATATATATATATATATATATATATATATATATATATATATATATATGTATATATATATATATATATATATATATTGAACATAGCCAGACTGTATTGCTAGTTAGTAACCACAGTGATATCTGGGTTAGCTCTTTTGATAACTAAGTCCAGCTTTTGGCAGTGGAAACCCGCACAATGAACTGTCATTTTGCAAAAAATGTGTTCACATGCATGCACTGAAGAAGTGATTTGACCTCACCAAGATGGCGGTGCTCTCCTCACATGAGGAATCACGTGATGTCTCCTCTAGTGATATAACTCATTGGCTAAATCCTACTAAAAATATAAAAATAAAAAAACCCCGCCCTGAAAAAAAATAAAAATAAACTGCACCCTGTAAAGTTTGAAGCGGTGCCGATAGCTTTGCTAATGTGGGTGCTGCAGTTCTCTGTTCCACAAAGAAGAAACGTAGATTGCTGTGGATACTCTGAGGTGTCACGTGACTTCAACCTCCTGAGCTTTATTTAAACTCATGCAGATCCAGAATAACAAAAACTGTGTTGTATTTAATGTTATGAAGGGTATAATTCAGTAAATGTCAAATTTGTTGGTTTCACTCCTGGAGCTCCTCTGACTCTTCTGAAGGATATGGCTCGAATGCGCCAGTAGCGCATAATTCTGAGATCAAAGTCAGAATTCTGAGTTTAAAATCAGAATTCTGAGATCAAAGTCAGAATTCTGAGTTTAAAGTCAGAATTCTGAGATCAAAGTTAGAATTATGAGATCAAAGTCAATATTCTGAGATTAAAGTCAGAATTCTAAGATCAAAGTCAGAATTCTGAGAAAAAAAGTCAGAATTTTCTATGATTTTTTTTTTCTTTCTTTCTCCACGACCTAATCTCTTCTGTACCATGACAACTCATCTCATAAGTGAGGAAATAACGTTTAGCTCCTACAGTTATGATATGAGCAACAAAGAAAGAAAATGGAATTGTCGCGGACAGGAAGGCCTCAGAGATCTGGGCTTCCTTACAAGCCTGCCCGATTAAGCCTGGATTCTCAAAAGGCTGTCATCAAAATTTAGCAAAACAAAATAAATGCAGCTCAAGAGCCTAATTTTATTGAAATGATCACTGTCTGCATACTCACAGAGGCTTTTATATACATGTGAGCATTTTCAGATTTGCCAATAGGACACTATTTGTTGAATATATGAATTGAGGAATTGAAAATGTTAGTATTCAGATGAAAAAAAAGGTCACTAAATTGAGAACAAGACTCTATGACCAACATTCAGGTTTAGTCTAACTAAAACGTACATTTTAATGTTTTTAGGAGACCGTTTATTGTATGTTATGACATACTTTACGTCTGCCGAGGTTGATGTGACATGTGAAACTTGGGTTTGCAATGGCGAATGTCGTGCGTTTCGTCAAGTTTCCTCAATGTTTAAGGTGTGGTTTTCAGGACCTAATTTATCTTGTTTCTTTCACGAAGCTGTGAAATTGATCCAAAGTCACATGAAAACTGCCTTTGGCTCACAAATATCCACAAAGTCCTTCTTGTTCCGAGTCGAAATAAAATTTGAAGCTATCCCAGTAAGCACTGCGACGTATATTTTGAGACTATGAATTTTCCAATGCAGAAGTTATTCAATGGTGACGTGAACATGCACAAACGGCATGCGCAGTGACACCCTTTGCGGTACCTGTAACATGATGTGCTTTCACGGTGTAGCTCATATAAAAATTCCATATATGGTTACATAGTTGGTTGAAGTCTAAATGTAAATCTATAAAACTATGATTATATTTTGATAAAAAAGGAACAGCTTTAGAAAAATGCAAACCTTCCGCTTTTCAGTGGATAGACATGGATTTATCAATACTTTTCTAAACTATTTCTAATTTACATTTTTAAACAGAAGAACTCAGAAAAAAACATTTTCCCTGTAAAATAAAAGACAAAGGTCTCTCAGAAATGTAGCAGATGAAGTCAAACAAACTTATTTCATTTTTTCAGAACAACAAGACTCAAATTGTGGCACAAACATGCTAAACAAACAGATAAATCAACATGATACAGCCACATTCGACTAAGAGGCAGTTTTGTCTTACCTTTAAAGTACGTTTTTTTAATTCATATGCAAGTTAAGTCAAGCAGACGAGAGCAAACCTGCCTGTTTTAACTCAGCAGTCTTAGGTGTTACTTTTTTTTGTCTTGCTGCTTCCTTAAAGCGGTTTTAACTGCTGCTATTCAGATTTGCCAGCATTACATTCTGAGGGGAGGGTTTTCATTAAAAGGAACTTATACAACATTTATGGTGGCACTGCTTCTACATTGCTATAAGGAACTCAAAACATAAAGTATAAAAAAAAACATGCACAAAGTTTGTGTTTCACAACATTAAAGGGAGACTAAGCCACAAATAGACAGGAAGCGTAACTGAGAGACTGATGTGAGACCTCATTTCCTTTTTTTCTAGAGCAGACACCGCTTTTCTCTCAGCATCAGCAGCCATTTCATCTGTCAGGAACTAGTGGTGGAGGACCCAAAATGCAGGAGACCAAGCTTGGTGACAGGGAATAAATCATTTCATAAACAAGCGGAAACATGAAAAAACTATCGGGAGAACCAAACTGGAGACACAACAGAGACAGATGACCTGACAAGGATGAACAGAAACCAAGACACTTAAATAGGCTGAGGTTAATCAACTGAACTGAAGACAGCTGTGGATCATGAACCTTAAACTGGAGTGACTGACAAAAAGAAAACCAAAAAACGTAACAAAGAACAAAACCAAACCACAGAATCCTTACATCCTTACATCCTCCATGGCTGTGTTTAACGCAGAGACAGTGGTGGGTTATAGAATGTAAAAAAATGGGGAGTGTCTGGATACCCCCACACCAAGACCCCTGCCGAAGGCAAGGTCACAGTGGTAGTATGGACCCCCAGATGCCCACACGGGAAAGCAATTCCTTTCTATCCAAAGACAGGGTTTGTTGAGAATCTGTTCACAAAATAATATTCACTGAAATAACGTCAACTAACTAGCTTCCTGTTTCTGTTCAGAAGGTGGGAGAATTCACCTCGGGGGAAGGAGCTACTTGGCAGTGGCCCCCCTCCATGGTTGCTGCATATATACAGGCCCCTCCCCTCTTGGTTTTAATTGCACTTTAGACATGTAGGACCCTTGGTGGAGAGGGTGCTTAGTCATCACTGTGAGTAATCAGGAGATGTCCTGTCAGTGCTCTACCCGCCCATTTTAACTGCACCCTTTAGTACACCCACCCTTTACCCCACATCAATATACACTCCAAAACACACGCATACACACAAATACACATACAAGGAAGGAGGGACCTCTGATTTTCTGTCCCCTACCCCCTCCCTGACAAGGGGAACCTGGCAAATTGCAACGGTGGCCCTGAATGAAATGTGTGGGTCTGAATGCATAAGTATGTGTGTGTGAATGTTAGTTGTTGTATTATGTCTATGTTGACGTGTTTGTATGTGAACATTATTGGAGCCAACAGGTATGTTTGCAACATTTAGGAGTGTGTGTTCAGGCCCCGCCCCTTTTAGATTTATTTCTCAGCATTAGCTGGCAATAATGATTATTAACTTCCAGCAACTTTTTACTTTGATGCTTTATGATTTTACCCCATCTATCATCACACTCCTCCCTCCTCTCTATCATCCCTCTCTCTTCTTTTCCGTCCAGTCCAACAAAAAACTGTTACAAATACAATGAATATGACTAAAGTTTAGTCTAAATTACAAAAGGGTTTTATTCAAATCTAATATTCCTGTTTCTATTCAAAACGTTGGAGAATATCTAATGAAATGGTCACCAGAAAAGCACAGAAGCATCTCCATCCCCTCAGGAGACTCATGAAGGCTGGAATTCCAACACCTCACCTCATCACCTTCTACAAGGGCACCACTGAGAACATCCTGACACAGAGCTCCACATTAGCAACTGCAAGGTTCAGGACAAACGACGGCTCAGCAAGATTGTCAGGACTGCAAGCAAGATTGTTGATGCACCTCTCCCGATCCTGGAGGAGTTATACGAGCAAACTTCTTATTTCTTCTTATTTTATTGTGCATTCTATTGCTTTTGTTTTTAGTTTCACTTTTATGTATGGCGACCTTGGGTTCCTTGAAAGGCGCCTAACAAATGAAACACATTAATACTATTATTATTATTATTATTATTATTATTATTATTATTATTATTATTATTATTATTATTATACATGGATAACGGCTCTAAGCCCCCCCCTGTAAACAAGACTGCAGCTAAACGCACAGTCACTTTAATCACACTGAATGCTGGTCTCTATTTTTTTTTCTTTTATTCTATTTCATTTTTATTCATCGTATTTTATTGCTACTTTCATTCTATGGTTGTTATTTTATTGCTTGCTTCTTTGCACTGTCATGCTAGTGAGGAACAACATCTCGTCTCACCTCTGCAAATACTATGTGTGGAATGACAATAAACAAAATCTTGAAATCTTGAAATGACCGATCATCCAGGCTACACAGCAGTATCTGGTTAAGATGGTTCAAAACATTATAAATGAACAAATAAAACTGTTATTGTTGTTAAAAGAACTAAAGAACCAGCTGTATTGAGGCTATCACTCCATCACATTACTTTGTACGAAAAAATGTAGATTAAAAAAACTTTTAGAATTCCAGAAGAGTGAGATTGTGAAAAGTAATTCATATTCTAAATTAATAAAACACATTTATACCATGGTTCGGGTGAATACTCGATTCTGGTTGGCTGCTGAGTGTGCGATAAAAGGTGATAACTGCACGCCCCAAAAAGAAGTTCCGGTTACCTATCTTAAATCTTCTATATCACTGTGCTGGCTTCTTTAAAACAACCTTTAGCTTCATCATGTGGACAAAAACAACTGGTAAGAGGTTAACATTCTCTCTGAACTGATGCGTTGTTCAACCCATCGGGACGATGGTGCGGTCACGTAACCGTGACAACGTGCCGTACAACGTAACAGAAAGTCCAGTTTACGTGAAAAATGTGATCCAAATCGGAAAAAAAACAAGAATTAAGGACTAAAAACTGATTAGCATTTATTTCTTTTGTAAGTGACCATGGTGTAAGGGGGTTTATGGCCTTCGAAGTGTGCATTATCGCTTTTTAACGCACTTCACAGAAGCAACCTTCCGACGTGATTCTTCCACGGCATGCATTAGAAAATAACAATGCACCCTTCGTCAGCACTACAATGAAAATAGTAGTGCAATGAAATGACAATGTAACAATAAAAAGCCATCCATAAAAATCTAAAGCATTCAAATAATACATTTTACAACAAATCTATTTAGGATATTTGAGAAAACATAGGTACTCAGAAAAAAGTTAACAAAAACAAACCAAATGATAAACAACATGATAAACATTCTAACAGTTGTTCAATCACCAATTATTTCCAACATTAAAAACGTACTACTACAAATCATATTTTAAAGAACAGTTTCTTTTATATCAAAGCAACATGAAGCTTCTGGTTTTAATACTGTCAGGGGAGGACGTTGATGAAGAATGCAGAGATGGGAGGCACACGGTTCCAAGTTTAAGGGGTTTATTTCCAAAACAAAAAGTGCTGCTGAGCGGGAGAACCTAACAAAATTAACTGTAGACAAACCAAGTAGACAGGAAGAAGACGGTCAGGGATATGACGGTCTTCTTCCTGTTTACCTGCCCCCCTATACTTGGAATTGTGTGCCTCCCATCTCTGCACTTTGGGCCCTTCATCAACGTCCCTACCTGACCGAATGGACCAGCCAAACTTTTTTCCGGACCCAGCAGAGCGGGACATGCTGCTCTAGCAACCACCTGCCTCCCATCTCTGCATTTTGTCTCCTTCGTCAAACCCCCTTCCTGACAAATACAATTTAATATTGCAAAAGTTTTGCATTATTTGCAAAAATGTTTACTGAAATAATATCAATACATTTGATCAAAACTGAGTGCATTGTACAAGCAAAACAAGATTAGACAGTAAAGGCCAGTTTGTTGAAAGGATCAGAGATGTTAAATCCTCATGAAACAGCTACGGTGAAGAAACAGCTATAGTGAGTCAGCCCAGTAGAAAGATGTTTTGTGAGTTAAGTCAATAATGCTATTCTCTGAGGGAGTGAATTCCAAAGTTCAGCCTCTAAGCCTAGCCCTAACCCTAGTCTTGACCCTGCTGAAGGCTCTGTCCCCTATGGTGCTTTGGTGGCTAAAAGAAACAGTCAGATGAAGGAAGAATGAAGTTCTAAGTGAGGAGGATGGAGCGGCAATGAGGAGGAGAGTGGACATGTAAGAGGGAGTTGTTGGTGGATGTGAAGGTAAATAGCAGGAATTTGCAGTCAATTCTGAATTTGACAGAGAGCTGCAGATAAACGTGATGAGATGAGGAATGTTTCAACAATCCAAAAATCGTAATTATTTGAGCGGCTGATTCCCGGACAACCTGAAGCTTGACAGATTTGTGGAAAAAGCAGAAGAGGAGTGAATAGCAGTAGTCACAGTGGCTGGTGACAGGCCTGTAGACCATGATGGAGGTGTTATGGGTGGTGACACATTTGCTCAATAATGCATCATTTCAATGACTTTCTGGGATGTTTACAACAGTTCTAGTAAAGCCTCTTGTCTCCGCCAGCAAAAACACTTTTTAGGTCTTAAATCTACTTTGAGAATACTGAGTTTCTTTCTGGCGCTCTTTGGTTTAAAGTTCACCTGTGCATAAGTGACCTCCACAGTATCTTCAGTTGCATCCTAGACAGAGCTCTGCGCATTCTGAGGTTCAGCTGCATGAAAATTAGAGATGTTCTCATAATACATCTCTACTGCTTCTTCCTTTTAAAGAGAAAATAAAGTAAGATTTTCAGGAGTTTTATAATCAGTTTCCCACTTTAAAGGATGAGTGAGGTTTGTTTAAATGAACTTCAACTTTAAGAGACAGAATGTTTAAACAAAAAAAAAAGAATTCAGAAACACATCGCATTGGCTGGTTTTTAAGAATAAATCTGTATAATGGTATTTTTGATCAATATTTTCACCTCAATACTTTGTTATGTAACCCTGGTTGTTAATAATAGAGATCAACTGTTTCCTGCCTGTCTTCTCTAGGTTTGAACACACTGTAGATGCTATTTTGGTCCATTCTTCCATGCAGATCTTCTGAAGAGCTGTGATGCATTTGACACTGGGCTCCACAGACTTAGCCACATTGGACATTTGCAGCATGACTGTTTAAGGTTGTGGACATGTGTCTTTTTTATACAGATAACAAGAGGATAGAAAAACTTCTTATAGAAATAACAGGTCTGTGAGGACATCATGTGTGTTTGTTTGTTGGTGTTAAGTACTGATTTTCTGCTTCATTGTAATTTTAAAGAAACATACAATGGGATTTACTGGATTCTTTTATTTACCTTCTGTCTCTCACAGCTGAAGTATTTTTATGATGAACATTTTAGACCAAACTTCTCTTTTCAAGTAAAACAACTTGCAAAGTGCATGGCTAGCATTGCAAACTTTCTTACCAATTATCAATTCATAAATCTGACTATTTTCAATGTGTTCTCCATCTTTTTGCCAGAAAAAGCTGTCAGGGTTTGGGTTGCTTTTCTTCAGTCTGCACTCCAGGATGATGCTGTTCCCTTCTTTGATGTCTTGTAATGTTCCTTCACTCTGATTCTTAATCAGTATCTCAACTTGAGGAACAACTGAAAAGATAAAAGCACTGTGTGTCAACGATTTAGTCAAATTCACATTTACAGAATTTTAATATAAAAACAAAACGACTTATTTGTTGCCATTTAGATCCTTGCTTATGTTAAATTCGTTGTTGTTGTGTCATGTTTTTGACTTCAAATTTTTTTCACAACTGCATTTTTCTGTTTCTTGATCTTTGTACTTACCACCAACAGTTAGGTTAACTCTTGGATCTGTCATCCATTTAACGTTTTTTCCTTAAAATTTTAACATATAATTTCCACTGTCATTCACAGTCAGATTACAGATGGAAATTTGACACAGTTGATGTCCTTGTTGTCGTCCAGCAGTTCCATGTGAAGAGCCTGTATGCTTCACTCTGTTTTTAAAGAGTGGACTGACGGACCGCTTTGACTCATCATTGCTGTAAAGAACAGTCCCGGTGAAGCCTGTATTCTGGTTCCAGGTTTTATTTTTCAACCAAAACCAGGTTGCACCATCAGCAACTACATAACCACTTGAGGATTTACATTTACTTTCAACACAGGAGCCTTCTTCAGCTGTAATATGGGTCTTCTCTAATACAAAAGGATTCTCCTGTACTGTGTAAAAAAAAAAGCAATTAGACAAGTCATGTCATATAATTCAGGTAGACAACATGTTTTTATAAAAGAACAAATGAACAACCTACTTGTTGTGAGGGTCAGTGATACCAACCACCCAAATGAAAGAGATTTCATTTTCACCGAAGTCTGCTCTCTGCAACACAAAAACAAACATTTGTACTTTAGTCCTCTCTAAAGAAATGAAAAACAAGTCAGAATTTCAGAAATCTTTGCTGTTGCAGCTTTACCAAAGATTGGGTGTTCAACAACTATATAGGTACTAGAAGTGGATCATTTGGTCTGTGGGACATTCACTTTTCAAGGTACTGTTGCACTGGGTTCCTCTTATGGTGGAACACCTCTCCAGCTTTAGACCTCTGAGACTGGATTTTCATAATTACTCCTTCATAAAAAGTATTGCATTACTTTGATTTATTGTACATCCATTGCGTGCACTGCTTTTATTTAGAATGCTTGAGGTTGTGGTTCCAACTGTACTGATTTAGACTGGGTTGCAGTTTTTATGAACTGCATTCTGATAATTTAAACAATATCAGAATGCAGTTTGTTACCAGTGCAGTGTAGAGCCACCAAAAAAAATGGCTGAGACAATAAAAGCTTATAAAAATTTTAATTTAACAATTTAAAAATTTCCTAAGTTGCAATTATACACAGATAACAACAACAAAAGAAAAACAACAATAAAAGAAAAGAAAAAAAAAAGAAGAAAACAGGAAGGCCGAGTCGACCGCCTGTGCAGGAGGGGGACGAGAGGGGCCGTGGACTAAGCCAGTACGAGACAGCGCACCTCACTCCACTCCGTGCAGAAGACAAACAAAACAAACCCGCGCACACAGTGAGAAAAAACGTGCCAACAAAGCTTTCACTACACACTGAAAGAGGGAATAAACAAATAGTGAGGGAACTGGAGTGAGGAAAACACTGCCAGCAGGGCCCCCCTCACCGACACCGCACGCACCGGCGCCTGACCCAGACCTATGTAACCAGACAAATCAGAGTCAACCACACAGTAATGCCACGCTGTTCTAAAAACATACAAAAAGGGTGGGTAAAGAACACGTAGTGACTTATGACATCTGCAACACCTACAGCCGCTTACAGCATCTAGCACAGATGGCCCGTTTGACACGGACGCTCCAGCGCTTGTTTCACCTTCATGAAGCAGAGTGGTTCGGCACAATGTTTCGGAGCGTGTGTCAACTAGTGCAGATCACGTTGTTGATGACGTATGAAACGGCAAATGTGTTTGGTCGAACCACGGTTCAGATGTCACTTGTCTTCAAACAGTTGGGTGCGCTATTCTCTATAAATACAAATGAATCCCGAAGGTTTCCTGACCAGTTCTATTGTTTCCCCTGTATCGGAATCAGCGTCAGTTTATTGCACTTTACGTACTGTGGCTCAAGTTCGTTTCAACTCTGTTACTCCTAATAAGACAATACACTATGAATGTTATTTATAAAGAAAATACTTCTACCAATTAATAATGGCAAAGAATCATTGGAATAGTAGAGATAGCTCAGTGGAATAGTCATGACATCAACATCCCGACATTCTGGGTTTAATATGTTACAATTTTTTTTTTCCTTTGCATTTCTTTTCTTCATGTGATGTGCATTTTGCTGTGTCAAGCACTTCTCACAGAAAACGTAACTCGTATTGTTTTACGTTGTTTTTTATCATCATTAACAACATTGTTTTGTTTTATGTTTTTTCATCATTTCCACTTTGAAGTGTTACATGAAGATTAGTTGAATCATATGTCGATACGTCCAGTCCGCCACCAGATGCCGCTGTTCTGTGTGGTTTCAAAGCCCTGAATGGGTGGTTCATTTTTCCGGCACAATTACATGAACCCCTAGGAAAGCTTCATGAGGCTTCTATTCCAATCCCAGGATCTAGTTAGAAGAGAAGAATGTAAATGAGTAAAAGGTGGTCTACATCCTTCCAACAAGCGGTGCTTCAACCATCCATGCAGGCAGACAGCCACTGACTATCCACTCACTCTCTGTTCTTTATATAGGGACAGACGCAGCTGAACCGAATCCCTAATCAAGCAGTCAATAACCTGTCACAGGCAGAACTGGGGGGTATTCCAGGAAGCATGTTTAAACTAGCCTGACTTTAAGCCTGAACTCTGGCTGAAATCCGCCTGAACTTGCTTACTCTGGGTATGTTGGTTCCAGAAGATCGGATATGAGTTGGCGTAATTACGCTCGACTTGGTAACCCTGGGTTAACGCACGTGCACATCGCGTACATAAAGACATTCTCAATAGATCGCCGATTTCTGGAGTCACCATGGAAACGCGTGGGAAAAAAAAAAGAAAGCGGGACACTTGAGACGGAAGTGAGACGGAGTCTGAGATTTTAATGACGCCGTATGAAGATTATACGGCCATCAAAAAAGTAACACGGCTGCATCATCAAAAAAAAAAGAATTTCTGCTTGGAGAAAATCAACAGACAAAGTTTCTGATCTTGTTTCCATTTTCCTTGTGACGCATGTATATGTATATATATATTGAACTCTCATATGTCTAAGATTGAGCCGGTGAATATGCTAATTTTTATAACAATAAAAAGGACGGTAAAAAATGCACGGAGTGCAAAAATTAATTAAAGAATTCCCATCACTATACTTCCAAAATGAGAGTGTAGGGGTGCTATAAAAACTCATCATCCTCTCCTTCGCTCTCACTCGTGGTGCTGAGACGTAAGCACAGTAGGACAAAATAACTCGGTAAAACACAGTAAAACAGCTAAACAACTAACTAGATAACTAGATAAAAACTAGATAACTAGATAAAAAGCCACACTTCAACCCAAATCCGTCCAGACAGAGGCAAAGGGAATGATATCCCAGAATCACTCGCGGTGCCGTTCTAACAGCAGCACCAAAGTTACACCTACTTAATTGAATTAATTTGAATGAAAGGAAAATGATTGTCTGAAAACTATGTGTTATTTTTAAGGTGACTTGAAAAATGTGACAAAAAAATGATTTATCTTAACTGAAGCAAATAATTAAGTTAGATCAAAGTAAACAAGTTTAATTTTCCAACATCCATATGTGGTCCTATCACCCTCTCACTGTGGAAAAAGTATTATCTGAGCTTCTTCATCCACTAAATCATCTTCAAATGGACACGCCATGCTGCTGCACCTCTCTCAAAACAAACTAAGCTTCAACTAAACCTGCTCCGGACCAGGTTATGTTCAGAGCATGAGTTGCCATGGCAACTTGACCTACCCTGAGACATACCTCCATTTCTGGAACCGAAAGCTGAGGTTATCAACTTCCTTAGCCTCAAACTTACCGTGGGAGCTAGCATAACCTGCTTTCTGGAATACCCCCCTGCCAGTTACAAGTTGTAGCTTTGTTTTTTTTTTTAACAGTCTTCGTTACATCATTGGGTGCTTTTTACCTAGAAAACCAATTACATTTAAATAACTATAAATCAGTTTCATTCAGATCAAATTTTTCCTTGAGATTTGATCTGCACCCTTTAGTACACCCACCCTTTACCCCACATCAATATACATTCCAACACACATGCATACACACAAATACACATACAAGAAAGGAGGAACCTCTGATCTTCTGTCCCCTACCCCGTCCCTGGCAGGGGGAACCTGGCCCTCTGCAACTGCGGCCCTGAATGAAATGTTTCACATGTGTTGGTCTGAATGCATAAGTAGGTGTGTGTGAATGTTAACATGTCCCGCCCCTTTTAGATTTATTATTGATCTACACCTGACAGTAATAATTATTAACTTCCAGCAACTTTTTGCTTTATGATGTGTTATGATACCCCCTTCTATCAACACCCTCCAACCTCACCTCCTCTCTAACATCCCTCTCTTTTCTTCCTTCCTCTTTTTTGCCGTACAGTCCAACAAAAAAACTGTTACAAATGTAATAAATCTGACTAAAGTTTTGGGTTTTATTCAAATATAACAGTCCTGTCTCTGTTTCACTCCATCACATAACTTTGTATGATAGAATTTAGTTAACAAAAACATTTATATATCCAGAAGAATGAGAGTGAGAAAAGTTAATTTAATTCTAAAAAAATAAAACGTATAAAAAACATGTAATAGCACTAGAATGAAATGATAATGTAACAATAAAAAGCCATCCAAAAAATTTCTAAAGCATTCAAAGAATACATTTTACAACAAATCTATTTAGGATATTTGAAAAAATATAGATACTCGGAAAAAAAGTTAAAAAAAAAAACAAACCATATAATAAACATAAGAGAAAATGTTGCTTTGTTTAAGTAAAGAAAATGTTGCTAATTTCTAATAGTTGTTTAAACACCAATTATTTCATTAAAAACAAAAACGTAGTGAATAAAATCATATTTTAAGGAGCAGTTTATTTTTTTTTTAAAGCAACATGAAGCCTCTGGTTCTAATACTGTCACGTAGGGATGTTGATGAAGGACCCAAAATGCAGAGAGGGGAGGCATATGGTTCCAAGTTTAAGGGGTTTATTTCCAAAACAGAATGCCCTTTTGAGCGGGGGAGCCTAACAAAATTAACTGTAGACAAACCAAGTAAACAGGAAGAAGATGGTCAGGGATATGACGGTCTTCTTCCTGTTTACCTGCTCCCCTAGGACTTGGAACTTGTGTGCCTCCCATCTCTGCACTTTTGGTCCTACATGACAGAAACAATTTAATATTGCAAAAGTTCTGCATTATTTGCCAAAATGTTTACTGAAATAATATCAATACATTTGATCAAAACTGAGTGCATTGTACAAGCAAAACAAGAATAGACAGTAAAGGCCAGTTTGTTGAAAGGATCCCAGATGTTAAATCCTCATGAAACAGCTACGGTGAAGAAACAGCTATAGTGAGTCAGCCCAGTAGAAAGATGTTTTGTGAGTTAAGTCAATAAAACTAATCTCTGAGGGAGTGAATTCCAAAGTTCAGCCTCTAAGCCTAACCCTAACCCTAGTCTTGACCCTGCTGAAGGCTCTGTCCCCTATGGTGCTTTGGTGGCTAAAAGAAACAGTCAGATGAAGGAAGAATGAAGTTCTGAGTGAGGAGGATGGAGCGGCAATGAGGAGGAGAGTGGACAAGTATGAGGGAGTTGTTGGTGGATGTGAAGGTAAATAGCAGGAATTTGCAGTCAATTCTGAATTTAACAGAGAGCTGCAGATAAACGTGACGAGATGAGGAATGTTTCAACAATCCAAAAATCGTAATTATTTGAGCGGCTGATTCCCGGACAACCTGAAGGTTGACAGATTTGTGGAAAAAGCAGAAGAGGAGTGAATAGCAGTAGGTCGCAGTGGCTGGTGACAGGCCTGTAGACCATGATAGAGGTGTTATGGGTGGTGACACATTTGCTCAATAATGCATTGTTTCAATAACTTTCTGGGATGTTTACAACAGTTCTAGTAAAGCCTCTTGTCTCCGCCAGCAAAAACACTTTTCAGACCTCAGTTGAACTTGATTTCAGAATACTGAGTTTCGTCCTGAGAGCTGCTGGAGTTTCTCTTGGTTCTGTGGTGTCCAGCCTTTGGTTTGAAGTTCACCTGTGTATAATTGACCTCCACAGTATCATCACTGGTGTCAGAGTCAGAGTCAGAGTTCCATACATTCTGAGGTGTGGCTGCTAAGGCCATATCAATGTTTACATAATCCATCTGCTCCTCTTCTTCCTTCAAAGAGAAAATAAAGTTTAATTTTCAGGGAGATTTATATTTTCCAGAGGGGCAAAAAAGAATTTCTCAGCTGTCAATTCTGCAACTTTTCCCACTTAAAAATATGTTGAGAAGTCTGTAATGTTCATCATAGATACACTTCAACTGTGAGAAACATAACATTAAAAAACACATCCAGAAACTCTTAACAATTTAGGGATTTTGATAAATTTAATTGTATATTGGTGCAGAAACGAAGTAGTTGGTCAAAAACAAAAATCACCCTCAAACTTTACCATGTAACCCTGGTTGATAATGACAGAGGTCAAACGTTTCCTGTAGCTCTTCAGTAGATTTGGACACACTAGCAGCTATTTTAGTCCATAGTTCTATGCAAATCCCAAAGCATGATGTTTCCACCCTCATGGGTTACAGTAGGTATGGTATTTCTGAGATGCAACTCAGCTTTCTTCCACCACTAAACACAGCAAATGGTGTTTATACCAGAAAGTTCCATTTGGTCTCATTACATTCTTCCAAACCTCCTCTGGATCATCTAGATTTCCTCTAGAGTACTTTAGACGGACCTGAACATGTGCTGGGCTTCAACAGGAGGTCTGCGGGATTTGAATCCATGATGTGATGTGATGTGATGCATTACAATAATATACTGTTTTGTCACCCTTCTCCAGAGCATTTGTACTCCACCAGGTGAGATCTTGCATGGAACCCCAGATGGAGGGAGATCGTCAGTGATTTTTTTTTTTTTTTCCATTTTTTAAATAATTGCTCCAACACTTGATCTTTTCTCACTGAGTGTCTTGATTGTTGCAAATTGGCATATTCTAATCTTAATCAGGTACAAGGTTGTAGACAGGTGCTTTTTAGACAGAAAACCAGTTCAAACAGGTACCCATTGGTAACCCATTGGAGTGTAGGACAGGAGCTTCCTAAAGCAGAAGTAACAGGTCTGTAATGAGACAGAATTCTTGCTGTTTGTTGGTGTTGAGTCTTTATTTTCTGCACCATTACACAAATACATTCTGTAAGCCTTGTGCTATCCTAAAGGGTCAAGATGACCATTGACGTGTTCTCCCTACCATGACAAAGGTGGATAAAGGTGGAGAGGATTTCATGTAATTTATGGACACCAGTGAACATCACAAATCATTGAAGAAAAAAGGTTCAGTACACTATCTGGTGGATCTAGATGACCCAACTCCCAACGTTGAAGTGCCTAGGATAGCACAAGGGTTAAAAAAAAGCTTGCATATCTTGGGTTGAAATTAGAATATTTTACATTGGAGATTGAGGCTGTTCTATAAACTGTGTCTTAATTAACTCACTTCTTGTGTTTCAAATGAGCTTCACTGTGAGCTCAACTCCTGTTTGAGTGCAACAAGTCCTGGCTAGTAATTAAAGAAGTAGAAACTATAACTTACAAATATGTGTCATTATTTTGTTAATTAATTTTAAAAAAGGAAATGTTCACGTTTATTTGTAGAAGACTAAAGTGCAAATGTTTGTTTTTGTGTTGCAGAGAGCAGACTTCAGTGAAAATGAATTCTCTTACATTTGGGTGGTTGGTATTATTGACCCTCATCAACAAGTAGATTGTTTATTTGTTCTTTAATAAAATATGTTGTGGGGTCTAGAAGACCCCACTCCTAATGTTAAAGTGCCTTGGATAGCACAAGGATTCAAAATTACAAAGAATGAACAGAATTGTTTACTGTCAAATACTTTTTTGCCCCATTGTGTATAATGGTAGAGCAGGGTGTGGTGAATGGACTAATATGGTTTTGCTGTTTCTGACCTCATTTGAAGGCTTGGATTTACAGACTTTAGCATACACAACATCCTCCTCTGGTATCCTTGATGCTGGGTTCCTAAATTAAAACATTTTTTTTAATGGACATGCTGCAAATCCCATTTAATTAAATTTCATTTTAAAAAGAACAAAATTGAAATTCTTACTTTGGCTTATTTTTAAAGTGCAGGGAAGCATAGTTGAGAGAATCATCATCCATGTGTCCTTGTTGCTTTGCCTTTGGCTTGTCTGCTGAGGAAGCCTAAACAGAAGCAGACATTAGACATCAGTTAATTGATAAAAAGCAAGTATCGGAATTGTATTTAAAAACATGTAGAAAAAAAGGGGAAGATGTATCTACACCTTCTGTAAAAGATCCATCTACTTGGCTTTTAATACTTTTTTAAAAACATGGTTTTTCATTAAAAACAAAATAATGGAAATGTTTGGAAAATTCTAATGTTAACAATCTTTATTTGAATATTAAGAACAGTAAATGTGCCACATGCGCTGTTTTAGTTTTGCAAATTTAACACTTGAGTCTAAAAATATTTAGAATAGTTTGTTTTAGATCCATTAAGCCACTTTGCTACCAAGCCACATACAAAACAAAAATTAAATTCAAACTCTAAACATTTGCAAGAAACATTCTTAGTAATCTCCCTGCAACAAAGTTTTGGCTCTCAATGGGACACAGACATTTTTGACAATGTTTTCTAGAATAAACTTTCTGTTTTATTCAATATTGGATGGGAGACCTTACCCCTCCTTATCTGATTTGTAATCTAATGTGCCTTGAATAGCTGCACTCACCTGTATTTTCTTGGGCAGTTTTGCTACACTGTAAATAGAGTCCACGTTGGATGCAGACCTGTGAAAAAAACAACAGAATAAACTAACTGGGTTTTCACTTGTTTCTTATTTATGACAATTCATTTAGTATTTGAATGATTCAAATTAGATCCACTGTCTTGTTAAAGAGCTGCATGTCTAGAGCAGTGTGTGATGCTGTGGTCGTACGGGACATTAGGGCGCTGTTGTCCTTGTGATGCTTTTGGACGGCGGTCCTGGTCTGGCAAGAGGTCCTCTCTGCTTCTGAAAGGCTCCGCTGAGGCCGCCTGATTGAAAGGTCCACTCCAGCACACCTGAATTTGTGTTAGCGCAAAGAAGTTTCATCTATATTTAAATGTTTTCATGAGGACAATTTAAATGCTTCCATAATTTTTCTTTACCACAAGATGACTGCAGACAGGTCTGTTCATGGTTCCTTGCTGAAGTAATTTGTTCCTCCTGTGTCTAAAAAGTGTATTTTAATAATCAGCTCATAGGAATAATTTAAACAGGGTCACTTGAAAAAAATGATTGTTTAAATAATATGATTCGTACCTGTATATAAGGAAAATTAAAACAATTATGAAGATCAAACTTAGGCCAATCAACAAAAGTTTCACAGTTGTTAAGTCGTCTGTTGATTGAAAAGATTCAGTAAATATATCATTTTTGTACTTCCTGATTTTGAGTAAAGCCACATGTGATCAAATTCATCATCTTCATTCACTTACTATCAAACGGCTTGATGGGTGCAGATAATCTTCGACCGATCTTATTTTCAGCAACACAATAGTACTCTCCTGCTTGGTCTGAGAAAACTGTGAAGTTATTTCCACTGGAGACTTTTTTCTTTTCTGGGTTTTTGTACCAGACATAAGTAGCAGGAGGATAGCACTGACTGCTGCAGCTCAGAGTCACAAAACGTTTCCCATCATGCAACAGCTCTTTACCTTTGATGATTGTTGTTTCTTTTGGAGCATCTAAGCAGAATAAAGGAAGAGATGAAGCAGAGCAACATTATGAGTTTAGTATATCTCGGTTTAGAAACAGGTGGTTCACATTTTATGTTGCCCTTTTTCTAATACTCACAATGGACTGTAATCTGTACAGGCTGGGATTTTCCTGTTCCAACATTATTTGTAGCTGAACAGCTGTACCATCCACTGTCAGAGGGACGGGCAGATTTCACAGAGAATTTCCTGTCAGAACTCACAGTCATTTCCCTGCCGTCATTGGTCTTCTTCATCCAGATGAGTGAAGAGACGGATGGGTTAGAATAGAAGCTGCAGTCCAATGAGAAAGACTGATTTTCCACCACAACAGATCCAGGCTTTGCTTCTACTTTTACATCTTTAGGGGAATCTGAATTCAAAGAGTTTTAAAGGGTGACAACAGTATCAATCAAATGTCATTTGTTTTATTTAAATTGAAATAATTTATTTTGAAAAAAAGGTTTTATAAAGCAGCAATCTTTAGTTTTATATGTTTTAGTTCATGCTTTTAATAAAACATTAAACAAGTCTCCATCATTCCTCACTTCTGTGAAGAAGTAATAATTACAATATTAAAATGTTCTCTGCTGACAGAACCTATAAAACTAAAGAAAAGCTAAATACAGAAACATCTTACTCACTAATACTATCACCTAAACCAGGGGTCGGCAACCCATGGCTCCGGAGCCACATGTGGCTCTTTTATCCTTCTGTTGTGGCTCCCTGTGACTTTGGAAAATAATTAGTATTTTATAAAAATTCAAATTTTTTTTAGTTTGTTCATTTTTCATGGCATTTCAAAGGTGCTGCTGGCTCCGTGCCTCGTGCCACGTAAAAAACAGCTTCCTTGGTGGGCTCGTGTTTGTCGGGCGAGGGCTGCGGAGCTGATTGCAGGAGGACACGCGGGGCGGCTTCAATAAACACTCCGGGTCTGGAGTGATTTTCTGCGGGGGCTTGGCGTGTCGCGGAGCGGGGAGCGGCTTTCTGGTGACGGAGAGTTTGCGCCGGTGTTTTGGACTCGCGTGTGTGGTGATGTGTGTTTCAGAGCAGGGGAGCTCGTTGCGTCGGTCGCGATCGTCCGGTCATCTTCGGGCACGTGGGGGAGATTGAAGGGGAAGAGAGTGCTTCTTGAAATTCCACCAGCCAATCAAAATCCTCACCGACAAGTACGGGACTTGATTGACATGCAAAATGGCCAATCGGACATCCTCTGACACATACCTCACTGCAGACGCGAGTTTAAATTCACTCAGCGCAAACTCTTGTCATCAGAGCGGCCTTTTCTCCCCGCAGCACGGGGACGTCCCCGGTAGAAGTCCAGCAACCGGAGTTTATTAAAGCCGCCCCGCGTGTCTCCTCCTGCTATAAGCTCCGCAGTTCTCGCCCGATAAATACGAGCTCATCAAGGAAGCTGCGAGGCCTTTATACTCTTGCAGAGTGTGTGTTTGTGCTGAGCGGCGCGCGGGCCACGAGAAAGAAGGGGGGGGGGGGCGTGCAGGTGGAGATGGGGGTGTGAGCACGGAGGGAGGTGTGTGCGTGAAATATATTGTGTGTTCGGAGGACGGAGCACTAAATTAATAGTCGTCGTTCTCAGAATAACTGTTCTGGAGTCAGTTTTAATCCGCTCTGGAGGTTGAGGGTTCGAACAGGGAAGTGAACCCCGAAGGAGAATTGCCTTCAGCCCTGGAGGAAATCTCCCCTGCGCTTTCTGATCATTATCGGAAAGACGAAAGAAAAAGAGAAGTCATCGCGCAACGAAAGGTTCAAAAATACGGAGCGAGCAGCGCCAAATGCCTCATAATATGTCATGATGCTCCCCGCATTGGACTGTTTACAGCAGAGCATGAATACGATGGTTGCTGCTTTCTGTCTTTGTAATAAAACGTCTCATCTGTTAATACATAAGTATCTTTATGTAAACTCACTGTGTAGTTTTTAATCATCAGTACATAAACAATAATATTCAAATAAACATGTAACTAATAAACATGACGATGAAAAGAAAGAAGTACTTTTTTATTTTTTTTATCTTTTCTGGACCGCGATCTACACTCATGTCCTTGAAAATCGATCGCGATCGACGTAATGAGCACCCTTGATATAATATATACATGCATAATATATATAATGATGTCAAAATGGGTTGTGGCTCCGAGTGCTTTTTTTTTCATTAGGGGCGGTCCCAAATGGCTCTTTGAGTAAAAAAGGTTGCCGACCCCTGACCTAAACTGTTTGTTGCAAGAAGTCTACTTTTGAAAAAAGTCAAGCTTTTGTGTTTCACTAAATGTTTTTGAATCTCAACAACACCATTTGTTTCTTGATATTAGTAACTTTTTGTCTCAACATTTTCAAAAATTATTTATTATTAATTCTTATCAGATATTATATGAGTTAAATTTGTTTGCAAGACAAAACAATCTTTTTTACTTTTGCACTGAAATAAATCAGTTCATATACATTTATTGATCACTCACATTCAACCTCCAGCTTCTTCTCCTGGCTTCTCTGATTTCCTTCACTGTTTGATGCAATGCAGATGTAAGATCCAACGTGAGCTGAAGCTGCTTTAAATTCATTTATGAAAGTGTGTTTTTTAGATTTGGATGAAATTTGTCCTGAAAAATGATTATATGATGTTGAAGATGTTTCAACAGTGAAAGTAGCAGCTGGAAAACTTTCAGCGGTACAGTTGACTGTGATGAGCTGACCCTCTCTGACCTTTGTGTCCATGGTCAACAGGACGTTGGTGGGAGGAACTGAAAAGAGAAATTGACTCTGAGATTTAAGAGTTGGATTTAAAAAAAGCAATCATTTTTTCTTTGATTATTATTAGTTGCTCTTAACTAGTACTTAATAATCTGTAGCTTAACAGTAAAACAATTATCCTCAAATTATAAACAAATTTAAAATTATTCTACAATTTTGTAGGGATTTACTTAAGACTTAGCTGCAATGTAATAACACTAACACATGCTTTATTAATGATTAGAACAGAAATACCAGTAAACTCTTTTCACAAATCTATATGATTTGAGTGTGTAAGTTAATAAATGGTGAACTGAATCAGACCTCACCTCAAACATTATGATGTGGTCGACTTACTTAAAATGCCAACCGTCTTCACTTTTGACTGATATGAACGTTAATGTAAATAAAAATTAAAAAAAGTTGTTACTCACACAGAACTTGTATACAAGAAGGTGAACTGTCTTTCCCCTGACCAAGAGTATTGGATGCAGTGCATACAGTAACATTCTTCATCTGTTCTTTGAATCCGATGTATATTCAAAACCTTTTGGTCCATTATTGAAATGTTTTGTCGGCCTTCAGACTGTTTGAACCAGGAGAACTGTGGCTGTGGATTTGCTGCAGCATTGCAGGTCAATGAGACGCTGCTGTTGATTTTAACTCTGTTATTATCAAGACCCGAAGTGGAAATGGTGATATTCATCGGCTTGTCTAGAAGTAAAAAAAAAATATTGTATTCTCTGTATTTTTTAATGCAATTTTATTTCTTATGTTATTTAGAGAATCCATAAATAAGTGGAACTTACATTTAACATCAAGATTAATGGACTGTGATGTTCCAGAGCCAATCAGGTTTCTGGCTCCACATGTGTAGTTTCCTCTGTCCTCTGGTTTGATCCTCATCAATTCATAAATCTGACTATTTTCAATGTGTTCTCCATCTTTTTGCCAGAAAAAGCTGTCAGGTTTTGGGTTGCTTTTCTTCAGTTTGCACTCCAGGATGATGCTGTTCCCTTCTTTGATGTCTTGTAATGTTCCTTCACTCTGATTCTTAATCAGTATCTCAACTTGAGGAACAACTGAAAAGACAAAGCACTCATGTATCAGTGATTCAGTCAAATTCACATTTACAGACTTTTACTATAAAAACAAATAACTGCTGTTGCTGTTTGGATCCCTGCATATGGCAAATTCATTATTAATGTGTCATGTTTTTGATTTAATATTTTTTTCACAACTGCGTCATTTCTCTGTTTCTTGATCTTTGTACTTACCACCAACAGTTAGGTTAGCTTTTGGCTCTGTCGCCCATTTAATGGTTGAAGTTTTTCCTTCAAATCTGAACATATAATTTCCATTGTCATTCACAGTCAGATTACAGATTGAAATTTGACACAGTTGATGTCCTTGTTGTCGTCCAGCAGTTCCATGTGAAGAGCCTGTATGTCTCACTCTGTTTTTAAAGAGTGGACTGACGGACCGCTTTGACTCATCATTGCTGTAAAGAACAGTCCCGGTGTAGCCTGTATTCTGGATATAGGTTGCATTCTTCAACCAAAACCAGGTTGCACCATCAGTATCTACAGAATAACCTAAGGATTTACATTTGATTTGAACACATGAGCCTTCTTCAGCTGTAATCTGGGTCTTCTCTAATGCAAAAGGATTCCCCTTTGCTGTGTAACAAGAAAAATCTGGAAGAGTGTAAAAAAAAAGCAATTAGACAAGTCATGTCATATAATTCAGGTAGACATGTTTTATTAGAGAACAAATAAACAACCTACTTGTTGTGAGGGTCAATAATACCAACCACCCAAATGTAAGAGAATTCATTTTCACTGAAGTCTGCTCTCTGCAACACAAAAACAAAAATTTGCACTTTAGTCTTCTATAAATAAACATGAACATTTACATTTTTATTTAAATTAATTAATAAAATATTGACACATATTTGTAAGTTATAGTTTCTACTTCTTTAATTACTAGCCAGGACTTGCTGCACTCAAACAGGAGTGCATAAAACTCATTTGAAGCACAAGACGTGAGTTAATTAAGACACAGTTTATAGAACAGCCTCAATCTCCAATGTAAAATATTCTAATTTCAACCCAAGATATGCAAAAGATTTTTTTTTAAATAAAATAATCTGTTTTTTCTCTGTGGTCACACTTTAAATGTATAACAATTGTACTGTTTTATCTCAGGGATTTGGGTTTTCAAGATTGTATGCTGAAAGTTTTGTTAACATTGCTATTCAAATGTAAGTATTTTTGGAGACATTTTTACTAAACTAGACACATTTACTTTCTTTTGACACACATTTATTCACAAATAACAGACATTTACATAAATTTGTAATAAGTGATGTCATGAAAGTTTGTTCTGCAAGCCATGAAATTATTCTTTAAGCATCTCGTTTGTTCTGTAGGACGTTCGTTATACGAGACACCAAGGCAATCTGTTTCTCTGAATGTTGAACACTTCAACACCTTTTTGAGCCCAGAGGCTGGATTTCAATAAGCTTTTGGCTGCTATGTCCTAAAGTTTCTCGTTTTACGCTTATTTATGGTACTTTTACTTTACGTCGTCCACTTTTTTGGAATGTTCAAGGCTGTGTTTTTTTTTCTGCTGAATAACATTGTTAATCTGAATTTGGCCCCATAGATAGACAACTGTATCTGTCCCATATTTGGAACGGACCTCATAATCTTGTCTTCTCCATGCAATGAAAAAAATCTTTACAAACAAAACCACAGAAGGCTTTTTCTGCTTGACTCTCGCAGAGAAGAGATGCTTTTCCTTTCGCTCCGCCTGTGTCAGCCCATTCGCAAGGTTTTTGTCCCCTCCGCCCCAGAGCCTGCATTTTCCATCCATCTGCAACTACTGCTTTTTGCACTCTGAATATGGATCTGATCAGCTGGTCTCTGAATTCGATCAACAACGTTTTTCCACATTAAGGAATGGGAAAGCGGACCCTTCCTGCCCAGACTGAACCCATGCGGCTGGAAACACAGACGATCCATGAGTCAAGTAGAGGCTGGTATGCCTGGCCCCGCTGTCTGTGGAAGAAAGTGTGTATCTATTTGGATTTCTGATCATTGGATTTCTCCTAATTGGGATTGGAGGATTTCTGATTTATCGGGCAGTCTGGGAGCGGAAGATGGAGAGAGGCGATCTGTCCAAGCTCTGTGGGAAGATTCTTCGGGGAGTAGAGACTCACAGTGAGAAACTTTCACGAGCGGATCTAAAGGCTGCTGCTTATCTTGCCCGCTTCAGCAGGGTGCTCGCGACCCTTGAACTTGTGCGGAAGATGGATGCCAACCTGGAGCGTGCTTCTGCCCGCATTGACGGAAGACTGGTCTGAATGCCCACTTTTGGATTAAAATCTGCCTCAATTTCTGCAAGACCAGTCAAGGACTCATCCAGCAGAACAAACAAACAGCTAGCGCCCAAAAGAATTGAATCTAATCAGGCTCCCCTCATAAGCTGAGGATGCTGTCCTCTGCTCCACCAAAACATATGTGCTTCTCCAGAGTGTATACAGCAGCTGTGTGCAGGGGGTTGACGAGGCAGCTCATCTCTTCTTGTCCTCGGCATTCCTGCATCCCCCCGCCCCTTTTTTGCACTGTCGAGAAGATGCGCCTCGTAGCTGCACTCTAAGACTGATTCACATGACCCCACCCCATCCCCCCCCTACCCATTGAGCCTCACGTTCTGTGTTTTTGTCTGCATATGTGCTTTTGTGTTTCACATGGTGTAGTTGTTTTCTTGTATCTACCCATTGTACGCAATGTTGAGATACAACTTTTTTTTGTCACCAATGGCCCCTCTGTTTTCTAAACCATCTACACCCACACTAAGCGAGGCACGCTGACTTTCACTGCTGCTCCTCAGTCAACTTTGAACTGAATGTGTGTATTTCTGTTGTATATCTGATCTTGTTCGGGTTGCACTGGAACCTAACTTCGTATGTCAGTGTAAGCTCTGCATATGTAAATAAACGTGATTCCGATCTGATTCTGAAGTAAGAAAACCCAGTGAGTCTTAGATAGGGTTTCCAGTTGAAAGGATTCCTCTTTTGGTGAATTGTTGGTCTTTGATCTTTGATTGATTTGTACTGAACGGATAAATGTATAATGATTTAGTGTAAACGTTGCTCCTTAAGTAAAGCTTTATTCCCTCAGATAATGATATTCCTTTTCTAATTGTGAGCAAGTGAGCAGCCATTCATCTCACCTACTGACCAAAGAGCAACACCTGACCCAAAACCAACTCACCCGATTACTGTGAACAGAATATTTGGCTCCTACAGTTGTGATGTGAGCACCAAAAAAATTGGTGCAAACAGGAAGAGTTCTGGGCTGCCTTGGTGAAACAACAAGCCCCGCCCACTTTAAGGCTGGATTCTGTGAAGGTAATGTCATCAACATCAACTCAAACAGCAGCATGTCATGGTGGCAAGTTGCGTGCAAACAAATGCAGCGGAAATCCTGCCTATACTTTTTTTTAAACAAACGATCACTGTTCGCACATGCACAGAGGTGATTAACACATAATTTAAACATTTGCATGTGTTCCCATCAGACAATAACTTCTTTCATTTCATCTAGAAAATGTTATTTAGTTAATAAAAAAAGTTATTTTATATCAGAAAAAACAAGTGACTTTGACTGATTTTCAGGTTTAGTGGACCCTTCTTTGTTCATTTCTTTTTTATTTTCCCGTAAAATACGAGTTGATTATGCTACCTGTAAGTAAATAGTTGCATCTTGCAGCTTAAAAATGTCCTCTTTTGGTCAGAATAAAACTGAATAAATGCATTTTTTCTATCAGTTGTCATCATGTCAACTGGATAGGGATTTTAGAAAACAAATAAATAAAGGTTTTGAACCAGTAGCTGTCTTTTTGTACACAAAAGCTACATTAAACCCAAAGAAAACCTAAAAAATGTAGCACTAAAAGTAGAGAAAATTTTATTTGCTTAACTTTTGACGTTTCTGTCATGTTTGGGTCAAAACTTAAAACACTCATACATTTTATTTTAACACCTGATTGCCTCATGGTTTCCTCCACACAATGCATTCAAAAATATTAAAGTGATGATCATATATTTCATTGAATGTTGAGTCTTTGCAAAATTCAAAAGTTCCTTATGTCGTTTTTGTGAATTTCTCAAGTTCCTCCTAACTCTTGCACTTTTCCTCCAACCTGCCTCGTAAAGCTTCTGGTCTGCAGTAGGCCAAGAAGAAACATGTTTTGAATTATGTACAAAAACTTGGCAGCTTCAGTAAAAAGATTAAAAATGTTACGCCTTTCAATGGTTATGCTGAGATTTAACTGATAGCTTCTATTTCTAAATAGAATTTAATCAGAAGAGCTCTAAGAAAGACATTTTATCTTTACAGGAGAAGACAAACACCTCGTGAATAACAGGATTTCTGCAGTTTATTCACAGAAATTTGGCAGATTAAGCCAATCAGAATGAAATATCAGTACAACAATGCAAAACAAACAAAAATCATCATTAAAGTGCACCCAGCAAAAGAAGCAGTTTATTCTTACCTTTAGAGTCCTTCAATCAGCGTGCAATCCATACCCAATCTAAAGTTTAAAAAACACATTAAAAAAAGGAAGGTTTGACGCCTCAGTGAAGCCCCTGAAGAATTTACATAAGCAGTCAAGCAGACGAAAGCAAACCCGCCTGTTTTAGCCCAGCAGGTTAAATAATCTGTCTTTTTTTTTCTGCTTAGTGAAAGAAGTTCAACTTCCGCTATTGAAAGATTTCTCAGCATTACATTTTGGGAGGGAGTAGCGGGTTTATTGAGGAACAAAGAAACTTGCAAAAACACATGTTTTTGTGGCACTGCTTCTGCATTGTTACATGCAGCTGAAAATAAAAGCATTAAGTATAAAAAAAAAGTAAAACATGCACAAAGTTTGAATTTCAAAACATTAAAGGGATTCTAAGCCACAAATAGACAGGAAATATAATCGGTGACTGATATAAGACCTCATTTCCTCTCCTCTAGAGCAGCCGCCACTATTCGCTCAGCATCAGCTGCCATTTCATCCACAGCTGTGTTTAACGCTTGCAGCATGGCAGCAAAGGAGCGGCTGGCAGAGCGAGCATGCCGAGGCATCGCCATCTGCAGCAGCTTTGATGAAACCGTGGCCAAATCTTTCTCTGCCGCCGCCAGGCGCTTTTTAACTTCCCCTTTGGTAACTTCCACAGATATCACACAGGTCCGCAGGTCCTTAAGTCTGGAGGGTTCGATGCCTCTTTGGCGGGCCAGTTGCTGTACAGACTCATCATCCAGGCACAAAGATAGCTGTGCCTTTGTCAAAATTCGCACCGCCACACTGGAGTCCACCATGGAAGCTACAAGCGGAACAGGAATCGCTGACATCCCTCCTGACAAAGAGGCGGCTGCCCATATGAGAGCCTTAAATGCTTCCTTTTTCTGAGTGACCAAGGTGGTGGTGAGAGTCGGCAGAGCCAGGAGAAGAGCGTGGGCTCTGATCTCTGGAAGATCTTTACTAACTTCCCCCAAAAGGTCGGGAAAGTCAAGTTTTTCCAGAGTGGAAGGTCTGACCAGGTAGACTTTAGGAATTTTCACACCCTGGGATTTCAGGACGTCCAGACTGGCCCGCCTCTTTTCCTCCAGACTCTTCTCCGTGTCTGTTTGGGAAGCTAAGAGAACAAAGTACACAGCTTCTCGCTGCAAAGAGAGGGCCTCCAAGAAAACCTCCACACAGTTGGGGTGAATGACCTGTGTGAACGTCATAAAGACAACATTATAGCGAAGAAACTTGAATTTATTGATGTATCCCTCAGCTTCAAATGGGGATGTATTTGACACAGGTGGAAGATCCCAAAGGCGAAAATCGGGGTGTTTGGGGTTTGGGTAGCCAGCCACTTCATCTGGGTCAGCAGTGGTTGGAAAGGGGGCGGCTCCCTCATCACCAGGGCCGAGGCCACGGAGAGAGTTCATGAGAGTGGCTTTTTCCTCAACACGGTCCCCAACCACAGCCACATTAATCCTACTGATGAGGAGATCTTCCACCGCATTCTTTACATCAGACAACTTGTTGTTCTCCACCGACTCTTTGAGCGTTTCCAGCAGGTTCAGGCTTTTGAAGACGTCAGCCATTCCTGTGGAGGGATGGAAGCACCAATTAAAAACAAAATATTGATTTGAATAGTGAAACATCTTGGCACAGCCAGCATTTCATTGTGGGCCCCTCTTGATTAAACAGTTGACTTCTAAAAAAGGATTTTAAGCAGTTTTTTTTTTAACAGGTCCCACCTGTAAATGGCTGCATGCAGTCTAAGGGATCAGCTAGACCCCATACATATCAGTTATGACTCCCATATTCTTTCACCTCAAAGGGTGGCCATGTTTCTAAATGTACATGGGACATATATGTTTGTACCACGTTCCTTTCTAACCCAAATATCCAATAAAATGCAGTTTACAGCAAAAGTTAATGAAACAAAGTTAAAACACTTATTTTTATAAATGCAAAATCATCACTCCCTCACCATCCAGAGAGTTTGAACTCAAGTCCTAAAGCTGAAGTTATCTCATTTATCTCATCAAAAAAAATAAAAAGAAAAAAAAAGGAAGCTATTTTTATTCCAAGGAAAATGTTGCAGCATTTTTAAGTTCTCTTTAAACCCCTGAGCAGGTTGAGTTGAGTCATCAACTCATCCAAATTAGTCACTTCCCTAAAACGAAGTGTAGCTCTTTGTCGCCACTGAGAACATGCACCGCCCCAGAGCAAGTTAAAGTTGGGCAAATTCAGAAAAAAAAAAAAAAAAAAAAAACATTTTAAGAAAACTAATATTGGGAAGTGAGACTGCTTTGTTTTTCTCACGATGCTCATTTTAAGTTGTGTACATATTCTTTTTGTCAAGTAATTTAAGACATGCAACATTTGGCCAAGTTGTGTAAACTATATTGATGTTTAATGTCTTTATATATTATAAGTACAGCACAAAAGCCCTTAAGTAATTTGAAAATATACTTTACTACATGTAATCTTGCTTTTAATCAGTGCACACTCACCTAATTGTGTGGAGCAGATGCAATCTTCCTGAGTTCTTCCAGTCAAATGCTGAGTCTTCTGCAGATCTGCAGCACTTACATCATCAGGATGATCTATTTAAAGTGTTCATCAAGATAGTAGAACCTGTAATCCTGTCAGCTCAGCTTTAATCCGATATCAGGTGAATCTCACTTCCACACACACATACGTTCACAAAGCTGGAGCTTTGCATGTGTTGGCCTTAAAGACTGCAAACAAGTGTGGCACATGCATGCTCATGAAAGAAAATCAAAAACTTGGTTTGTTAGTTACTGAATAGAGAATTCAATGAGTATCAGCACCACCAATGTGTTTACTGCTCGATTTCAAGTAGGTGACAGCTTAAGCCTTAATCACATGCACATGTACGGGGGGGTTAACTCTTAAAGGTGCTGCTGGTTGTTGGATTGTCCAGGCCCATAGAGGGTAGAGAGGAGCGCAGGTGTGTCTAGCAGTTCCACTTCAAGGGACATCATGAAAACTGCTGTGGTACAGTGACCATACGTATTTATTAAATGCAAGTACTGGCCCCTTACTGACCATGTGCAAATGCCACATGCCAGCGGTGTTCACGTGATGCGTAAGTGCCCGTAGGATGTCCACACAAACTTCACTCGGATTGTCTCATTTCTTAATTTCAGACATTTAGGGTCTGAAATTACGTAAGAAGCCATACTTATCACATGAACAGCACTTACGGGCCTCTCCAGTCTGCAGGAATTGGGGGTGGGTTAAAAAAATGAAGAATCTGTACGACATGCCTGCGTCTCACCTACTTCACCATTAAATGTTGTATAAGTGTTCGCTACAAAAATGCACAGAACACCTTTGCTCTATGGACTCGCCAAGTGGTCTACGGCCTTACTATCTCCTGCGTTTCACCTATAGCCTTGTTTCCACTTAGTGTTACGGTCCGGTCCGGTGTACAATGGTCTAGTCAATCAGGTGAGCGTTTCAACTCAAAGTTGGACCGTCGTGAATGCAGGGTGAAGCTAACAACAATAACAATGGAGGTCATTCAGCAGCTCATTATTCCGCTTGGCTTTTGGTACTTTGGATATACAAAGTATTTAATGTTCTTTGAGAGAAGATTGTGGGCGGTGAAGAGGCATACTTTCTTTTGTCATCATGATCTTTCACCAATCAATGGGTTTCAACAGTAGCTTCGCCCTAACTGCTCTGTTCTAGTTTTCTATGGACCTACAGCCAACAGGGGCATAAAAATGATACGGTTTGGTCCACCTTAATGGGTCCATTTTATAATGGAAATGCTCAAAATACTAAATAGGACTGGACTGGATCCTACTGCTCAGTTGAAACAAGGCATATGTGTTCCGTACAAGTTTGGCCATTTTTGGTTCATATCCAGCCTGTATCTAGTCGTACGCACAGACTTTCAGGACCCATTCCAATGAAAATCGTGTTTTTAGTGTTTTTACGTGTTTTTACGTGTTTTTGTGGCATCTTTCTCATGATGGAGGAGATGTATAAAAGAATTAAAGCATAAAACTGCAATTTTGACTATTTCTTTACTAAAATTGTGATCAATCAGGAGCAGATTAAAAATTGCTGTTTAAAAAGCAGCAACTGAAATATGTGTGGCCAAAGTTTCCCTGCTCCTCTCCATTCTGATGCATCAACTTACAGATAAATAGATTCATTAACGTCTTTATTTTCCTTGTCTGAGCTACCATCTGGCTACGGTTGGATAGCTCCAATATTGCTCACCTTTTTTGCTGCTTCGATAATGGTAGCTTGGGGTTGTGAAGGGCTGTATAAGCTAGCATGAGAGAGTGTCAAACAAAGGGGTGATGGGATATCGGCAGAAGCTCGCTTTTGTACAAATAGTCCCACACACACTCAAAGGCCAATTTCTAATAAGCATCTGCTCTGCAAAACACATGCCTTACAAAAAATTAACCAGGCTTTTTGATTATACCTAAAAACGTCATAATCATGATTAAAAGACCACTGGGAACAATTTTACAATAGATAAAAAATATAATTGTAGAGGGGCTCCATTTGTGATAAATGCATGCTGGGATTGAGCCCTATCTGTTTCTTTTTAACTGTGAAACATTGCACACCGTTTTTCTACACCAGAAATTCAAAGCCAAATGATGGAGTTTCCCTTTGTTGTAGTCAAGCATCTCACTTTGAACAGTTTCATTGGCTGCTGCTCAAGATGCAAAGCATTTATCGCTCACTCAAATGCAACTTTCACACCACACCCTTTGATGCTCTTATCTCCTGCAAAGACGAGAGCATCAAAACCCCTCGCTAATGTCACCTTTGTTTCTATTCCTAAAGTCAGTGTCAAATACAAAGCAATTAAGTTGATTTAAACAATTTGCAGCTGACTCTGTATCAAATACTTGTTCAAATGAATACGGATATTAATTATATTGAACACTAGTGTGTGTTACAACAAAAGCACATTTTAGTGTGTGACAATTTATAGTAAAATAACTGTTAATTTCTTTTTACACTGTGGTTTTATCTTTCAAATATCAAGTATTTATTAAAAATGAGGAAGTCAAACCATAAATAAGAATAAACTTAGCGGACTAACTTCCTGTTTTCTGAAATAATTGATGTCTCCTCAGGGTGCTTCATGTAGACTGTCTTATGTCGCCACACACACACGTTTCAGGCTCATTTACATGTGGAACATATGAACAACTTCTGCAATGTGGGAAGTCACAGATGGCATCACATTTTCCCCTACAAACCCATGTTTGAGACGAGCGGAAACATGTACCACAGGCTACCATTTCTCAACCTTCTTCATCTCTTAGATTTTCTTCATTAACCAAAACCCTCACAATGGTAAAAGACCAAATTGCAGAAAAATTAGGTGGTGTTCAACACTACATGTAAAGCATACATTCTAAAAAAGAAATAAAAGACAAACAAATAAGACATTGAGTGGATTTTGAAGTACTCAGTCATTAATCAAAATTAAGATAAGGGCTTTAATTTGAATTTTACATCGGGATATCACTTTCTGTTGTATAAAACAAGCTAAAAAAACGTAAATGTCTATTTGATGTGACATGGGAATGATACAACAGATAACATTTTACGTTTCTTGTTGATATTTCTACATATAACTTACAAAAAAGCATCGACATCCATATTGTCAGCACAAACGCCAAGTATGAGGTTTTGTGATTTGCCCACCAGATGTCACTGAAGGCATTCCTGCTTTCTGGTGCCTGACGGAGTGAGTCCTTCAGAATTAAGCAAAAGCGCCTTTGAATCTTTTTAAATTTTAGGTTCAATCAGTGAATAAAAGCCAACCAGACGTTAAAGAATGTTAGTTTTACCAAAAATACTGCCTTTTTTTTTTTCAAAATAACAAATGTGCCCTCTGTTTAAAAGAAGTGACTATACCTGAGATCTTGTTTTAAACCCGGGCTTGACATCTAATGCCACATGTTCAAAAGTGATTGACATCCTCACAAAAGCTTTCCTCTGGTTTAAATCGACCGAAAATCGTTAAAAACTGAAATAATATGAAGGAATAGACCAATTGTTGGATCACAGTACAATTCTACCAAACTGTTTCTGTTTAGAAAGCTTTCATATCTGTCAATTTATGTATTTGAGAGCTTTTAATATCCGTAATATGTACAGTCAGACCAAAAGTTTGGACACACCTTCCCAGAATGGGAAGGTACAGTATTTAAACAATTAATCTACTCAAAATCCTCAATAATATTAAATTATCTCCTAACACTAGCTAAACTGTAGTTTTTACTTAACTAAACACAAACATCGTTTTCCCCTTTTTTTGTTCATCTGTTTAAATTTTACCTCTTCAGCAGCCGAGCAAACAGCTGTTTGCTGTTTGTTTTTAAAAAAAATGACATTTGGGGTTCATTTATGTAATCCTTGTGCAAACCCATAGTATATTTGTATGAACACTTTTTGTATTTACTTATTATTGATTGATTTATTTTAAGCATTGTAGTCAAAGCATTAACGAATTTACACATATTTATCAAACTCCTTACAGAAGTAATGAAATGCATAGATTAACAAGACAAAAAAAACCAATGTCACTTAAATTACATTTGCTTAATTAAATACAGTGATCATTAACTAAAGTATAAGTAGAGCTTGATTTATTGCTTGAAAATGAGTGGGAAGAAGTGAATTTATATAATCCCACCCCTACTGAGTTCATTTATTTGATAGTTTTACAGTTTTTAAAATCCAAAATTTGAATTTTATTTATTTTTTCTATTCAAGTCTGGACTGTATGGGAAGCAAATATAGTGAGGCAGTATGGAGATAATAATACTTTGGTTGGAGAGAAGGCTGAGGGTAAAATGGGGAAGGAGCAGAAGGTACAGAGCACCAAAGAAAAACCCTACAATTGGACATAGAGTGAAAAAACATCAAGAACTAACCCACACATACATAAATGTGTACAGCAACCCATATACTCGTGCATGTTTTATACATCAAGCATATCTGCACAAATAAAACCTTAGTGTTTGTGCAGAAGTGAGCAGGCAGGTATGTTTAGGTGAGTGTGTGTGTAAATGATTGTGATGGACCAGGCACTCAAAGGCCAAGGCCGCGGATATTTGGTCCAAAAACAACTTTTTAATGCCAATACAAAAGTCAGAACAGAACCAACATCAATGATTAAAGGTCACATAAAAGAGGTCAACTCAACAAACTCAAATAACTGTCCTACCACAAACATACACCAGGGGACTTTTAAAGGAGTGGATTAAACCATTAATGGCACAAGAGAGGGGTGGAGACAAGAACATTAACCACACGGAACAGAAACACCCATTCCTCTCCCCATGCAGACCTTGAACCTTCTTGCAGTACTTTTTGGCTTGGCACCATCTTTTGACCACATAAGGAAAGTACACCTCACATGAAAAAGTATCAACAACAAATAAATATAAAACAATAACTAAAGTAAATGCAATATCAAGTGAACATGTAGACTACACCTTAGGTTGATCCCTGTGTGGCTGTGACTGCAGCCATCCCAATTATAAATATTCCAGGATATGATTAAACGTAAAATGGAAGGTGTAAACCCCCCAGCACAGAGCCCACAGCAGGCGATGTGACATGCAGCAAAGGTTCCATGCAATCCTAATGGAGTCGTGAGAACCTCCATCTCTCACTACTGGACCCTCCGCTGTTTCCGGAGAGCCCTGACCCTCAGATCATATGTTCAGGGGGGTTGCAGGTTTGTACAGCTGCTCAAAGCAGACCAACTCCCAAGATGCCGTGTGCCAGCGCCCTCTCCACATGACAAGAGGAAGTGTCATAAAAGAACAGTCTCAGCCTCTCAGCTAGGCCACTGCAGCAGAGGCATAGCACAGTACGCTGAACCTCCAGGCTTGGCTGCTCCAAACCACAGGAGGAGGAGCCAGGTGGGGGCCACCCTCCCCAGGAGCAGACCAAAACCCTCAACCCTCAACCCTCAAAGCCCCAGAGGGAGCTCAGGTCAGAGCTCAGTCATTCTGAGATGCATGACAGACCAGAACCACCTACTGTATGTGGGTCTGGTTTGACCAAAGACGGTATGAGTCCAGCCATGTTTTTTCTTTAATGACCGCTTTTCAAATAAAAACAGGTAAAAAACTATGCTTTTTAAAACAATTGTCATCCTTTGACGGACTGTATGTGACTATTTTTGTGTTTTTTGGAGGATGAAAAGTCTGAACAAGACTTTTACACTCATAAAAATGGTGGAAAAAAATATCAATAAGTTTCTTTAAATCTACGACTTTTGTCTTGGAAATTTAGGATATTTAAAGTCACAAATTTACAACTTTAAATCTCATAAATTTACGAGATTAAAGTTAAAGTGAGCATAAAGAACTGCTAGCAGCTCGCAGCAGCAGAGCAGACCAACTAAACACAATTCATCAGGTTAGCTGAATGTTCTTTAATAATCTTACTGTTATAATGTTAATGTTATAATTTCTTCCTTCATGAAAGGCAAGACCTCCTCCAAGTCTGAAGAGGCCCAGTTTGCTCCCTTTTTTAACATTCTTATGCTAATGCAACATACTATTTTTATTCCACTTTTTTGTTTTATAGTGAAGCGAGATGCTTCCTTTGGAGGAAGGGACATGTGTCACTGTTTTCATTTCTCTTTGATGTTTCTTGTGTGTGTGACAGTTTCATGACGTAAGGTGAGAAATCGACTTCTGGGTATGTGAAAAACAAGGCACCATAAAGTAGCAGTCATGTACACCCAAACGTGTCTCTGAGCTACATATGAAACTCTGCTTTACTGACGCCGAACCGCGGAAAGCCGGCTTGAGTCAAACAAAAGGTTTGACATTTCTTGATGGTTGAAACCTATCGGGAAATAAAGCTTCAAAAAACGCTCCACATTTTTCCTGTCTGAGCACAGGTTCGATAAACAGACCCCTTTGGTGTTTTTTTCTCATAAATTTATTACTTTTGATAAATTTAGGACTTTAAAGTTCGCAATAAAAAAAAAGAGTTTGTAAACTGGCTCTAAAACTCTGTCGTATATAAGCAAGTCACATTAAAGAAAAACCTTTCAGTTGGCTAATCTCATAAAATACATAATAAATTCTTCTTCCATGGGTGTTAGACACTTTTAACCTAAACATACTTGTGTCAATAAGGATACAAAAATGTACTTTTCCCACAGTTTGATTCAACGGTGTGACATATGATTTGGTCTTAAATTGAGAATTGTGTCAACTCTAGTTCTTGCTTTTGGTATCAGTGTTGTAAATTTCAGATTCATTTTTATTTACATGGAATCTTATTCTCTCTCAAAAGATTTTTTTTTTTCCATGCAATTACTTTTCTTAAGATGTTTGCAATCGATAGAAGATCCAAAAGAAGAAACTCTTACTATTTTTAATGTTCACCCAGCATGCAACAGCTTTGGGTTTGCATAGAGTACATATGCATGTTGTGCTGTGTGGATTCTTATACTTCCCCCAAACACAGGAGTTTATTTTCACTGTCTCTCAACTTCCTGTTCTCAAAGTTTGCTGCAGGATTTATTTTTACACACATTTGAGTTTATTTTCATCGGTTAGATCATGAGTGCGTACCAACGGCATTGCTTGTTTTCAACAGACCCTGCACTGGCATGTTCTCGTTTGTGTGGGCACACACCAGATATTCAGCAGTGGAAAAAAATTGTAAAATGAAGCAAGAATGGCTCCCTAAATGACGTCCAGAAGCAAAGCTATAACCATCAGCCAATAGTCATTGTGTGTGAGGACATGGGGTGTATGTGTCAATGGAGGGGAAAGGTACAGCAAAAGGTTGGTTTTAATTTAGTTTTATTTTTTTATTTTGTTTGTCTTGCTTTATTCAACTGGAAAGCGCTTAAAGCTTCTTGGCATTACAAAATGCTTTTGTACAAAAAAAGTTTCAATTTGATTTGATTTGACATCAGCCA
This sequence comes from Oryzias curvinotus, assembly GCA_023969325.1. Taxonomy (NCBI): domain Eukaryota; kingdom Metazoa; phylum Chordata; class Actinopteri; order Beloniformes; family Adrianichthyidae; genus Oryzias; species Oryzias curvinotus. Next base: position 28,439,801 of record CM043721.1, read on the forward strand.
CATCAAATGACTTACTACCAGCCTCCACAAAATCAAGCCAATTCAAGCCATTTTTCTGGAATATGGACACTGCCATGTTGGAACAAGAGTCAGTGAGTCAATGTTTCAATGGCAACCACTCTCACCAATCAGGAGTTAGCTTCTTGGAAGTCCACACCCCTACCACTTCAAAGCTGGCAACACGAGATCTGTCAAACGGTTCCAATGTTGGACGTGGACAGCAGGGACCGCACACTTTTATTTAGGTGTCTAATTGTCCAGTTTATACATTGAATAACTTGCACTATGGAAAAAATATAATAAGAAAATACAGTAGGATTAACAAGAACATGTAAAATATGGTACAAGAGCAAGCATGGTTATTTGTACAAGTGAACCAAGGTTATTTGGACTGAGTAATAGCTGAGTAATAGCTGTTTCTTAGTACAGGGGAGTTTGGGTTCCAGCATGGGTACTTCCTGTTTAGAATGCAAGGGGGGAGGGGTCGGGTCTAAACATATACACATGGGTAAAATACAAGTGAAATCCTGTATAACTCCATTGACAGTTAGAGTTCAGGTCTCATCAGCAATCTGGATGGATAACTCGTCATCTACAGCTGCCTCCTCAGGCGGCATGGGAAGCATTTCCTCTTCATTCATCACATCATCTTCTTTCAGTGTTTCGTGGTTCCCCTCCATTATTCCAACATCCTCTTCAGCAATCTGGGCTTGATTCTCTATTTTAATCTCAGCATATTCAGTCTCCGGGATTGTCCCCACCTCTGGGGCCTTCCTGTTTTTTGCCGCAGAGAAGTCAAGATCTGAGTACTCTGCTTCTTTTGGTGCCCCGTCCCCATTGAGTAACAACTGTCCAGCAGATCCGACATCTCCGTCTGCTGCCTCTTGATCCTGGATTGGGTCTCGATCTGCCTGTCAGGCACAATTTAAACGGATATCATTTGTTGGCTCATCGAATTTAACTTAAACTGATGACAAATCTTCTCTGAATGGTTTAGAGTGCTGTCCAAAATCAGATCTCCATGACTCTAAGGTCTTACCAGAGGCAGTTTGGTCATGTACAATGCTTGCTCCACTCCAAACTACTAAGAGTGATACCAATACTATCAAGGGGATTGTCCAAACTTCACGCACTACTCACTACTTAGTGCTCTATATAGGGTGCTCGCCATTTTGCAGGGGTGTCCTAATAGACAATTTAAAAATTCATCACCCTGGAAATTTCCCAGAAACCTCTGCAAAAAACCAGTGTTCATTTATGCTCACCAGACTATACAATGCATTGCTTTTGAACAAAACATCATTTAAAAGAAGATTTTATGTAAATTTATTTTTATAAATCAACTAAGTTTTTATGATTAGAGCACAGTGGATTCATAAATATTCTTTGTAAAATGTTTATATTTATTACATGTTTACTTTGGTAAATAGTTCATGCCATATTTGGCGTATACTGAGCATGTGTCCTAATTGAATTAAATCCAGCTAACTCAAACACCTAATTTCTCTGCAGAGCTACCAGCAATCAGCAAAACACTTTTCCCTTACATGCACAATATGCACATCCATCTTTTAAAAAAGTTTGGATGTTGTTCGTTTTCGTGGGCGAGATGCAGACTCACTGCAGAGGCTGGCTCGGTTGATGTTATGAAATAGGCACAATGGAACGAAAGCCGGTACCTCAGAAATCAAGCCGTCTTACTTCTGGGTAGCAAAATTGAATTCGTGAAAATAACTCCATGACTCTAATAGCATGATATAGGTCCTTTAAAATATAAAAAATAATGTTTTTGTTTTTTTCTGCTTTTTTTTACAAGATAGCTGTTTTAGGACCCTATGCCGCCATTTCATTTGTAGAGGTAAAAGGGGATTTCCAAACATATTTTTTTCATCTCCCTTTATTCTGTCAAACTAAATAATGATCTCTTGTGATGTGACAGACAACTGGCTTTAAACTCTCAGTCTTTTTTCTAACCTATTTTCATATCTACTGGTTTTAATATCACCCTTAGTACAATGCATGTTATAAAGGCAGTAATACCTTTGGAGAGTTTTGAGCGCTCATCTCCATCTCTTCCAATGGATAGGATGATCTTTTCTTGCTGCCGCTGTAAAAACAAGTGACATTAAGTAAAAAGCAGTCTGATATAATAGATGAACTATTACAAAAGTTCTATGCTGTTCTGTAATTCTCTCTGGTCAGCCATGTCGTTTTTCACAGAATTTATGTTTACAGATGAGAATTAAAGTGTTTTTCACAGCATGCCGAAATCACAGGAAGAAAGTCAACCGTAAAGCCATGATAACAACATGCCTCCATATATCAATAACATATAGTTTTCACAAGACTTTTTGCTGTGAATTTCCATGTCTTATTTTACTTATTCACCAACATTAAGGCACAAAACCTTTATAGTTTTAAGCATATGTGGAAATTTAAGTTTGCCTAAGGCCGAGAAACCATCTTAAAGACTCACTCCCATCAACATTTGAGCTACTGGAAAAGCATTTCCAGTGCTCTTTTAATCACAGTTCTACAATTTTTTTAACAAAAAAAAAAGCTTGTGTTGTTTTATCAGTTATAGTTTCTGCAGAACGGCAGTAGTTCATCATTCAGTAGTTCATTCATTCACCACCAAATTGTGGGGGTGAGACCATTTGGATGGAGTACTCCTTTCCCCTCCACGTTGCTGAGAGCTCTGTGTGTACATGTTGGAGTAGTCATTGTATCTATGGCAACAAACATTGCCATAGATACGATGACTTAGAGCGACTCGGACAGATCACTGTCTACTGGTTTCAACATGGCGGTATTTCCTATTTGGGAACACGAGAAGGGAGGGGTTGGATTATTTGCATAGTTTCTAAATTACGAATGCGCTCTTTTTAAATGGCTTTTTTTTGGTCTGCTTTTGAAATACTCAGAAATGCAGGTTTAAGCTTAATTTTCTTTATATATTGATCCTTAATCAGGTAAAATGTATCCATTTAAAGCAGCAGTCAAAACAGAGGAATTTTCTGTTTAGTCACGTCAAGTTACCTAATTATGTCTGATAGTGTGACAAAAACAGCATCAACATATTGATGAAGCAATTATATGCTACTGGATGCAAGGATGCTGCCAGAAGAAGTCAATTACTTTGACCAAAAAAAAAAAAAAAAGAACAAAATAATCCTGAATCTTCAGTGGCTGCTTTTAGATAATTAACAGGAGAAAAGAAACAGTAGTGTCAAAGGCAGGGTGTGATGGAATGACTTGGTTTATCATGCAGCATTTTGAATGAGTACTTAACAGTAAAGCCTGATATATATGGGAGTTTCATAATACACTTTCAAAAATATACTTTTAATAGAAATTAAAATGTACCTTTGACAGGCTTTGATGATACAGAAGATCAAGGTTGTGAGGACGATCCCCATCAGAGAGCCAGTCCCAAATAAAATGATGCCTGGCAGTTCCTGGATACTCGTCAGCAGATCATTAAATATTTCTGTGGAAAAGTCTAAAATGTTTATCATCTTGAATATAAAAACCAAAGACATACAGCATCAGTTTGTAATGATTGATTTTGGAGTTGTTTTGTGTGTGTGTGTTTGCCTTGTTTTCACGAGTGTTAAAAGTGTCCCTGCTTACCTTTAGGTCCTTTGATGTTGGAAGTGTTGTTATCTGTGGAGTTGTTGGATATATCTGACGAGCTGGTCTTTGAGAGGTTGACCGTTGTGGACACTAAAGCTGAACACGACAAACAGAAAAATAATTTGTTTGTCTATCCAGTTTGCACTGAATACTACTTATGTAACAGTGAGGACTTGTATAAAATGATGAATTACCTGTCACGGTGCTCGTGATTTGGTTTTGGGTTTGATTAGTTGTTTCTGAATGTGATTGCATCGTCCCTGTTGTTGTAGGAGTCGATTTTTTTAAATTCTCACCCCGAGCTTTAGATTCCAAAAAAATATGTATCAAAAAACACAAAAACAAACAGATCAACATTTATCAAAGCACAGAGCAGAAAGGAAGTCAATCAAACCAAACTTATACAGTGTAAAAAACAAAACAATTTAAACGATCTGAATCAGATGTTTTAAAAATTTGTTCAAATTTTACCTGTGACAGCCAAGATGAGAGTCAGCACTTGTACAGCAAGCATTTTCTACAGCAGATCCTTTTCTCCACTGGATGAACCGTCTTCTTTCAAAAAACTCACTCAAAGCGCAAGAAACAGCAACTCAACGGATGGAAACACTTTCAAAAACACCGTCAAGCCTGGCTGAGCACATTTGAATAAAGCAGGTTACAAAGAATTACTGATTTTTGAGTTTTCTTTCCCTTTAAATCCTCCTATGATGTCCCTTTATATTCTAATAAAAAACTATAGATAAAAACAATAAAGTTGATAAAATATATTCCTACATTTTCCTGTGAGAACCCTCTCCTCGTTTTCTCAAACTGAACTGTTTTCAGTTTTCTCATGCTCTCTTTAACTCTTCCTTCTTCTTTTACGCATTTTTTTTTCAAACTAAGTTTCCAGGAAGTTTCTCTACACACAGCTAACCCTTATTTCCTCTCTCAGACTTCTCTATATGAAGATACTCGACGTACTCTCTGCAGATAATGCTATTTTAACATAAAAAAAATCATTATTTTATATCTTTAGTAAGCAAAATAATACTCTACACAGCTTGATTTCATGATTGTTAAAAAATTCATTAAACAGATAGATACCCCTATAAGTGTCTTTCCCTACCGTTTAATTCCTAAAGTAAAACATCTGCATTTAAAAGATTTTATTTAAAATGTTTGCAAAACATGTGTGCTGTGTTCGATCAAACGTTGCAGATCTTCTTCAAATTTCTTTTAGTCTAATTAGTTTTTAGTCTAAAGGCAGCTTCTGCTTTTCAACTTCCTGTTGGTCGCTGACCAAAAGACTGATTAAAACAGCTTCTACATTTTGCTGCATTTCATTTACAAAATGCAGCAAAAACTGTAGACATCTGTAGGATCTGGTTCCCCACAACACAAGGTTCACTTCGGCAGCATGCATGTATCTCCACCCCCACGTGCACGTGCACACTGCCACACTGCTCCCTGTCTGCTTCATCCCTCCTTCTAACCTACAGTGTATTGATGGACAGATATTTTCCACTCATCTTCGTGTCAGATTTTTATCCATGATGGAATATTTGTCTTTCCAGCAGATCTAGTATAATTGTTACAGCTTAAAAGAATAACTGATCCAAATCAGTGCTTGTATCCCCCCTTTTTCACCTTTCTTTTTACTCTCTTCCACCCCCCCCCCCCCCCGACACACATTTTCCCTCTTCCTCCCCACACACACTAAATATAACAAATAAAGAAATAAATAATTCAACAAAAAGGGGTTAATTCAGATCTACATTCTGGCTTCTAAAGTTCTACAACCTTTTTTTGTGATAGTAAAACCTGTCCAACACAAAAGGCCTGCAGCTCTAATCTGTTTGCTAAGTTGTTGGACAGAACAAGTGAAAAGAAAAAAATAAATAAATAAAAAAAAACTGTAGACATAGTAAGGACAGTAAGATTTAAATATTGTTAGTCCAAAAGTCTAACACTAAATAATAAGAAACAAACACTACATGGTCTTAAATGCAGATGCAGATCAAGTTATGGACATAATTCAAATTGTGAAATAAAGCTTCCATCAAAATGGCGTCACAACATTGCTTCACTTTCATCTGATCCCTGATTTTCTTAATTCTTTGACTTATTTTCTTTCAGCTGCTCCCTGCAGAGGGCTCCATGGCAAATCACCCAACCTTTGCATCTTCCTCACTCACAGCAGCTGCCCTATGTCCTTCTTCACAACATCATTTTTGGTTTCCTTCCTGTCACCTTCAACCTTGTCTTTAGAGTGTTACTGTTTGGTGTAAGCTAATTTTGTTTTGAAGATTAATTTTATTTTTATTCTAAAGTAATTCATTTTTCGTTACTGTTCTTATATTATAAAAAATCTTGCATGACTCCTGACTCGTGTTCCCTTTAGTACTTTTAGCATAATACCTGCAGAAGTAGAGCATAACATTCTAAAGTTACAAACGCATCACAGAGGAAAAAATACAACCGTGTCTGATAACAGAAGAACCCGAGAAGTTAGTATGACAGAGGAGTTTAAGTTTAGCTGTGGTTTGATGTCAAGAACCCCTGAAGACTAACAATAACGGTTTTTAGGGCAAAGTGAAGGCCATTATAAATGGAATCATGAACAAGACTGTTATAAGTGGAGCAGATGAACTGACTTTGAAATATTACAATTTTTTAAGAGTAAGCAAATATGACTCTGCTCCACTAAATGTTTTTTTTTACCGATTTTTTTTTTTACTTACTTTTTCTGCTCCTTTTAGGGATCAGAACAAACATATCTGCCTTAAACTAACATTGTCTTCTACTTCTTCTTCCTTGACAGAGATAAATTGAATAATAAACTTTAATGACGTTACATTGATGTTTGATAATATTTTAAGCAGCTTCCATGTTCATTCTTTCCTCTTCAGCGGAGAGAACTGGATGTTGCCACATATTACACACACTGCTGTTGTCTCAGCAATGATTTATTTCAAGCAATCAAAGCAAGAATAAAGCACAAAACAATACAATCAGCAGTTTTACTATTTATTACGTATTTATACTGACTTTGGTGCTCCTTAGGCTGACCTCCATGCCATAGACCTGTGATGTTTTGTCAAGGTGCTCCACCTGAGTGGCCAGTTCATCATCTATGCTCGCCAAGTCAATGACATCAGCAAGCCATAGGTTGGTTCTACCACCAGTGCTGACTGATCCTTCATGGTCTTCTAGTGCATCAGTCATCAGCCTTTCCAAGAAGATGTGTTAAAGTCGGTTGGTGAGAGAAGACAGCCTTGTCTGACTCCAACAGTTGTCCAGAACCTCTTACCTTTGTTGCCATTCAGTAATGTGGCACATGTGGGCTGGTCATAGAGATGTTCAATGACTTTGATAAGCTTTGGTATAGTATTTCCTCATGGTAGCCCACAATGCACCATGTCATACTCTGTCAAATGCCTTTTCGAAGTCAGTGAAGACATGGTATGGATCTTGTTGGTGCTGGGTATATTTTCACACAGGATTCTCAGATTGAAGATCTGTGGTAGTGCTCCTTCCTGACCTGAAACCAGCCAGTTCTTTTGCAATACTGGTCTCTGCTTGTGGGTTCAGTAAGTTCAGATGCACTTAGGGTGCTGGCATGGCTTATAAGACTTCCAGTATGGTTTGGTAGTTCTGGCACTTTTGCAGGTTCCCTTTCATTGGTAGTGTGATAACCTGTGATTGTATCCAGCATGTTGTCCCTTCTCCTGTTCTTGTTGTTCTTCAAACATCCCTGCCTTAAATTCAACTTTTGTAATTTATTCTAGTATTCTAAATCAATTTCAAACTATTTTATCCTAAAGACAGTTTCCCTTCAGATTGACCCATAAATGATTTTGTTTTTAGTTGTTCATAGCAGAAAACAAAGTTTAAGTTCAATGAAGACATACCAGTGGATCTTCCTGACAGGTCACCATCTCCACAACATCTTGCAAGTTCTCTATCCTCTTCAGTTTTTTTCCTGCAAATAAGTACATTAATGTTGCATTAAATGTGAATGCAAGAAAATGTATTATGTTATAAAAGGTAATGAGACTCAAAAAGAGACTGATGATCAAAGAGGATAATATAGCTAATGTAAACCCCAATATAAAGGCAATGACGGTTTCTTGTTTAGCTATGAGGAGCATCACAAAACAGGTTTGTAACAACAGGCATTTGGAGTTAAAAGATTCTTGCAAAAAGCAAGAGATTGATATGTGATGCAACACTGACTGTCACATTGACTTCCTCCTTGATTGTGTTGTTCAGATGCTTTGATGTCCAGTCCAGCTTCCTTTGAGGGTTGAAGTATGAAGGAGTCTGGAAAGAACACGGTATCAAAACACAAAGTCCTGATTCTGCTGTCATTTCTTCATCACTGACAGATGATCTTTGCAGAATCAAAGATCAGTTTGGTTATCTCAAGACTGAAGCACCTGTCATTGCAAAGAAGAAGAAAAAAGGAAGTGAGACTACATGTTTATTTTCTGAGCAGTTTGTATTTTGTTTAATTACACTTACTGTACTAATAATAACAGTCAGCAGGTGACAGCATAAAAGAATGGATGTAAACATTCATTTATGAAAAGATTCAATAAAAAAAATATTGTATTGAAAAATGTGCTTTACATTTTTTTTTAATGTCCCAGATGTTGGTTTCAAACAAAAAACATGGCACCCTTTTGCCTTATTTAAGTCAGGGTCAAACATAAAAGGTCTTTCATCATGATTTGAATAGTACTACATTTATATTTAACAGTTTTTTGAATATATAAATGTATAACATTTACTATAAATGTGCATAAGTAGTTATGTTCTGCCTTTTAGCTGCTGTTATTAAATAAAAAGCTGAACAAATTCTTCTCACTCGCTTGTTCTTCATGAACCTTTAGGAGTAATGAACTTACACAACCGCTTTGTTGGTTTAACCAAACAACAGGAAGTGTGGGTATGAGCTTCCTGTTTTTCATTTCCTGCCCTTACTATTCAGGTTAAAAGGATATTTGGATTTTCCATTCATGCATTTTCTTATCTCACTTTCTGGGTCTCTGGGTTGCCAAAGCCTAACCTGACTACTGCAGAGCTAAGGAGGGGTTCACCCACATCACCAGCCTGTGGCAGGGCTACACAATCACACACCCATAAACACTGACAGACCCACATAGGGACAATTCCAATTAATTATTAACATATGAAGTGTGTTTTTGGAATGTGGGAGGGGGCTGGAGAAAACCCACGCATGCACGGGGAGAACATGCAAACTCCAAAAGAAAGGTTCCAGGCAGGATTGGAACCACTGAGCCACCGGCAGTCCTTTACTATGGACTGCTTAGTTGAAATGAATTATGAATGTTCTTTATTATCTTATCTTTTTATATTGATTATGTAAGTTGAAACATTTGAGGCTGAGACCTTGATTCTTATCTTTTCTTATATGTTTGTGCTTTTAAGGGTGAATTTCAAGTCAAGTTATGATTTTAATTTATTGATACTTTAAAGATCAACTCCGATCATCTTTCGATCTTTTTTTTAAATTGTTCCCAGTGTTCTTTTAATTATGACTATGCTGTTTTTAGCCAGAATTGAGATAACCTGTCGTTTTTTTTAGGACATAGCTTCTGCAGAGTGTGCACCAGTTCAATTAAAAAAAAAAATAAAAAAAAAAAAAAAAATAAAAAAAAAAATCGCATTTGAGTTGAGTTGATGTTTGGCAAAGAGCAACTAACAGGGATATTCTTACAATAAATATTTAATTTAAATAAAATATAAGTTGTTTTTATCTATATATCAGACTGGATAGCCCGTTAGTTTGTATCATCTGTTGTCAAACAATAAAAATAACAGACGAAATGAAGATGAGGTGTTGCGGATCCACTTTTTTGGAAACTTTTAGGAAATTTACATTAAAAATATGTATACCAATCACATAAAAGTTTTAAACAAACTGAACGGGTCATTGAAGGAAAGACATCAAACATCAATAATAAAAGCCTTACTAACATTTTAAGTGCAATGTGGTGGACCGAGCAGTAGAAGGCAAGGACAGCAAACAATTTTATCAAAAATATTTAAATTTATTTTTCAAAAAGTGTAGCTGGGCAAAAATGGGCCCTTAAAAGAGGTCAAAGTAACAAAATTAACTCAAGCTTTTAAATGTAACAGAGGACAACTGAACAGACAAACTTAATCAAACTGACCTACCTAATTGGAAACACAAGGGAACATATATAGTGGCTGATCAAACCAACTAGACACACAAGGGGGAACTTAAAATGACTAAGACAAAATACATCAAACAAAATAAACTAAAGTCCAACCTATGGTAAATTAACATACACAAATGAATGAAAATAAAGATCATCAAATAGAAACTAAAGTAAAGAAACACAGAAAGAGTTCCTTGCCCACTGGGCGATGGTTCAGTCCAATTAGCTGCCTGCTGAATATAAGGCCTCTGCTGACTGGGATGCATTCTTTTGTCAGGCCTGACTTGATGGTTCCAGCAGCAGATGGCAGCAGCAGCAACAATGGTTCCCCTTAGCACTGGTAACTCAAATAAAACATCAAATTATAATAAAGTAAACTGAAACATGTTAATACATTTTATGATTAAATGTACATGTCATTTTTGAAAAAGAAATCTAAAAGTATATGCAAACAAATAAAGTAAACAGATTAATGTAGGGTGTGGTGCAGGAGGTTACTGCCCTGATGGTGTGGCAGCGTAGGCAGCCATCACACTCCCCTCCCCTTCGGAGCCTTCATCAGGAGCACGAGAGAGGAAGTCTGCGGTGATGTTGTCTCTCCCTGGGATGTAGGTCACCTTGTATCTGTAGGGCTGCATGGCGTGGTACCACCTCGTTATCCGGGCATTAGTGTCCTTCATCTTCTCCAGCCATTGCAGAGCCCTGTGGTCGGTCTCCAAGGTGAACTCTCTACCTAAGAGGTAGTATTTGAAAGAGTCCATAGCCCATTTGACTGCCAGCGCCTCTTTTTCGACAGTGGAGTAGTGGATTTCTCTGGGGAGTAGCTTTCGGCTTATGTAAGCCACAGGATGTCGATAGTCAGACGTGCACTGTAGAAGCACAGCTCCAATGTCTCTTTGAGATGTGTCAGTTTGCAAAATGAAAAGTTTATTAAAATCTGGACTGTGAAGTACGGGGTCCTTACTTAATGATTGCTGGATGTCCCGAAACGCTGTCACAGACTCCGTAGTCCACCTGATCTTGTTTGGACATCTTGAGCCAGTCATGTCGGTCAACGGAGCTGCACGGGCTGAAAAGCTTGGGATAAACTTGTGATAAAATCCAGCTAATCCAAGAAAAGACCTTAGCTGCTTTCTTGTCTGTGGTAGAGGACAGGATTCAATTGCCTGTACTTTGTTGACTTGCGGTTTGATCAACCCACCTCCAATGGTGTAACCAAGGTACTCCGTTTCACTCCGGGCAAAAGCACACTTTGCTGGATTGGTGGTTAATCCTGCTGCCTGCAGGCACTCCAGAACCTTCTTCAGATGTCTCAGATGTTCCTCCCAGGTGGCACTATAAACCACAATATCATCAAGATATGCACAAGCACAGTCCTTTAAGCCACCTAGTACCTGATCCATAAGTCGCTGAAAAGTTGCAGGAGCACCATGCAACCCAAATGGAAGAACTGTAAACTGAAAGAGTCCCCAAGGTGTCCGAAAAGCAGTCAGTTCCTGGGACCGCTCTGTAAGGGGAACCTGCCAATAACCCTTACAAAAGGTCAATAGTTAGAAACTTTGCCTTTCCTAGACACTCAATGAGATTGTCAATTCTGGGGGTTGGATAGGAATCAAATCTTGACACAGAATTTAGATAGCGAAAATCTATGCAAAATCTGATAGCTCCATCCCTCTTGGGGACCAACACAACCGGGTGACACCACTCGCTTTTTGAAGGCTTGATGATCCCAAGGGACAGCATGTGATCCACCTCCTCCTTTAGTGGACCCAGGAGACGTTCTGGTACTCTGTAACTCATTCGCCTCACTGTAGCCTGCTCCCTTAGCACAATGTCATGGTGCACCAAGTTTGTGCGTCCTGGATATTCCTGAAAAACTCTGGAATCAATCAATGCTTTCACCTGAGCTTGTTGGTCTTCAGAAAGATGGTTCAAATCCAATGTGGTGGGCATTGATGATGGCAGGAATTCATCCACTTCCTCCTCCTCATTGACATCTCTGATCAGCAGTCCCATAGCATCATCTTCAGTCCTGGAAACCCATTCTTTGAGAAGGTTAACATGGAGTACACGACTGGACTGTTTGTGACCTGGGGTGGAAACCTGATAGGTTGTAGCCCCAAGTTTCTTTTGGACCACAAAAGGGCCTTGCCATTTGGCTAGTAACTTACTGTCACTTGTAGGGAACATTACTAGGACTTTTTTAACCTGGCAGGAAGCTTCTTTGGTGTGCTTTTTGATCATACCAGCTTTTCTGGCGTCTCTGCGCATCAGCCATGTGGGCCTGCGCCAACTCGCTCATCTTCTGCAGCTTCTCTCTCATTTGAAGAACATACTGAATAACATTAGGAGGTTCTTCTCTGTCCTGCTCTCCTTCCCAGGTTTCTCTCAAGAGGGTCAGGGGTCCCCTTACTTCATGTCCATAAAGTAATTCAAAGGGGGAGAACCCTGTTGAAGCCTGGGGTACCTCTCTGTAGGCGAAGAGGAGATAAGGTAGCCACTGATCCCAATCAGACCCGGTTTCATTGACGAACTTACGAAGCATTTGCTTAAGAGTCTAATTAAAGCGTTCAGTCAACCCGTCCGTCTGTGGATGATAAGGAGTGGTCCGCAGATTCTTCACACCCAGGAGCTGATAAACCTGCTTAAGCAAGTTAGACATGAAGTTAGTACCTCGGTCTGTCAAAATTTCTCTGGGGAAACCCACTCTGGAGAAAAACTGCACCAGAGAAAATGCCACAGCTTTTGCCTTCACACATTTCAGTGGAAACACCTCTGGGTACTTGGTGGCATAATCAGTGATGACTAGCATGTAGCGGTTTCCAGATTTACTTTTCTCCACTGGTCCCACCACATCCATGCCAAGGCGTTCAAACGGAGTGCCAATAATTGGGAGAGGCTGGAGTGGAGCTTTTGTGGTACATTTCAGTGAGGTTTTCTGGCACTGAGGGCAACTCTGACAGTAACGTTGGATGTCTGTACGTAAGCCAGGCCAGTAGAAGTATTTCATCACACGCGCAGTTGTTTTTTGCTTCCCTAGGTGGCCAGCCCAAGGTATGGTGTGGCCTAGGCTGAGTACTACATCTCTAACCAACAGAGGAACCACCAGTTGCTTCACTTTACCTGGCTGGTGATAAAGAACTCCATCCTCTACCAGATACTCCCTCTTTGACTCCTCAGCGGCTTCTGCTGCCTTTACAAAACAAGACGTCAAAGTTGGATCATTTAGTTGCATTTCAACAATGCTAGATGGCAAATTGAACCCTAAACCCACTTCTGGAGTTGCTTCACCAGGCGGATCTACCACAGTGTGTTTAAATTTCTCTTGCCTTTTCTGACTGCATGTTTTGCGAGACTTCCCGGGTTTTGTCTCAAGCTCAGCATCGTAGAAAGGTAAAGCACAGAGAAGTGGAAGATTCTCATCTGTATTTTTAGCTTGAGCTCTTGTAACCGCAACAGCACATTCTCTTGGGTCCAACAAGTCATAAAGAACTGGCAGGTCATGACCCAAAACAACTGGGAAAGGAAGGTCATCAACCACTCCTACTTTGATCAGATACGTTTGTCCTTGAATTTCTAAGTAGAGATCAGCAGTAGGATATAGTTTTTTGTCACCATGTACACAGCAGATGGACACTGTCTCTTGAGTGGAAACAAGGTTGACTGGTACATGTTGTTGATGAATTAAAGTCTGTGTACTGCCAGTGTCAATTAGTGCATTGAAACATTTCCCATTAACCTTAACAGTGGTCATTTTAATAGGCTGGTTGGCTCGACTTTCCAAAGCATGGCTCTGATATGGAACAAAGCACATCTGAGTGAGCTTAGCTGAACTTTTTGGGCAAAGGGGTTTAATATGCCCTTCCTGGCCACACAAATAGCAGATTGGTGGTTTATTGGACGATTTTGCTGGTTTACTCATCTGATCGTCATGCACAGGCATTCTCGGTGTTCCTGGAGCCAGTCTGTGGTGGTGCTGTGGGGCTGTTGGCCTGCGTGAGTCTTTTACACCCTTCCATTGCAGGTTGCTCCATGGTACACTTTTCTTGCGAGCAGCCACAAACACCTCTGCCAGTGTTGCGGCTTCAGCTGCTGATTTAGGCCCATGCTCTTTTATCCAGACCTGAAGCTCAGGAGACATCATTCTTAAGTATTGTTCCATGATAATGATCTCACCAATTTCCTTTACCGTTTTACCTCTGGGTTGAATCCACTTATCATAGAGTTCCTTGAGACGGGCATAAAGCTCCTTGGGACTTTCATCTGGGCCCACTTCCAAGGAACGAAATCTCTGTCGGTAAGACTCAGGGCTGATGTCATATTTATGCAGGATTGCAGTTTTTACTTTTTCATAGTTCAAAGAATCATCGACATCCATGTTAACATAGGCACTTCTAGCCTTACCGGTGAGCAGTGGGATGAGGCGGAAAACCCAGTCTGACTCCACCCACTTGCATGCTGTTGCTATGCGTTCAAAAGTGATTAGAAAATGTTCAATGTCATCATTTTCTGTTAGCTTTTCCAACCTGGGATCCATAGAGAAGCGAGGGTGAGTGGTTACTTGCTGTGCCCCTGCTGGCTGATGTACGGCCTGTGGCAGCCGATCAGCTGAACCAGACTCCTCCGTTGGATCAGGGGCTGATGAGGGGTAATCAGGAACAGGTGACATCCGGGCCTGCACCTCCATCTGCAAAAGCTGGAACTGATGCTGCAGGCTTTTTAGCCTGTGTTCCTGCTGCTTTGCTTCCTCCTGGAGTCTCATTTCTCGGGCTTCCTGTTGTCCCATAAAGGCCTGGAGAATACTAGTAAGATGTTGCAAAGTAGGCTCTTCACCTTCAGTACCTGTACCAGCTCCTGAAGCTCCAGCCTCCTCCTCCTCTCCATTGTCCATGTTGCCAGTGCTGCAATCCTTATGTTCAATGTGGGCTCTTGTGGTTCTTCCTCCTCGTTGCATGGCTCAAAAAAAAATATTTCAGGGGATTGCCAGGGGAAAGGGAAAAAAAAAAAAAAACTGTCCTTAAACTGCTGATCCCACTTCTGACACCATTATGTGGTGGACCGAGCAGTAGAAGGCAAGGACAGCAAACAATTTTATCAAAAATATTTAAATTTATTTTTCAAAAAGTGTAGCTGGGCAAAAATGGGCCCTTAAAAGAGGTCAAAGTAACAAAATTAACTCAAGCTTTTAAATGTAACAGAGGACAACTGAACAGACAAACTTAATCAAACTGACCTACCTAATTGGAAACACAAGGGAACATATATAGTGGCTGATCAAACCAACTAGACACACAAGGGGGAACTTAAAATGACTAAGACAAAATACATCAAACAAAATAAACTAAAGTCCAACCTATGGTAAATTAACATACACAAATGAATGAAAATAAAGATCATCAAATAGAAACTAAAGTAAAGAAACACAGAAAGAGTTCCTTGCCCACTGGGCGATGGTTCAGTCCAATTAGCTGCCTGCTGAATATAAGGCCTCTGCTGACTGGGATGCATTCTTTTGTCAGGCCTGACTTGATGGTTCCAGCAGCAGATGGCAGCAGCAGCAACAATGGTTCCCCTTAGCACTGGTAACTCAAATAAAACATCAAATTATAATAAAGTAAACTGAAACATGTTAATACATTTTATGATTAAATGTACATGTCATTTTTGAAAAAGAAATCTAAAAGTATATGCAAACAAATAAAGTAAACAGATTAATGTAGGGTGTGGTGCAGGAGGTTACTGCCCTGATGGTGTGGCAGCGTAGGCAGCCATCACATGCAACAAGTTTAACAGTTTAAGTTTTAGGATGCCTTAAAAAACAGCTTAAAAAGTACAGTTTAAAACTTTTACCTTTAATAACAAAAGCCTTTCAGTTGGATCCAATGAGTGATCTGCAGATCCTTCAACTCCAAAAATAAAAAAATTAAGAGGTATTTCACTCTCTGTCTCTCTTTGACAATTCTTCTAACATTGAAGGAAGGAAAGACAAGTTAGGGAAGTAGAATAAATGCGTTTCCCCCTTATTTTCTATAGCTTCGTTTATTGAGCAATACATTTAAAGCAGTGGTCCCCAACCTTTTTCTCACCGTGGACCGGTACAAGGCAAGACACGTCTACCGCGGACCGGTCGGGGGGGGGTGCAACGCAAGACACATTTACCGTGGACCGGGGGTGGTATTTTCTCTTTAGTGATAATAATAACAATAATAATAATAATTTTCCCCTTGTCAAAGCAACTTTCTAAAGAAGTTTGTTTTTTGCTCATTGTGGTTGTTTGGGTTTAATTTTAGCGGGGTGTGTCACCTCATGTTTGGTGTCGCGACTTTGACATGCGTTAAGTGTGACAGATGTAACAGAGAGAATCCGGTCACTTTTCAATATAAAACGTTTTTGTCGGAAAAGAAAACAATAAAATGGAAATTATTTTTTCTTTCTATGCGTCCCGGGGCCAAAATTTCCCGCGCCCCGGTACCGGGCCGCGGCCCGGTGGTTGGGGACCACTGATTTAAAGGATTTCATGACCATAAACAAAGAAAGGTTGGAGCAAAAATGAGTCGCTAAATGAAGAACTTTGATGATTGGCTCAGCTCAATATTCACCTTGACGGGGCGGGACAATGACTGCATGACAGCAGACGCTGCATCAGTCTGCCTGTTGATCTCAAGGGCTCTGCGCCTTCACAGAGATGACAGTTACAAAGGGACCAGAGACCCTCATTGAGGCTCCCCAGACCCCATACTATACTCCAGCCTCCACAGGGGACACTGTTCCAGTTATCTTGAAAAAGGGAAACCACTGCCTGCCAATCCAGTGGTGCTGTCCTTGACTGCCAGGGCAGACTTGAGGTACTTATGTCACAGTTTTTCGAATTTTGCATGGATTTTATTTGCTTAATTGGGTTTTTACGTTGTTGGTACTGTTTATTTCTGAAAAAAATATTTTTTTCATTGTTTTATTGCATGAGTCTTCCAAGTGAACATTAGGAATATGAAATCCAGTAGTGAGCAGGCCAATCTGCTTTGCAGTGACACATCCTGAGAAGCAGGAATCAGACCCATGCAGAAGGAGAACAAAAGAGGATCACGATGGAATGAAGAGAGGATTTAAAGATTTAGCTTTAGATTCAATGTAGATTCTGCAGATAATGCTATTTTTAACATTAAAATCATTTATTTAATAGTAAAAGAAAATAAACATTTGATTTTGACAAATGGTTAAATAAACAAATTGGGACACCCATCATTTCCTTGACTTAAAATGGCAGCTTCTGCCTTTTAACTTATAGATTTTGTGGATTTTGACTTTTCTTTAAAATATATATTTAGGCTATACAGACATAGAAAATACATCTGTAAGACTTTAATATCTTATTTTCAAAAATGAACACTTGATGAATAATAAACAGTAGAAAGGACACGTCTATGTTCTTAAATGCAGATTTAGTTAAAGTTATGTACAACAATAAAATTCTGAAATAAATAAACCATCAAAATGTAATCACATCATTGCTTCACTTTTATTATATTCTTTGTGTTTTCTTTCAGCTGCTCCCTGTAGGGGGCGCCACGGCAAATCTTCAACGATGGAATGAAGAGAGGATTTAAAGATTTAGCTCTAGATTCAATGTAGATTCCACAGATAATGCTATTTTTAACATTAAAAATCATCTATTCAACATCTTAAGTAAAGAAAATAAACATCTGAATTTGATAAATGGTCGAATAAATAATCAAATTGAGACACCCATTAGGTGCCTTCCTCGACTTCTAAACTCTTCTGCATTTAATTCATATAATTCTGTATTTAAAAGGTTTGTGCAACGTTTTGTGCTGTGATCCAACGTTGCAGATAAAATAAAACATCCTTTTAGTTTAACTTATAGATGTTGTTACATTTCTTTAAGATATATATTTAGGCTATTCAGACATAGAAAAGAAATGTAAGACTGTAATACTTTATTTACAAAAATGAACAAGTGATGAATAATAAACAGTAGTATGTTCTTAAATGCAGATTTAGATAAAGTTATTTACAACATTAAATAAAAATTGCATCTATATTTAATCACATCATTGCTTTACTTTTATTATTTTCTTTGTGTTTATCTTTCAGTTGCTCCCTGTAGGGGGCGCCACAGCAAATCCTCCTCACTGACAGCAGCTGTCCTCATGTCCTCCTTAACTCCTTTTTTGGTCTCCTTCCTGTCACCTCTAACCTCATATTTCTGCTGTTATAGTTTGGTGTAAGCTAATTTTAAACTATACAGATTCCATTGGTTTTTAATCTAAAGTACCGGTAATGCTACTTTTAGGCTACATACACCATAGTAGAGCATAATGTTGTAAAATTACAGACGTATCACAGAGGAGTTTACATTTAGCTGAGGATGTCGTGTAAAACTGTCGACTAACAATAAAGTTTGTTTTTGACAAAGTGAAGGAAACATGACAGCAAGAATCAAAAACAAAGCCTGTTATTAATCAGATAGATAACAAATTATTTACATTTATCTGACTTCAACGGCATGAAATTCTTTGAAAGAAAGCATGGGTGACTTAGCTAAATGCTTTTTTTTGTTATTTTTTCTTCTACTTTTAAGAAGCACAGTAAAATGGATCATGTGACCAGCGACTGGATACCACGCTGCACAGCAGGCGCCACAAGAGCCCCCACAGTGTCACACAGCTCATCAAAAGTGGAGCGCGTCATGTGGAATTGTTGGATCCACAGCTCCTCTGTAAAATCACCAACCACCATTTCCCAAAATCCCTTCACCCGTAGCTGCTCCCACGTTTAAAACTTCCTGACTCCTCCTTTGAAAGATGATGATAAGTGCTAGTGGCAATGCAGAAATTTGAATGGATCTGCTTTAAACCAAAGTACTGTTCACCTACGTTCTCCTGGTATTGAATGACTAAACGCCTGAGTTAGTTTGTGTTTATTTGCATAGTTATGACTAAATGGAATCAGTGTAATTGTGAAATTGTATTTTTTTTTACATTTTGAGGATTTTGATAAAGTCTTGTGTATACGTGTAAAGGAAACGCAGCTACAGAAAGGTTCCAGTTAGGATTTGAACCACTGAGGTGAGGGTGTTAATACACTATACCGCCTTACAGTCTGCCCTCAAATTTCATCCATTAAATCATTTACGGAGGAGTACACCGCCTCTTCCTCTGCATCCTTCTTTTTTGACACACAAAGTAGATTTTTGTCGTCCTCCTCACTTCTGAGTTCAGGAGCTGCTTCTCCTGTTGACACAGCTTCATTCTCAGCTCCTTCTGGGAGGCAGTTTGGATCCTCTGCCACTGTGAGACCATCCTGGATAAAAGAAATCTGAGCTTGTTGTTCTGCAAATGTCCCAGTTTTAAACTTCTCTTCAGCAGTTTGAAATGGATTTTGAATACCAGAAAAAACTATTTTAACCTAAAGACAGAGTATCTTACAAATGGAACCACAAATGGATTCACTTATTCACTTATTTTTCAGCAGGAAACTAAGTTGAAGCCTAATGGAAACACATACCAGAGGATTGTCCTGACTGCCAACCATCTCCAACATCTCCTGCAAATTCTCAAACCTCTTCAGCTTTTTTCTGTAGAAAAATGTTGTAGAGAACATGAAGGATAGAAAAAGTATTTAAATTGAGTTATTTAGGGTCATTGCATACCTGTAGCAACTTGGGATCAAATTGCAAAATATGATTGATGTCAAAACTCTGATCAGAAAGGCTTTGATGGTTTCTGGTTTGGCCATTTTCTCTAAAATACTTCCAGACTGATCTCCTGTGAGAAGCAACAGAAAAAAGAGTTTTAAAGGTCAAAAGAAAGATGTCTATGAAGACTCTCGTTTATCTAGGTTGGTTCCATTGTGGTAGGTTTAGGGGATGTCATCTGGACTTGGTTTTTAAAGTTAGAAGACGTTTCACCTCTTTTCCAAGAGGCTTTGTCAATTCTGGAATTGGCTTTCTCAATTCTGAAATTGACTTGGATAAGAGGTGAAACGTCTTCTAACTTTAAAAACCAAGTCCAGATGACAGCCCCTAAACCTACTACAAAGTCAAAAGAAAGAGTGTTCTAGAAGAAGAAAAAGTCCTCTTTTTCAAAGACAATGTCTTGAATTGTGAGTTTTTCTGTTGACTCTCCACTCTCATTAGCTGCATTTACATGGGCAAAAGTAATCGGAAATAATGCCTGATCGGAAGGATGCGTCATGTAAACACGCCGTTTGGAATAGTCTGCACCGATCAGACTCGTTCGGATCAAAATTTCTTTCCGATCGAGATAGGTGGGTTACACCGATTGTTTATCCGATCGTTGTGCATGTAAACAGTTCATTCCGATCGTGTGTCACTACTGCTCTGGTTTACGTTATTCATAGACGGTGTTTCGCTGAGAGAAAGTTTTGGAGCGCATACGGGGCTGACCAGCTGCTCTGCGGACGCCCGGTGAAAAGCGCCGCTCCGCTCTCTTACACCCCTCACGAGGGGGATGCACCTGGACCCTGCATGGTCCGGGTCCAGGTGCCGGGGGACCGAGCGACCAGCAGCCGAATTTATTAATGTGTGTTTACGTGTGCGTTTACGTGTGCGTTTTGTTGTTTTGTTATGTGTGGGAGAATTCGGACTGCGATCTGTCCCGCCGCTCTAGGTTAGCGGCTGCCGGTGTGGGTACCGAATGTTCTCGGGTTGCCGGATGTTCTCGGGGTCCTTCGGGGTCCTTCCAATGAGTTATATCACTAGAGGAGACATCACGTGGTTCCTCATTGGAGGAGAGCACCGCCATCTTGGTGAGGTCAAGTTTTGAAAACCAAACCACTTTTTATAACATTTAATAAAGAACTCTGTTTTTACTTTGAATCACTTCATTATATGAAAAAGAAGAATGGCTTGAAATTTCTTAGTTTTGTTCAGAAATACAAACTTCACGAGTACCCCTAACTTAACTAGTATTAGACTATTTAGATTTTTTCTATGTTCCTTTATTTTATTTTACTTATGTTTTTATTTATTTGTGTGTTATGTTCATTGTTTCTCTTTTCCCGTCTATTCTTTATTTTCTGTCTTAATATGTTATGCTTGACAATGGTGACTGATCTTCGAGGCAATATTGATTATATTGTTATTGTTCGTCGTTGTTAACGTTAACGTCATTGTTAATGTATGATACTGCAATTGTCAATAAAGTTTAAAAAAAACTTAGCGACGTTAACTCATTGGTCGTGGCAACTTACAGCCAATCAAATAGTGTGACGTCATCATTGGTCGAAGGACCCCGAAGGACCCCGAGAACATACGGCAACCCGAGAACATCTGGTACCCACACCGGACTCAGGAGTACCGTGTCCGAGCAGAGCTCGGACCGCCAGTACACACAGCGGCTTTGGGGCGGTGTAACCGTTCAAGCAATGACGTGGATTTGTGTTTCCAGTTGTGTCCCGACAAAATAAAGGCTGATGTTATTCCCACATATTTACGTGCAGCCAGAATGCAGATGGCAGCGTTTCCCGCATGGATTTATGTTCATCAAACAAAGGTTCACATCAATGTTGCACAATGTTTAATGTTGTTAGCGCGTGTTAGCCTTATCCTAACCCTGGCTTCTTCCAGCTTCGTTCTTCCACAAAAAAAGCACTGACCACACGGATTAAAAAATAAAACGATAAGCAAACAGGCACCTCACAATATTCATAACATTAATAAAAGCACGTTTGGAAGATCGTCTCGTAAATTACCAAGCTGCTGCATAAATGTATATGCCAACTCTGTTTACAATTCATTTCCTTTTCCGGTATAGTACAAAAACCATATTAAAATAAAAAATTACTCTCCCCCATCTTTTTACATTTTCAAACATTTTTGAAAATGCTCCAGGGAGCCACTAGGGCAGCGCTAAAGAGCCGCATGCGGCTCCTGAGCCGCGGGTTGCCGACCCCTGGTATAGCTCAAAATCACAACAACAGTTGTTTCGATGGGCTTCGAAGTTAAACATGAAATCAGTAGTTCAACAGGAAAATACTAAAATGAACTAACAAACTGACTAAGCTATACTGGCATCCTTGCCCTTAGACCCCCCTTCGCGGTATGGAAAGACTCCTAAAAAAAACAGGATTCCGGAAAAAACGAAGAAACCTCAGGGGTGCCCACATGAAGGAGGGATCTTCCCCCAGGACGGACAGGCGATTACCAGAACTCTTACCAGAACGCTGCCCAGCGCCTGCACTTCCTGAGAAAACTTAGGAGGAACGACGTCAGCCAGGAGCTGCTGGTAACCTTCTACCGCTCAACCATCAAGAGCATCCTGTCCTATGGCATCACAGTGTGGTTTTCCCACTGCACTGAAGCAGAACGGCAGAGCCTCCAGAGAGTGGTCAAGACAGCGCAGAGGATTATCGGCTGCCCCCTCCCCTCAATGAAGGACATATACCAGTCAGGCTGCCTCAGCAGAGTGACTAGCATCATCAATGACTCCACCCATCCTGCTTTCCCTCTGTTTGAACTGCTGCCCACTAGAAGGAGGTACAGGTCCATCAGAACCAGGACAAACAGACTAAGGAACAGCTTCTTCCCACAGGCAATTACCATACAAAATACACATACCTCCACCAACCCCACCTCACTCTGACTTTCACTCCAATGCGTGCAATATCCTGACTGTGCAATATCCTGACTGTGCAATATCCTGACTGTGCAATAACCGGGTCACTGTGCAATAACTTGATATTTATTATGCTGTGCTTACAGCAACTTACCTCATTCCATTCTATTTTACCCACAAATATTTTTACCGGTTTCTGTACATATTGTTCTTTTTTTGTTAAGAGTTGTAGATACAGTATTTCTATGTCTATTCTATTTTATTTTATTTTATTTAACTTCTTCACTCCAAGGTTGCTGCAATTTCATTGTATCCCCATGTACAATGACAATGAACGATTCTGATTCTTATTCTAAATTAGAGAAGAATTAACTTATCTAACGCTACAACTACATATACAAAGTCCAGCAGACAAGCTTCATCCAGCCGTGGAGACAGGATCCACAGCCAGGTGTAGGAGCGGGAGCAAAGGCGAGGTACACGGTCAGGTACAGGAGCACGGATAGGCCAACTGGAATCTGGAAGCACTCCCACTCCCCAGGAGGGGAGAGGGAAAGAGGGACAGTTCATGAATCGCACTTCACCAAACAGAGGTATAGAGAACTAAATGATAAATGATGATCAAAAATAGAGAAGAGAGGAAGGGTGAAAGTAGATGAGAAAAGAGGACAGAACCCCAGTGCACCATAGTTACCCCAGCTTCAACTTCTAGCAGCCTTTTAAAACAAATAGTTATTGTTATTAAGTTTAATTTAAAAACATTAACATTAAATTAAATAATGTCTGAATACTAACTAGTCTGATAAAGAGCCTGTCCAAAGAGGAATGTTTTCAGTCTAACTTTGAATGTAGAAACTGAGTCGGCCTCTCTTCCATGAGCTGGGAGTTTATTCCATAAAACAGGGGCTTGGTGGCTAAACGCTCTACCTCCAACCGTACTTTTATTAATTCTAGGAACCACAAGCAGTCCTGCATTTTGCGAGCGAAGTGTTCTTATTGGATGGTGAGGGAGCTACTGACTTCACTTCCCCCCTTTTTTTTTCTAGACATGTTTTTATTGGTCGTGCAGCAAATCAGGAGCAAAGTAAGTAAAAAAAAAAGCCATTAATCATCATTCCTTATTGTCAAACTGTTGTGGAAATAGCACAAACATTATCATCAGTTCTCTCTTTAATTCAGCAGATAAAACCTATGTGACGACGAAGCACAATGAATTTCAATAACGAGGCAAACACACTTCAGAAATATGAGATTTATTCAAAATAATTTAAATGTAAAGTTCACATGGGTATATTAAGAGGATTTCAAGAACCTGCTTTAGATTGCTAACTGGTCTACCAAATCATCAACGTTCCTTAGAAGTGAGCGACAAAGTAAAGTCAGAACTTGGTTGAGTCAAACTGTGGGTCCATCCCTTTGCCAATCAAAAAAACGCTCCTGACCATGATGACTGTTTTGAGATGTAAAGAAATCAGAACAACAGATGCAAAAAACCTTTACATAATGGATGGAAATAATAAATCCAAAGCAGACTCAATGGCTTGACAATGAATCTGGTGGAGGGGTTGGACATTTCCTTCTTTTTTTTGTTCCTTTTATCTTCTTGAAGTCACTACAAATGACAACAGGTGATTTGATCCTCCTCACTGACAGCAGCTGTCCTCATGTCCTCCTTAACACCTTTTTTGGTCTCCTTCCTGTCACCTCTAACCTCATATTTATGCTCTTATAGTTTGGTGTCAGCTGGTTTTAAACTATGCATATTCCATTAGTTTTTAATATAAAGTAATGCTACTTTTAGCCTACTTACACCATAGTAGAGCATAACATTGTATGGTTACAGACGTATCACAGAGGAGTTTACATTTAGCTGAGGATGTCGTGTAAAACTGACGACTAACAATAAAG
Organism: Oryzias curvinotus; assembly: GCA_023969325.1. Taxonomy (NCBI): domain Eukaryota; kingdom Metazoa; phylum Chordata; class Actinopteri; order Beloniformes; family Adrianichthyidae; genus Oryzias; species Oryzias curvinotus. The sequence goes on from CM043721.1 coordinate 28,464,135, forward strand.
GTTGTTTTTGACAAAGTGGAGGAAACATGACAGCAAGAATGACAAACAAGCCTGTTATTAATCACATAGATGCCAAATTAGTTACATTTATCTGACTTTAATGGCATGAAATTCTTGTAAAAGAGAGCATGGGTAACACAGCTAAATGCTCTATTTTTGCTCCTTTTAAGAAGATCAGTAAACACCTGTCTTAAACTAACTTTGTATTCTACATCTTCTTCCCTATGTTCAGTTTTTAAATTTAACACTTAAATAATACAATTACTTTTTTTTATAATTACAATAAAATGTGATATGTGAAATAGGCCCCCGGTTCAAGTCCCTTGCTGGGGGACATGACAAATACATAAACAATAGGGGGGGCCTTTCTGTGTGGAGTTTGCATATTCTCCTCGTGTATGCGTGGGTTCTCTCCGGAATCTCCACCTTCCCCACCATCCAAAAACATGCTTCATAGGTTAATTGGCAAACTCTAAATTGTCCATAGGTGAGAGTGAATGGCTGTGTGATTGTGGACACTCTACCCTGCGACCTGCCCAGGGCATCCCCTGCCTTCATCCACAAGTGGCTGGGATAGGCTCTGGCAGCCCAGTTACCGCGAAAGGGAAAAACGGAATAGAAAATGAATGAATGAATGAATCACGTGACCAGCGACTGGATACCACACTGCACAGCAAGCGCCACAAGAGCCCCCACAGCGTCACACAGCTCATCAAAAGTGGAGCGCGTCATGTGGAATTGTTGGATCCACAGCTCCTCTGTAAAATCACCAACCACCATTTCCCAAAATCCCTTCATCCATAGCTGCTCCCACGTGTAAAACTTCCTGACTCCTCCTTCAATAGATGATGATAAGCGCTAGAGCTGATGCAGAAATTTAAATGTATCTGCTGTAAATTAAAGAATTGTTCATATCCGTTGCCATGGTATTGAATGACTTATTGCCTGAGTTGGTTTGTGTTTATTCGCACAGTTATGACTTAATGGAAACAGTGTAATTGTGAAATTGTGTTTTTTCAACATTTTTTTGATAAAGTTTTGTGTAACCACTATACCACCCTACAGTCTGCCCTCAAATTTCATCCGGTAAATCATTTACTGAGGAGTACAGCGCCTCTTCCTCTGCATCCTTCTTTTTTGACACACAAAGTAAAATTTTGTCGTCCTCCTCCATCATGGCTTCCTCCTCTCCAGCAGAATGTTTCCCCTCCTTTTTCACTTTAACCTCAGCATATTCTGTGGCTGCTGTCTGCAGCTCCTGAGTTCGCTCCCTCCTCTTCAGCAGAGAGAAATCAATGCTGGCGTACTCCACATCTCCAGAACCACTGCTGAGTTTAGGAGCTGCTTTTCCTGTTGACACAGCTTCATTCTCAGCTCCTTCTGGGAGGCAGTTTGGATCCTCTGCCACTGTGAGACCATCCTGGATCTGTGAAAACAAAGAAAATAGAAATCTGAGCTTGTTGTTCTTCAAATGGCCCAGTTTTAAACTTCTCTTCAGCAGTTTGAAAGTGGACTTTGAATACCAGAACAAACTATTCTAACCTAAAGACAGAGTATCTTACAAATGGAACCATAAGTTCTCCTGCTTTTATTCACTTATTTTTCAGCAGGAGACTAAGTTGAAGCCTAATGGAAACACATACCAGAGGATTGTCCTGACTGCCAACCATCTCCAACATCTCCTGCAAATTCTCAAACCTCTTCAGATTTTTTCTGTAGAAAAATGTTGCAGTGAATGTGAAGCATAGAAAAAGTATTTAAATTAAGTTATTTAGGGTCATTGCATACCTGTAGCAACCTATGATCAAAATGCAAAATATGGTTGATGTCAAAACTCCGATCAGAAAGGCGATGATGGTTTCTGGTTTAGCCATTGTCTCTAAAATACTTCCAGACTGATCTCCTGTGAGAAGCAACCGAAAAAAGAGTTTAATTGCATGAATTTTGGGTTAAAAGGGTCAAAAGAAAGACGTTTCTTAAAGAAGCAAAGGAGAAAACATACCTTCTTTTTCAAAGAGGATGTCTTGAATTGTGAGTTTTTCTGTTGACTCTCCACTCTCATTGCTGATGACACATTCTGCAGACACGTTGTCCTGTTTTGTTGCCTTTAGAGTCAAAGAGCTCCTCACAGTGTGACCTGACACATTGGTGGTGAGCCAGTACTCAGTGGGGGGGCTCAACTGGGCCCACTTTATGTTGGGTAGAGGAAACCCTGTACCGATGCAGGTGCAGGTCAGGACGTCTGAGCGGCGCACACATGCAGAGCCTTCCAGCATCACTGTCACATCCACGTGAACCGTCTCAGTCCAGTTCTGGTGATTTGCAGCACAGAAGTAGCGCCCAGAATCCTCTGCTGTCACATTGGTGACGATGAGGGTGGCTGATCCATTGTGGTCAGATCCATTGTGCCGCTTCGACCAAAGTCCAGTCCACACAGGAGGAGGGAAACTGTCAACACTGCAGGTCAGATTCAAAGCTTCTCCTTCCTTCACAATCACCTTCCCAGAAATCTCAGGTTTTCTTGAATCTGTGGAAAACATTTTACATTTTATTTACAGAGCAGGGGGAGAGACCCTGAGGCATTGCCTAAGACAAGTCCTCCATATAAAGTATTTAAGTAGAAACTGTATTTTGGAACAACGTGATGCAACTTCCTGTTGAGGAAAGCTATTTTGACTGATCACAACTGACTAAAAGAAGCTAAAAACAACTTATTTCATTGCAATAAATTCTTGCAAAAAGCCAGAGAATGGTATGTGATGGACTCACACATCACCGTCACATTGACTTCATCCTTGATTGTGTTGTTCAGATGCTTTGATGTGCAGATGTACAGTCCAGCATCCTCTGCTGTCACATTAAAAATGAGCTGAGTGCTTCTGTCCTGCAGGTAGATGGCAGTGTTGTTGGGCAGACCAGCTGAAGTTCTGTTCAACTGATCTGTTTTTGATTCAAATTTAATCCATTGGATTTCTGCAGACGACACACTTGTAGTGCAGGTGAGGTTTAGAGTCATGCCCTCTTTCAAATCTGCATTTCCTGTGACTTTAACATCTGAAACAGAAAGAGACAAGCCATATGCAACACAATCTTCAACAAAAAAGCTGAATTTTGAGTGGGAAATTCTCACAGTTGACGTGCAGATTCACCGTCTCCTCTGTGGTGGTGTCATCACTGAACTGGATCCTGCAGGTGATCGTGGAGTTGTGGTGTTCAGTCGTGGGAATGAAGGTCAGAGTTGAGTGGTGTCTCTGTGTGACAGCAGTCAAACTCTCCTTCTTGAAGGCAGTGATGCTTCCGTTGGTGAGAGGGTCATTTTCTGCTGCTCCTCTCCACATCCAGGTGATTCCAGGAGGAGACTTAGAGCAGAGTGCAGGAGCAGTGCAGGTCAGGGTGGCCTGATGTCCCACCGTCAAATCAGGAAGAGTCACTGTAGGTTTCTGCCTGGAACCTGCAGGAAACATGACATGTTTAGTCAGAAGAGGCCGACAGCTTGAAGAAGATATGGCTTCATATTTCTGCAGAAAAATACTTTTCCACTAATTGAATCTCAGTTCTATTGTAGTTTGTCTTACCTCCAACATCAACTTGTGTTCTTTTATTAAATGTGAATCCATCCGACCTCTCATTGATTTTTCCATTTACTCTGAGCTGATAGGATCCAGAATCAGACTCTTTCAGATCACTGATTATGATGCTACAGTTCTGATGATTCAGATCAGGATCCAGGAGTGACACTCTGCCTAGAAATTCTGATTTAAGGTGTTTTTTGGTGTTTTTGTTGGTGTGGAAGATTATATCAGAGTCACCGCATTCTTGGTCAGATTCACATTTAAACCAAACCAAATGTTTAGGTTTGAAGTTAGAAGGAGTCTGGAAAGAACACGGAATCACAACACAAAGTCCTGATTCTGCTGTGATTTCTTCATCACTGACAGAGATGCAGTATCCATTAACACATACTAGTTGTCCCAAAACTGAAGCACCTGTTATTGTAAAGAAGACAAAGATGAAGTCAGACAAAAGTTTTGTTTTTTGAGCAGTTAGTCATTTACTTTTGTCACTTTACTAATAATAACAGTCAGCAGGTGACAGCATTGTGCCATAAAGCAACAGATGTAAACATTACTTTACAATTAACAAAACAGAAAACATACTGTAGTAACAAAGTTTATATATATATATATACATATATATATATATATATATATATATATATATATATATATATATATATATATATATATATTAGGTCTTTTAAACTGGTGTCATATTGTTTTATGTACAGACATGTTCACAAATAGCAAAATGGAAAAGAAGTTTCACTGCATTTCACTTCTTTGAGAGAAACTTCATTATATTAAAGTATACATATGTAAGTAAGCCTTGTGTTTATACATTTGCTGCTGTGATCAAATAAAAGGCTGAGCAATTTCTTCTCATTCTTCATGAACCTTCATGAGTAATAAACACACAACCTCTTTGTGGTCAACCAAACAAGAGGAAATGTGCATGAAAGCTTCCTGTCCAGTTTTCTTCTTTTACAAGTCAGGTCTAAAGATAATTTGATTTTGATTATCTAAGTTTAGTTGTTCTTTGTTTTTAATGTTAAAGCGCCTTGAGTTGCGCAAGGTACAAGAAGCATATTTTTTATAAATAAAGTTTGATTTTTTGAATGATGGAAATCTGGAAGAAGAGGATGTTGTTCATACCTGCAGAAGAACCAACGCTTATCACAGGGAAAATCAAACTCGCCCAAAGGAGATGAAACATCCTCTCGTCTATGACTCCTATGTTGCATTAAATGCAGCAACAACGCAGAATTAGAAGTAGAAGCTAAAAAACAGGATGTTGCATATTCAGTTACAATTCCGGAGCAAAATTAAAGACCCTAAGAAGTATTTAAATATAGCCATTTAATGATGAGCAAACAATATATCAGAACACCAATATGTTCATGATTAATACTTGATTTAACAGCTACATTTTGTTTTCTTAACATATAAAACTATGGAAAGTTCTTTCTAATTTTTTTTAAATCAGCTGTTATCTCCAATGTAGAGAGAACACTAACACACACATCTGGGTATCCATTATCTTTTGTTAAACAATAATAATAAATAAATATGTGATGAAGCTAAGACAATTGTTTATTCTGTGTCTACTCTCTGCTTTTGGACTTTTTGGACATCTTACAGTAATAAATTAATGTTCATCACATTAAACTTTTGCCCAAACTGGACGCATCATTGAAGCAGAGATTAAGATTAAGATCAACTTTATTAATCCCAGTAGGGAAATTCAGTTAGTAAATTCAGAAAGACATCAAACATTAATTTTATAAACTTAAGTAACACTTTAAATACAACAAAGACAATAGTTACAATATTTTCAGAATGCCTTTAAATAAATAAAAAAGCTTAAAAGTAACTGATCAAAACTCTTACCTTTAATTACAAAATTCTTTAGTTTGTATCCAATAAGCGACTTAAAAGTATTTCTGCATCAGGCGCAAAAATATAAGTCTGTAAAACTTTAAAAACACTTTAAAAAGGATAAGTATTTGCACTAATGTCTCCGTGACAATTCTTCAAAACGGAAGTCAGGGCAAACTGAGGAATTAGAGAAGTCGTGCAAGTATTTTTATCCGACCTTCATTTCTGCACTTTTTTTTTTGTTGAGGAAGTTTATTGGTACGACCCAAGACAAATATCTCTTTTTCTATTAAGGAACTTAACCGCTGTTTATGTTCCATTTTGTCTACTCAATTCAAACAAATTTACTTATTTGGACAAAACATTTTTAATCAACCAACGTTATATACAACAGTGACTAATTTGAAGACTAATCAAAAGTTCATCTTTTGATCCATTTTCCAAGCGTTCCCAGTGGTTTTTTAAGTAACATTTTTACCCAAAATCAAAAGGTCTGTGTTGTTTTCGAGGACATGTTTTCTCCAGAGGGAGATTCGCCCCCGAGTTCTGGGCAGGACTGTTGGAGTAAGCCTGCCATCATTTCCTGTGATCCCTTTGCCTACTCACTCTACACAAGCTTACAGCCCCTCACAAACCCAACCTAACATTACTGATGCAACAAAAAGGGAGAGCAATAGTGGAGCTATCCAGTCATACAGTTTTGATCCAGATGCTAGCTCAGACGTGGAAAACAAAGACGTGCATGGATGTATTTGTCTGCAAGTGGATCCATCAGAATGGAGCAGAGCAGAGCAGAGAGCTTTTGGCCCGTCGACTGTCAACAAACACAAAGTTCGGATTCTGCTGAGATTTCTTTATCACTGAATGCAGTATCCATTAACACAGTCTGGTTGTCCCACGATTGAAGAACCTGTTATTGTAAAGAAGAGAAAAATAAAGTCAGACAAAAGTTTAGTTTTGGGAGCAGTTAGTCATACCTTTGTCACTTTACTAATAATAACAGTCAGCAGGTGACAGCATTGTGCCATAAAGAAACGTACTGTATGTAAATTTTACTTTTCAATGGTCAACCAAACAAAAGGGATTGTGGGTAAAGGCTTCCTGTCCACTTAAGAGTTTTCTTCTTTAACTAGTCAGGTCTAAAGATTATTGATTTCAATTTTCTTATGTGTTTAGATTGAGTATGTAAATTTAAACACTGGAGGATGAGACACTTGTTACTAAAGTCTGGTTATAATTCTGTGCTTTTAAGGGCAATGTCGTTTTTCGATTAATATTTTAATCAAAAAATTCTTCTAAAACTCAATATTACATTTTAGCACAATATCAACCAATTATTTCGAGTTGGTACAATCATACATTATCTTATGTATTCTATTTTATGAATTAAATCTTAATTCTATGCGTTTAACTACATTTTATGTATATAATTTGAGCTAATTCTTGTGATTTTAGCCCCAGTGTTTCTTGTTGGGATCTTTTCTACCAGGACCTTTTTTTTAATAAATAAAGTTTGATTGATTGATGAAGAGCTGGAACAAGAGGATGTTCTTCATACCTGCAGAAGAACCGATGCTCATTACAGGGAAAATCAAACTCGCCCAAAGGAGATGAATCATCCTCTCGTCTATGACTCCTATGTTGCAATAAATGCAGAATTAAGCTGACAGTAATTAAAACTGCACACAAAAAAGAGGAAACAAATTTAATGCATGTTTCCAGGCATAAGTCCTACTAATCTTTTTTGTTAAGGAGGCAAAAAGCAGAAGCTTGAGATTGTGTAGATCTGATGAAACTTGTTGGTTCACTTGTCATTTGGTGCTTCTTTGATGGGAGCTACTGACTTCCTCTTTTTTTTTTTTCTAGACATGTTTTTATTGGTCGTGCAGCAAATCAGGAGCAAAGTAGATTAAAAAAAAGCCATTAATCATCATTCCTTATCATTGAAGGAAAGACATCAAACATCAATAATAAAAGCCTTACTAACATTTTTAAGTGCAACAAGTTTAGCAGTTTATGTTTTAGGATGCCTTAAAAATTAGCTTAAGAAGTACACTTTAAAACTTTTACTTTTAATTACAAAAGCCTTTCATTTAGTGAGCGATCTGCAGATCCTTCAACTCCAAAAAAATAAAGAGGTATCACCTGATTGATCACGATGGAATGAAGAGAGGATGTAAAGATTTAGCTTTAGACTCAATGTAGATTCTGCAGATAATGCTATTTTCAACATTAAAATAATTTTTTTGAAATTTTTAGTAAAATAAAAGAAACATTTGATTTGGGTAACTGGTCAAATAAATAATGCAAGAGGGACACCCATCAGGTGCTTTCTCTACTTCTAAATTCCTCTGCATGTAATTCATATATTTAAATATTTAAGACTTTCACATTTTACTTCCAAAAAGGAACACTTGATGAGTAATAAACAGTAGAAAGGACATACCTATGTTCTTAAATGCAGATTTAGATAAAGGTATGTACAACATTAAATAAAAATACAATCACAATTTCATTACATCATTGCTTCACTTTTATTATATTCTTTGAGTTTTTCTTTCAGCTGCTCCCTGTAGGGGGCGCCACGGAAAATTCTCTAACCTGTGCATCCTCCTCACTGACAGCTGTGCTCGTGTCCTCCTTAACACCTTCTTTGTTCTCCTTTCTGTCACCTCTAACCTCATATTTTTGCTGTTATGGTTTGGTGCAAGATTGTAATTGTGAGGGTAGGGTTATGGGGGTGTGGGGGAGCTGTGGGTGCGGGGTAATCTCTGGGTTGCGCGTGTCGGGTGCCGGCCGTGGCTTCGTCCTTGGCCCACGTCTCGGTGTCCGGCGCCCAGTGGCCCCCATGGCTGCTGCCTGGTACGGCTAAGCACTCCTGTCCTGTGGCCTGGGGGCCGGACGACAGGTTCGCCTATGCCTCTGGGCGCCGGGGACGCCCCTGTATGGGGGGCTTCTCTGCGCCTGGGTCGGTGGGTGGGCTGTTTGGGTGGGCGTCCCCCCCTGCCCCTCCCCCTCCTGGGCCGCTTGGGTCCTGGCGCTGGCGGCGCTCCTGGGCTGGAGATCTCCCCCCCCCCCACCCCCCCCCCCCACCCCCGGTCTGGCTGGTTGGGCTGGGGAGGATCTGGTTCCCCTTATGATCACCCGGTTCACCTCAGCAGCATGCATGTATCTCCACCCCCCACCCCCACGTGCACATGCACACTGCCACACTGCTCCCTGTCTGCTTCATCCCTCCTCCTAACCCACAGTGTATTGATGGACAGATGTCTTCCACTCATCTTCGTGTCAGATTTTCACCTTTGATGTAATATTTGTCTTTCCAGCAGATCTGGTATAATTATTACATCTTAAAATAATAACTTATCCAAATTAGTGCCTGTATCCCCCAATTTCTCCACCTCTCTTCCCTTTACTCTCTTCCACCCCCTCACATTCTTCCCCTCTCCCTCCCCACACACACTAAATGTAACAAATATATAAAAAATAATAAAACAAAAAAGGGGTTTATACAAATCTACACTCTGGTTTATGGTGATAGTAAAACCTGTCCAACACAAAAGGCCTTCATCTGTAATCTGTTTGCTTAGCTGTTGGACAGAACAAGTTAAAAAAAAAAAAAAAGAATTGTGGGATGCCATTCCGTTTTATTAAGGTTGGCAGATTGGGGTTTAAGTATGGGTTTTTGTCCATGTGTTTTGTTGTTTAGCTGTTTTACTCTGTTTTAACTAGTTATTTAACCTGTTATGTGTATTTCTTTTTGCATCACGAGTTAGAGGGAGGGAGAGGATGATCAGAAACCCATTTGTGCAAAAAGGTGCATTATTTAGTATTTAAGACAGATTTGACAGTCTTTGAATTCCTCCTCTGAGTGGGGCATTGCTGGCTCATTCATGTCATTAATATTACAGTAAGAAGTAGCATAAACCTTAAGGCATATGTGTGATCAATACTAGTATTGTGGGGGGGGGGGATATTAAAAAAAAAACTAACCCCCGGCTCGCCACACTGTTGTCAGTGTTTAAAGAATGAGCAAGGAGCAGCAGTGGATGGAGGGGCGAACGGGAGAGCAGCTCTCCTTCCGCTTGTGTCGCTGCAGCATTATGGTAGTAACAGGGCTGGTTAAGTAAAACACTGGTGTCAAGCCAGCCCTCTCTCGTCGAACGGCTGTCAAGTGAGCCCTCTCTCAAATAGGGTGTGCCGCTTTTTTACATACATTGCGGTAACAGCAAGAAAGCCTTCATTCGGGTAAATGAAAAGACTCAGAACTGTCATTATACTTATATGTATATACTATTTACACATACACCCCCCTCCTCGTATATAACTATATATTTATATGTGTATATTTAATTATATGTTTCAGGTGAATTATCAATTAAAGACCAAATTAAAATCACATATTGCCACATCTTGACAAGGCTGTAAAATGAAAACTCCTAGTTTCCACAGAGTCATTTCACTTCTCACTGATAGATACCCACCTGGTGACATCACAAAATAACTTTCAGCTGGATCTGATGTGGAATTTCAAAATAAAACCCAATTGAAATCAGGTATGAATGCAATATTGCCATATGTTGACAAGGCTGTAAAATGAAAACTCCTAGTTTCCACAGAGTCATTTCACTTCTCACTGATAGATACCCACCTGGTGAGGTCACAAAATAAGTTTCAGCTGGATCTGATGTGGAATTTCAAAATAAAACCCAAATGAAATCCGGTATGAATGTAATATTGCCATATGTTGACAAGGCTGTAAAATGAAAACTCCTAGTTTCCACAGAGTCATCTCACTTCTCACTGATAGATACCCACCTGGTGAGGTCATCATAAATGTTTCAACTGGATCTGATGTGGAATTTCAAAATAAATTCAATTGAAATCACGTATAAATGCAACATTGCCTTATGTTGACAAGGCTGTAAAATGAAAACTCCGAGTTTCCACAGAGTCATTTCACTTCTCACTGATAGATACCCACCTGGTGACGTCACAAAATAAGTTTTAGAGGGATCTGATGTGGAATTTCAAAATAAAACTCAATTGAAATTAGGTATGTATGCATAATTGCCATATGTTGACAAGGCTGTAAAATGAAAACTCCTAGTTTCCACAGAGTCATTTCACTTCTCACTGATAGATAACCACCTGGTGACGTCACACAATAAGTTTCAGCTGGATCTGATGTGGAATTTCAAAATAAAACTCAATTGAAATTATGTACGAATGCAATATTGCCATATGTTGACAAGGCTGTAAAAGGAAAACTCCTAGTTTCCACAGAGTCATTTTACTTCTCACTGATAGTATCCCACCTGGTGACATCACAAAATAAGTTTCAGCTGGATCTGATGTGGAATTTCAAAATAAAACCCAAATGAAATCAGGTATGAATGCATAATTGCCATATGTTGACAAGGCTGTAAAAGGAAAACTCCTAGTTTCCACAGAGTCATTTCAATTCTCACTGATAGATACCCACCTGGTGAGGTCATCATAAAAGTTTCAGCTGGATCTGATGTGGAATTTCAAAATAAAACCCAAATGAAATCCGGTATGAATGTAATATTGCCTTATGTTGACAAGGCTGTAAAATGAAAACTCCTAGTTTCCACAGAGTCATTTCACTTCTCACTGATAGTATCTCACCTGGTGACATCACAAAATAAGTTTCAGCTGGATCTGATGTGGAATTTCAAAATAAAACCCAAATGAAATCACGTATAAATGCAACATTGCCTTATGTTGACAAGGCTGTAAAATGAAAACTCCTAGTTTCCACAGAGTCATTTCACTTCTCACTGATAGATACCCACCTGGTGACGTCACAAAATAAGTTTTAGAGGGATCTGATGTGGAATTTCAAAATAAAACTCAATTGAAATTAGGTATGAATGCATAATTGACATATGTTGACAAGGTTGTAAAATGAAAAATGCTTGTTTCCACAGAGTCATTTCACTTCTCATTGATAGATACCCACCTGGTGAGGTCATCATAAAAGTTTCATCTGGATCTGATGTGGAATTTCAAAATAAAACTCAATTGAAATTATGTATGAATTCAAGATTGCCACATGTTGACAAGTTTTATTTTGAAATTTTACATCAGATTATTCTGAAACTCTTTTTGTGACTTCACCAGGTGGGATACTGACAATGAGAAGTAAAATGACTGTGGAAACTCTGAGTTATCATTTTACAGCTTTGACAACATGTGGCAATAATGCTTTAATAACAGAATTCACTGGGGTTTTATTTTGAAATTCCATATCAGATCCCTCTGAAACGTCTTTGAAGACCTCACCAGGTGGGACTCTATCAGTGAGAAGTGAAATGACTCTGTGGAAACTAGGAATTTATTTTTTTCTACAGCTTCATCACCATGTGGCAATGACACATTAATAACTTACTTGAATTGGGTTTTATTTTGAAATTCCACATCAGATCGGTCTGAAACTTTTTTTGTGACCTCACCAGGTGTGATACTATCATTGAGAAGTGAAATGACTCTGTGGAAACTAGGAGTTTTTTTTCTACAGCTTTGTCAACATGTGGCAATGACACATTAAGAACTTATTTGAATTGGATTTTATTTTGAAATTCCACATCAGATCGGTCTGAAACTTTTTCTGTTACCTCACCAGGTGGGACACAATCAGTGGGAAGTGTAATGACTCTTTGGAATCTAGGAATTTTCATTTTACAGCTCTGTCAACATATGTCGATAACGCTGTAATAACAGATTTCAATTGTGTTTTATTTTGAAATTCCACATCAGATCCCTCTAAAATTTATTTTGTGACGTCACCAGGTGGGTCACTATCAGTGAGAAGTGAAATGAGTCTGTGGAAACTAGGAGTTTTCATTTTACAGCCTTGTCAACATATGGCAATTATGCATTCATACCTAATTTCAATTGAGTTTTATTTTGAAATTCCACATCAGATCCATCTGAAACTTTTATGATGACCTCACCAGGTGGGTATCTATCAATGAGAAGTGAAATGACTCTGTGGAAACAAGCAGTTTTCATTTTACAGCCTTGTCAACATATGTCAAAATTGCATTCATACATAATTTCAATTGAGTTTTATTTTGAAATTCAACATCAGATCCCTCTGACACTTATTTTGTGACATCACATGGTGGGACACTATCAGTGAGAAGTGAAATGACTCTGTGGAAACTAGGAGTTTTCATTTTACAGCCTTGTCAACATAAGGCAATATTACAGTCATACCAGATTTCAATTGGGTTTTATTTTGAAATTCCACATCAGATCCAGCTGAAAGTTATTTTGTGACGTCACCAGGTGGGTCACTATCAGTGAGAAGTGAAATGACTCTGTGGAAACTAGGAGTTTTCATTTTACAGCCTTGTCAACATATGGCAATATTGCATTCATACCTTATTTCAATTGAGTTTTATTTTGAAATTCTACATCAGAACCAGCTGAAACTTATTTTGTGACATCACCAGGTGGGTCACTATCAGTGAGAAGTGAAATGACTCTGTGGAAACTAGGAGTTTTCATTTTACAGCCTTGTCAACATATGGCAATATTGCATTTTTACCTGATTTCAATTGGGTTTTATTTTGAAATTCCACATCAGATCCAGCTGAAACTTATTTTGTGACGTCACCAGGTGGGTATCTATCAGTGAGAAGTGAAATGACTCTGGAAACTAGGAGTTTTCATTTTACAGCCTTGTCAACATAAGGCAATATTACATTCATACCAGATTTCAATTGGGTTTTATTTTGAAATTCCACATCAGATCCAGCTGAAAGTTATTTTGTGACGTCACCAGGTGGAATACTATCAGTGAGAAGTGAAATGACTCTGTGGAAACTAGGAGTTTTCATTTTACAGCCTTGTCAACATAAGGCAATATTACATCCATACCAGATTTCAATTGGGTTTTATTTTGAAATTCCACATCAGATCCATCTGAAACTTTTTTTGTGACATCACCAGGTGGGATACTATCAGTGAGAAGTGAAATGACTCTGTGGAAACTAGGAGTTTTCCTTTTACAGCCTTGTCAACATAAGGCAAAATTGCATTCATACCTGATTTCAATTGTGTTTTATTTTGAAATTCCACATCAGATCCATCTGAAACTTATTTTGTGACATCACCAGGTGGGATACTATCAGTGAGAAGTGAAATGACTCTGTGGAAACTAGGAGTTTTCCTTTTACAGCCTTGTCAACATAAGGCAATATTACATTCATACCAGATTTCAATTGGGTTTTATTTTGAAATTCCACATCAGATCCATCTGAAACTTTTTTTGTGACATCACCAGGTGGGATACTATCAGTGAGAAGTGAAATGACTCTGTGGAAACTAGGAGTTTTCCTTTTACAGCCTTGTCAACATAAGGCAAAATTGCATTCATACCTGATTTCAATTGTGTTTTATTTTGAAATTCCACATCAGATCCATCTGAAACTTATTTTGTGACATCACCAGGTGGGATACTATCAGTGAGAAGTGAAATGACTCTGTGGAAACTAGGAGTTTTCCTTTTACAGCCTTGTCAACATAAGGCAATATTACATTCATACCAGATTTCAATTGGGTTTTATTTTGAAATTCTACATCAGAACCAGCTGAAACTGTTATGATGACCTCACCAGGTGGGATACTATCAGTGAGAAGTGAAATGACTCTGTGGAAACTAGGAGTTTTCATTTTACAGCCTTGTCAACATATGGCAATTATGCATTCATACCTGATTTCAATTGGGTTTTATTTTGAAATTCCACATCAGATCCAGCTGAAACTTATTTTGTGACATCACCAGGTGGGATACTATCAGTGAGAAGTGAAATGACTCTGTGGAAACTAGGAGTTTTCATTTTACAGCCTTGTCAACATAAGGCAAAATTGCATTCATACCTGATTTCAATTGGGTTTTATTTTGAAATTCCACATCAGATCCATCTGAAACTTATTTTGTGACGTCACCAGATGGGACACTATCAGTGAGAAGTGAAATGACTCTGTGGAAACTAGGAGTTTTCATTTTACAGCCTTGTCAAGATGTGGCAATATGTGATTTTAATTTGGTCTTTAATTGATAATTCACCTGAAACATATAATTAAATATACACATATAAATATATAGTTATATACGAGGAGGGGGGTGTATGTGTAAATAGTATATACATATAAGTATAATGACAGTTCTGAGTCTTTTCATTTACCCGAATGAAGGCTTTCTTGCTGTTACCGCAATGTATGTAAAAAAGCGGCACACCCTATTTGAGAGAGTGCTCACTTGACAGCCGTTCGACGAGAGAGGGCTGGCTTGACACCAGTAAAAAAACACACCAGTAAAATAAAGCAGCGGCGACTGAAAAGCATGCGCCTCAGTGCGATACGCGCGCCTCTGCGCGGCGCCCGGTCGCTGCATGCGGCTGCTGGTGGACGGAGCGAATCGTGTCTGTGCAGAGCAATCGGACGTAATACTGTACGTTTTGTGTATGAGAGGCGAGAAAGGATGGGTTGTTACGTGTGGGAGCCTTCAGACTGCCATCTGTCCCGCAGCTCTATGTGAACGAGCAGCAGGAGAACATGTCTCCAGCTCACACGGCGGCTGTGGGGCGGTGTGAGCTTTTCAAAACACAATTTCGCTCAGTCCTTAGAAATCCTGCTCACAATTAAATTGAGTTCATCCAATGAGTTATTTTTTTGAGTCCGTGAAGCCAGACAAAATTTATTAACTCCCTAAAACATGCACATGGAAACTTGTAAAAGGCATAAGAAGACAGCAATCACTGTATACATTTTCTAATTCAATTAAATATATATAACTTTTTTATTTAGCGCAAATTCGAACTACAGACGTCTCAATGGGCTTCATACCGGTAAATGTAAGATAAACATACAATCAAAAAGGATCATGAATAAATAGAATGCATTAGGATAATACTAAACTTTAACAGAAACAGACTAAAATAAAATGATATTCCAGCCCTTAGACCCCCACCTTCAGGGTAAGAAAAAACTCCTTAAAAACTGGCAGGTGGCAATATTGCACATGGAAACTTGTAAAACCAAAGAAGAAGACGGGCTCAGCATGGGCGGGGTTAACATTCCTCAGCGTTTCAGCATTCCACTATGTTGTGCAATTCTGCAGGCTGCAGCCAGGGGTAGTTGGGTAGTTGGATTTTCCCGCATCGATTCATGTTCATCCAGGCTAAATGTTGTTAGCGCCTGTTAGCCCTCAACTAACAGTTCTTCAGGCTTCGTTCTGCCACAAAAAAGCACTGACCACACAGATTAAAAATAAAATGAGCGAACAGGCGCTTCATAATAACCATAACATAACAATAATAAACGTACGTTTAAAAGATCATCTCGTATATTACGGAGCTGCTAATAGATGGGCTAATAAGTAGATGAGCTAGTGTCACTCTGAGGTAAATTCACTCCTGAGCATGCGCTGTCCTCTCCGTCATGCAGCTGACCGGCTTTTCCAAGCCCGTTGGTGATGGTGGATTTTTTCACGGTGCTTTTAACGATTGCTTTTAACTTGAAAGCTGCATCATATTGTAGTGGCGATCACGTGCACGTTGAGTCTAAGGCTACGTTCACACTGCAGGCTGAAATCTGATTTTTTTTAAAAATCCAAATTAAGCATTAAGCCCTGCAGTGTGAACGTAGCCTAATAGCACCAAAGGATTCTGGGATGCGGCTGGGCATGCGTGTTTCCTTTTGTTGAACCATGACTGAAGTGTCAAAGACCTGTAGTCAGGTCCATGCTGTTTGGCTGCTTAGAGGTGTGTTGAAAATTAATGGCTTGCTGCTTGGGGTTGGATCATGCATTCAACCTCTGCTTTGTATCTGAAGAAATATTCAAGGTCGGCCGCCAAATAAATCCACAAATTAGCCAGGACACTGAATGAGCCTGCAGGGCTGTAAGCGCATGACAAAGGTAGCAGCTCATAGTCTGGTAATTACGGTAGTTTTTTATTATTACAATGAATTATGTTGTGTTAAATTAAAAATAAAAGTACACATACGACAGAATAATTTGATGACATGCATTCCGGCCATCAATTTTCATCAATCCATCCATCTTCACAACCTGAATGCTGAATCCATCCTGCTGATTCCCTTTTATTCAGTATAATAAATTAACCTAATAGAGGCATGACAATTTCACAATTGGAAAATAAGATTATCGCTTGGATGAGGTGGTTTTTGATGCGTATTTTGCAAAACTGCAATAGAAACTTTTATTTCTAATTAAACATCAAGTGACCAACGACTGGATACAACGCTGGACAGCGGGCGCCACAAGAGCTCCCAGAGCATCACACAGCTCATCAAAAGTAGAACAGCTCATCAAAAGTGGAGCGCGTCATGTGGAATTGTTGGATCCACAGCTCCTCTGTAAAATCACCAACCACCATTTCCCAAAATCCCTTCAACCATAGCTGCTCCCATATGAAAAATTCCTGACTCCTCCTTCAATAGATGATGATAAGGGCTAGTGCCTTATTGCCTGAGTTAGTTCTGTTTAGTTGCATAGTTCTGACTAAATGGAAACAGTGTAATTGTGAATTTGTAATTTTTAGACATTTTGAGGATTTTAAGAAAATTTTGTGCATATGTATAATTGAAACTCAGCTACAGAGAGGTCCCAGCCAGGATTTGAACCACTGAGGTGAGGCCGTTGTCCACTATACCACCTTACAGTCTGCCCTTAAATGTCATGCGGTAAATTATTTACTGAGGAGTACACCGCGTCTTTCTCTACATCCTTCTTTTTTGACACACAAAGTAGAGTTTTGTCGTCCTCCTCCATCATGGCTTCCTCCTCTCCAGCGGCATGTTTCCCCTCCTTTTTCACTTTAACCTCAGCATATTCTGTGGCTGCTGTCTGCAGCTCCTGAGTTCGCTCCCTCCTCTTCAGCAGAGAGAAATCAATGCTGGCGTACTCCACATCTCCAGAACCACTGCTGAGTTTAGGAGCTGCTTCTCCTGTTGACACAGCTTCATTCTCAGCTCCTTCTGGGAGGCAGTTTGGATCCTCTGCCACTGTGAGACCATCCTGGATCTGTAAAAGCAAAGAAAAAAGAAATCTGAGCTTGTTGTTCTTCAAATGGCCCAGTTTTAAACTTCTCTTCAGCAGTTTGAAGTGGACTTTGAATACCAGAACAAACTATTCTAACCTAAAGACAGAGTATCTTACAAATGGAACCATAAGTTCTCCTGCTTTGATTCACTTATTTTTCAGCAGGAGACTAAGTTGAAGCCTAATGGAAACACATACCAGAGGATTGTCCTGACTGCCAACCATCTCCAACATCTCCTGCAAATTCTCAAACCTCTTCAGCTTTTTTCTGTAGAAAAATGTTGTAGTGAATGTGAAGCATAGAAAAAGTATTTAAATTAAGTTATTTAGGGTCGTTGCATACCTGTAGCAACCTATGATCAAAATACAAAATATAGTTGATGTCAAAACTCCAAACAGAAAGGCGATGATGGTTTCTGGTTTGGCCATTGTCTCTAAAATACTTCCAGACTGATCTCCTGTGAGAAGCAACAGAAAAAAGAGTTTTAATTGCATGAATTTTGGGGTTAAAAGGTCAAAAGAAAGACTTTTTCTAAAGAAGCAAAAAAGAAAACATACCTTCTTTTTCAAAGAGGATGTCTTGAATTGTGAGTTTTTCTGTTGACTCTCCACTCTCATTGCTGATGACACATTCTGCAGACACGTTGTCCTGTTTTGTTGCCTTTAGAGTCAAAGAGCTCCTCACAGTGTGACCTGACACATTGGTGGTGAGCCAGTGCTCAGTGGGGGGGCTCAACTGGGGCCACTTTATGTTGGGTAGAGGAAACCCTGTACCGATGCAGGTGCAGGTCAGGACGTCTGAGCGGCGCACACATGCAGAGCCTTCCAGCATCACTGTCACATCCACGTGAACCGTCTCAGTCCAGTTCTGGTGATTTGCAGCACAGAAGTAGCGCCCAGAATCCTCTGCTGTCACATTGGTGACGATGAGGGTGGCTGATCCATTGTGGTCAGATCCATTGTGCCGCTTCGACCAAAGTCCAGTCCACACAGGAGGAGGGAAACTGTCAACACTGCAGGTCAGATTCAAAGCTTCTCCTTCCTTCACAATCACCTTCCCAGAAATCTGAGGTTTTCTTGTATCTGTGGAAAACATTTTACATTTTATTTACAGAGCAGGGGGAGAGACCCTGAGTCATTGCCTAAGACAAGTCCTCCATATAAAGGATTAAAGTAAAAACTGTATTTTGCAACAACGTGATGCAACTTCCTGTTGAGGAAAGCTATTTTGACTGATCACAACTGACCAAAAGAAGCTAAAAACAACTTATTTCATTGCAATAAATTCTTTCAAAAAGCCAGAGAATGGTATGTGATGGACTCACACATCACCGTCACATTGACTTCATCCTTGATTGTGTTGTTCAGATGCTTTGATGTGCAGATGTACAGTCCAGCATCCTCTGCAGTCACATTAAAAATGAGCTGAGTGCTTCTGTCCTGCAGGTAGATGGCAGTGTTGTTGGGCAGACCAGCTGAAGTTCTGTTCAACTGATCTGTTTTTGATCCTAATTTAATCCATTGGATTTCTGCAGGCGACACACTTGTAGTGCAGGTGAGGTTTAGAGTCATGCCCTCTTTCAAATCTGCATTTCCTGTGATTTTAACATCTGAAACAGAAAGAGACAAAACATATGCAACACAATCTTTAACAAAAAAGCTGAATTTTGAGTGTGAAATTCTCACAGTTGACGTGCAGATTCACCGTCTCCTCTGTGGTGGTGTCATCACTGAACTGGATCCTGCAGGTGATCGTGGAGTTGTGGTGTTCAGTCGTGGGAATGAAGGTCAGAGTTGAGTGGTGTCTCTGTGTGACAGCAGTCAAACTCTCCTTCTTGAAGGCAGTGATGCTTCCGTTGGTGAGAGGGTCATTTTCTGCTGCTCCTCTCCACATCCAGGTGATTCCAGGAGGAGACGTAGAGCAGAGTGCAGGAGCAGTGCAGGTCAGGGTGGCCTGATGTCCCACCGTCAAATCAGGAAGAGTCACTGTAGGTTTCTGCCTGGAACCTGCAGGAAACATGACATGTTTAGTCAGAAGAGGCCGACAGCTTGAAGAAGATATGGCTTCATATTTCTGCAGAAAAATACTTTTCCACTAATTGAATCTCAGTTCTATTGTAGTTTGTCTTACCTCCAATATTGACCTGTATTCTTTTATTAAATGTGAATCCATCCGGGCTCCCATTGCGTTTTCCATTTACTCTGAGCTGATAGGATCCAGAATCAGACTCTCTCAGATCACTGATTATGATGCTACAGTTCCGATGATTCAGATCAGGATCCAGGAGTGACACTCTTCCTAGAAATTCTGATTTAAGGGGTTTGTTGGTGTTTTTGTTGGTGTGAAAGATTATATCAGAGTCACCGCATTTTCGGTCAGATTCACATTTAAACCAAACCAAATGTTGAGGTTTGAAGTAAGAAGGAGTCTGGAAAGAACACGGAATCACAACACAAAGTCCTGATTCTGCTGTGATTTCTTTATCACTGACAGAGATGCAGAATCCTTTAACACAGTCTGGTTGTCCCACGATTGAAGCATCTGTCATTGCAAAGAAGAGAAAAATAAAATCAGACAGAAGTTTTGTTTTGGGAGCAGTTAGTCTTTTACTTTTGTCACTTTACTAATAATAAGAATGAGCAGGTGACAGCATTGTGCCATAAAGAAACGGATGTATAAATTTATTCATTCATTCTCTTAACTGTTTTTTCTCTTTCGTGGTCACAGGGCTGCCGGAGCCTATCCCAGCCACTTGTGAGGGACAACCATGTTGTCCCCTGCACAGGTCGCTAGTCTGTCGCAGGGTAGAATGTCAACAATCACACAGCCATTCACTCTCAAAGTCACACCTATGGACAATTCAGAGTTGCCAATTAACCTATGAAGCATGTTTTTGTTTTTGGACGGTGGGAGGAAGCCGGAGACCCCGGAGAGAACCCACGCATACACAGGGAGAACATGCAAACTCCACACAGAAAGGTCCCCCATTGATGTAGTGTTTTTCATGTCCCCCAGCCGGGACTTGAACCGGAGGCCTTCTTGCTGTGAGGCAAGAGCGCTAACCACTGCGCCACCGTAGTGGCTGATGTAAAAATTGCTTTTCAATTAACAAAAAATAAAACATACTGTAGTAACAAAGTTGTTCTTAATTCATTTTTTAACTGGTGTCGAAATGTTAATTACAAAGCAGAATAAAGCATGGTAACCAGTTTGAATATTTTAGGTATTTTAAACTGATGTCAAAGATAGACGTCATTTAACAGATTAGTAAATATTACTCTACTCAGTTTAATTCCATATTATTTTATGAACAGAAATGTCCACATATAGCAGACATGTTGATGACTTCACTGCATTTAACTTCTTTGAGAGAAACTACAGTATATGTTTATAAGTAAACCTAGTGTGTGTGTGTGTGTGTGTGTGTGTGTGTATTCAAAACATTTGCTGCTGTTATCAAATAAAGGGCTGAACAATTTCTTCTCATTTTTCAAGAACCTTCAGGAGTAATAAACACACAACCTCTTTGTGGTCAACCAAACAAGAGGAAATGTGGGTAAAAGCTTCCAGTCCACTTAAGAGTTTTCTTCTTTAACCAGTCTAAAGAATATTTGATTTCAATTTTCTTATGTGTTTAGATTGATTATGTAAATTTAAACAGGCTGAGACACTTGTTACTAAAGTCTGGTTATAAGTTTGTGCTTTTAAGGGCAATGTCATTTTTCGATTACTATTTCAAATAATAATTCCTTTTAAAACTCAATATTACATTTTATCACAATTTCAGCCAATTTTTTCGAGTTTGTACAGTTATGGGAAGCTGGAAGAAGAGGATGTTGTTTATACCTGCAGAAGAACCGATGCTTATCACAGGGAAAATCAGACTCGCCCAAAGTAGATGAAACATCCTCTCGTCTATGACTCCTATGTTGCAATAGATGCAGATTGAGAAGCAGAAGCTAAAAAACAGGATGTTGCATGTTCAGTTAAGATACCGGAGCAAAATTAAAGACCCTAAAAAGTGTTTAAATGTAGGCATTTAATGATGAGCAAACATTACATCACAACACCAATATGTTCATGATTAACACTTGATTTAACAGCTACATTTTGTTTTCTTAACACAGAAAACTATGGAAGGTTCTGTTTTAAGTTTTTAAATCAGCTGTTACCTCCAATGAATAGAGAACACTAACACACATATCTGGGTGTCCATTATCTTTTGTTAAGCAATAATAACAAAAATAAAAAATATTTGATGATATTAAGACAATTGTTGTTTCTGTGTCTACTCTCTTCTTTAGGACATTTTGGACAACTTACATTAATAAATTAATGTTCATCACATTAAATCTTTGACCAAACTGGACGCATCATTGAAGGAGAGATTAAGATTAAGATCAACTTTATCAATCCCAGTAGGGAAAGTCAGTAAGTAAATTCAGAAAGACATCAAACATTAATATTAAAAAACCAAGTAACACTTTAAATACAACAAAGACAATAGTTACAATATTTTCAGAATGCCTTTGAATAAAAAAAAGCTTACCAGAAAACTATGGAAAGTTCTCTCTTAAATTTTCAAATCAGCTGTTACCTCCAATGAAGAGAGAACACTAACACACATATCTGGGTATCCATTGTCTTTTGTTAAACAGTAATAAAAATAAAAAAAAAAGCTTTAAACAGGAAAAGTATTTGCACTAATGTCTCTGTTCCAGTTCTTCAAAACTGAAGTCAGGACAAACAGGAATTAGAGAAGTAGTGCAAGTCTTTTTATCAGCCCTTTCTTCCTACACCTTTTTTTTTTTTTTTGAGGAAGTTTACTAGTACGGCCCAAGACAAATATCTCTTTTTCTAAAAAGGAAGTTAATTGTTGTCAATGTTCCATTTTGTCTTCTCACTTCAAACAAAAATACTTATTTGGACAAAACATTTTTTCCTCAGACGAGGCAAACAAAGATGTGCATGGATGTATTTGTCTGCAAGTGGATCCATCAGAAAGAAGCAGAGCAGAGAGCTTTTGGCCCGTCGACTGTAGCAGAGGTGTCATAGCTACAACCTTGCTACTCCCATCCTGCAGTGAAGGCAAAAGTGAACGTTCATGTGTCCATCTCTGCCAAAAAACCTTGAAAAACCTAACAACTATTTTTAAATTTTCTCTTTTTACTTAAACCTCAAAAAGTTGCCTCACATTAAACTCAGTGGTACATTAAGCTGACAGTAATTAAAACTGCACACAAAAAAATGGAAAAGTTTTCATTGCTTGTTTCCGGGCATAAGTCTCAATCATCTTTTTTGTTAAGATGGAGGCAAAAAGCAGAACATTGAGATTGTGTAGATCCGATGAAACTTGTTGGTTCTCTTGTCATTTGGTGCTTCTTTAATGGGAGCTACTGACTTTGCTTACCCCCCCCTTTTTTTTCTCTACCTGTTTTTTTGGTCGTGCAGCAAATCAGGAGCAAAGTACGTAAAAAAAAGACATTTCTTATCATTCCTTATTGTTAAACTGTTGTGGAAATAGCACAAACATTATCATCAGTTCTCTCTATAATACAGCAGATAAAACCAATGTGACGACAAAGCACAGTGAATTTCAATCACGAGGCAAACACACTTCAGAAATATGAAATTTATCAGTTGCTTTTTTAAAAAAAAAAAGCCCAAAACCATGATGATAGATTTGAGATGTAATGAAATCAAAACAACAGATGAAAAAAAGCTTTACATTTTGGATGGAAAATAATAATTCTAAAGCAGACTCAATGGCTTGACTATAAATCTGGTGTGGAGGGGTTGGACATTTCCTTCTCCATTTTCTTTCTTTTATCCTCTTGAAGTCACTACAAATGACAGCAGAAGGTGATTTGATCCTCTTCAGTCTTCCCCAGTCAGTCAAAAAGAGTCTTATCTAGAGTGAAAATGCTGACTTTTAAATTTTTCTTAAATCAATTTTCAGAATCCAATGGATCCCTTTTTGGGTCGTGGGACTGCTGGAGCCAACCCAGCTTTTTTTGGGTTAGGGTTAGGCGGGATCCACCCTAAACAGATCGCCAGTCTGTCACTTGAATAATCAAAAAAATCTGTGTTGGAATACAGTTTTTCAAAGATGCATTTCTCTGGATTCATATCAGACTGAAATTCTGCATGGAGCAGTTTGCACATTTCCCACCTTTAGCCTTTTACATGCATGCATTTCCTGTTGATTTTCTGTTGTAAGATTGAAGCTTGTTTAATATTTTCTGAAATGTGTCAGTCGGAGTTGTTCTCGTTCTTCATGAAGTTTTAGGAGTAATGAAAAAACACAACCACTTTGTTGGTCAACCAAACAATAATTAGATAAAGTAAAAGCTTCCTGTTTTTCATTTCCTGCTTTTACTAGTCACGTCAAAAGGACATGTGCATTTTCCATCCATCCATCCATTCTCTTTTCTAAATTTCTGGGTCTCTGGGTTGCCAAAGCCTAACCTGACTACTGCAGAGCTAAGGAGGGGTTCACCCACATCACCAGCCTGTGGCAGGGCTACACAATCACACACCCACAAACACTAACAGACCCACATAGGGACATTTCAGACTAAATAATGAACATATGAAGTGTGTTTTTGGATTGTGGGAGGAAGCTGGAGAAAACCCACGCATGCACAGATAGAACATGCAAACTCCAAAAAGGAAGGTTCCAGTCAGGATTGGAACCACTGAGCCACCGTGCAGTCCTTAATGAATTTTTTGAGTATCTTTTCATATTATGTAATTTGAAAATTTTGAGGCTGAGATCTTATTTATTTCTTTAAGCTTGTGTAAATAACTTTTTGGGAAATTTACATAACAAAAATGTATATCAATCACATTAAAATTTTAAACAAACTGAACGGGTCATTGAAGGAAAGACATCAAACATCAATAATAAAAGCCTTACTATCATTTTAAGTGCAACAAGTTTAACAGTTTATGTTTTAGGATGCCTTAAAAATCATCTTAAAAAGTACAGTTTAAAACTTTTACCTTTAATAAGAAAAGCCTTTCAGTTGGATCCAATGAGCGATCTGCAGATCCTTCAACTCCAAAAATAAATAAAATTAAGAGGTATTTCACTCTCTGTCTCTCTTTGACAATTCTTGAGCCTAATGCTGAAGCTGCAACAACCCAATTTTCCAAGCTGGGATCAATAAAGTATCTTTATCTTCTAACACTGAAGGCAAGGAAGGAAAGACAAGTTAGATTTTTAGTTTCAGTTTTAGTTTAGTTTATTTCAAACACAAAACAAATGAGAAAGTCAACAAACAGTGGTTTAAAAGACAAAAAGAGTGTGCTTGAAAAGGAGTGGGTTGAAGAGAAAATCTTGTCTGCTCCCACCCTTTTTTACAGAACCTTATGATGTGCGTATTCAATATGCGTATTGCTATTTACAGATAGTTACAAAACATTCACAATACAATTCTGCATGGCAACTGTGCTAAAGTGACATTTTTTGTTTAATCGTTTCTGGCCTTATACAGTTCTAATAGTGACTTCTTGTAGAATTTTTTGAATATTTGTAAACTTTTGCTTTGTTTTAAACCTTCATCCAATCCATTCCATAGATCTACACCACAATTAGCTCTTGTGCTATCCTAGGCACTTTACCGTTGGAAGTTGGGTCATCTAGACCCACTAGACAGTGCTCTGAACCTTTTTTTTTTCAATGATTTGTGATCTTCACTGGTTCAATGGATTACATGAAATTTGTCCACCTTTATCCACCTTTGTTATGGTAGGGAGAACACGTCAAAGTAAGGGCGGGGTCATCCAAGACAGCACAAGGGTTAGATAGACACATTTTCTTTTTTGTTGTTCGTATGCACTGCTTTTTGAAATTCAGTTTTTTTCTTAGATTGTAACTCCCGTCTCTGTCTTTGAACATTTGCTGTAAGTTTATTGGAAGTAAGCTGTATCTGGCTTTGTACATGACGAGAGCTGTTTTCAGTTTCACTGGATCCCATAATTTTAATAAACCCGACTTTAAGAATAGAGTGTTTGTATGTGTGTAATCCACTCCATGGACAATTCGAACAGCTTTTTTTTGTAAGATATATAAACACTGTAGGTTTGTTTTATAAGTATTTCCCCAAACTTCTGCACTGAAATATGGTAGTATTATGGATGAATACATTAGTAATCGTGCCTTGTGAGTGAGAGTATGGTGCGTTTTTCCCAACACTGCTATGCTTTTGGCAAGTTTAGCTCTGACCTGCTTTATTTGTGGTTTCCAGTTTATTTTGTCGTCCAAAGTTACTCCAAGGAACTTGATTTCGGACACTCTTTCCAGAACGTGATTATTAATGGCTACTTTTATTTCTAAATCTGAAGGAATGTGGCGATTTCCGAAAATCATGAATTTAGTTTTGTTAACCCTGAGGGACAGTTTATTTTTGTCAAACCATTGTTTTAGTTTCCCAATTTCTGTATTTACTGTTTTTACAATTTCCCTGAGGCTCTCCCCTGTACAGACTATACTTGTGTCGTCTGCATATAAAAAGTATTTAAGTGTAATTGATACCAAGCGTATGTCATTGATGTAGAGGATGAACAGTATGGGACCTAATATTGACCCTTGTGGAACTCCACAGCTTAAATTTAGCAGGGATGATTTACGGTCAGTTGGACAAACTGCTGCCTGTTATTAATGTAACTGTTTAACCATTCTAATGCTGGTCCTCGTATTCCATACTTTTCCAGTTTGTTTACTAAAATGTTATGGTCAATAGTGTCAAAAGCCTTTTTCAGATCGACGAACACTCCTACTGCGAACTCTTTATTGTCATTGCCATTTATAATTTCTTCGGTTAGTTGCGTAATCGCCATGGACGTTGATCTGTTTTTTCTGAAACCATATTGATCGTCGGATATTAGTTTGTGTTTTTCTATAAAACTTTACAGCCTTATGAGGAATACTTTTTCTAGTGTTTTTGAGAATTGGCAGAGTAAAGACACTGGTCTGTAGTTTGTTAGTTGGTGTTTGTCCCCTGATTTGTGTGGTGGAATTACTTTGGCGATTTTCCTTTTTTGTGGAAATGTTCCTGTTTGAAAGGATAAGTTGCAAATATAGGTTAGCGGGTCAACAATGGAATTGATTACCTTTTTTATCACCATCATATTAATTCCATTACAGTCTGTAGATGTTTTGTTTTTGAATTCGTTTACGCTTTTAAGAACTTCTTTTGCTTCCACGGGTCTCAAATACATCGAGTTTGGATTTCTTTTAATGCTGTGATCGACAGTTTCTTTTTTGGATATTTTTGAACATTTTATTTCGTCGGCTAGCTTTGGCCCTATTTTTACAAAATATTCTTTAAACTCCTTTGTCATGTCCTGAATATCATTGCACATATCATTTTTACCAACTAGAGAGTCTGGGTAATTTGTTTTCTCTATGCGTTTTCTAATGACACTGTTCAGTACTTTCGAAATTTCTTTAGTGTTTGATTTATTTTTTTCTAATATTTCTGTGTAATAGTCTTTTTTGCATGTTCTCATGATACTGGTTAGTTTTTTTTATATTTTTTGTATCGCTGTTCCGCTTCAACAGTTCTGTTTTTTAAGAATTGTTTGTATAAACTGTTCTTTTTTTGCATGCGTTTCTCAGTCCAGTGGTCATCCATGGGTTTTTATTATGTTGATTTATTTAACAGGATTTTGTAAGTGGGCAGTTTTTGTCGTATATGGATGTAAACTCCTGCATAAATATTTCACAGGCTGTGTTGACATCATTACTTTCATACAGAGTTTCCCAGATTTGTGCTTGTAGTTCTGATTTAAATGTATTTATTGATTCCTCTGTTAGTTTTCTTTAGTAAACTATTTGCTTTTTCACTTTTCCTCAATTACAAGGGGGGTTTATTCAGACATTCCTCTGGTTTGTCTGAAGATTAATAACCCCTGTTGTTAAAGTAAAATATGTCCAACACAAGAGGCCTTCAGCTCTCATCTGTTTGACCAGCTGTTGGACAGGACAAGTTAAAAAAAAGAAAAAAAAAAGAGTTCATGTCCATAAAGTTAAATGAAGAACATTGATGATTGGCTCAGTTCAATATTTGCCTTGACAGGGCGGAACAACGACTGCATGACAGCAGACGCTGCATCAGTCTGCCTGTTAATCTCAAAGGCTCTGCACCTTTAAAGAAAGGACAGTTACATTTCTCCCAGGGACAAAGGGACCAGAGACCCTCATTGAGGCTCCCCGGATCCCATACTATACTCCAGCCTCCACAGGAGACACTGTTCCAGTTATCTTGAAAAAGGGAAGTAATGCTACTTTTATGCTTACTACACCATAGTAGAGAATAATATTGTAAAATTACAGATGTATCACGAGGAGTTTACATTTAGCTGAGGGTGTAAAACAGGGTGTAAAACTGACGACTAATAAAGTTTGTTTTTGGTAAAGTGGAGAAAAATGACAGCAAGAATCACAACAAGCCTGTTAATAGTCAGATAAATGCCAAATTACTTACATTTATCTGACTTCAATGATATGAAATTCTTGTAAAAGAGAGCATGGTGACTAAGCTAAATGCTTTTTTTTTAGGTTTTTAGTATCATTTCTCTACTTTTTTCTGCTCCTTTTAATAAACCTTAAACTAGGCCTGCACAACATACCGCAAATTTATCGTTATCCCATTATCAAGCTGTGCAATATGCATATCGCAAAAACGGCGAAAATTGCAATAAATGGTTACCTTAAAAGTGCTAAAACAATCTTGGAAACTTGAAGCATTTAACAAATCAAATAAATCCCTTTATGCATTTGACCAATCAGATGGAGCCCTATTATGTTAGATGTTCGGCTCCTATGTCAACAAGAGTTTATTGGAGTATAATTTTTAAACTGTTGCAATGAAATGGGAATGATGTTTTTGGTTGTTTTGCTATTTGTTTATATACCGCAAATTATATCGTCATCGCAATATTTATCATCAATATCGCATATCGCAAGTTTTCCTCATATCGTGCAGTCCTACTTTAAACTAAATTTGGTATTGTACATCTTCTTCCCTATGCTTAGTTTTTAAATTCAAAACTCATAAATAATACAATAAAGCTGTGAATATGACAATAAAAGGATTCTAATTTTGAAGCCATCAAATCCATCCATCTTCAGAATCTGAATGCTGAATCCATCCTGCTGATTCCTTTTTATTCAGTATAATAAATTCAACTAATGGAAGCACGACAGTTTCACAAAATCTCCCATTTATGGACAAAAAGTTTCATCTCTTGGAAGAGGTGTTTTTAAAGCGTATTTTGCAAAACTGCAATGGAAACACTTTTTCTAATTCAATGAATCACGTGACCAACGACTGGATACCACACTGGACAGCGGGCGCCACAAGAGCTCCCACAGCGTCACACAGCTCATCAAAAGTGGAGCGCGTCATGTGGAATTGTTGGATCCACAGCTCCTCTGTAAAATCACCAACCACCATTTCCCAAAATCCCTTCAACCATAGCTGCTCCCACGTGTAAAATTTCCTGACTCCTCCTTCAATAGATGATAATAAGCGCTAGTGCCGATGCAGAAATTTGAATGTATCTGCTGTAAATTGAAGTATTCAAATCCATTCTCATGGTATTGAATGACTTATTGCTTGAGTTAGTGTGTGTTTATTTGCGTAGTTATGACTTAATGGAAACAGTGTAATTGTGAAATTGTATTTTTTCAACATTTTGTGGATTTTGATAAAGTTTTGCATATATGTGTAATGGAAACGCAGCTACGGAAAGGTCCCAGCCTGGATTTGAACCATTGAGGTGAGGGTGTTGACCACTCTATTACCTTACAGTCTGCCCTCAAATTTCATCCATTAAATCCTTTACTCATTCTTCAAGAACCTTCATGAGTAATAAACACACAACCTCTTTGTGGTCAACCAAACAAGAGGAAATGTGGGTAAAAGCTTCCTGTCCACTTAAGAGTTTTCTTCTTTTACAAGGCAGTTCTAAAGATAATTTGATTTTAATTTTCCTGTTTGTCTAGATTGATTATGTAAATTTAACACTGGAGGCTGAGACACTTGTTACTAAAGTCTGGTTATAATTCTGTGCTTTTAAGGGCAATATCTTTTTTTTTTATTAATATTTTAATCAATAGATACTTTTAAAAGTCAAAATTGCATTTTATCCCAATAATTTTATCAACCAATTTTCTCAAGTTGGCACAATCAGACATTATTTTATGTATTTTATTTTAAGAATTTAATCTTATTCACAATGTTATGTTTTTTTAGTTTTTGCTAGTTCTTATGATTTTAGCCCCAGTGTTTCTTGTGGGGATCTTTTCTGCCAGGACTTGCTGACTTGTTTCCCTTTTTGGGCATCTGCAGTTTAACATTGCAGCCTCACGGCTTAGAAGTGGACCCTGTTGCTGTTCTGGTCTGGGTGGGCTCTGTGGCCATGTTCCTGTAGCTGAGCTGGATCCTGGTTTGAAGAGATCCCCAATACTGTGTCCTTACAGCAGAGCCAAGCCCTGAGTTTCTTCTTTACTATTTGTTGTATGTGGCGTCATGTGTCAGATGTGTTAACAGAGAAGAGTGGGAAGAGTGAAGGCTGGTTGGGCTTTTAATTGTAACATTGTGTGAGGTTTTTATTGTTGTTCTTTGTTTTTAATGTTAAAGCGCGTGGAGTTGCGCAAGGTACAAGAAGCATCTTTTTTAGAAATAAAGTTTGATTGACTGATTGATAGAAAGCTGGAAGAAGAGGATGTTGTTTATACCTGCAGAAGAACCGATGCTTATCACAGGGAAAATCAGACTCTGCCAAAGGAAATGAATCATCCTCTCGTCTATGACTCCTATGTTGCAATAGATGCAGAATTAGAAGCAGAAGCTAAAAAACAGGATGTTGCATATTCAGTTACAATTCCGGAGCAAAATTGAAGACTCTAAGATGTGTTTAAATGTAGGGCATTTAATGATGAGCAAACACCAATATGTTCATGATTAACACTTGATTTAACAGCTACATTTTGTTTTCTTAATACAAAAAACCATGGAAGGTTCTGTTTTAAGTTTTCAAAAAAATGCGCTGTTACGAGAGAACACTAACACACATATCTGGGTATCCATTGTCTTTTCTTAAACAATAATAATATGTGATGAAATTAAGACAATGTGTCGCTTATGTGTCTACTTTTGTCTTTTGGACTTTTTGGACAACTTACAACAATAAATTAATGCTTATCACACAAAATCTTTGACCAAACTGAATGCATTATTGAAGGAGAGATTAAGATTAAGATTAACTCTATTAATCTCCATAGGGAAATTCAGAAAGTAAAATCAGAAAGACTGAAAACATTAATATTAAAAACCTAAGTAACACTTTAAATACAACATAGTCAACAGTTACAATATTTTCAGAATGTCTTTAAATAAAAAAAGCTTACCTGATCAAAACTCTTACTTTTAATAACAAAAGCCTTTAGTTTTCAATCCAATAAGCAATCTGAATGTATTTCTGCATTTGGAGCAAACATACAAGACTGTAAAACTTTTAAAAAAGCTTTAAACAGGAAAAGTATTTCCACTAATGTCTCCGTGACAATTCTTCAAAACTGAAGTTAAGGCAAACAGGAATTAGAGAAGTAGTGCAAGTCTTTTTATCAACCCTTTCTCTCTTCACCTTTTTTTTTTCTTGAGGAAGTTTACTGGCACAGCCCAAGACTTATCTCTTTTTCTAAAAAGGAACTTAAATGTTGTTAATGTTCCATTTTGTCTACTCACTTGAAACAAAAATACTTATATGGAAAACATGTTCTTATTCAACCAATATTTTACACAACGGTGACTAATTTAAAGTCCTGCTCTGATCATCTTTTGATCTATTTTCAAAGTGTTTCCAAATTAATATTTTTACCCAAAATCAAAAAGCCTGTCATTCTCAAGGACATGTTTTCTCCGGAGGTAAATTCACCCTCAAGTTCTGCTCAGGACTGTTGGTGTAAAGTAAGTCTGCCCTCAATTCCCATGGTCCCTTTGCCCACACACTCTCCCAAAAGCTTACCTCTCACAAACCCAACCTAACATTACTGGTACAACATAAATGGCGAGCAATAGTGGAGCTATCCAGTCATACAGTTATGATCCAGATTCCAGCTCAAACCTGGAAAACTTTGTGATTGTCTGCAAGTGGATCCATCAGAATGGAGTGGAGCAAGAAACTGTACTGTTTTTTTCTTAAAAATGTGTCGTTTTTTCGTTGTCTTATTGCATGACTCTTCCAAGTGAACATTAGGAATATGAAATCCAGTAGTGAGCAGGCCAATCTGCTTTGTAGTGACACATCCTGAGAAGCAGGAATCAGACCCATGCAGAAGGAGAACAAAAGAGGATCACGATGGAATGAAGAGAAGATTTAAAGATTTAGCTTTAGACTCAATGTAGATTCTGCAGATAATGCCAATTTATCATTAAAATCATTTATTTAATATCTTTAGTAAAAGAAAATTAACTTTTGATTTTTATAAATGGTCAAATAAATACACAAATTGGGACACCCATCAGATGCTTTCCTTGACTTGAAATGGCAGCTTCTACGTTTTAACTTATAGATTTTGTTGCATTTCTTTAAAATATATATTTAGGCTATACTGACATAGAAAATTCAATTCAATTCAATTCAATTTTATTTGTATAGCCCAAAATCACAACAACAGTTGTCTCGATGGGCTTTGAAGTAAAACATGAACTCAAAAGGATCACGAATACAAAGAGTCAATAGGAAAATACTAAAATAAACTAACAAACTGACTAAGCTATACTGGCATCCCTGCCCTTAGACCCCCCTTCGCGGTAAGGAAAAACTCCTAAAAAACCGGATTCCGGAAAAAAAGGAAGAAACCTCAGGGGTGCCCACATAAAGGAGGGATCCTCCCCCAGGACGGACAGGCGATTTACCAGAACTCTTAGAGAAGAATTAACTTATCTAACTCTACATCTATATATTTAAAGTCCAGCAGACAAGCTTCATCCAGCCGGGGTTGGGGACAGTCAGGGGCGCGAGTCGAGCCAGAGACAGGATCCACAGCCAGGTTTAGGAGCGGGAGAAAAGGTGAGGTACACGGTCAGGTACAGGAGCACAGATGAACCAACTGGAGTCTGGAAGCACTCCCACTTCCCAGGAGGGGAGAGGGAAAAAGGGGACAATACATGAATCGTACTGCACCAAACAGAGGTATGGAGAACTAAATGATAAATGATGATCAAAAGTAGAGAAGAGAGGAAGAGTAGAGGTAGATAAGAAAAGAGGACAGAAAAGAGGACAGAGCCCCAGTGCACCATAGTTACCCCAGCTTCAACTTCTAGCAGCCTTTTAAAACAAATAGTTATTGTTATTAAGTTTAATTTAAGCAATTAACATTAAGTTAAATAATCTCTGAGTACTAACTAGTCTGACAATAAGCCTGTCCAAAGAGGAATGTTTTCAGTCTAACTTTGAATGTAGAAACTGAGTCTGCCTCTCTTACATGAGCTGGGAGCTTATTCCATAAAACAGGGGCTTGGTGGCTAAACGCTTTACCTCCAACCGTACTTTTACTAATTCTAGGAATCACAAGCAGTCCTGCATTTTGCGAGCGAAGTGTTCTGATTGGATGGTAAGGGACTATGAGGTCATTAATATAGGACGGGGCCATTCCATGTAAGGCCTTATAGGTTAACAGGAGGATCTTGAACTGGATTCTAGAGTCAACTGGGAGCCAATGGAGGGAAACTAACACAGGAGTGATGTGATCTCTTCTGCTAGTTCCTGCTAACAATCTAGCTGCTGCATTCTGAACAAGCTGGAGACTTCTTAAGGAACTCTTAGGACACGCTGCTAACAAGGAGTTACAGTAATCCAGCCTCGACGTAACAAATGCATGGATGAGTTTTTCAGCATCACTCTTAGAAAGTATATTTCTGATCTTAGCAATGTTCCGCAGGTGAAAAAATGCAGTTCTACACGCCTGAGATATGTGAGCCTTAAATGATAAATCCTGGTCAAATAAAACCCCAAGGTGTCTAACTGTGGAATTAGGGGCCACACCCACACCATCCAGGGAGACCATCCGAGCAGACAGAGCATCTCCCAGGCTCTTAGGACCTAGTATAATAACCTCAGTTTTTTCTGGGTTCAAGAGGAGGTAATTAATTGTCATCCAGGTCTTGATGTCTCTGATGCAGGCGTTCAGTTTCTCTATCTGGTCATTCTGGTCAGGTTTCATGGATAAATACAACTGAGTATCGTCGGCATAACAATGAAAATTAATGCTGTGTTTCCTGATTGTGTTCCCTAGGGGTAGCATATAAAGCGTAAACAGGATGGGTCCTAAGACTGAGCCCTGTGGGACTCCGTAGTTAACTCGAGTGCACTGAGAGGATTGTCCATTTACATTAACAAACTGATACCTATCTGACAGATAGGATTTAAACCACTGGAGAGCAGATCCTCTGATCCCTATGTCATGCTCTAATCTATGGAGTAAAATACTGTGGTCAATGGTGTCAAAGGCTGCACTGAGGTCTAACAGGACAAGAATAGAAAGTAGTCCCTTTTCTGAAGCCAATAACAAGTCATTAGAGGCTCTAACTAGTGCAGTTTCCGTACTGTGGTGGGGTCTAAATCCTGTAGGTGGCGGTAAAGCTGCTTAACTACAACTCTTTCTAGGATTTTAGAAATAAAGGGCAGGTTAGAAAAGACATTGGTAAGACTTTAATATTATATTCCCAAAAATGAACATGTGATGAATAATAAACCGTAGTATGTTCTTAAATGCAGATTTAAATAAAGTTATTTACAAATGAAATAAAAATATCATCAATATTTAATCACATCATTGCTTCACTTTTATTTTATTCTTTGTGTTTTTCTTTCAGCTGCTCCCTGTAGGGGGCGCCAAAGCAAATCCTCCTCACTGACAGCAGCTGTCCTCATGTCCTCCTTAACACCTTTTTTGGTCTCCTTCCTGTCACCTCTAACCTCATATTTCTACTGTTATAGTTTGGTGTGAGCTCATTTTAAACTATACAGATTCCATTGGTTTTTAATCTAAAGTAATGCTACTGTTAGCCTACTTACACCATAGTAGAACATAGTATTGTAAAGTTACAGACGTATCACAGAGGAGTTTACATTTAGCTGAGGGTGTCGTGTAAAACTGACAACTAACAATAAAGTTTGTTTTTAGTAAAGTGGAGGAAACATTACAGCAAGAATCACAAACAAAGCCTGTTATAAGTGAGATAGATAACAAATTATTTACATTTATCGGACTTTAATGGCATGAAATTCTTGTAAAAGTGAACATGAGTGACTCAGCTAAATGCTTTTTTCTGCTCATTTTAAGAAGATCAGTAAACACCTGCCTCACTGTAAACTAACTTGGTATTGTACATCTTCTTCCCTCTGTTCCGTTTTTCAATTTAAACCTTTTTAATAATACAATGAATTGTGTTTTTTTGTAATTGCAAATAAATGTGTTTTGTGGAAAAAAATTGTTACACATACTTTTTTTTTTCAGCAAAAGATAGAGCATAGCCATTGGCAGAATAAGTTGATGACATGTGGTACATCATCAAATTTCATCCATCCATCTTCAGAACCTGAATGCTGAAGCCATCCTGCTAAATCCCTTTTATTTAGTAAAATAAATTCACCAAATTGGAAGCACGATAATTTCACAAAAACTCCCATTTATGGAAAAAAAGTTGTATCTCTTGGAGGAGGTGGTTTTTGAGGCGAATTTTGCAAAACTCCAATAGAAACACTTTTCTAATTCAATGAATCACGTGACCAACGAGGCCGTTGACCACTCTACCACCTTACAGTCTGCCCTCAAATTTCATCCATTAAATCATTTACTGAGGAATATACCGCATCTTCCTCTACATCCTTCTTTTTTGACACACAAAGTAGAGTTTTGTCGTCCTCCTCCATCATGGCTTCCTCCTCTCCAGCAGCATGTTTCCCCTCCTTTTTCACTTTAACCTCAGCATATTCTGTGGCTGCTGTCTGCAGCTCCTGAGTTCTCTCCCTCCTCTTCAGCAGAGAGAAATCAATATTGGCGTACTCCACATCTCCAGAACCACTTCTGAGTTTAGGAGCTGCTTTTCCTGTTGACACAGCTTCATTCTCAGCTCCTTCTGGGAGGCAGTTTGGATCCTCTGCCACTGTGAGACCATCCTGGATCTGTGAAAACAAAGAAAATAGAAATCTGAGCTTGTTGTTCTGCAAATGGCCCAGTTTTAAACTTCTCTTCAGCAGTTTGAAGTGGATTTTGAATACCAGAACAAACTATTCTAACCTAAAGACAGAGTATCTTACAAATGGAACCATAAGTTCTCCTGCTTTGATTCACTTATTTTTCAGCAGGAGACTAAGTTGAAGCCTAATGGAAACACATACCAGAGGATTGTCCTGACTGCCAACCATCTCCAACATCTCCTGCAAATTCTCAAACCTCTTCAGCTTTTTTCTGTAGAAAAATGTTGTAGTGAATGTGAAGCATAGAAAAAGTATTTAAATTAAGTTATTTAGAGTCATTGCATACCTGTAGCAACCTATGATCAAAATGCAAAATATAGTTGATGTCAAAACTCCGATCAGAAAGGCGATGATGGTTTCTGGTTTGGCTGTTTTCTCTAAAATACTTCCAGACTGATCTCCTGTAAGGAAGAAAAGGGTTTTAATCACATGAATTCTGGGGTTAAAAGGTCAAAATAAAGACTTTTCTTGAAGAAGCAAAGGAGAAAACATACCTTCTTTTTCAAAGAGGATGTCTTGAATTGTGAGTTTTTCTGTTGACTCTCCACTCTCATTGCTGATGACACATTCTGCAGACACGTTGTCCTGTTTTGTTGCCTGTAGAGTCAAAGAGCTCCTCACAGTGTGACCTGACACATTGGTGGTGAGCCAGTACTCAGTGGGGGGGCTCAACTGGGGCCACTTTATGTTGGGTAGAGGAAACCCTGTACCGATGCAGGTGCAGGTCAGGACGTCTGAGCGGCGCACACATGCAGAGCCTTCCAGCATCACCGTCACATCCACGTGAACCGTCTCAGTCCAGTTCTGGTGATTTGCAGCACAGAAGTAGCGCCCAGAATCCTCTGCTGTCACATTGGTGACGATGAGGGTGGCTGATCCATTGTGGTCAGATCCATTGTGCCGCTTCGACCAAAGTCCAGTCCACACAGGAGGAGGGAAACTGTCAACACTGCAGGTCAGATTCAAAGCTTCTCCTTCCTTCATAATCACCTTCCCAGAAATCTGAGGTTTTCTTGTATCTGTGGAAAACATTTTACATTTTATTTACAGAGCAGGGGGAGAGACCCTGAGGCATTGCCTAAGTCCTCCATATAAAGGATTAAAGTAGAAACTGTATTTTGCAACAATGTGATACAACTTCCTGTTGAGGAAAGCTATTTTGACTGATCACAACTGACCAAAAGAAGCTAAAAACAACTTATTTCATTGCAATAAATTCTTGCAAAAGGCCAGAGAATGATGTGATGGACTCACACATCACTGTCACATTGACTTCATCCTTGATTGTGTTGTTCAGATGCTTTGATGTGCAGATGTACAGACCAGCATCCTCTGCTCTCACATTAAAAATGAGCTGAGTGCTTCTGTCCTGCAGGTAGATGGCAGTGTTGTTGGGCAGACCAGCTGAAGTTCTGTTCAACTGATCTGTTTTTGATCCAAATCTAATCCATTGGATTTCTGCAGGCGACACACTTGTAGTGCAGGTGAGGTTTAGAGTCATGCCCTCTTTCAAATCTGCATTTCCTGTGACTTTAACATCTGAAACAGAAAGAGACAAACCATATGCAACACAATCTTCAACAAAAAAGCTGAATTTTGAGTGGGAAATTCTCACAGTTGACGTGCAGATTCACCGTCTCCTCTGTGGTGGTGTCATCACTGAACTGGATCCTGCAGGTGATCGTGGAGTTGTGGTGTTCAGTCGTGGGAATGAAGGTCAGAGTTGAGTGGTGTCTCTGTGTGGCAGCAGTCAAACTCTCCTTCTTGAAGGCAGTGATGCTTCCGTTGGTGAGAGGGTCATTTTCTGCTGCTCCTCTCCACATCCAGGTGATTCCAGGAGGAGACGTAGAGCAGAGTGCAGGAGCAGTGCAGGTCAGGGTGGCCTGATGTCCCACCGTCAAATCAGGAAGAGTCACTGTAGGTTTCTGCCTGGAACCTGCAGGAAACATGACATGTTTAGTCAGAAGAGGCAGACAGCTTGAAGAAGATATGGCTTCATATTTCTGCAGAAAAATACTTTTCCACTAATTGAATCTCAGTTCTATTGTAGTTTGTCTTACCTCCAACATCAACATATGTTCTTTTATAAAATGTAAATCCATCCGACCTCTCATTGATTTTTCCATTTACTCTGAGCTGATAGGATCCAGAATCAGACTCTCTCAGATCACTGATTATGATGCTACAGTTCCGATGATTCAGATCAGGATCCAGGAGTGACACTCTTCCTAGAAATTCTGATTTAAGGGGTTTGTTGGTGTTTTTGTTGGTGTGAAAGATTATATTAGAGTCACCGCATTTTCGGTCAGATTCACATTTAAACCAAACCAAATGTTGAGGTTTGAAGTAAGAAGGAGTCTGGAAAGAACACGGAATCACAACACAAAGTCCTGATTCTGCTGTGATATCTTCATCACTGACAGAGATGCAGTATCCATTATAACAGTCTGGTTGTCCCACGACTGAAGAACCTGTCATTGCAAAGAAGAGAAAAAATCAGACAACATGCTTCTTTTATGCAGTTAGTCTTATTTTTTTTATAGACTCACTTTACTAATAATAAGTCAGCAG
The DNA here is from genome assembly GCA_023969325.1 of Oryzias curvinotus. Taxonomy (NCBI): domain Eukaryota; kingdom Metazoa; phylum Chordata; class Actinopteri; order Beloniformes; family Adrianichthyidae; genus Oryzias; species Oryzias curvinotus. The sequence continues at coordinate 28,502,521 of CM043721.1, forward strand.
GTGACAGCATTGTGCCATAAAGCAACAGATATAAAAATTAATTTTCAAAGCAACAAAAAAGATTTTACAAAAATAAAACACACTGTAGTTACAGTGGTGTTTTATTTATGTTGTTAAAATGTTAATTACCAAGCATGGTGGTTTTTTTTACTCCTCTACATTTTTAAACAGGTGAAAAAGATAGAAGTCCTTTAACAGATTAGAACATTACTCTACTTAGTTTGACTCCATTTAATTCTATATTGTTTAATAAAATAGAAATTCTCACAAATAGTAGACATGTTGATTTAGAGAAATCAAGAAAAATGTTTCACTGCAGTATAGATGTAGACCTAGAGTGTATATATATATATATATTTATATATATATATATATATATATATATATATATATATATATATATATATATATATATATATATATATATATATATATATATATATATACTTTTGCTGCTGATATCAAATGAAAGTCTGAACAATTTCTTCTCATTCTTCTAGAACCTTTAGGAGTAATAAACACACAACCTCTTTGTGGTCAACCAAACAAGAGGAATTGTGGGTAAAAGCTTCCTGTCCACTAAGAGCTTTCTTCTTTAACTAGTCAGGTCTAAAGATAATTTGATTTCAATTATCACATGAGTTTGGATTATTTATGCAAATTTAAACACAGGCCGAGACACTTGATGCTAAAGTTTGCTTATTAGTTTGTGTTTTTAAGGGCAATGTCGTTTTCAGTTTAATATTTCAATTAATAATTCCTTTTAAAACTCAATATTATATTTCATCACAATATGAACCAATTTTATTTTCGAGTTGGAACAATTATGGGAAGCTGGAAGAAGAGGATGTTCTTCATACCTGCAGAAGAACCGATGCTTATCACAGGGAAAATCAGACTCGCCCAAAGTAGATGAAACATCCTCTCGTCGATTCCTATGTTGCAATAAATGCAGCAACAACGCAGAATTAGAAGCAGCAAATGTCCAGTTTTGACACAGAAGCAAAAAAACAGGATGTTGCATATTCAGTTACAATTCCAGAGCTAAATCAAAGAACCTAAGATGTGTTTAAATGTGGGCATTTAATGATGAGCAAACATTACATCAGAACAACAATATGTTCATGATTAATACTTGATTTAACAGCTACATTTTTTTTTCTTAACACAAAAAACTATAGAATGGAGAGAGAACACTAACACACATATCTGGGTATCCATTGTCTTTTGTTAAACAATAATAACAAAAAAAATTGTTAAATATGTGATGAAATTAAGACAATTGTTGTTTTTGTGTCTACTCTCTTCTTTAGGACTTTTTGGACAACTTACAGTAATAAATTAATGTTCATCACATTAAACTTTTGACCAAACTGGACGCATCATTGAAGGAGAGATTAAGATTAAGATCAACTTTATTAATCCCTGTAGGGAAATTCAGTTAGAAATTCAGAAAGACATCAAACATTAATATTTATATAAAAACGTAAGTAACCCTTTAAGTACACCAAGTTCAATAGTTACAATGTTTTTCAGTATGCCTTAAAGAAACATCTTAACACTAACTGATCAAAACTCTTACCTTTAATTACAGAAGCCTTTAGTTTGTATCCAATAAGCGATCTGAATGTATTTCTGCATTTGGAGCAAAAATGTACGTCTGTAAAACTTAAAAAAAAGAAAAAACTTTAAACAGGAAAGGTATTTGCACTTGTGTCTCCGTGACAATTCTTTAAAACTGAAGTCAGGGCAAACTGAGGAATTAGAGAAGTAGTGCAAGTATTTGTACCAGATCTTTCTTTCGTCATCTTTCTTTTTTTGAGGAAGTTTACTGGTACAACTCAGGACAAATCTCCCCTTTTCAAAAAAAGGAACTTAACCGTTGTCAATGTTCCATCTTGTCCACTCACTTGGAACAAAAATACGTTTGAAACAAATAAGATCTTTTCAATCAATCAATATTTTACAAATCGGTGACTAATTTAAATCTCTCTCTGATTATCTTTTGATCTTTTTTCAAAATGTTCCCAGTGGGGTTCTTTTTATTGTGATTATGCAGTTTTTACCCAAAATCAAAAAACGTGCTACTTTGAAGGTCATGTTTTCTCCAGAGGGAAATTTGCGCCCGAGTTGTGGGCAGAACTGTTGGGGTGGAGTGAGCCTGCCCTCATTTCCCATGACCCCTTTGCCTACGCACTCTACAACAAGCTTACAGCCTTTTCAAAACACAACCTAACATTACTGGTACAACAAAAATGGCCAGCAATAGTGGAGCTATCCAGTCATACAGTATTGATCCAGATGCTAGCTCAGACGTGGAAAACATTGTATTTGTCTGGAAGTAGATCCATCAGAATGGAGCAGAGCAGGAAGCTGTATATCCATTAGCTCACCTCTGAACAAATACTTTGCGTGATTGAATGAAATATTTCATAGTAGTTGGTTTGAATGCATAAGTATGCGTGTGTGTACATTATCTGTATTGTGTACATGTTGACATGTCAACATTTTTTGAGCCAACAGGTATGTTTGTGACATGTGGGTGTGTGTATGGACAGGCCCCGCCCTTGTAGACTTGTAGTACATCTGAATCTCTCTGTAATGAGTATAACCATCCAGCAACTTGTTGCTTTATGTGGCTTCATGGTTTTAATCCTTTAACCCTAACCCCCACCCCCCCCCAACTTCTATAATCACCCTCCCATCCCCCCCATCTCTATCATCCCTCTCTCTTCTTTCTTCCTTTCCTTTTCCGTCCAGTCCAGCACAAAAGATTTTCAAATATGATTAAAATGATTCAAATGAATCAATTACAAAGGGGGTTTATTCAGACATACTTCTGGTTTGTCAGAAGATTCATAACCTCTGTTGTTAAAATAAAATATGTCCAACACAAGAGGCCTTCAGCTCTCATCTGTTTGCCCAGCTGTTGGACAGGACAAGTTAAAAAATAAATAAATAAAAGCATTACCCATCATTCTTTGGTATGACACTTTTGTGGAAATGGCAAAAATCTTATCAATTTCTCTTTAGACTATAATAGAGCAGATAACAACCTATGTGACGACAGAAGAACAATGAGTTTCAAACACACTTCAGAAATGTGGGATTTATTCAACATAATTTAAATGAAAAGTTCACATGGGTATATTAATAGGATTTCAAGAACCTGCTTTAGATTACTTATTGGTCTACCAAATCATCAACGTTCCTTAGAAGTGAGCGACAAAGTAAAGTGAGAACTTGGTTGAGTCCAACTGTGGGTCCATCAGTTTGCCAATCAAAAAAAAAAAAAAACGCCCCTAACCATGATGATCAAAACAACAGAGATAAGAAAGTTTTACATTTTAGATGGAAAATAATGAATCCAAAGCAGACTCAAAGGCTTGACTATAAATCTGGTGTGGAGGGGTTTGCAAATTTCTTCTCCATTTTCTTTCTTTTATCCTCTTGAAGTCACTACAAATGACAGCAGAAGGTGATTTGATCCTCTTCAGTCTTCCCCACTCAGTCAAATAGTCTTATCGTTAATTCAAAATGCTGAAATATAAATTCTTTTTAAAAATCAAACCAATCCATCCATTTTCAGAATCCACTGGATCCCTTTTTGGGACTGCTGGAGCCAACCCAGCTGTTTTAGGGTTAGGGTTAGGCGGGATCCACCCTAAACAGATCGCCAGTCTGTCACTTGAATAATCAAAACAATCTGTGTTGGAATACAGTTTTTCAAAGATGCATTTCTCTGGATTCATATCAGACTGAAATTCTGCATGGAGCAGTTTGCATATTTCCCACCTTTAGCCTTTTACATGCATGCATTTCCTCTGATTTTCTGTTGTAAGATTGAAGCTTGTTTAATATTTCCTGAAGTGTGTCAGTCGGAGTTGTTCTCGTTCTTCATGAAGTTTTAGGAGTAATGAAAAAACACAACCACTTTGTGGGTCAACCAAACAATAATTAGATAAAGTAAAAGCTTCCTGTTTTTCCTTTCCTGCTTTCACTAGTCACGTCAAAAGGACATGTGCATTTTCCATACATCCATCCATTCTCTTTTCTAAATTTCTGGGTCTCAGGGTTGCCAAAGCCTAACCTGACTACTGCAGAGCTAAGGAGGGGTTCACCCACATCACCAGCCTGTGGCAGGGCTACACAATCACACACCCATTAACACTAACAGACCCACGAAGGGAAATTTCAGACTAATTAATGAACATATGAAGTGTGTTTTTGGAATGTGGGAGGAGGTTGGAGAAACCCACGCATGCACGGGGAGAACATGCAAACTCCAAAAAGGAAGGTTCCAGTCAGGATTGGAACCACTGAGCTACTGTGCAGTCCTTAATGAATTTTTTAAGTATTTTATTTTTTCATATTATGTTATTTGAAAAATTTGAGGCTGAGATCTTGACAATGTATTTATTTCTTTAAGCTTGTACAAATAACTTTTTAGGAAATTTCTGTGAAAAAATGTATACCAATTACATTAAAGTTTTAAACAAACTGAACGGGTCATTGAAGGAAAGACATCAAACATCAATAATAAAAGCCTTACTAACATTTCAGGTGCAACAAGTTTAACAGTTTATGTTTTAGGATGCCTTAAAAATCATCTTAAAAAGTACAGTTTGAAACTTTTACCTTTTATAACAAAAGCCTTTTATTTGGATCCAATGAGCGATCTGCAGATCCTTCAACTCAAAAAATAAAAAAATTAAGAGGTATTTCACTCTCTGTCTCTCTTTAACAATTCTTCTAACATTAAAGGAAGGAAAGACAAGTTAGGGAAGTAGAATAAATGCACCCCCCCCCCCTTATTTTCTATAGCTTCCTTTATTGAGCAATACATTTAAAGGATTTCATGACCATAAACAAAGAAAGGTTGGAGCAAAAATGAGTCGCTAAATGAAGAACTTTGATGATTGGCTCAGCTCAATATTCACCTTGACGGGGCGGGACAACGACTGCATGACAGCAGACGCTGCATCAGTCTGCCTGTTGATCTCAAGGGCTCTGCACCTTCACAGAGAGGACAGTTACATTTCTCCCAGGGACAAAGGGGCCAGAGACCCTCATTGAGGCTCCCCAGACCCCATACTATACTCCAGCCTCCTCAGGAGACACTGTTCCAGTTATCTTGAAAAAGGGAAACCTCTGTCTGCCAATCCAGTGGTGCTGTCCTTGACTGTGAGGGCAGACTTGAGGTACTATGCCACAGTTTTTAGAATTTTGATTTTATTTGCTTAATTGTGTTTTGACGTTGTTGGTACTGTTTATTTCTGAAAGAAATATTTTTTTTCATTGTTTTATTGCATGACTCTTCCAAGTGAACATTAGGAATATTAAACCAGTAGTGAGCAGGCCAATCTGCTTTGCAGTGACACATCCTGAGAAGCAGGAATCAGACCCATGCTGAAGGAGAACAAAAGAGGATCACGATGGAATGAAGAGAGGATTTAAAGATTTAGCTCTAGATTCAATGTAGATTCTACAGATAGTGCCATGTTTAACATTAAAAATCATCTATTTAATATCTGAAGTAAAAAAAGATAAATGGTCAAATGAATAATCAAATTGAGACACCCATAAGCTGCTTTCCTCGACTTCTAAACTCCTCTGCATTTAATTCTATATTTAAAAGGTTTGTGCAAAATATTTGTGGTGTGTTCGATCCAACATTGCAGATAAAATAAAACATCCTTTAGTTTAAAATGACAGCTTCTGCTTCTTAACTTATAGATTGTGTTTCATTTCTTAAAAATATATATTTAGGCTATTTAGACACAGTAAATAAATATAAGGCTGTAATACTTTATTTACAAAAATGAACACGTGATGAATAATAAACAGCAGTATCTTCTTAAATGCAGATTTAGATAAAGTTATGTATAACATTAAATAAAAAATATAATTAAAATTTCATCACATCATTGCTTTACTTTTATTATTTTCTTTGCGTTTTTCTTTCAGCTGCTCCCTGTAGGGGGCGCCAAAGCAAATCCTCCTCACTGACAGCAGCTGCCCTCATGTCCTCCTTAATACCTTTTTTGGTCTCCTTCCTGTCACCTCTAACCTCATATTTCTGCTGTTATGGTTTCGTGTAAACTGATTTGGAACTTTACAGATTCCATTGGTTTTTAATCTAAAGTAATGCTACTTTTAGCCTACATACACCATAGTAGAGCATAATGTTGTAAAATTACAGACATGTCACAGAGGAGTTTACATTTAGCTGAGGATGTGGTGTAAAACTGACAACAAACAATAAAGTTTGTTTTTGACAAAGTGGAGGAAACATGACAGCAAGAATGACAAACAAGCCTGTTATTAGATGCCAAATTATTTACATTTATTTGACTTCAACGGCATGAAATTCTTGTGAAAGTGGATTTGAGTGACTCAGCTAAAGGCTTTTTTTTTTTTTTTTTTTTACTTTTTCTTCTACTTTTAAGAAGTACAGTAAGCACCTGCATTACTGTAAACTAACTTGGGCTTCTACATCTTCCTTACTATGTTCAGTTTTTTAATTTAAAACTTTTAAAATATACATGGAATTTTGTTATAAATTAAAAAAAATATGTTTTTTTTTTACATGTTCAACCCTTGTGCTATCCTATGACCCCACCCTTACATTGATGTGTTCTCCCTACCATGACAAAGGTGGATAAAGGTAGAAAGATTTCATGTAATCCATGGACACCAGTGAAGATCACAAATCATTGAAGAAAAAAGGTTCAGGACACTAGTGGGTCTAAATGACCCAACTCTCTATGCCAAAGTGCCTAGGATAGCACAAGGGTTAAATATTGTGTCTACTACAGATAGAGCATAGCCATCAGCAGAATAAGATGACTGTTGATGAGATGAGAGACAGCCATCAAATTCCATCCATCCATCCATCTTCAAAACCTGCAGAAATCCTTTTGGAATGACAGGGTTTTTAATAGTAATAATGGATGCCGGGACCAACTCATCTATGTTAGGCAAAGGTGGGGTACACCCCAAAAAGGTCGCCAATTTGTTTAGAGATACCAATAAACTTATGAAAAAGGTCATTGGACGATGTGAAGAAGCCAGGGTGCCAGGAGAAATCCCACACATACATGGAGAGAACATGCTAACTTCATACTAGCTGTGTTTCCATTAACTATGAAATGGTGCAAATTGGACTTGTGATAATAAATTCACCTAATGGAAGCACTACAATTTTGAATAAACTCACATTAATTAAAAAAAAAAGGTGGAGGTAGTGTTTAAGGAGTGTAAAAATGGACTTATTTAGCAAAACTGCAAAGGAAACACTTTTTCTAATTAAATGAATCATGTTACTGGATACCACGCTGGACAGCGGGCGCCACAAGAGCTCCCACAGCGTCACAGAGCTCATCAAAAGTGGAGCGCGTCATGTGGAATTGTTGGATCCACAGCTCCTCTGTAAAATCACCAACCACCATTTCCCAAAATCCTTTCATCCATAGCTGCTCCCACGTATAAAACTTCCTGACTCCTCCTTCAATAGATGATGATAAGCACTAGTGGCAATGCAGAAATTTAAATGTGTCTGCTGTAAATCAAAGTACTGTTCACATCCATTCTCCTGGTATTGAATGACTAATCGCCTGAGTTAGTTTGTGTTTATTTGTGTAGTTATGACTTAATGGAAACAGTGTAATTGTGAAATTGTATTTTCTTGACATTTTACGGATTTTGATTAAGTTTTGTGTATACGTGTAATGGAAACGAAGCTAAAGAAAAGTCCCTGCCTGGATTAAAACCACTGAGGTGAGGGTGTTAACCACTCTACCACCTTACAGTCTGCCCTCAAATTTCATCCATTAAATCATTTACGGAGGAGTGTGCGGCCACTTCCTCTGCATCCTTCTCCTGTTGACACAGCTTCATTCTCAGCTCCTTCTGGGAGGCAGTTTGGATCCTCTGCCACTGTGAGACCATCCTGGATCTGTGAAAACAAAGAAAATAGAAATCTGAGCTTGTTGTTCTTCAAATGTCCCAGTTTTAAACTTCACTTCAGCAGTTTGAAATGGATTTTGAATACCAGAACAAACTGTTTTAACCTAAAGACAGAGTATCTTACAAATGGAACCATAAGTTCTCCTGTTTTTATTCACTTATTTTTCAGCAGGAGACTAAGTTGAAGCCTAATGGAAACACATACCAGAGGATTGTCCTGACTGCCAACCATCTCCACCATCTCCTGCAAATTCTCAAACCTCTTCCGCTTTTCTCTGAAAACATTTTTATGAATGTTGGTGTGAATGTGAAGCATAGACAAGTATTTAAATTAAGTTATTTAGGGTCGTTGCATACCTGTAGCAACTTGGGATCAAAATGCAAAATATGGTTGATGTCAAAACTCCGATCAGAAAGGCTTTGATGATTTTGAGTTCGCCTGTTTTCTCTAAAATACTTCCAGGCTGATCTCCTGTCAGGAGAAACACAGAAAAAAGGGTTTTAATCACAGGAATTTGGGGGTTAAAAGGTCAAAAGAAAGACTTTTCTTGAAGAAGCAAAGGAGAAAACATACCTTCTTTTTCAAAGAGGATGTCTTGAATTGTGAGTTTTTCTGTTGACTCTCCACTCTCATTGCTGATGACACATTCTGCAGACACGTTGTCCTGTTTTGTTGCCTTTAGAGTCAAAGAGCTCCTCACAGTGTGACCTGACACATTGGTGGTGAGCCAGTACTCAGTGGGGGGGCTCAACTGGGGCCACTTTATGTTGGGTAGAGGAAACCCTGTACCGATGCAGGTGCAGGTCAGGACGTCTGAGCGGCGCACACATGCAGAGCCTTCCAGCATCACCGTCACATCCACGTAAACCGTCTCAGTCCAGTTCTGGTGATTTGCAGCACAGAAGTAGCGCCCAGAATCCTCTGCTGTCACATTGGTGACGATGAGGGTGGCTGATCCATTGTGGTCAGATCCATTGTGCCGCTTCGACCAAAGTCCAGTCCACACAGGAGGAGGGAAACTGTTAACACTGCAGGTCAGATTCAAAGCTTCTCCTTCCTTCACAATCACCTTCCCAGAAATCTGAGGTTTTCTTGTATCTGTTGAAAACATTTTACATTCTATTTACATAACAGGGGGAGAGACCCTGAGGCATTGCCTAAGACAAGTTCCCAATTTAAAGGATGTACTAGAAACAGAAAGAGACAAACCATATGCAACACAATCTTCAACAAAAAAGCTGAATTTTGAGTGTGAAATTCTCACAGTTGACGTGCAGATTCACCGTCTCCTCTGTGGTGGTGTCATCACTGAACTGGATCCTGCAGGTGATCGTGGAGTTGTGGTGTTCAGTCGTGGGAATGAAGGTCAGAGTTGAGTGGTGTCTCTGTGTGACAGCAGTCAAACTCTCCTTCTTGAAGGCAGTGATGCTTCCATTGGTGAGAGGGTCATTTTCTGCTGCTCCTCTCCACATCCAGGTGATTCCAGGAGGAGACTTAGAGCAGAGTGCAGGAGCAGTGCAGGTCAGGGTGGCCTGATGTCCCACCGTCAAATCAGGAAGAGTCACTGTAGGTTTCTGCCTGGAACCTGCAGGAAACATGACATGTTTAGTCAGAAGAGGCAGACAGCTTGAAGAAGATATGGCTTCATATTTCTGCAGAAAAATACTTTTCCACTAATTGAATCTCAGTTCTATTGTAGTTTGTCTTACCTCCAACATTGACCTGTGTTTTTTTTAAAAATGAAAATCCTTTAGACTTCTGATCGTTATATCCATTTACTCTGAGCTGATAGAATCCAGAATCAGACTCTCTCAGATCACTGATTATGATGCTACAGTTCTGATGATTCAGATCAGGATCCAGGAGTGACACTCTTCCTAGAAATTCTGATTTAAGGGGTTTGTTGGTGTTTTTGTTGGTGTGAAAGATTATAGTAGAGTCACCGCATTTTCGGTCAGATTCACATTTAAACCAAATCAAATGTTGAGGTTTGAAGTTAGAAGGAGTCTGGAAAGAACATGGAATCACAACACAAAGTCCTGATTCTGCTGTGATTTCTTTATCACTGACAGAGATGCAGTATCCATTATAACAGTCTGGTTGTCCCACGACTGAAGAACCTGTCATTGCAAAGAAGAGAAAAATGAAGTCAGACAAAAGTTTTGTTTTGGGAGCAGTTAGTCTTTTACTTTTGTCACTTTACTAATAATAGCAGTCAGCAGGTGCCATAAACATACTGTATGTAAACATTACTTTACATTTGACAGAAAAATAAAACATACTGTAGTAACAAAGTTGTTTTTAATTGTTTTAATTGTCAAAAATGTTAATTACAAAGCAGATTCATGGTAACCATTATTAATATTTTAGGTATTTTAAACTGGTGTCAAAAATAGAAGTTCTTTAACAGATTAGTAAATATTACTCTACTCAATTTTAAATTCCACATTGTTTTATTGACAGAAATGTTCACAGATAGCAGACATGTTGCTGCTGTTATCAAATGAAAGGCTGAACAATTTCTTCTCATTTTTCAAGAACCTTCAGGGGTAATAAACACACAACCTCTTTGTGGTCAACCAAACAAGAGGAATTGAGGGTAAAAGCTTCCTGTCCACTAAGAGTTTTCTTCTTTAACTAGTCAGGTCTAAAGAAAATTTGATTTCAATTTTCTTATGTGTCTAGATTGATTATGTAAATTTAAACACTGGAGGATGAGACACTTGTTACTAAAGTCTGGTTATAATTCTGTGCTTTTAAGGGCAATGTCTTTTTTTTAATTAATATTTTAATCAATAGATACTTTTAAAACTCAATATTACATTTCATCACAATATCAACAAATTATTTCGAGTTGGTACAATCATACATTATCTTATGTATTCTATTTTATGAATTAAATCTTAATTTTATGTTTATATATATTTTATGTATATAATTTGAGCTAATGCTTATGATTTTAGCCCCAGTGTTTCTTGTTGGAATCTTTTCTACCAGGACCTCTTTACGGTGGCCCAGATACCTTTTTTTTTAAATAAAGTTTTATTGATTGATGAAAAGCTGGAAGAAGAGGATGTTGTTCATACCTGCAGAAGAACCGATGCTTATCACAGGGAAAATCAGACTCGCCCAAAGGAGATGAAACATCCTCTCGTCTATAACTCCTATGTTGCGATAGATGCAGCAACAACGCAGAATTAGAAGCACGAGCTAAAAAAACAGGATGTTGCATGTTCAGTTAAGAAACTGCAGCAAAATCAAATACCTTAAAAAGTGTTTAAATGTAGGCATTTATTGATGAGCAAACATTACATCAGAACACCAATATGTTCATGATTAACACTTGATTTAACAGCTACATTTTGTTTTCTTAACACAGAAAACTATGGAAAGTTCTTTCTTAAATTTTCAAATCAGCTGTTACCTCCAATGAAGAGAGAACACTAACACACATATCTGGGTATCCATTGTCTTTTGTTAATCAATAATAACAAAAAAAATTGTTAAATATGTGATGAAATTAAGACAATTGTTGTTTTTGTGTCTACTCTCTTCTTTAGGACTTTTTGGACAACTTACATTAATAAATTAATGTTCATCACATTAAATCTTTGACCAAACTGGACGCATCATTGAAGGAGAGATTAAGATTAAGATCAACTTTATTAATCCCAGTAGGGAAACTCAGTAAGTAAATTCAGAAAGACATCAAACATTAATATTAAAAACCTAAGTAACACTTTAAATGCAACAAAGTCATAGTTACAATATTTTCACAATGTCTTTAAATAAAAAAAAGCTTAACAGTAACTGATCAAAACTCTTACCTTTAATTACAAAAGTTTTTAGTTTGTATCCAATATGCGATCTGAATGTATTTCTGCAGTTGGAGAAAAATATACGTCTGTAAAACTTAAAAAAAACCCCACTTTAAACAGGATAAGTATTTGCACTAATGTCTCTGTGACAATTCTTCAAAACTGAAGTCAGGGCAAACTGAAGAATTAGAGAAGTATGCAAGTATTTTTATCAGCCCTTTTTTTTCTACACGTTTTTTTTTTTTTTTTTTTTTTTGAGGAAGTTTACTGGTACGGCCCAAGACAAATATCTCTTTTTCTAAAAAGGAAGTTAATCGTTGTCAATGTTCCATTTTGTCTTCTCACTTGAAACAAAAATACTTATTTGGACAAAACGCTTTTTCCTCAGACGTGGAAAACAAAGACGTGCATGGATGTATTTGTCTGCAATTGGATCCATCAGAAAGAAGCAGAGCAGAGAGCTTTTGGCCCGTCGACTGTAGCAGAGGTGTCATAGCTACAACCTTGCTACTCCCATCCTGCAGTGAAGGCAAAATTGAACGTTCATGTGTCCATCTCTGCCACAAAACTTTGAAAAACCTAACAACTATTTTTAAATTTTCTCTTTTTACTTAAACCTCAAAAAGTTGCCTCACATTAAACTCAGTGGTACATTAAGCTGACAGTAATTAAAACTGCACACAAAAAAATGGAAAAGTTGTCATTGCTTGTTTCCGGGCATAAGTCTCAATCATCTTTTTTGTTAAGATGGAGGCAAAATGCAGAAGCTTGAGATTGTGTAGATCCGATGAAACTTGTTGGTTCTCTTGTCATTTGGTGCTTCTTTGATGGGAGCTACTGACTTTGCTTTCCCCCCCCTTATTTTTTCTCTACCTGTTTTTATTGGCCGTGCAGCAAATCAGGAGCAAAGTACGTAAAAAAAAGACATTTCTTATCATTCCTTATTGTTAAACTGTTGTGGAAATAGCACAAACATTATCATCAGTTCTCTATAATACAGCAAATAAAACTTATGTGACGACAAAGCACAATTTCAATCACGAGGCAAACACACTTCAGAAATATGAGATTTATTCAAAATAATTTAAATGAAAAGTTCACATGGGTATATTAAGAAGATTTTAAGAACCTGCTTTAGATTACTAACTGGTCTACCAAATCATCAACATTCCTTACAAAGGAATTCTACGTTCTACAAAGTAAAGTCAGAACTTGGTAGAGTCCAACTGTGGGTCCATCAGTTGCTATTCAAAAAAATCATCCCTAACCATGATGACTGTTTTGAGATGTAAAGAAACAAAAACAACAGATAAAAGAAGTTTTACATTTTAGATGGAAAATAATAAATCCAAAGCAGACTCAAAGGCTTGACTATAAATCTGGTGTGGAGGGGTTGGCAATTTCCTTCTCCATTTTCTTTCTTTTATCCTCTTGAAGTCACTACAAATGACACCACGAGGTGATCTGATCCTCTTCAGTCTTCCCCACTCAGTCAAAAAGAGTCTTATCGTAGAGTGAAAATGCTGACTTTTAATTTTTTTTAAATCAATTTTCAGAATCCAATGGATCCCTTTTTGGTTTGTGGGGCTGCTGGAGCCCACCCAGCTGTTTTTGGGCGAAGGCTGGATATACCCTGAATAGGTCACCAGTCTGTCACATCGACGTTATCTGTGTTGGAATACAGTATTTCAAAGGTGCATTTCTCTGGATTCATATCAGACTGAAATTCTGCATGGAGCAGTTTGCACATTTCCCACCTTTAGCCTTTTACATGTATGCATTTCCTCTGATTTTCTGTTGTAAGATTGAAGCTTGTTTAATATTTCCTGAAATGTGTCAAATGTTGGAGTTGCTCTAATTCTTCATGAACTTTTAGGAGTATAATGAAAAAACACAACCCCTTTGTGGATCAACCAAACAATAGGAAGTGTGGGTAAAGCTTCCTGTTTTTCATTTCCTGCTTTCACTAGTCCGGTCAAAAGAATATTTGGATTTTCCATCCATCCATCCAGTCTCTTTTCTAAATTTCTGGGTCTCTGGGTTGCCAAAGCCTAACCTGACTACTGCAGAGCTAAGGAGGGGTTCACCCACATCACCAGCCTGTGGCAGGGCTACACAATCACACACCCATAAACACTAACAGACCCACATAGGGATAATTCAGAATAATTAATGAACATATGAAGTGTGTTTTGGAATGTGGGAGGAGGTTGGAGAAAACCCACGCATGCACAGATAGAACATGCAAACTCCAGTCAGGATTGGAACCACTGAGCTACTGTGCAGTCCTTATTTACATGGTTTTTTTTTTTTTTTTGCTTTTATAATATGTAATTTGAAGAATTTGAGGCTGAGATTTTGACATTTATGTTTTTTTAAGCTTGTGCAAATAAATTTAGGAAATTTACATGAAAAATATGCATACTAATCACATTAAAGTTTTAAACAAACTGAACGGGTCATTGAAGGAAAGACATCAAACATCAATAATAAAAGCCTTACTATCATTTAAAGTGCAACAAGTTTAACAGTTTATGTTTTAGGATGCCTTCAAAATCAGCTTAAAAAGTACAGTTTAAAACTTTTACCTTTAATAACAAAAGCCTTTCATTGGGATCCAATGAGCGATCTGCAGATCCTTCAACTCCAAAAATAAAAAAATAAGAGGTATTTCACTCTCCGTCTCTCTTTGACAATTCTTCTAACACTGAAGGAAGGAAAGACAAGTTAGGGAAGTAGAATAAATGCACCCCCCCCCCCCCCTTATTTTCTATAGCTTCCTTTATTGAGCAATACATTTGAAGGATGACTCAGAGTTCATGACCACAAACAAAGAAAAGTTGGAGCAAAAATGAGTCGCTAAATGAAGAACTTTGATGATTGGCTCAGCTCAATATTCACCTTGACGGGGCGGGACAACGACTGCATGACAGCAGACGCTGCATCAGTCTGCCTGTTGATCTCAAGGGCTCTGCACCTTCACAGAGAGGACAGTTACACTTCTCCCAGGGACAAAGGGACCAGAGACCCTCATTGAGGCTCCCCGGACCCCATACTATACTCCAGCCTCCACAGGAGACACTGTTCCAGTTATCTTGAAAAAGGGAAACCACTGCCTGCCAATCCAGTGGTGCTGTCCTTGACTGCAAGGGCAGACTTGAGGTACTTATGTCACAGTTTTTAGAATTTTTTTTCTAAAAACTGTGTTGTTTTTTCATTATCTTATTGCATGACTCTTCCTAGTGAACATTAGGAATATTAAACCAGTAGTGAGCAGGCCAATCTGCTTTGCAGTGACACATCCTGAGAAGCAGGAATCAGACCCATGCAGAAGGAGAACAAAAGAGGATCACGATGGAATGAAGAGAGGATTTAAAGATTTAGCTTTAGATTCAGTGTAGATTCTGCAGATAATGGCAATTTAACATTAAAATCATTTATTTGAAATCTTTAGTAAAATAAAATAAACATTTGATTTGGATAAATGGTTAAATAAATAAACAAATTGGGACACCCATCAGGTGCTTTCTCTACTTCTAAATTCCTCTGCATTTAATTCATATATTTAAATATTTAAATGTATGTGCAGAATATTTGTGCGGTGTTCAATCCAAAATATATATTTAGGCTGTACAGACATAGAAAAGACATCGGTAAGACTTTCACATTTTATTTCCAAAAAGGAACACTTGATGAATAATAAACAGTAGAAAGGACATATCTATGTTCTTAAATGCAGATTTAGATGAAGTTACGATCAACATTAAATAAAAATACCATCAAAGTTTCATCACATCATTGCTTGACTTTTTTTTTTCTTTGTGGGGTTTCTTTCAGCTGCTGCCTGTAGGGGGCGCCATGGAAATTCTCTAACCTGTGCATCCTCCTCACTGACAGCAGCTGTCCTCATGTCCTCCTTAACACCTTCTTTGGTCTCCTTCCTGTCACCTGTAACTTCATATTTCTGCTGTTGTGGTTGGGTGCAAGATTGTAATTGTGAGGGTAACGTTTAGGGGGGGAAGGGGGGGGGGGGGGGGGGCGATCTCGGGGGGTTGCCCGTGTCGGTTGCCAGGGCTGGCTTGCGTAGTCGGGGCGCCAGTTGGGTGGTGGGCGGCTCATGGGTTCTCGGGGCCCTGGCCTCGTCCTTGGCGTCGTGTCCGGCACCCGATGGCCCCCTGGTACGGCTAAGCACTCCTGACCTGAGGCCTGGGGGTCGGACACCGGGTTCGCCTATGCCTCTGGGCGCCGGGCAGGCCACTGTATGGGGGCCTTCTCTGCGCCTGGCTGGGTGGGGGGGTGTCTTTGCCCCCCCCCCCCCCCCCCCCTCCTGGGCTGCTTGGGTCCTGGCGCCGGGGGCGCTCCTGGCCTGGAGATTTCTCCCCCCTCTCTCCTTGTCTGGCTGGTCAGGCTGGGGAGGATCTGGTTCCCCTTATGAACACACGGTTCACCTCGGCAGCATGCATGTATCTCCACCCCCACGTGCACACTGCCACACTGCTCCCTGTCTGCGTCATCCCTCCTCCTAACCCACAGTGTATTGATAGATGGATATTTTCCGCTCATCTTTGTGTCAGAATTTCACCTTTGATGTAATATTTGTCTTTCCAGCAGATCTGGTATAATTGTTACAGCTTAAAATAATAACTTATTCAAATTAGTGCCTGTATCCCCCACTTTCTCCAACTCTCTTCCCTTTACTCTCTTCCACCCCCCACCCCCCCTAACACTCTTCCACTCTCCCTCCCCACACACACTAAATGTAACTAATAAATAAAAAATAATAAAACAAAAAGGGGTTTCTACAAATCCACACTCTGGTTTCTCAAAGTTCTATAACCTCTTTTTGTGATAGTAAAACCTGTCCAACACAAAAGGCCTGCAGCTCTAATCTGTTTGCCCAGCTGTCGGACAGAACAAGTTAAAAAAAAAAAAAAGAATTGAGGGATACCGTTCCGTTTTATTAAGGTAAATATGTTCCAAAAAGAACGGCAGATTGGGGTTTAAGTGTGGGTTTTTGTCCGTGTGTTTTGTTGTTTAGCTGTTTTACTCTGTCTAACTAGTTATTTAACCTGTCATGTTTATTTCTTTTTGCACCTTGAGTTAGAGCAGTGCTTCTCAATTATTTTTTGCCAGACCCCCGCTAGGAAAAAGAAAATGCTTTGCGCCCCCCCACCCCCCGAAGCCCCCACCCCCACCCCAAACACACACTGGCGCAGTGACACTATATTAGGTTTGTATCTAAGAAAATTGTGTAAGTATACCTAAAATTGTATCTTTTAACACTAACAAAAGAAAAAAGCAAAATTAATCCACTTTCAAATTTCAACAAATATTAACTTAGTTTTGTCACACAGAAACCCTGTTCTAGTCTAAAACAGAAAAGAAGCTTAAAGTGCCTGAAATAAAGTCCTTATTTAAACTAGAAACATTTTGACCAACTGAACCAATTGATGCTGAGAAAAATAATTCAATCAATAAATAATATTACATGTAAATTGAACCTAAACATGAACACAGCAGCACCAATATTTTTAATGGTTTTAGTCTGAAGAAATAGATAAAAAAACATTGTGCTGATTTTTTTCTAAATGATGAATTTTTTATTTATGTCATAAAGTGCAGTTGTTTTTCTGCATTACCTGCTGTCTTTATGTCAAATACTCACTGACACCAACGACAGGCAGACGTAAAAATGCATTTATGGAAAATAAAGACACGTCATCAAAATGTCTACAATAGTTCATAAAGAATGACAAGATTAGCATGAATAGAGTCATTTAAAGGCATGAGATGATCCTGGTGTTGGACAACAGGCAGCGCTAGCAGTGGTCCGTGTTACACCTGGCAGTCAGAGCCTACACCACACAGGCAGCCGCGTGTGACAGCAGACGGGAGCGCGCGGCTTCAGGGACGGGGATTCACGGGTTTTAGGCTGTAAACTCTGTGATTTAACAGACAATAAGAACCGAATAGAGGTGCAGATGTTTTTCCAAGCACTGAGCCGCTGTCACCGCCGCCCCCACGTTAAATTTGCGCACCGGACAATTGCCCTATTGCCTGTGCCTAAAACCGCCACTACCATGCGCCTCCTCTGGCATGGCAGCGCACCCCCCAGGCGCCCCCACTATTTGAGAAGCACTGAGTTAGAATGAGGGAGAGGTTGATCAGAAACCCCTTTGTGCAAAAAGGTATACTATTTAGTATTTCAGACAGATTTGACAGTCTTTGAACTCCTCTGTGTGGGGCATTGCTGGCTCATTCATGTCTTTAATATTGAAAAAAGAAGTGGGCATAAACCTTAAGGCATATGTGTGATCAATACTAGTATTGTGTGAAAAAAAAAATATATACATATATATATATAGCTTTGGTCATATATATATGTCATACATATATATATGACCAAAGATGGAAATACATTGTAGGATAAATATATGATGATAAGTTAGATAAATGTGTTAATTTGAGTTGTTACAACAAGAGAAAATTAAGTTGAATAAACTTAGTTCAATTACGTGTTACCAATTGAAGTGATTCATTTAAGTTGGATCAAAACATTTTCTTTTTAGTGAATGCAGTTTTTACTCTAAAGTAATGCTACTTTTATGCTATGGTAGAGCATGATATTGTAAAATTACAGACGCATCACATAGGAGTTTACATTTAGCTGAGGATGTCGTGTAAAACTGACAACTAACAATACAGTTTGTTTTTGGTAAAGTGGAGAAAAAAT
The DNA here is from genome assembly GCA_023969325.1 of Oryzias curvinotus. Classification (NCBI taxonomy): domain Eukaryota; kingdom Metazoa; phylum Chordata; class Actinopteri; order Beloniformes; family Adrianichthyidae; genus Oryzias; species Oryzias curvinotus. The sequence continues at coordinate 28,521,041 of CM043721.1, forward strand.
GACAGCAAGAATTACAGACAAGCCTGTTATTAGTCAGATAAATGCCAAATTATTTACATTTATCTGACTTCAATGATATGAAATTCTTGTAAAAGAGAGCATGGGTGACTCTACTTTGCTTTTTCTGCTCCTTCTAATAAACCTTACTTTAAACTAACTTGGTCTTCTACATCTTCTTCCCTGTGTTTAGTTTTTGAATTTAAAACTTTTAAATAATACAATGAATTTAGTTTTTTGTTATTACAATTAATTATGTTTTGTTACATTAAAAAACAATGACCACTTACGGCAGAATAAGTTGATGACATACATTACAGCCATCAAATTTCATCCATCCAACAATCATCCATCCATCTTCAGAACCTGAATGCTGAATCCATCCTGCTGATTCCCTTTTATTCAGTATAATAAATTCACCTAATGGAAGCACGACAGTTTCACAAAATCTCGCATTTATGGAAAAAAAGTTGTATCTCTTGGAGGAGGTGGTTTTTGAGGCGTATTTTGCAAAACTGCAATGGAAACACTTTTTTCTAATTAAATGATGATTTTAATCATGTTTCGGGCAGATACTCGTAGCAGTGTTTACAGCTAATACCCTAGGGCGGTTCAGTCAATTAACTCACCTGCTCAGCGTCCTATTTAAGCCCAGGTGCGCAGGCGTTCATTCTCTTTCTTACCTTCAGCGCTCATTCTTCGCCCCACCCTCCTCCCCGGCTTCCACCTGTGGGCTCCGTAAAGGGGGGGTTTTGTTACCCGAAAGTTTTATGGAAATCTCTCATGGAATTGAACGGAGCCTTATGCCAAACCAAAAGATGTGGATGCCAACTAAAGTATGTGGAAAATGTCAAATAAATATTTCTTACTGCAAGAGTTGTCTGACTGAAATGAATCACGTGACCAACGACTGGATACCATGCTGAACAGCGGGCGCCACAAGAGCTTCCACAGTGTCACAGAGCTCATCAAAAGTGGAGCGCGTCATGTGGAATTGTTGGATCCACAGCTCCTCTGTAAAATCACCAACCACCATTTCCCAAAATCCCTTCATCCATAGCTTAGCATCCATAGATGATGATAAGCGCTAGTGCCGATGCAGAAATTTAAATGTATCTGCTGTAAATCAAAGTACTGTTCACATCCATTGCCATGGTATTGAATGACTTATTGCCTGAGTTAATTTGTGTTTATTTGCATAGATATGACTTAATGGAAAAAGTATAATTGTGAAATTGTGTTTTTTAGACATTTTGAGGATTTTAAGAAAGTTTGCATACATGCATTGAAACGCAGCTACAGGAAGTGAGGGTGTTGACCACTCTACCACCTTACAGTCTGCCCTCAAATTTCATCCAATAAATCTTTTACTGAGGAATACACCGCCTCTTCCTCTGCATCTTTCTTTTTGGACACACAAAGTAGAGTTTTGTCGTCCTCCTCCATCATGGCTTCCTCCTCTCCAGCGGCATGTTTCCCCTCCTTTTTCACTTTAACCTCAGCATATTCTGTGGCTGCTGTCAGCAGCTCCTGAGTTCTCTCCATCGCCTTCAGCAGAGAGAAGTCAATATTGGTGTACTCCACATCTCCAGAACCACTTCTGAGTTCAGGAGCTGCTTCTCCTGTTGACACAGCTTCATTCTCAGCTCCTTCTGGAAGGCAGTTTGGATCCTCTGCCACTGTGAGACCATCCTGGATCTGTGAAAACAAAGAAAATAGAAATCTGAGCTTGTTGTTCTTCAAATGTTCCAGTTTTAAACTTCTCTTCAGCAGTTTGAAATGGATTTTGAATACCAGAACAAACTATTTTAACCTAAAGACAGAGTATCTTACAAATGGAACCATAAGTTCTCCTGCTTTTATTCACCTTATTTTTCAGCAGGAGACTAAGTTGAAGCCTAATGGAAACACATACCAGAGGATTGTCCTGACTGCCAACCATCTCCACCATCTCCTGCAAATTCTCAAACCTCTTCAGCTTTTTTCTGTAGAAAAATGTTGCAGTGAATGTGAAGCATAGAAAAAGTATTTAAATTAAGTTATTTAGGGTCATTGCATACCTGTAGCAACCTATGATCAAAATACAAATTATGGTTGATGTCAAAACTCCGATCAGAAAAGCGATGATGGTTTCTGGTTTAGCCATTGTCTCTATAATACTTCCAGACTGATCTCCTGTGAGAAGCAACCAAAAAAAGAGTTTAATTGCATGAATTTTGGGTTAAAAGGGTCAAAAGAAAGACGTTTCTTAAAGAAGCAAAGGAGAAAACATACCTTCTTTTTCAAAGAGGATGTCTTGAATTGTGAGTATTTCTGTTGACTCTCCACTCTCATTGCTGATGACACATTCTGCAGACACGTTGTCCTGTTTTGTTGCCTTTAGAGTCAAAGAGCTCCTCACAGTGTGACCTGACACATTGGTGGTGATCCAGTACTCAGTGGGGGGGCTCAACTGGGGCCACTTTATGTTGGGTAGAGGAAACCCTGTACCAATGCAGGTGCAGGTCAGGACGTCTGAGCGGCGCACACATGCAGAGCCTTCCAGCATCACCGTCACATCCACGTGAACCGTCTCAGTCCAGTTCTGGTGATTTGCAGCACAGAAGTAGCGCCCAGAATCCTCTGCTGTCACATTGGTGACGATGAGGGTGGCTGATCCATTGTGGTCAGATCCATTGTGCCGCTTCGACCAAAGTCCAGTCCACACAGGAGGAGGGAAACTGTCAACACTGCAGGTCAGATTCAAAGCTTCTCCTTCCTTCACAAACACCTTCCCAGAAATCTGAGGTTTTCTTGTATCTGTGGAAAACATTTTACATTTTATTTACAGAGCAGGGGGAGAGACCCTGAGGCATTGCCTAAGACAAGTCCTCCATATAAAGTTTTAAAGTAGAAACTGTATTTTGCAACAATGTGATGCAACTTCCTGTTGAGGAAAGCTATTTTGACTGATCACAACTGACCAAAAGAAGCTAAAAACAAATTATTTCATTGCAATAAATTCTTGCAAAAAGCCAGAGAACGGTATGTGATGGACTCACACATCACTGTCACATTGACTTCATCCTTGATTGTGTTGTTCAGATGCTTTGATGTGCAGATGTACAGACCAGCATCCTCTGCAGTCACATTAAAAATGAGCTGAGTGCTTCTGTCCTGCAGGTAGATGGCAGTGTTGCTGGGCAGACCAGCTGAAGTTCTGTTCAACTGATCTGTTTTTGATCCAAATTTAATCCATTGGATTTCTGCAGGCGACACACTTGTAGTGCAGGTGAGGTTTAGAGTCATGCCCTCTTTCAAATCTGCATTTCCTGTGATTTTAACATCTGAAACAGAAAGAGACAAAACATATGCAACACAATCTTCAACAAAAAGGCTGAATTTTGAGTGTGAAATTCTCACAGTTGACGTGCAGATTCACCGTCTCCTCTGTGGTGGTGTCATCACTGAACTGGATCCTGCAGGTGATCGTGGAGTTGTGGTGTTCAGTCGTGGGAATGAAGGTCAGAGTTGAGTGGTGTCTCTGTGTGACAGCAGTCAAACTCTCCTTCTTGAAGGCAGTGATGCTTCCGTTGGTGAGAGGGTCATTTTCTGCTGCTCCTCTCCACATCCAGGTGATTCCAGGAGGAGACGTAGAGCAGAGTGCAGGAGCAGTGCAGGTCAGGGTGGCCTGATGTCCCACCGTCAAATCAGGAAGAGTCACTGTAGGTTTCTGCCTGGAACCTGCAGGAAACATGACATGTTTAGTCAGAAGAGGCAGACAGCTTGAAGAAGATATGGCTTCATATTTCTGCAGGAAAATACTTTTCCACTAATTGAATCTCAGTTCTATTGTAGTTTGTCTTACCTCCAATATTGACCTGTGTTCTTTTAATAAATGTGAATCCATCCGGGCTCCCTTTGATTTTTCCATTTACTCTGAGCTGATAGAATCCAGAATCAGACTCTCTCAGATCACTGATTATGATGCTACAGTTCTGATGATTCAGATCAGGATCCAGGAGTGACACTCTTCCTAGAAATTCTGATTTAAGGGGTTTGTTGGTGTTTTTGTTGGTGTTAAAGATTATATTAGAGTCACCGCATTTTTGGTCAGATTCACATTTAAACCAAACCAAATGTTGAGGTTTGAAGTTAGAAGGAGTCTGGAAAGAACATGGAATCACAACACAAAGTCCTGATTCTGCTGTGATTTCTTTATCACTGACAGAGATGCAGTATCCATAACAGTCTGGTTGTCCCACGATTGAAGAACCTGTCATTGCAAAGAAGAGGAAAATAAAGTCAGACAAAAGTTTTGTTTTGGGAGCAGTTACTCCCAAAACGACAGTTACTACTTTACTAATAATACCAGTCAAGCAATGGATGTAAACATTACTTTTGTATTAACAGAAAAAATAAAACATTTTGTAGTAACAAAGTTTTTTTTAATTGTTTTTAACATTGTCAAAAATGTTAATTACAAAGCAGAATAAAGCATGATAACCATTTTTATGTTTTAGGTATTTTAAACTGGTGTCAAAGATAGACGTCATTTAACAGATTAGTAAATATTACTCTACTCAGTTTAATTCCATATTGTTTTATGAACAGAAATGTTCACATATAGCAGACATGTTGTTGACTTAAAGAAATGAAAAAAATGCTTCACTGCATTTCACTTCTTTGAGAGAAACTACAGTATATGTATGTAACTATGCCTTGTGTTTATACATTTGCTGCTGTGATCAAATAAAAGGCTGAACAATTTCTTCTCATTCTTCAAGAACCTTCAGGAGTAATAAACACACAACCTCTTTGTGGTCAACCAAACAAGAGGAAATGTGGGTAAAAGCTTCCTGTCCACTTAAGAGTTTTCTTCTTTTACAAGGCAGTTCTAAAGATAATTTGATTTTAATTTTCCTGTTTGTCTAGATTGATTATGTAAATTTAACACTGGAGGCTGAGACACTTGTTACTAAAGTCTGGTTATAATTCTGTGCTTTTAAGGGCAATGTCTTTTTTTTTATTAATATTTTAATCAATAGATACTTTTAAAAGTCAAAATTGCATTTTATCCCAGTATCAACCAATTTTCTCAAGTTGGCACAATCATACCTTATTTTATGTATTTTATTTTAAGAATTTAATCTTATTCACAATGTTATGTTTTTTTTATAGATCTTATGGAAATAGTTTTTGCTAGTTCTTATGATTTTAGCCCCGGTGTTTCTTGTGGGGATCTTTTCTGCCAGGACTTGCTGGCTTGGTTGGTGGTTGTTGCTGCAGTTGTCGCCCTTTTTGGGCAGCTGCAGTTTAACATTGCAGCCTCACGGCTGGGAAGTGGACCCTGTTGCTGTTCTGGTCTGGGTGGGCTCTGTGGCCATGTTCCTGTAGCTGAGCTGGATCCTGGTATGAAGAGATTCCCAATACTGTGTCCTTACAGCAGAGCCAAGCCCTGAGTTTCTTCTTTACTATTTGTTGTATGTGGCGTCATGTGTCAGATGTGTTAACAGAGAAGAGCGGGAAGAGTGAAGGCTGGTTGGGCTTTTAATTGTAACATTGTGTGAGGTTTTTATTGTTGTTCTTTGTTTTTAATGTTAAAGCGCTTGGAGTTGCGCAAGGTACAAGAAGCATCTTTTTTAATAAATAAAGTTTGATTGACTGATTGATAGAAAGCTGGAAGAAGAGGATGTTGTTTATACCTGCAGAAGAACCGGTGCTTATCACAGGGAAAATCAGACTCTGCCAAAGGAAATGAATCATCCTCTCGTCTAAGACTCCTATGTTGCAATAGATGCAGAATTAGAAGCAGAAGCTAAAAAACAGGATGTTGCATATTCAGTTACAATTCCGGAGCAAAATTGAAGACTCTAAGATGTGTTTAAATGTAGGCATTTAATGATGAGCAAACAACAATATGTTCATGATTAACACTTGATTTAACAGCTACATTTTGTTTTCTTAATACAGAAAACCATGGAACGTTCTGTTTTAAGTTTTCAAAAAAATGCGCTGTTACGAGAGAACACTAACACACATATCTGGGTATCCATTGTCTTTTCTTAAACAATAATAATATGTGATGAAATTAAGACAATGTGTCGCTTATGTGTCTACTTTCGTCTTTTGGACTTTTTGGACAACTTACAATAATAAATTAATGCTTATCACACAAAATCTTTGACCAAACTGAACGGATTATTGAAGGAGAGATTAAGATTAAGATTAACTCTATTAATCTCCGTAGGGAAATTCAGAAAGTAAAATCAGAAAGACTGAAAACATTAATATTAAAAACCTAAGTAACACTTTAAATACAACATAGTCAACAGTTACAATATTTTCAGAATGCCTTTAAATATAAAAAAGCTTACCTGATCAAAACTCTTACTTTTAATAACAAAAGCCTTTAGTTTTCAATCCAATAAGCAATCTGAATGTATTTCTGCATTTGGAGCAAACATACAAGACTGTAAAACTTTTAAAAAAGCTTTAAACAGGAAAAGTATTTCCACTAATGTCTCCGTGACAATTCTTCAAAACTGAAGTTAAGGCAAACAGGAATTAGAGAAGTAGTGCAAGTCTTTTTATCAACCCTTTCTCTCTTCACCTTTTTTTTTTCTTGAGGAACTGGCACAGCCCAAGACTTATCTCTTTTTCTAAAAAGGAACTTAAATGTTGTTAATGTTCCATTTTGTCTACTCACTTGAAACAAAAATACTTATATGGAAAACGTGTTCTTATTCAACCAATATTTTACACAACGGTGACTAATTTAAAGTCCTGCTCTGATCATCTTTTGATCCATTTTCAAAGCGTTTCCAGTGGTTTTTAAATTAATATTTTTACCCCAAATCAAAAAGCCTGTCATTCTCAAGGACATGTTTTCTCCGGAGCTAAATTCACCCTCGAGTTCAGCTCAGGACTGTAGGTGTAAAGTAAGTCTGCCCTCAATTCCCATGGTCCCTTTGCCCACACACTCTCCCAAAAGCTTACCTCTCACAAACCCACCCTAACATTACTGGTACAACATAAATGGCGAGGAATAGTGGAGCTATCCAGTCATACAGTTATGATCCAGATTCCAGCTCAAACCTGGAAAACTTTGTGATTGTCTGCAAGTGGATCCATCAGAATGGAGTGGAGCAAGAAACTGTACTGTTTTTTTTTCTTAAAAATGTGTCGTTTTTTCATTGTCTTATTGCTTGACTCTTCCAAGTGAACATTAGGAATATGAAATCCAGTAGTGAGCAGGCCAATCTGCTTTGCAGTGACACATCCTGAGAAGCAGGAATCAGACCCATGCAGAAGGAGAACAAAAGAGGATCACGATGAAATGAAGAGAGGATGTAAAGATTTAGCTTTAGATTCAATGTAGATTCTGCAGATAGTGCTATTTTTAACATTAAAACTATTTATTTAATATCTTTAGTAAAAGAAAATTAACTTTTGATTTTTATAAATGGTCCAATAAATACACAAATTGGGACACCCATCAGATGCTTTCCTTGACTTGAAATGGCAGCTTCTGCGTTTTAACTTATAGATTTTGTTGCATTTCTTTAAAAAATATATTTAGGCTATACTGACATAGAAAAGACATTGGTAAGACTTTAATATTGTATTCCCAAAAATGAACATGTGATGAATAATAAACCGTAGTATGTTCTTAAATGCAGATTTAAATAAAGTTATTTACAAATGAAATAAAAATATCATCAATATTTAATCACATCATTGCTTCACTTTTATTTTATTCTTTGTGTTTTTCTTTCAGCTGCTCCCTGTAGGGGGCGCCAAAGCAAATCCTCTTCACTGACAGCAGCTGTCCTCATGTCCTCCTTAACACCTTTTTTGGTCTCCTTCCTGTCACCTCTAACCTCATCTTTCTGCTCTTATAGTTTGGTGTAAGCTGGTTTTAAACTATACAGATTCCATTGGTTTTTAATCTAAAGTAATGCTTTTTAGCCTACTTACACCATAGTAGAGCATAGTATTGTAAAATTACAGACGTATCACAGAGGAGTTTACATTTAGCTGAGGGTGTCGTGTAAAACTGACAACAAACAATAAAGTTTGTTTTTAGTGAAGTGGAGGAAACATTACAGCAAGAATCACAAACAAAGCCTGTTATAAGTGAGATAGATAACAAATTATTTACATTTATCGGACTTTAATGGCATGAAATCCTTGTAAAAGTGAACATGAGTGACTCAGCTAAATGCTTTTTTCTGCTCATTTTAAGAAGATCAGTAAACACCTGCCTCACTGTAAACTCACTTGGTATTCTACATCTTCTTCCCTCTGTTCCGTTTATCAATTTAAACCTTTTTAATAATACAATGAATGTGTTTTTTTGTAATTGCAAATAAATATGTTTTGTGGAAAAAAAATGTTACACATACTTTTTTTTTTCAGCAAAAGATAGAGCATAGCCATTGGCAGAATAAGTTGATGACATGTGATACATCATCAAATTTCATCCATCCATCTTCAGAACCTGAATGCTGAGTCCATCCTGCTAAATCACTTTTATTCAGTGAAATAAATTCACCAAATTGGAAGCACGATAATTTCACAAAAACTCCCATTTATGGAAAAAAAAGTTGTATCTCTTGGAGGAGGTGGTTTTTGAGGCGAATTTTGCAAAACTCCAATAGAAACACTTTTCTAATTCAATGAATCATGTGACCAACGAGGCCGTTGACCACTCTACCACCTTACAGTCTGCCCTCAAATTTCATCCATTAAATCATTTACTGAGGAATATACCGCATCTTCCTCTACATCCTTCTTTTTGGAGACACAAAGTAGAGTTTTGTCGTCCTCCTCCATCATGGCTTCCTCCTCTCCAGCGGCATGTTTCCCCCCCTTTTTCACTTTAACCTCAGCATATTCTGTGGCTGCTGTCTGCAGCTCCTGAGTTCGCTCCCTCCTCTTCAGCAGAGAGAAATCAATATTGGTGTACTCCACATCTCCAGAACCACTTCTGAGTTTAGGAGCTGCTTCTCCTGTTGACACAGCTTCATTCTCTGCTCCTTCTGGGAGGCAGTTTGGATCCTCTGCCACTGTGAGACCATCCTGGATCTGTGAAAACAAAGAAAATAGAAATCTGAGCTTGTTGTTCTGCAAATGTCCCAGTTTTAAACTTCAATTCAGCAGTTTGAAATTGATTTTGAATACCAGAACAAACTATTCTAACCTAAAGACAGAGTATCTTACAAATGGAACCATAAGTTCTCCTGCTTTTATTCACTTATCTTTCAGCAGGAGACTAAGTTGAAGCCTAATGGAAAGACATACCAGAGGATTGTCCTGACTGCCAACCATCTCCACCATGTCCTGCAAATTCTCAAACCTCTTCCGCTTTTTTCTGTAGAAAAATGTTGCAGTGAACGTGAAGCATAGAAAAAGTATTTAAATTAAGTTATTTAGGGTCATTGCATACCTGTAGCAACCTATGATCAAAATGCAAAATATGGTTGATGTCAAAACTCCCATCAGAAAAGAGATGATGGTTTCTGGTTTGGCTGTTTTCTCTAAAATACTTCCAGACTGTTCTCCTGTGAAAAGCAACAGAAAAAAAGAGTTTTAATTGCATGAATTTTGGAGTTAAAAAGTCAAAAGAAAGACTTTTCTTAAAGAAGCAAAGGAGAAAACATACCTTCTTTTTCAAAGAGGATGTCTTGAATTGTGAGTTTTTCTGTTGACTCTCCACTCTCATTGCTGATGACACATTCTGCAGACATGTTGTCCTGTTTTGTTGCCTTTAGAGTCAAAGAGCTCCTAACAGTGTGACCTGACACATTGGTGGTGAGCCAGTACTCAGTGGGGGGGCTCAACTGGGGCCACTTTATGTTGGGTAGAGGAAACCCTGTACCGATGCAGGTGCAGGTCAGGACGTCTGAGCGGCGCACACATGCAGAGCCTTCCAGCATCACCGTCACATCCACGTGAACCGTCTCAGTCCAGTTCTGGTGATTTGCAGCACAGAAGTAGCGCCCAGAATCCTCTGCTGTCACATTGGTGACGATGAGGGTGGCTGATCCATTGTGGTCAGATCCATTGTGCCGCTTCGACCGAAGTCCAGTCCACACAGGAGGAGGGAAACTGTTAACACTGCAGGTCAGATTCAAAGCTTCTCCTTCCTTCACAATCACCTTCCCAGAAATCTGAGGTTTTCTTGTATCTGTGGAAAACATTTTACATTTTATTTACAGAGCAGGGGGAGAGACCCTGAGGCATTGCCTAAGATAAGTCCTCCATATAAAGTATTAAAGTAGAAACTGTGTTTTGCAACAATGTGATGCAACTTCCTGTTGAGGAAAGCTATTTTGACTGATCACAACTGACCAAAGAAGCTAAAAACAAATTATTTCATTGCAATAAATTCTTGCAAAATGCCAGAGAACGGTATGTGATGGACTCACACATCACTGTCACATTGACTTCATCCTTGATTGTGTTGTTCAGATGCTTTGATGTGCAGATGTACAGTCCAGAATCCTCTGCAGTCACATTAAAAATGAGCTGAGTGCTTCTGTCCTGCAGGTAGATGGCAGTGTTGTTGGGCAGACCAGCTGAAGTTCTGTTCAACTGATCTGTTTTTGATCCTAATTTAATCCATTGGATTTCTGCAGGCGACACACTTGTAGTGCAGGTGAGGTTTAGAGTCATGCCCTCTTTCAAATCTGCATTTCCTGTGATTTTAACATCTGAAACAGAAAGAGACAAACCATATGCAACACAATCTTCAACAAAAAAGCTGAATTTTGAGTGGGAAATTCTCACAGTTGACGTGCAGATTCACCGTCTCCTCTGTGGTGGTGTCATCACTGAACTGGATCCTGCAGGTGATCGTGGAGTTGTGGTGTTCAGTCGTGGGAATGAAGGTCAGAGTTGAGTGGTGTCTCTGTGTGACAGCAGTCAAACTCTCCTTCTTGAAGGCAGTGATGCTTCCGTTGGTGAGAGGGTCATTTTCTGCTGCTCCTCTCCACATCCAGGTGATTCCAGGAGGAGACTTAGAGCAGAGTGCAGGAGCAGTGCAGGTCAGGGTGGCCTGATGTCCCACCGTCAAATCAGGAAGAGTCACTGTAGGTTTCTGCCTGGAACCTGCAGGAAACATGACATGTTTAGTCAGAAGAGGCAGACAGCTTGAAGAAGATATGGCTTCATATTTCTGCAGGAAAATACTTTTCCACTAATTGAATCTCAGTTCTATTGTAGTTTGTCTTACCTCCAACAATGACTCGTGTTCTTTTATAAAATGTAAATCCATCCGACCTCTCATTGAGTTTTCCATTTACTCTGAGCTGATAGGATCCAGAATCAGACTCTCTCAGATCACTGATTATGATGCCACAGTTCTTATTTTTCACTTCAGGATCCAGGAGTGACACTCTTCCTAGAAATTCTGATTTAAGGGGTTTGTTGGTGTTTTTGTTGGTGTGAAAGATTATATCAGAGTCACCGCATTTTCGGTCAGATTCACATTTAAACCAAACCAAATGTTGAGGTTTGAAGTAAGAAGGAGTCTGGAAAGAACACGGAATCACAACACAAAGTCCTGATTCTGCTGTGATTTCTTCATCACTGACAGAGATGCAGTATTCACGATCACAGTCTGGTTGTCCCACGACTGAAGAACCTGTCATTGCAAAGAAGAGAAAAAATCAGACAACATGCTTCTTTTATGCAGTTAGTCTTATTTTTTTTTTTATAGACTCACTTTACTAATAATAAGTCAGCAAGTGACAGCATTGTGCCATAAAGCAACGGATATAAAAAATAATTTTCAAAGCAACAAAAAAGATTTTACAAAAATAAAACACACTGTAGTTACAGTGGTGTTTTTTTATGTTGTTAAAATGTTAATTACAAAGCATGGTGGTTTTTTTTACTCCTCTACATTTTTAAACTGGTGAAAAAGATAGAAGTCCTTTAACAGATTAGAACATTACTCTACTTAGTTTGACTCAATTCAATTCTATATTGTTTTATAAAATAGACATTTTCACAAATAGTAGACATGTTGATTTGGAGAAATCGAGAAAAATGTTTCACTGCAGTACACGTATAGATGCAGACCTAGTGTGTGTGTGTGTATAATATATATATATATATATATATATATATATATATATATATATATATACACACACACATATACTTTTGCTGCTGATATCAAATAAAAGGCTGAGCAATTTCTTCTCATTCTTCATGAACCTTCAGGAGTAATAAACACACAACCTCTTTGTGGTCAACCAAACAACAGGAATTGTGGGTAAAAGCTTCCTGTCCACTAAGAGTTTTCTTCTTTAACTAGTCAGGTCTAAAGATAATTTGATTTCAATTATCACATGAGTTTGGATTAATTATGTAAATTTAAACACAGGCTGAGACACTTGATGCTAAAGTTTGCTTATAAGTTTGTGTTTTCAAGGGCAATGTCGTTTTCAGTTTAATATTTCAATTAATAATTCCTTTTAAAACTCAATATTATATTTCATCACAATATCAACCAATTTTTTTTTTTCGAGTTGGCACAATTATTGGAAGCTGGAAGAAGAGGATGTTCTTCATACCTGCAGAAGAACCAATGCTTATCACAGGGAAAATCAGACTCGCCCATAGTAGATGAAACATCCTCTCGTCGATTCCTATGTTGCAATAAATGCAGCAACAACGCAGAATTAGAAGCAGCAAATGTCCAGTTTTGACACAGAAGCAAAAAAACAGGATGTTGCATATTCAGTTACAATTCCAGAGCTAAATCAAAGAACCTAAGATGTGTTTAAATGTAGGCATTTAATGATGAGCAAACATTACATCAGAACACCAATATGTTCATGATTAATACTTGATATAACAGCTACATTTTTTTTTCTTAACACAAAAAACTATAGAATGGAGAGAGAACACTAACACACATATCTGGGTATCCATTGTCTTTTGTTAAACAATAATAACACAAAAAATTGTTAAATATGTGATGTAATTAAGACAATTGTTGTTTTTGTGTCTACTCTCTTCTTTAGGACTTTTTGGACAACTTACAGTAATAAATTAATGTTCATCACATTAAACTTTTGACCAAACTGGACGCATCATTGAAGGAGAGATTAAGATTAAGATCAACTTTATTAATCCCTGTAGGGAAATTCAGTTAGAAATTCAGAAAGACATCAAACATTAATATTTATATAAAAACGTAAGTAACCCTTTAAGTACACCAAGTTCAATAGTTACAATGTTTTTCAGTATGCCTTAAAGAAACATCTTAACACTAACTGATCAAAACTCTTACCTTTAATTACAGAAGCCTTTTGTTTGTATCCAATAAGCGATCTGCATGTATTTCTGCATTTGGAGAAAAAATGTAAGTCTGTAAAACTTAAAAAAAGTAAAAACTTTAAACAGGAAAAGTATTTGCACTTGTGTCTCCGTGACAATTCTTTAAAACTGAAGTCAGGGCAAACTGAGGAATTGGAGAAGTAGTCCAAGTATTTGTACCAGACCTTTCTTTCGTCATCTTTCTTTTTTTGAGGAAGTTTACTTGTACAACTCAGGACAAATCTCCCCTTTTCAAAAAAAGGAACTTAACCGTTGTCAATGTTCCATCTTGTCCACTCACTTGGAACAAAAATACGTTTGAAACAAATAAGATCTTTTCAATCAATCAATATTTTACAAATCGATGACTAATTGAAATCCCGCTCTGATTATCTTTTGATCTTTTTTCAAAATGTTCCCAGTGGGGTTCTTTTTATTGTGATTATGCAGTTTTTACCCAAAATCAAAAAACGTGCTACTTTGAAGGTCATGTTTTCTCCAGAGGGAAATTTGCGCCCGAGTTGTGGGCAGAACTGCTGGGGTGGAGTGAGCCTGCCCTCCTTTCCCATGATCCCTTTGCCTACTCACTCTACAACAAGCTTACAGCCTTTTCAAAACACAACCTAACATTACTGGTACAACAAAAATGGCCAGCAATAGTGGAGCTATCCAGTCATACAGCTTTGATCAAGATTCCAGCTCAGACGTGGAAAACAATGTATTTGTCTGGAAGTAGATCCATCAGAATGGAGCAGAGCAGGAAGCTGTATATCCATTAGCTCACCTTTGAACAAATACTTTGTGTGATTGAATGAAATATTTCATAGTAGTTGGTTTGAATGCATAAGTATGCGTGTGTGAACATTATCTGTATTGTGTACATGTTGACATGTCAACATTTTTTGAGCCAACAGGTATGTTTGTGACATGTGGGTGTGTGTATGGACAGGCCCCGCCCTTGTAGACTTGTAGTACATCTGAATCTCACTGTAATGAGTATAACCATCCAGCAACTTGTTGCTTTATGCGGCTTCATGGTTTTAATCCTTTAACCCCCACCCCCACCCCCCCAACTTCTATAATCACCCTCCCAAACCCCCCCATCTCTATCATCCCTCTCTCTTCTTTCTTCCTTTCCTTTTCCGTCCAGTCCAGCACAAAAGATTTTCAAATATGATTAAAATGATTAAAATGAATCAATTACAAAGGGGGTTTATTCAGACATACTTCTGGTTTGTCAGAAGATTCATAACCTCTGCTGTTAAAATAAAATATGTCCAACACAAGAGGCCTTCAGCTCTCATCTGTTTGCCCAGCTGTTGGACAGGACAAGTTAAAAATAAATAAATAAAAGTATTACCCATCATTCTTTGGTATGATACTTTTGTGGAAATGGCAAAAATGTTATCAATTTCTCTTTAGACTATAATAGAGCAGATAAAAACCTATGTGACGACAGAAGAACAATGAGTTTCAAACACACTTCAGAAATGTGGGATTTATTCAACATAATTTAAATGAAAAGTTCACATGGGTATATTAATAGGATTTCAAGAACCTGCTTTAGATTACGAACTGGTCTACCAAATCATCAACGTTCCTTAGAAGTGAGCGACAAAGTAAAGTCAGAACTTTGTGAGAACTTGGTTGAGTCCAACTGTGGGTCCATCAGTTTGCCAATCGAAAAAAAAAAAAAAAAAAACGCCCCTAACCATGATGATCAAAACAACAGAGATAAGAAAGTTTTACATTTTAGATGGAAAATAATGAATCCAAAGCAGACTCAAAGGCTTGACTATAAATCTGGTGTGGAGGGGTTGGTAATTTTCCTCTCCATTTTCTTTCTTTTATCCTCTTGAAGTCACTACAAATGACAGCAGAAGGTGATTTGATCCTCTTCAGTCTTCCCCACTCAGTCAAACAGTCTTATCGTTAATTCAAAATGCTGAAATATAAATTCTTTTTAAAAATCAAACCAATCCATCCATTTTCAGAATCCACTGGATCCCTTTTTGGGACTGCTGGAGCCAACCCAGCTGTTTTAGGGTTAGGGTTAGGCGGGATCCACCCTAAACAGATCGCCAGTCTGTCACAGGGAAAATCGACGTTATCTGTGTTGGAATACAGTTTTTCAAAGATGCATTTCTCTGGATTCATATCAGACTGAAATTCTGCATGGAGCAGTTTGCACATTTCCCACCTTTAGCCTTTTACATGTATGCATTTCCTCTGATTTTCTGTTGTAAGATTGAAGCTTGTTTAATATTTCCTGAAATGTGTCAGTCGGAGTTGTTCTCGTTCTTCATGAAGTTTTAGGAGTAATGAACAAACACAACCACTTTGTGGGTCGACCAAACAATAATTAGATAAAGTAAAAGCTTCCTGTTTTTCCTTTCCTGCTTTTACTAGTCACGTCAAAAGGACATGTGCATTTTCCATCCATCCATCCATTCTCTTTTCTAAATTTCTGGGTCTCTGGGTTGCCAAAGCCTAACCTGACTACTGCAGAGCTAAGGAGGGGTTCACCCACATCACCAGCCTGTGGCAGGGCTACACAATCACACACCCATAAACACTGACAGTCACACATAGGGACAATTCAGACTAATTAATGAACATATGAAGTGTGTTTTTGGAATGTGGGAGGGGGCTGGAGAAACCCACGCATGCACAGATAGAACATGCAAACTCCAAAAAGGAAGGTTCCAGTCAGGATTGGAACCACTGAGCTACTGTGCAGTCCTTATTTAATTTTTTGAGTATCTTTTCATATTATGTCATTTGAAAATTTTGAGGCTGAGATCTTATTTATTTCTTTAAGCTTGTGCAAAGAACTTTTTAGGAAATTTACATTAAAAAAATGTATACCAATAACATTAAAGTTTTAAACAAACTGAACGGGTCATTGAAGGAAAGACATCAAACATCAATAATAAAAGCCTTACTAACATTTTAAGTGCAACAAGTTTAACAGTTTATGTTTTAGGATGCCTTAAAAATCATCTTAAAAAGTACAGTTTAAAACTTTTACCTTTAATAACAAAAGCCTTCCAGTTGGATCCAATGAGCGATCTGCAGATCCTTCAACTCCAAAACTAAAAAAATAAAGAGGTATTTCACTCTCTGTCTCTCTTTGACAATTCTTCTAACAATGAAGGAAGGAAAGACAAGTTAGGGAAGTAGAATAAATGCACCCCCCCCCCCTTATTTTCTATAGCTTCCTTTATTGAGCAATACATTTAAAGGATTTCATGACCATAAACAAAGAAAAGTTGGAGCAAAAATGCGTCGCTAAATGAAGAACTTTGATGATTGGCTTGACGGGGCGGGACAACAACTGCATGACAGCAGACGCTGCATCAGTCTGCCTGTTGATCTCTAGGGCTCTGCACCTTCACAGAGAGGACAGTTACATTTCTCCCAGGGACAAAGGGACCAGAGACCCTCATTGAGGCTCCCCGGACCCCATACTATACTCCAGCCTCCACAGGAGACACTGTTCCAGTTATCTTGAAAAAGGGAAACCACTGCCTGCCAATCCAGTGGTGCTGTCCTTGACTGCAAGGGCAGACTTGAGGTACTTATGCCACAGTTTTTAGATTTTTTTTTCTTTAAAATGTGTTGTTTTTTCATTGTCTTATTGCATGACTCTTCCTAGTGAACATTAGGAATATTAAACCAGTAGTGAGCAGGCCAATCTGCTTTGCAGTGACACATCCTGAGAAGCAGGAATCAGACCCATGCTGAAGGAGAACAAAAGAGGATCATGATGGAATGAAGAGAAGATTTAAAGATTTAGCTTTAGACTCAATGTAGATTCTGCAGATAATGCTATTTTTAACAGTTAAATTATTTATTTAATAGTAAAAGAAAATAAACATTTGATTTTGATAAAGGGTTAAATAAACAAATTGGGACACCCATCATTTCCTTGACTTAAAATGGCAGCTTCTGCCTTTTAACTTATAGATTTTGTGGATTTTGACATTTCTTTAAAATATATATTTAGGCTATACAGACATAGAAAAGACATCTGTAAGACTTTAATATCTTATTTTCAAAAATGAACACTTGATGAATAATAAACAATAGAAAGGACACATCTATGTTCTTAAATGCAGATTTAGTTAAAGTTATGTACAACAATAAAATTCTGAAATAAATAAACCATCAAAATGTAATCACATCATTTAGAATTTAAAGATTTAGCTCTAGATTCAATGTAGATTCTACAGATAGTGCCATGTTTAACAATAAAAATCCTCTATTTAATATCTGAAGTAAAAAAAGATAAATGGTCAAATAAATACTCAAATTGAGACACCCATTAGGTGCCTTCCTCGACTTCTAAACTCCTCTGCATTTAATTCATATATTTCTATATTTAAAAAGTTTGTGCAAAATATTTGTGCTGTGTTCGATCCAACATTGCAGATAAAATAAAACATCCTTTTAGTTTAACTTATAAATGTTGTTACATTTCTTAAAAATATATATTTAGGCTATTCAGACATAGAAAAGAAATGTAAGACTGTAATACTTTATTTACAAAAATGAACACGTGATGAATAATAAACAGTAGTATGTTCTTAAATGCAGATTTAGATAAAGTTATGTATAACATTAAATAAAAATACAATCAAAAATTTCATCACATCAATGCTTTACTTTTATTATTTTCTTTGCGTTTTTCTTTCAGCTGCTCCCTGTAGGGGGCGCCAAAGCAAATCCTCCTCACTGACAGCAGCTGTCCTCATGTCCTCCTTAATACCTTTTTTGGTCTCCTTCCTGTCACCTCTAACCTCATATTTCTGCTGTTATAGTTTGGTGTAAGCTGATTTGGAACTTTACAGATTCCATTGGTTTATAATCTAAAGTAATGCTACTTTTAGGCTACATACACCATAGTAGAGCATATTATTGTAAAATTACAGACATGTCACAGAGGAGTTTACACTTAGCTGAGGATGTGGTGTAAACTGACAACAAACACTAAAGTTTGTTTTTGGTAAAGTGGAGGAAACATGACAGCAAGAATGACAAACAAGCCTGTTATTAGATGCCAAATTATTTACATTTATCTGACTTTAATGGCATGGAATTCTTGTGAAAATGGATTTGAGTGACTCAGCTAAATCAGTGGTCCCCAACCACCGGGCCGCGGACCGATACCGGGCCGCGGGACACTTGGCACCGGGCCGCGGAGCGGTTCCAGGCCGCGGGAAATTTTTGCATCGGGACGCACAGAAAGAAAAAATAATTTCCATTTTATTGTTTTTTTTTTTTCGACAAAAACGTTTTATTTTGAAAAGTGACCGGATTCACTTTGTTACATCTGTCACACTTAACGCACGTCAAAGTCGTGACACTAAACATCAGGTGATAAACCCCACTAAAATTAAACCCAAACAACCAAAATGAGCAAAAAACAAACTTCTTTAGAAAGTTGCTTTGACAAGGGGAAAATTATAATTATTATTGTTATTATCATTGCTAAAGAGAAAATACCACCCCCGGTCCAAAATTAAATTAAATTACATTAAATCTGTCTTGCGTTGCACCTCAACCCCCCCCCCCGGTCCGCGGTAAACGTGCCTTGCGTTGTACCGGTCCACGGTGACAAAGAGGTTGGGGACCACTGAGCTAAATGTTTTTTTTTTTTTTTTACTTTTTCTTCTACTTTTAAGAAGTACAGTAAACACCTGCATTACTGTAAACTAACTTGGGCTTCTACATCTTCCTTACTATGTTCAGTTTTTGAATTTAAAACTTTTAAAATATACAATGAATTTTGTTATGAATCAAAAAATATATATATATATTCTTTACATGCTTAACCCTTGTGCTGTCCTATGACCCCATCCTTACATTGTGGTGTTCTCCCTACCATGACAAAGGTGGATAAAGGTGGAAAGATTTCATGTAATCCATGGAGACCAGTGAAGATCACAAATCATTGAAAAAAAAAAGGTTCAGCGCACTAGTGGGTCTAGATGACCCAACTCTCGATGTCAAAGTGCCTAAGATAGCACAAGGGTTAAATATTTTGTCTACTACAGATAGAGCATAGCCATCAGTAGAATAAGATGACTGTTGATGAAATGCGAGACAGCCATCAAATTCCATCCATCCATCCATCTTCAAAACCTGCACAAATCCTTTTGGAATGACAGGGTTTTTAATAGTAATAATGGATGCCGGGACCAAGTCATCTATGTTAGGCAAAGGTGGGGTACACCCCAAAAAGGTCGCCAATTTGTTTAGAGATACCAATAAACTTATGAAAAAGGTCATTGGACGATGTGAAGAAGCCAGGGTGCCAGGAGAAATCCCACACATACATGGAGAGAACATGCTAACTTCATACTAGCTGTGTTTCCATTAACTATGAAATGGTGCAAATTGGACTTGTGATAATAAATTCACCTAATGGAAGCACTACAATTTTGAAAAAAACTCACATTGATTAAAAAAAAAAGGTGGAGATGGTGTTTAAGGAGTGTAGAAATTGACTTATTTAGCAAAACTGCAAAGGAAACACTCTTTCTAATTAAATGAATCATGTTACTGGATACCACGCTGGACAGCGGGCGCCACAAGAGCTCCCACAGTGTCACAGAGCTCATCAAAAGTGGAGCGCGTCATGTGGAATTGTTGGATCCACAGCTCCTCTGTAAAATCACCAACCACCATTTCCCAAAATCCCTTCACCCGTAGCTGCTCCCACGTGTAAAAATTCCTGACTCCTCCTTCAATAGATGATGATAAGCGCTAGTGGCGATGCAGAAATTTAAATGTATCTGCTGTAAATCAAAGTACTGTTCACATTCATTCTCCTGGTATTAAATGACTAATCGCCTGAGTTAGTTTGTGTTTATTTGCATAGTTATGACTTAATGGAAACAGTGTAATTATGAAATTGTATTTTCTTGACATTTTGCGGATTTTGATAAAGTTTTGTGTATACGTGTAATGGAAACGAAGCTACAGAAAAGTCTCTGCCTGGATTAAAACCACTGAGGTGAGGGTGTTAGCCACTATACCACCTTGCAGTCTGCCCTCAAATTTCATCCATTAAATCATTTACGGAGGAGTGTGCGGCCACTTCCTCTGCATCCTTCTCCTGTTGACACAGCTTCATTCTCAGCTCCTTCTGGGAGGCAGTTTGGATCCTCTGCCACTGTGAGACCATCCTGGATCTGTGAAAACAAAGAAAATAGAATTCTGAGCTTGTTGTTCTGCAAATGTCCCAGTTTTTAACTTCTCTTCAGCAGTTTGAAATGGATTTTGAATACCAGAACAAACTGTTTTAACCTAAAGACAGAGTATCTTACAAATGGAACCATAAGTTCTCCTGCTTTTATTCACTTATTTTTCAGCAGGAGACTAAGTTGAAGCCTAATGGAAACACATACCAGAGGATTGTCCTGACTGCACACCATCTCCACCATCTCCTGCAAATTCTCAAACCTCTTCCGCTTTTCTCTGAAAACATTTTTATGAATGTTGGTGTGAATGTGAAGCATAGACAAGTATTTAAATTAAGTTATTTAGGGTCGTTGCATACCTGTAGCAACTTGGGATCAAAATGCAAAATATGGTTGATGTCAAAAATCCGATCAGAAAGGCTTTGATGATTTTGAGTTCGCCTGTTCTCTCTAAAATACTTCCAGGCTGATCTCCTGTCAGGAGAAACACAGAAAAAAGGGTTTTAATCACATGAATTTTGGAGTTAAAAGGTCAAAAGAAAGACTTTTTCTAAAGAAGCAAAGGAGAAAACATACCTTCTTTTTCAAAGAGGATGTCTTGAATTGTGAGTATTTCTGTTGACTCTCCACTCTCATTGCTGATGACACATTCTGCAGACACGTTGTCCTGTTTTGTTGCCTTTAGAGTCAAAGAGCTCCTCACAGTGTGACCTGACACATTGGTGGTGAGCCAGTACTCAGTGGGGGGGCTCAACTGGGCCCACTTTATGTTGGGTAGAGGAAACCCTGTACCGATGCAGGTGCAGGTCAGGACGTCTGAGCGGCGCACACATGCAGAGCCTTCCAGCATCACCGTCACATCCACGTGAACCGTCTCAGTCCAGTTCTGGTGATTTGCAGCACAGAAGTAGCGCCTAGAATCCTCTGCTGTCACATTGGTGACGATGAGGGTGGCTGATCCATTGTGGTCAGATCCATTGTGCCGCTTAGACCAAAGTCCAGTCCACACAGGAGGAGGGAAACTGTCAACACTGCAGGTCAGATTCAAAGCTTCTCCTTCCTTCACAATCACCTTCCCAGAAATCTGAGGTTTTCTTGTATCTGTGGAAAACATTTTACATTTTATTTACAGAGCAGGGGGAGAGACCCTGAGTCATTGCCTAAGACAAGTCCTCCATATAAAATATTAAAGTAGAAACTGTGTTTTGCAACAATGTGATGCAACTTCCTGTTGAGGAAAGCTATTTTGACTGATCACAACTGACCAAAAGAAGCTAAAAACAACTTATTTCATTGCAATAAATTCTTGCAAAAGGCCAGAGAATGGTTTGTGATGGACTCACACATCACTGTCACATTGACTTCATCCTTGATTGTGTTGTTCAGATGCTTTGATGTGCAGATGTACAGTCCAGCATCCTCTGCAGTCACATTAAAAATGAGCTGAGTGCTTCTGTCCTGCAGGTAGATGGCAGTGTTGTTGGGCAGAACAGCTGAAGTTCTGTTCAACTGATCTGTTTTTGATCCTAATTTAATCCATTGGATTTCTGCAGGCGACACACTTGTAGTGCAGGTGAGGTTTAGAGTCATGCCCTCTTTCAAATCTGCATTTCCTGTGATTTTAACATCTGAAACAGAAAGAGACAAACCATATGCAACACAATCTTCAACAAAAAAGCTGAATTTTGAGTGTGAAATTCTCACAGTTGACGTGCAGATTCACCGTCTCCTCTGTGGTGGTGTCATCACTGAACTGGATCCTGCAGGTGATCGTGGAGTTGTGGTGTTCAGTCGTGGGAATGAAGGTCAGAGTTGAGTGGTGTCTCTGTGTGACAGCAGTCAAACTCTCCTTCTTGAAGGCAGTGATGCTTCCGTTGGTGAGAGGGTCATTTTCTGCTGCTCCTCTCCACATCCAGGTGATTCCAGGAGGAGACTTAGAGCAGAGTGCAGGAGCAGTGCAGGTCAGGGTGGCCTGATGTCCCACCGTCAAATCAGGAAGAGTCACTGTAGGTTTCTGCCTGGAACCTGCAGGAAACATGACATGTTTAGTCAGAAGAGGCAGACAGCTTGAAGAAGATATGGCTTCATATTTCTGCAGAAAAATACTTTTCCACTAATTGAATCTCAGTTCTATTGTAGTTTGTCTTACCTCCAATATTGACCTGTGTTCTTTTATGAAATGTAAATCCATCCGGGCTCCCATTGAGTTTTCCATTTACTCTGAGCTGATAGGATCCAGAATCAGACTCTCTCAGATCACTGATTATGATGCTACAGTTCTGATGATTCAGATCAGGATCCAGGAGTGACACTCTTCCTAGAAATTCTGATTTAAGGGGTTTGTTGGTGTTTTTGTTGGTGTGAAAGATTATATTAGAGTCACCGCATTTTCGGTCAGATTCACATTTAAACCAAACCAAATGTTGAGGTTTGAAGTTAGAAGGAGTCTGGAAAGAACACGGAATCACAACACAAAGTCCAGATTCTGCTGTGATTTCTTCATCACTGACAGAGATGCAGTATTCACGATCACAGTCTGATTGTCCCACGACTGAAGAACCTGTCATTGCAAAGGAGGGAAAAATAAAGTCAGACAAAATGTTTATTTTCTGTCTTTTTATAGACACTCACTTTACTAATAATAAGTCAGCAAGGGACAGCATTGTGCCATAAAGCAACAGATGTATAAATAAATTTTCAAGCAACAAAAATAAATCAAACTGTAGTTACAGAGGTGTTTTATTTTTTATGTTGTGAAAATGTTAATTACAAAGCAGAATAAAACATGGCATTTTTTTTTATTATTCAACAATTTTAAACTGGTGTCAAAGATAGAAGTCCTTTAAAAGATTAGTAAATATTACTCTACTCAGTTTAATTCCATATTGTTTTATAAACAGAAATGTTCACATATAGCAGACATGTTGACTTAAAAAAAGGAAAATAAATGCTTCATTGCATTTCACTTCTTTGAGAGAAACTACAGTTTATGTATATAACTATGCCTAGTGTTTATACATTTGCTGCTACTGAACAGTTTTTTCTCATTCTTCATGAACCTTTAGGAGTAATGAACACACTACTACTACTTTGTGGGTCAACCAAACAACAGGAAGTGAGTGTAAAAGCTTTATGTCCACTTAGGAGTTTTTTTGTTTTACTAGTCAAACCTAATAAATATTTGATTTTCATTATGTGTTTAAGCCTGTGCTTTTAAGGACAATGTTGTTTTCAGTTTAATATTTAATTAATAATTCCTTTTAAAACTCAATTTTACATTTTATCACAATATCAACCAGTTTTTTCAAGTTGGCACAGTCATGGGAAGCTGGAAGAAGAGGATGTTCTTCATACCTGCAGAAGAACCGATGCTTATCACAGGGAAAATCAGACTCGCCCAAAGTAGATGAAACATCCTCTCGTCTATGACTCCTATGTTGCAATAAATGCAGCAACAAAGCAGAATTAGATACCAGAGCAAAAACCTAAAGATGTGTTTTAATGTAGGCATTTAATGATGAGCAAACATTACCAATATGTTTATGATTAACACTTGATTTGACATCATCTTTATGTTTTCTTAACACAGAAAACTATAGAAAGTTCTTTCTTCACAAGATTTACAGAATATCAGCTGTTACCTCCAATGAAGTGATTCCCACATCTGGGAATCAATTATCTTTTAATAAACAATAATAACAAAAAAATAAGAAAATTGTTGTTTCTGTGTCTACTCTCTTCTTTTGGACTTTTTGGAAAATTAATTAAATTCATGTTCATCACATTAAACTTTTGACCAAACTGGACGCATCATTAAAGGAGAGTTTAAGATTAATATCAAATTTATTAATCCCAGTAGGGAAATTCAGTAAGTTAATTCATCTCTTACCTTTAATTATAAAAGCCTTTAGTTTGCATCCAATAAGCAACCTCAAAGTATTTCTGCATTTGGAGCAAAACCTGTCCCTAAAACTTTAAAAAAACCACAGGATAAGTGTTTCCACTCATGCCCTTTGTGTCTCCGTGAAAATTCTTCAAAACTGAAGTCAGGGCAAACTGAGGAATTAGAGAAGTAGTGCAAGTATTTTTACTAGACCTTTTTTTTTCATCTTTCTTTTTTTGAGGAAGTTTACTGGTACAACTCAGGACAAATCTCCCCTTTTCTAAAAAAGGAACTTAACCGTTGTCTATGTTCCATTTTGTCTACTCACTTGAAACAAATAAGACGTTTTCAATCAACTAATATTTCACACAATGGTGACTAATTTAAAGTCCTGCTCCGATTATCTTTTGATGCTTATTCAAAACATTCCCAGTGTTTTTTTTATTGTGATTATGCCATTTTTATCCAAAATCAGAAAACCTGTGGCGCTTTGAGGTCATGATTTCTGCAGAGGGAAATTTGCCCCTGAGTTCTGGGCAGGACTGTCGGTGTGGAGTAAGCCTGCCCTCATTTCCCATGATCCCTTTACCTACTCACTCTACACAAGCTTACAGCCCCTCACAAACACAACCTAACATTACTGGTACAACAAAAATGGCGAGCAATAGTGGAGCTATCCAGTCATACAGCTTTAATCAAGATTCCAGCTCAGACATGGAAAAGAATGTATTTGTCTGGAAGTAGATCCATCAGAATGGAGCAGAGCAGAAAGCTGGTGGCCCGTCGGCCCATTGCCTCACATTTAACTCAGATGTACATTAAGCTGACAGTACCTAAAACTGCACACAAAAAAGCGGAAACATTTTCATTTCATGTTTTCGGGCATAAAACTTACTCTTTTTTTTTTTTAAGATGGAGGGGAAAAGCAGAACCGTGAGAACGTGTAGATCTGATAAAACATGTTAGTTTACTTGTTATTGGGTGCTTCTTTGATGAGAGCTACTGACTTCCCCCTTTTTTTCTAGACCTCTTTTTATTGGCTGTGCAGCAAATCAGGAGCAAAACAGGTAAAAAAAAAAAAAAAAAAAAAAAAGACAATCCTCATCATTGCTTATTGTCACACTGTTGTGGCAATAGCAAAAATATTATCATCAATTTCCTGTTGAGACCATAAAACAGCAGATAAAACTGACAAAAACGACCGAAGCACAGTTAATTTCAAACACAAGGCAAACACATCTCAGAAATATGAGATTTATTTAAAATAATTTAAATGAAAGGTTCACAAGGGTTAATTAGGAAGGTTTCAAGAACCTGCTTTAGATTACTTTCTAACCGGTCTACCAAATCATCAACGTTCCTTAGAAGTGAGTGATTGGGCGGGACAATGTAAAGTTAGAACTCACATTTAAACCAAACCAAATGTTGAGGATTGAAGTTATAAGGAGTCTGGAAAGAACACGTTATCACAACACAAAGTCCTAATTCTGCTGCGATTTCTTCATCACTGATAGAGATGCAGAATCCATTAAAACAGTCTGATTGTCCCACGACATGGAATGTGGAAGGAAGCTGGAGAAAACCCACGCATGCACAGATAGAACATGCAAACTCCAAAAAGGAAGGTTCCAGTCAGGATTGGAACCACTGAGCCACCGTGCAGTCCTTAATGAATTTTTGGAGTATTTTATCTTTTTATACTATGTAATTTGAAAAATTTGAGGCTGAGATCTAGACATTTGTGTTTCTTAAGCTTGTGCAAATAACTTTTTAGGAAATTTACGTGAAAAAAATGTATACCAATTACATTAAGGTTTTAAACAAACTGAACGGGTCATTGAAGGAAAGACATCAAACATCAATAATAAAAGCCTTGCTAACATTTTAAGTGCACAAGTTTAACAGTTTATGTTTTAGGATGCCTTCAAAATCATCTTAAAAAGTACAGTTTAAAACTTTTACCTTTAATAACAAAAGCCTTTCAGTTGGATCCAATGAGCGATCTGCAGATCCTTCAACTCAAAAAATAAAAAAATTAAGAGGTATTTCACTCTCTGTCTCTCTTTGACAATTCTTCTAACATTGAAGGAAGGAAAGACAAGTTAGGGAAGTAGAATAAATGCACCCCCCCCCCTTATTTTCTATAGCTTCCTTTATTGAGCAATACATTTAAAGGATTTCATGACCATAAACAAAGAAAGGTTGGAGCAAAAATGAGTCGCTAAATGAAGAACTTTGATGATTGGCTCAGCTCAATATTCACCTTGACGGGGCGGGACAATGACTGCATGACAGCAGACGCTGCATCAGTCTGCCTGTTGATCTCAAGGGCTCTGCACCTTCACAGAGAGGACAGTTACATTTCTCCCAGGGACAAAGGGGCCAGAGACCCTCATTGAGGCTCCCCAGACCCCATACTATACTCCAGCCTCCACAGGAGACACTGTTCCAGTTATCTTGAAAAAGGGAAACCTCGTCATGACGAGAAAAAACTCGACACGTTGGCCAGAATTTGTTTTCCTCACCGTGGCCCTAAAACTCCGTCGTAAAGTACAGATAATGCCTTTTGACAGCAACAGACTTGCAAAATTTGCTCAGGCTCTTGCTCGGGCACAGAGCAGCAAAGAGACCTGTCCATGCGATGAGCGTGAGCACCAACTGAAATCTCTTCACGTTACCCACAACTTAATCTGAACTACCAGCATCACGTTACTTCTATAACCAATAAGAATAGGCTGACAGGGGGTTATCCTATGTTGGAGTAACTGTCTTACAATATGTACTGTCACAAATTAAAGTATTCAGATGTGTTCAGCACACAAAGTACAGTTCACATCCATTGCCATGGTATTGTGGAGGTGAACAGGGGTTCCATAATATTTTCTATGATCTTTTCATTATGCATTGCAGGGGTTCTATTATATTTTCTATGTTCTTTTTATTATGCATTTAATGGATTCTATATATGCATGTATATTGTATTGCAGAAATGTACTTGATACCTGCCCTCAGTAGCAGATAATATGTGCCGAGGTCACCCAGAAGGCCTGTTTCTGACTAGTGGTCTCTGTTTTCTTTCTGTACTGGAGTGTTTATGGAGCCACAAAACCTGCAATGCAGACAGACAAAAACACACCAGTCTAATGTAGTATTTATTATGTTTTCATCTTCCGTTACTGAATAATAAAAAAAAGCCTTTTTGCCGTGAGGACAGAGAGCGGACAGCCATAAAGCCTAACAGGTTGTGTTTCTCCACCTCTCCCCTTTTGCAAAAGGTTTGAAAATTCATGCAGACTCTTGTGTGTCTTTTTGTTTCCCAACTGCAAATGTCATTTTTGGACATCCTGAACAGAATATGCGCAGGCCGAAACGACACGGCAACAATTTGGAGGCACGGATGGTTGAGGACGTTTTTTTCCGGATTAAATTTGGCCTGCATGAAGGGTTTCTCACGAGTGGATGGACGACACGGGTGCACCCAATCAAATTCTGCATTGGGCGTAGCCAGATCAAGTGTCTGATGTCCATCAAGTGAGTAACTCAGTAAACTGTAGAATTGTGCATTTGGGAAAATTTGAGTTCTTTGTGAAAAGTAAAGTTGAAGTATACAGAATAAAAGAGATGTGACGTTAAAGAATAAAAGTAAAGATGAAATTTTATGGAATAAAAGAAATTAGTGATTAATTGTCCTTAAGGTGGTGGCTCCAACAGTGCTCCGACGGGGGGCTGGTTTACTAAGTTCGAGAGCCTGGGGAGTTGAGGACCCCCGAATTCCAAATTGGCTATTCTCAAGAAACAATAGAACAAAGTTGAGAGGCTTTAAAAATCGCAAGACACCGTACTGTTGAGCGAAAACACTGGACAGTCTCAAGAAACAATATCCGTATCTGCGAAGGCCGAACGGGGACTAGTGAATGACTCATTGCCTGAGTTAGTTTGTGTTCATTTGCATATTACAATGGAAACATTGTAATTGTGTTTTTTCGACATTTTGAGGATTTTGATAAAATTTTGTGTATATGTATAATGGAAACGCAGCTACAGAAAGGTCCCAGCCAGGATTTAAACCATTGATTATGAGTGTGTTGACCACTATACCACCTCACACTCTACCCTGAAATTTTCATTTTTTAGTTTTTCATTCATTCATTCATTCATTCATTCATTTTCTATACCGTTTTAGTCCCTTTCGGGGTCACGGGGCTGCTGGAGCCTATCCCGGCCACTTGTGGGCGAAGGCAGGGGATGCTCTGAACAGGTCACCAGTCTGTCACAGGGTAGAATGTCCTCAATCACACACCCATTCACTCTCACACTCACACCTATGGACAATTAAGGCTGCCTTTACACTGCACGGTTCAAGTGACCCAATTCCGATTTTTTCTTCTCATGTGGCTCGGATCGGATATGACCGTTGACCGTGTAAGCAGGACAAAAGCGCATGGCTTCCGATTTTCTCAGATCGGATACAGGCCTCTCTCATATGTGGAAATAAATCGGAAAC
The DNA here is from genome assembly GCA_023969325.1 of Oryzias curvinotus. Classification (NCBI taxonomy): domain Eukaryota; kingdom Metazoa; phylum Chordata; class Actinopteri; order Beloniformes; family Adrianichthyidae; genus Oryzias; species Oryzias curvinotus. The sequence continues at coordinate 28,549,947 of CM043721.1, forward strand.
GAATCGGATACGTGCATTTGCGTGTGCCATGTAAGCAGACAAATCGGATATTCCCCAGTAAATGCGAGTCGTTCGTCAGTGACATCAACTCAGGACACCACCAACTGAGATCACATGACTTATTGAGGTGCTTTTGTGCTGATTTTGCTGTCAGCGTGTTACCTTTTAGCCTCAGGCTTCAGACCGTTGTCAGAAACCACTGTTATGTCCGGTCCGGTCCCGGTCGGAGAGCAAACGGTAACTAATCAAGCGGGACACCGTTGCTCTGGAACAGGCTAGAACAGGGGTCGGCAACCTTTTTTACTCAAAGAGCCATTTGGGACCGCCCCTAATGAAAAAAAAAGCACTCGGAGCCACAACCCGTTTTGACATCATTATATATATTATGCATGTATATATTATATCAAGGGTGCTCATTAAGTCGATCGCGATCGATTTTCAAGGACATGAGTGTAGATCACGGTCCAGAAAAGATTAAAAAAAAAAGTACTTCTTTCTTTCCATCGTCATGTTTATTAGTTACATGTTTATTTCAACATTATTGTTTATTTACTGATGATTAAAAACTACACAGTGAGTTTACATACAGATACTTTTGTATTAACAGATGAGGCGTTTTATTACAAAGACAGAAAGCAGCAACCATCGTATTCATGCTCTGCTGTAAACAGTCCAATGCGGGGAGCATCATGGCATATTATGAGGCTTTTGGCGCTGCTCGCTCCGTATTGTTGAACCTTTCGTTGCGCGATGACTTCTCTTTTTCTCTCGTCTTTCCGATCGTGGTCAGAAGCGCAGGGGAGATTTCCTCCAGAGCTGAAGGCAATTCTCCTTCGGGGTTCACTTCCCTGTTCGAACCCTCAACCTTCAGAGCGGATTAAAAATGACTCCAGAAAAGTTATTCTGGGAACGACGACTACTCTTTATTTAGTGCTCCGTCCTCCGAACACACAATGTATTTCACGCACACACCTCCGCTCCGTGCTCACACCCCCATCTCCACCTGCACGCCCCCCCCCCCCTTCTTTCTCGTGGCACGTGCGCCGCTCAGCACACACCCGCAACAGTATAAAGCGTGTGCCTCGCAGCTTCCTTGATGAGCTCGTATTTATCGGACTGCAGAGCTTATAGCAGGAGGAGACACGCGGGGCGGCTTTAATAAACTCCAGTTGCTGGACTTCTACCGGGGACGTGATGTGCTGCGGGGAGAAAAAGCCGCTCTGATGACAAGAGTTTGCGCTGAGTGAATTTAAACTCGCGTCTGCAGTGACGTATGTGTCAGAGGATGTCCGATTGGCCATTCTGCATGTCAATCAAGTCCCGTACTTCTCGGTGAGGATTTTGATTGGCTGGTGGAATTTCAAGAAGCACTCTCTTCCCCTTCAATCACCCCCACGTGCCCGAAGATGACCGGTCGATCGCGACCGACGCAACGAGCTCCCCTGCTCTGAAACGCACATCACCGCACACGCGAGTCCAAAACACCGGCGCAAACTCTCCGTCACCAGAAAGCCGCTCCCCGCTCCGCGCCACGCCAAGCCCCCGGCAGAAATTCACTCCAGACCCGGAGTGTTTATTGAAGCCGCCCCGCGTGTCCTCCTGCTATCAGCTCCGCAGCCCTCGCCCGACAAGCACGAGCCCACCAAGGAAGCTGTTTTTTACGTGGCACGAGGCACGGAGCTAGCAGCGCCTTTGAAATGCCATGAAAAATGAACAAACTAAAAAAAATTTGAATTTTTATAAAATACTCATTATTTTCCAAAGTCACAGGGAGCCACAACAGAAGGATGAAAGAGCCACATGTGGCTCCGGAGCCATGGGTTGCCGACCCCTGGGCTAGAAGCTGTTTATTTCTTTGGGGGGTGTGTATGATGGGGACCGTGTGTGAGTGTGTGTGCGCGCGCGTGTGTGCGTGTGTGTAAGGAGAGCGGGTGTGAGCGCGGAGCGGGAGAGTGTTGGAGAACCGTAAATTACAAATAAGGTGTCTCCCCCCAAAGTTTTGGAGTCTTTCTTAACCCACTCTGGAGGCTGACGGTTCAGAACGGAAAAGTGAACCCCAAAGGAGAATCCGCCTTCGGCCCTGGAGAAAGTCTCCCGTGTGTTTCTGACTACGGTCGGAAAGAGAAGTCATCGCGCAGGAAAGGTTCAACACTTGGATCAAACTGTTCGGACAGCACGTCTTCAAACACTTCCTCATTCAAAACTCAGAGAGAGCACATAAGGCGTCCGAGCAGCCCTCCTTTTTTTTCCTCTCCCGTGCATCCCCTGAGAGCGCCCAAGGCAACGCCTCCTTCCGTCGCTGCATTGCCTCCATGACAACCGCAGTCAAAAAGTCCAAAGAATCTCCGCGGAGGGCGGAAATACTGCTGCGTAGTCCTCAGAACATCTTCGTTTGATAGTATTAGCATTGTATAGTGTAAATGCAAAAATCGGATACGGGTCACTTTTAAAAGATGATGTAAGCGGGTCATCCAAAAAATCGGATATAGTCAGAAAATCGGATGTGGGAATCAAGACCTGCAGTGTAAATGCGGCCTTAGAGTTGCCAATCAACCTATGAAGCATGTTTTTGGACAGTGGGAGGAAGCCGGAGATCCCGGAAAAAAACCCACGCATACACGGGAAGAACATGCAAACGCCACACAGAAAGGTCATGTGTATGTTGTGTTTTTCATGCCGGGACTTGAACCGGGGGCCATCTTGCTGCGAGGCAAGAGCGCTAACCACTGCGCCACTGTGCAGCCCTCAAATTTCATCCAATAAATCCTTTACTGAAGAGTACACCGCCTCTTCCTCTGCATCCTTCTTCTTTGACATACAAAGTAGAGTTTTGTCGTCCTCCTCCATCATGGCTTCCTCCTCTCCAGCGGCATGTTTCCCCTCCTTTTTCACTTTAACCTCAGCATATTCTGTGGCTGCTGTCTGCAGCTCCTGAGTTCGCTCCCTCCTCTTCAGCAGAGAGAAATCAATGCTGGCGTACTCCACATCTCCAGAACCACTTCTGAGTTTAGGAGCTGCTTCTCCTGTTGACACAGCTTCATTCTCAGCTCCTTCTGGGAGGCAGTTTGGATCCTCTGCCACTGTGAGACCATCCTGGATCTGTGAAAACAAAGAAAATAGAAATCTGAGCTTGTTGTTCTTCAAATGTCCCAGTTTTAAACTTCTCTTCAGCAGTTTGAAATGGATTTTGAATACCAGAACAAACTATTTTAACCTAAAGACAGAGTATCTTACAAATGGAACCATAAGTTCTCCTGCTTTTATTCACTTATTTTTCAGCAGGAGACTAAGTTGAAGCCTAATGGAAACACATACCAGAGGATTGTCCTGACTGCCAACCATCTCCACCATCTCCTGCAAATTCTCAAACCTCTTCAGCTTTTTTCTGTAGAAAAATGTTGTAGTGAATGTGAAGCATAGAAAAAGTATTTAAATTAAGTTATTCAAGGTCGTTGCATACCTGTAGCAACCTATGATCAAAATGCAAAATATGGTTGATGTCAAAACTCCAAACAGAAAGGCGATGACGCTTTCTGGTTTGGCGTTTTTCTCTAAAATACTTCCAGACTGATCTCCTGTGGGGAAGAAAAGAGTTTTAATCACATTAATTATGGAGTCAAGACTTTTCTTAAAGAAGCAAAGGACATACCTTCTTTTTCAAAGAGGATGTCTTGAATTGTGAGTTTTTCTGTTGACTCTCCACTCTCATTGCTGATGACACATTCTGCAGACACGTTGTCCTGTTTTGTTGCCTTTAGAGTCAAAGAGCTCCTCACAGTGTGACCTGACACATTGGTGGTGAGCCAGTACTCAGTGGGGGGGCTCAACTGGGCCCACTTTATGTTGGGTAGAGGAAACCCTGTACCGATGCAGGTGCAGGTCAGGATGTCTGAGCGGCGCACACATGCAGAGCCTTCCAGCATCACCGTCACATCCACGTGAACCGTCTCAGTCCAGTTCTGGTGATTTGCAGCACAGAAGTAGCGCCCAGAATCCTCTGCTGTCACATTGGTGACGATGAGGGTGGCTGATCCATTGTGGTCAGATCCATTGTGCCGCTTAGACCAAAGTCCAGTCCACACAGGAGGAGGGAAACTGTCAACACTGCAGGTCAGATTCAAAGCTTCTCCTTCCTTCACAATCACCTTCCCAGAAATCTGAGGTTTTCTTGTATCTGTGGAAAACATTTTACATTTTATCTACATAACAGGGGGAGAGACCCTGAGTCATTGCTTTAAAGTATTAAAGTAGAAACTGTATTTTGCAACAATGTGATGCAACTTCCTATCGAGAAAAGATATTTTGACTGATCACAACTGACCAAAAGAAGCTAAAAACAACTTATTTCATAGCAATAAATTCTTGCAAAAGGCCAGAAAATGATGTGATGGACTCACACATCACTGTCACATTGACTTCATCCTTGATTGTGTTGTTCAGATGCTTTGATGTGCAGATGTACAGTCCAGCATCCTCTGCTGTCACATTGGTGACGATGAGGGTGGCTGATCCATTGTGGTCAGATCCATTGTGCCGCTTCGACCAAAGTCCAGTCCACACAGGAGGAGGGAAACTGTCAACACTGCAGGTCAGATTCAAAGCTTCTCCTTCCTTCACAATCACCTTCCCAGAAATCTGAGGTTTTCTTGTATCTGTGGAAAACATTTTACATTTTATTTACAGAGCAGGGGAGAGACCCTGAGGCATTGCCTAAGACAAGTCCTCCATATAAAGGATTAAAGTAGAAACTGTATTTTGCAACAATGTGATGCAACTTCCTGTTGAGAAAAGATATTTTGACTGATCACAACTGACCAAAAGAAGCTAAAAACAACTTATTTCATTGCAATAAATTCTTTCAAAAAGCCAGAGAATGATATGTGATGGACTCACACATCACTGTCACATTGACTTCATCCTTGATTGTGTTGTTCAGATGCTTTGATGTGCAGATGTACAGACCAGAATCCTCTGCAGTCACATTAAAAATGAGCTGAGTGCTTCTGTCCTGCAGGTAGATGGCAGTGTTGTTGGGCAGACCAGCTGAAGTTCTGTTCAACTGATCTGTTTTTGATCCTAATTTAATCCATTGGATTTCTGCAGGCGACACACTTGTAGTGCAGGTGAGGTTTAGAGTCATGCCCTCTTTCAAATCTGCATTTCCTGTGATTTTAACATCTGAAACAGAAAGAGACAAACCATATGCAACACAATCTTCAACAAAAAAGCTGAATTTTGAGTGGGAAATTCTCACAGTTGACGTGCAGATTCACCGTCTCCTCTGTGGTGGTGTCATCACTGAACTGGATCCTGCAGGTGATCGTGGAGTTGTGGTGTTCAGTCGTGGGAATGAAGGTCAGAGTTGAGTGGTGTCTCTGTGTGACAGCAGTCAAACTCTTCTTCTTGAAGGCAGTGATGCTTCCGTTGGTGAGAGGGTCATTTTCTGCTGCTCCTCTCCACATCCAGGTGATTCCAGGAGGAGACTTAGAGCAGAGTGCAGGAGCAGTGCAGGTCAGGGTGGCCTGATGTCCCACCGTCAAATCAGGAAGAGTCACTGTAGGTTTCTGCCTGGAACCTGCAGGAAACATGACATGTTTAGTCAGAAGAGGCAGACAGCTTGAAGAAGATATGGCTTCATATTTCTGCAGAAAAATACTTTTCCACTAATTAAATCTCAGTTCTATTGTAGTTTGTCTTACCTCCAACAATGACCTGTGTTCTTTTATGAAATGTAAATCCATCCGACCACCCATTGAGTTTTCCATTTACTCTGAGCTGATAGGATCCAGAATCAGACTCTCTCAGATCACTGATTATGATGCTACAGTTCTGATGATTCAGATCAGGATCCAGGAGTGACACTCTTCCTAGAAATTCTGATTTAAGGGGTTTGTTGTTGTTTTTGTTGGTGTGAAAGATTATATCAGAGTCACCGCATCTTTGGTTATATTCACATTTAAACCAAACCAAATGTTGAGGTTTGAAGTTAGAAGGAGTCTGGAAAGAACACGGAATCACAACACAAAGTCCTGATTCTGCTGTGATTTCTTTATCACTGACAGAGATGCAGTATTCACGATCACAGTCTGATTGTCCCACGACTGAAGAACCTGTCATTGCAAAGGAGGGAAAAATAAAGTCAGACAAAAGTTTTGTTTTGTGAGCAGTTTGTCTTTTTTATATATACACTCCCTGTAATAGAACTGTCGGCAAGTGACAGCATTGTGCAATAAAGCAAAGTATGTGAACATTAATTTTCAAGCAGCAGAACATTTTTTACAAAAATAAAACATACTGTAGTTACAAAGACGCTTGAACTTTTTTAACAGAATATATATGCATGGTAACCAGATAGATATCCAAGTCCTAAGATAGAAGTCCTTTAACAGATTAGTAAATATTACTCTACTCAGTTTACACTGTATTTAATTCCATATTGTTTTATGAACAGAAATGTTCACATATAGCAGACATGTTGATGACTTAAAGAAATGAAAAAAAAAAAAGCTTCACTGCATTTCACTTCTTTGAGAGAGACTAAAAAAGAACTCACAATATCAACCAATTATTTCGAGTTGGCACAATCATACATAATTTTATGTACCTGTATTTAATTTTATTTAATGCATTTAATTTTATTTACAATTTTCTGTTTTTATGTATATCTTAAGTGCATATTTTTAGCTTATTCTTAGGATTTTAGCCCCACTCTTGGTAGGATCTTTTCTGCCAGGACTTAAAAAAAAAAAGTTTGATTGACTGACTGACTGACTGACTGACTGACTGACTGACTGACTGACTGACGGAAAGCTGGAAGAAGAGGATGTTCTTTATACCTGCAGAAGAACCGATGCTTATCACAGGGAAAATCAGACTCGCCCAAAGGAGATGAAACATCCTCTCGTCTATGACTCCTATGTTGCAATAAATGCAGCAACAACGCAGAATTAGAAGCAGCAAATGTCCAGTTTTGACACAGAAGCAAAAAAACAGGATGTTGCATATCCAGTTACAATTCCAGAGCTACATCAAAGAACCTAAGATGTGTTTAAATGTGGGCATTTAATGATGAGCAAACATTACATCGGAACAACAATATGTTCATGATTAATACTTGATTTAACAGCTACATTTTGTTGTCTTAACACAGAAAACTATGGAAAGTTCTTTCTTAAGTTTTTAAATCAGCTGTTACCTCCAATGAAGAGAGAACACTAACACACACATCTGGGTGTCCATTATCTTTTGTTCAACAATGGTAATAATAAATAAATAAATATGTGATGAAATTAAGACAATTGTTGTTTTTGTGTCTACTCTCTTCTTTAGGACTTTTTGGACAACTTACAATAATAAATTAATGTTCACCACATTAAACTTTTGACCAAACTGGACGCATCATTGAAGGAGAGATTAAGATTAAGATCAATTTTATTAATCCGTGTAGGGAAATTCAGTAAGTAAATTCAGAAAGACATTAAAAATTAATATTAAAAATCTAAGTAACACTTTAAGTAAACCAAGATCAATAGTTACAATATTTTCAGAATGCCTTAAAAAAAACATCTTAACAGTAACTGATCAAAACTCTTACCTTTAATTACAAAAGCCTTTAGTTTGTATCCAATAAGCAATCTAAATGTATTTCTGCATTTGGAGCAAAAATACACGTCTGTAAAACTTAAAATGAGGAAAAAACTTTAAGCAGCATAAGTGTTTCCACTCACACCCTTTGTTTCTCTGTGACAATTCTTTAAAACTGAAGTCAGGGCAAACTGAGGAATTAGAGAAGTAGTCCAAGTATTTTTATCATGTCTTTCTTCATCTTTTTTTTTTGAGGAAGTTTACTGGTAAAAAATATACCCTTTTCTATAGTATAAAGGAAGTTAACCGTTGTCTACATTCCATTTTGTCTACTCACTTGAAACAAAAATACTTATTTAAACAAAAAGTTTTTAATCAACCAACATTTTACACAACGGTGACTAATTAAAATTCCCGCTCTGATAATCTTTTGATCCATTTTCAAAGCGTTCCCAGTGGTTTTTTAATTAATATTTTTACCCAAAATCAAAAAGCCTGTTGTTTTCAAGCACATGTTTTCTCCAGAGGGAAATTTGCCCCCTGAGTTCTGGTCAGGACTGTTGGTGTGGAGTAAGCCTGCCCTCATATCCTGTGATCCCTTTGCCTACTCACTCTACACATTCTACACAAGCTTAAAGCCCCTCACAAACACAACCTAGCATTACTGGTACAACAGAAATGGCGAGCCATAGTGGAGCTATCCAGTCATACAGTTTTGATCCAGATGCTAGCTCAGACATGGAAAACAATGTATTTGTCTGCAAGTGGATCCATCAGAATAGAGCAGAGCAGAGAGCTTTTGACCCGTCGACTGTAGCAGAGGTGTCATAGCTACAACCTTGCTACTCGCCATCCTGTAGTGAAGGCAGAAGTGAACGTTCACGTGTCCATCTCTGCCAAAAAACTTGGAAAAACCTAACAACTATTTTTACATTTTCTCTTTTCATACATTACAAAAAGTTGCCTCACATTTAACTCAGTGGTACATTAAGCTGACAGTAATTAAAACTGCACACAAAAAAGAGGAAACATTTTTATGGCATGTTTCCGAGCATAAGTCTTAATCATCTTTTATTTTGGAATAGGGAGCCAAAAAGCAGAAGCTTGAGAACATACAGATCTGATAAAACGTGTTGGTTCTCTTGTCATTTGGTGCTTCTTTGATGGGAGCTGACTTCACTTTACCCCCTTTTTTCCCCTTTACTGGTTGTGCAGCAAATCAGGAGCAAAGTAGGTAAAAAAAATACATTACTCATCATTAAATTCTCACTGTTGTGGAAATAGCGCAAACATTATCATCAGTTCTCTGTTTAAACTATAATACAGCAGATAAAACCTATGTGAACCATGTAAATTTCAAACATGAGGCAAACACACTTCAGAAATATGAGATTTATTCAAAATAATTTAAATGAAAAGTTCACATGGGTATATTAAGAAGATTTCAAGAACCTGCTTTAGATTACTAACTGGTCTACCAAATAATCAACGTTCCTTAGAAGTGAGCGACAAAGTAAAGTCACAACTTTGTTGAGTCCAACTGTGGGTCCATCAGTTGCCATTTAAAAAAGACATCCCTAACCATGATGATAGATTTGAGATGTAATGAAATCAAAACAGATAAAAAAAAAAAAGATTTACATTTTAGATGGAAAATAATAAATCCAAAGCAGACTCAATGGCTTGACTATAAATCTGGTGTGGAGGTGTTGTGAATTTTCTCCATATCTTTTCTTTTATCCTCTTGAAGTCACTACAAATGACAGCAACAGGTGATTTGATCCTCTTCAGTCATCCCCACTCAGTCAAAAAGAGTCTTATCGTAGAGTGAAAATGCTGAAATATAAATTATTTTTAAAAATCAAACCAATCCATCCATTTTCAGAATCCACTGGATCCCTTTTTGGTTCGTGGGGCTGCTGGAGTCAACCCAGCTGTTTTTGGGTGAAGGCGGGATCCACCCTGAACAGGTCAGTCTGTCACAAGGAAAATCAAAATAATTTGTGTCGAAATATATTTTTTCAAACTTGTATCGCTCTGGTATCATATCAGACTGAAATTCTGCATGGAGCAGCTTGCACATTTCCCATCTGTTTTACTTCCTTAGCCTTGTTTTACATGGATGCATTTCCTCTTACTTTCCATTGGGAGATTTAAGCTTGTTTTATTTCCTAAACTTCTATGAGGAAATGTGTCTGTCGGAGTTGCTTAAAGGGTCTCTATCATGCAAAATCTTTTTTTTTATTTTTTTTTAGAGCTTTTGAGTCTAAGTCCTAATATAATAATAGTGGATTAGATTTATCTGCGCTTTTCCAGACGCTCAAAGCGCTTACATTGTGTCCATTATTCATTCACTCATGGTAGAGCCGTGGCTGCCAGTTCGCACCTATGGTCCCTCTGCCCGTCACTGTATTCACACACCAGTAGAGCTACACTGGAGGCAGGGAGGGTGAAGTGTCTTGCCCAAGGACACAGCGACATTTGACTGGGGGGAGCGGGGATTGAACCGCCGATCATTGGATGACTGCTCAACCTCCTGAGTCACAACCCCAAAGTGTTTTTTGGATTTGTTCATTCATTTCTCAGCTTCCCTCTGAAAACCTGCACTCTGAGCACCAGCCCCTCCAAACCCACTGGTCTACACCGTGACGTGGACCAGTGAGAACCGCCCCTTCCAGGAAGAGTCTGCGCTGCCAGCACCGCCCCCAGGCTAATGCACACGCCCACTTTCTCCATGAAGCCAGAGGTGATTTGCAAAACCCTTTTATTTTATATATACACAATATGCACATCCATCTATGCAGAAGTTTGAATGTTGTTCGTTTTCGTCAGCGAAATAAAGACACGCTGCCAAGGCCGACTCTAGGATGACGTCATGAAATAGGCGTCACCCACAAGGAGAGAAAGGCGGTGCCTCAGAGATCGAGTTGTCTAACATCCGGGTTGGAAAATGAATTGGCGAAAATAACTAACATTTCATAAATATAATTGCTCTTTAATGTGCCAAAGGTAATATATTATCATATAATTGGATATAGTTTACTCTGAAAGGTTTAAGAATAGCATGATATAGGCCCTGGATGAAAAAAAAAAACAGTTTTTAATTTGACCCGCAGGCTTTTCTCCATAATTCAAAAATAAAACAAAAGCCTGACAGCAAAACAAATTTGAAGAAGGACATTTTCTGTACACACTTTAAACTCTCTTCATATACATAAACAACAAATCAAACCAGTTATAGGTATCAAGTTAGGCTATTAGTGAGCTTTAATGTCAGACTTGACTCGTGTCTTTGAAATAGCATAAGCAGCTAAACAGTCAGCACGACTTGATGTCATTCAGACATGCGAGTCCTGGGAACTTCCCCTGATCAGTAGCCACTGATCTTTCAGCACAATTTGAACACATGCACAGACACACGGACACAATCAGTTTCCAAATGAAAACACGTCTGCCTACTTGAAAGGACAGGTAGTGCTTTCGCCTCTCTGACAAAAAACTAACATTTCAGTGAGAAGATAAAGCAACCATAGAGCAGAAAACTGTCATACACATTTTCCTCAATGACTTTCAAAAGAGATGGGGAGTTTTTCTCTGTTTATTATGAGAGGCCACTGAATCACAGCACATATTAAATACACATATGTGGGAAGAGGATGCCGCAGAGACGCATCCCAACATTTCGCCTCTGTCAATTATCTTCTTTGAACCAAAACAAAGAAAGGAGAGAGTTTGCTCTCGTTTGACACGTGTGTGAAGGTAAGAAAACAAAAAGCTCGGTTACTCCCTGCCCCGATGCTTCGACCTGCAGCAGACGCAGTGACAGATGCAAGACAGAGGGAAATTGATAATCACACGGGCAAAGGCGATAGATACCCGACTCGGGTTTGACGTGATGTCAATGAAATGATTCGGTCTTAATGTTAAATCATTTTTTGGATCTAAACCCTAAGAATTCATGTATAGTTGGAACAGTGACAGTTCTCTTGGATGAGGGGCAGCACAAGTGTCGGGGTTGGTTTTACATCATAAATTAAAAAAAGAGACTAGAGTCTTTATGTGTGGGGGTGACGTCCAGTACAGGAAAAAAAGGTTAATACACAGTTTATGGTGCCAAGGTTTGAATTTCGGGGCTGCCACTGCATCTCGCTTTGCCGAGGGATCAGGGAAGGATCGCGATTCATTTGGCCTTGATTTCCATATAGTTGCCGCCGTCATCCCCCCTCCCTGGGGCCCCCTCCCTGGGCCTGACCCCGATAAACTCCAGAGAAGCATAATTCAGCTCCTGCCTCTCCAGTCCTGCCAAAGGGCCCACAGGTTGGAAATCCCCGTCTTCTCCCTGCAGACAAAGGGACTGTTCAGCGGCACGACCCACCACGGTGCCATCAAAGACACCGGAGAGTGTGTGTTAGTGGTTACTGCTCGACATGTTGACAAGAAGAAGATGTTTCCTGTTAGTTGGGCGGGTTGTGTTATCGATGTGGCGGCCATGCAGGAGGCGGTGTCGGAAACAAACGGCAGAGACGCAGAAGCTGGTATGCGAAGAGAAGCGTCTGTCGCTGAGGTTTTTATGGGGGTTTGTTTGGGAACCTTACCGTAGTCTCCTCTAGAATGGAGTTAAACTTTGAGCCCAACAGCTCTGTCTTAAGCTGTGCAGGAGTTAGGGGAGAGAAAAACAGACAGAAAAACGCAGAAAAGCGATAAAAGCAAGAGAAAAACAGTGTTTGGAGAGGTCATGGTTGGAGCTACTAGGACTGCTAGCGGGAAAAACGTCTTCTATTGCCTCCATTGAGGGGTCAAAATGGGGTCTTTGACCATTTGTGACGTATTTGGTTACACATTATTTTAACCCCAAGCAATCTGAGAATGGTCATCCAACCCATTCTCCATCATAATCACAATCATTGACATCAGCATGCCTCACCACTTTCTTCCTCAGATTTTGTTTGTCCTTCTTGACTGCGCTGTAGAACAAAGCTGGGTTCTCCAGGACCACGTCCTGCCTAGGGTTGCCATTCTCTCTGGGGGGGCGGAGTCACAGAATCAGACTCTGTCTTGACTGCCACTAACGCAGGGCGACACCCCAAGCCTGGGCATCCATTTTAAAACATGCAGCTCTCTAAGGTTATGCTGGAGGCCATCTTTGTTTGTGAGTGACGTGGTTATTTTATGGGTTTAGTTGCTGAGATCACAGCTATTTCGGGGGGAGGGGAGGAAGAAAAGATGAGAAATTTTTAGGTTTAAAAAATGCCTGAAGGCTATAAGTAAAGCACCTTGGTTAAGAGGGCTTCCAGGGTTGTTTTTAGCTTGGCAGTTCAAGGATACAGAAGCAACGGCAGAGCAGGGAATCAGCCTGCAAGGTATCAGGTTAGTCCGGCTCACTAACCCAATGTACAAGGTAGCCAATGTGGATCTCCAACGATTTCAACTGGGTCCACTGACTGTATATGAAAACTGGAGTGAGTTACCCCTCCCCCTCGCTTTCCAAACAGGAAGTACCTGCTGGTTCCAGGAAGTCACAATCCCATAAACTTCTATATAGAAATAAGCAGCTATTACAGAATAGCCGATCTTGTTCTTGCTGATCCTAATGTTTTTCATGCTTTTTTCTGAAGTGCAAGTTATTCAAGTTATAAACTAACCAGTCAGATGCCTCAATAAAAGTATGTGGTCTCAGGTCGAACGTTCAAAACATTTGATTGACAGATTCTCCGGAGCCGGCTTTCATGTGGTAGGGGTGTGGCCTTCCAACAAGCTCACTCCTGATTAGCGAGAGTGGTTGCCTCAGAAATGTTGATTTGCACCAGTCACTGCTTATGACGCCATCTGGCTCCAACATGGCGACTAAACTGACTTCCTTTGGTTGAAGGTGAGCCATTTTCTACGGTTGCCGTCACACTCACTCGGTCCAGTTTTCATATACAGTCAATTCCTGGGCCTTGCCGTGGCAAATAAACGCAAACTGCTCTGGAAAAGTGATTCTCACATCCACATCAACCCCACATTCACTCGTGTACAATGTGCATCACCGTGTTTTAGAATGGATGACTAGGCTCAAGTGTTTCCTTGGATTTTAGAAAATCTCAGCGACCAAACTTTTGCGTCACATTGGTCTCTCGTTTAGTTTGCCATTCATACTCACTTCTTGTTGTTTTGGCCCACATATCTGACTGCTGCAATGATGAAGGCTATGACCGCCACCCCTCCAATGGTGCCAACGATGACGGCCATCATGTACTTTTCTGAAATTAAAAAGGGGTGATAATCAGGGCAGTTCTGTGGATTCATTGAAGTGAGATTGCCCAAATCCATTTGATGACAAAATGAGCAACTAAAATAAAACTGCTATCCACATTGTACTCATTAGAAGAACCATGCTTAATGTGAGAACACACTGATTAGGAAATAAAGTACATATGACTTAACTACAGTATTCCCTCCATATTCCCGGGGGGGGTCAAAAAACCCTTTTGCAATGTGCTTTATAAAACATTTAAAGAACATTGAAATATTGCTTAACATACTTCTTTTTTATTCAGAGCAATACACAGTACTGTAGCGTACTTTATAATGCACATTAGGACCAGGATCCTGCAGCGCAATTTAAGCATCGGGCTCAGCGTGTCAGTCCAGCAGCAGCGTGTTGTGAGCGTCACTTCTTCCAGAAGAGATTGGTTTCATCCGTCATTCATTAATCTGGATGATAATTATTCTCCGCAATCACCTTCCTCAGCGTATCAGGACATTTTCTGGCCACTTCCCAGTTAGCTGATGTCATTTCTCCATGCAGGGGTTATAGGAACCAGTGGAACCGGCTCTTGGAGGCCAAATCAGTGCAACAGATTTCCCACAGTGTCTTACAGGAACATTCAGGGATTCAAACTGTGACTATGGATAAGTGTCTAAACAACTGAACGTGTTCAATTTCAACACATTTCAATTCAATTCTGATTACTTAGTCAAACTATTTAGGTATGGAAAGTTGTTTTCAGATAACTAGGGATTTAAACTAAAAAGAGGTTAAACTTATTACTAAAAAAAGAATGAGTTCTTGCATAGAAAAATAACAGCAAAGCTTCTTTTGGACTGAAAAAAAGTTCAATACAATGTTCCATTTCTATGTCACCTTTTGTGGGATCACTGATTTTGTCATACTTTTATTTTTCATTTTTTTACAGTGAACTGTGATCTGTGTCCTGATTGGCTGAAGACCTTGTCAATTAATCTCCTTCATGTGGTTCTCCTATGCTGAATGGGTTCAGCTGCCAAATCTACATAGATCTTCAATAACTAGCAGATCCTTGTTTTCACTTATTTTTCTGTGAAGGTTGGACCTTTGAGAGTTCAAACAAGAGAGAAAAGTGTGAAAAGGTCTGAGAAAAGTGAATAAAGTATGCACTAAGGAGTTTTACAGCTTTAAACATCTATTATCAGACTTTGCAGATGTAAGTTTTATTTTTAGAATGGAACTCAATGCTGTCTGACAAAGATGGGGTCTGAACTGTTTTTTTAACTTACTTTCCTGCTGCAGTTCTAGGGGCACGCTCTGTCTTCCGTACACATTGGAAATGCTGCAGTGGACGTTCACAGCGGGGCCGCCATTGTTGACCCGCTCCCCTTTCTCTCTGAGTTTGATCATGCCCGTGGACATGTGCCCGTCTGTGTGCGTGTAGAAGTTGTAGCGGTTGTCAGTTTCGTTGATGGTGATGTTCAGGTCAGCCAAGTAGAACTCGATGATGGGTTCGGGGTTTCCCGTCGCCATGCAGACACACTGGACCCCCTCCCTCACCACTGTGCACTTTGACTCCTCCAGAAGGACCGGAGCATCTGATGAAGAAACAGTCAACGGTAAAGAGCTGCAAGGATCAAAGAAGATGTGAAGCTAGATCCCAATAAAACGCTGAAATGTGGAATGTACTGCAGAGGATAATATTATAGCATGTTAAACATGAACGGAGTTCTGCAGTAATTATCTTTTCTTGTCTGACTTGAAACTGCACTGCAGTCCAACACTCACACTCCACAGTGATGTTGAAGGAGCTGCTGGCTCGTCCGTGTTCATTCTCAGCCAAGCAGCGGTACTGTCCGTCTCCCTGGGGCGTGACCTCAATGACCTCCAGCACCGACAGTTCGTCAGCTGTGATGGTGCCCACCAGCTCTCCGTCCTTCAGCCAGGTCAGGGTGGGGGCCGGGTTACCCTGGGTGCTGCAGTGCAAGGCCAGAGAGGAGCCCTCGAGCACCGTCATGGATTCATTCACCACAGGCTCACGAGGAGGATCTGGAAGAATGGACAGATTTACATTCAATATAGAGTGAAGGGAAAATGTCAACAGTGAGATTGAATACTTGTGGTGCATGTCAAGGAACATGTGGACTGTAAAATCCTAACTAAATTCTTTTTATTCCTAAACCACAAAAATACTTAAAACTTAAACTGTATGTCCATGTTATTTATCAATGTTTTTGACATTATTTCACGGCAAAAAAAACCATTAAGCCTAATAACATTTAATCATTTATCCTAAAATTTTAGCTGCTTTTACAAAGTAAATAACACAATAAAAATCTACATATATGAACAACTTCCATTTATTAAGAAGTAATCATTTTCATTTGTTAAAAAAAATAAAAATAAATAAATAACGGCACCTCTAAGTCAGCCTCTAGACCATGGGTGGCACACTATGGCCTTGGGGGCCACATGCCACATGACTGGAATAAATGGATAATACTTAATTATATTGTGTTTTACTTGTAATTGTGGTTTCTCCCCCTAGATTGCCTTTTATTCGTTCATTCATTTTCTATTCCGTTTTGTCCCTTTCGGGGTCACGGGGTTGCTGGAGCCTATCCCAGCCACTTGTGGGCGAAGGCAGGGGATGCCCTGGACAGGTCACCAGTTCGTCGCAGGGTAGAGCGTCCACAATCACACACCCATTCACTCTCACACTCACACCTCACACCAATCAACCTATGAAGCATGTTTTTGGACGGTGGGAGGAAGCCGGAGATCCCGGAGAGAACCCACGCATGCACGGGGAGAACATGCAAACTCCACACAGAAAGGCCCCCCATTGATGTTGTGTTTTTCATGCTTCTTGCTGTGAGGCAAGAGCGCCAACCACTGCGCCACTGTGCAGCCTTTTGTTTAGGTGCAGAAATGTATTATGTAGCAATGAGTTGTCAGGAGATTTTTTTTTTTTTAACGTTGTGCGTTTCCATGTCATTAGTTCACATTAAGAGATACAACATCGTCCAGTGTGTGGAAATATTGTGCAGGTATGTCATATATATGCACTGAATGGCTGAGCTACGGTGGCCCTGAGGTACAAATCACTTTAACAAATCACTAAATTTAAAAACACAGAACAGATCACGATTAAAAAACAAAAACACCAATAAAAAAAACATTACATTTTAGAAATAAAAACCAAATTCCAGAAACCAAACAAGTTACAAAAAAAAATAATAAAAATTAATTAATAGTTAATAATATCCAGAAATCAAAATAAAATGCTGAAAAATGAAACTAAAGAAGAAACCAGAACAGGTAGGTACTATGGCCCATTGCTGATTGGATGAGAATGTTTAAGTTTTGATGTTTTGAGTTTCAAACGTGTCACCCAATCAGCGATGACCCATAGTACCTGCTTTTTCTGATTTCTTCTTTAGTTTCATTTATTAACATTCCATTTTGATTTGGTAAAATTAGTTTTCCAAAATTTTTTCTTTTTCCGTTTTGTATAAATTTTTGGTTTGATTATTTTGGAATTATGTGTAGGTTTCTGGAAATGTTGTTTTCCTTCCTAAAATATGTTTTTGTTTTTTATTTGTTTGACTTTTTATCCGTATTTGTTTTACCATATTTGACTTTTGTTTTTAAACCAAGACAGTTGTGCTTCACGTCATGGAGAGTCATTTAGCACTCACATCTGACAGACAGGTACAGAGAGGTGTTCATGGCTCCAAAGCCGTTGTCTCCGACGCAGGTGTAAATTCCCTCGTTTTGAGGCGTCACATCATCCAGAGAGAGGGACACATTGGACGCCGTGTCCCACAGAAGCTCCTGGTCTCCAAACATCCAGGAGATCCTGGGAGGAGGGTTGCTGTCCACCTCACAGTGCAGCGTCACCGAGCTGCCCTCCATCACCTCAGACGAGACGTTCACCCACACAGAGCGTGGAGCGTCTACAAAACAAAGTTTTCTTTTCTAACGTTCCCAGGTACCAAAGAAAAATCATGAAGCATCTTAAAGAATAACATTCCTTGCTGCAAATTTAGTTTTCTACATCTCTAAAGATTCTAAAATCATTAGCTTGGTTTGTGTTTCTGTACGTACACTTGATGTCTAAGGAGATGAGTCGCTCGTACACCAGTGTGGTGTTGGGGTAGTAGACTCTGCAGCCTAGCAGCTGTCCGTTGTGCATCGGTCTGGGAATGAACGCCAGGGTGCTGGACATCACCGCTGTGTTCCCCTCCTCCACATAGTCAGAGCTGAACTCTGGGTCAGGTAGGTAGTCTGTGTACATCCACTGGATCTCAGGCGTCATGTCCGGGCAGTTATCAGGAACGTAACAAGTCAGCTCCAGGTTCTCATCGCTGACGATCTCCTCCGGCACGTCGATGCTGGGCTGATCTAGAAAAACCACACAAGACAACATTTGACCGTCAGTTACAGGATATTTTCAGTTATGAAAAACTATTGTTGTTTTTTAAACTTACCCAAAACTTTCAGCTCTGCAAAGTCTGGGTACGTATAAATATTAGCTCCACCAAGGTCGGCACGGAAATAGTATCTCCCAGAATGCTCTGCACCAATGTTGCCAATAAGCAGGGTGCAGTTCCTCTGGTTCAGGTCACCCAGCAGCTTGGTGCGCCCCTTGTAGCTCTCATGAACAACTTCTGTGCGCGATTTGAAAACCACAGGGGGGAAGAGCTGAGGGTAAGGCTGGCCATAGTACCAGATCCCATGGATGCCCCGATATGGCCTGATGCTGGATGGATACATGAAGGTGCACGGGATGACCACGCAGGAATTCGTCATGGCTGTGATGTCACGAGGTACCCAGACATTCCACTGAGAGTCGGCATCTGCAACAAAAGACGAGAGATGAGCCAAATTTGAAGGCGATCGTCTTCTGAAAGCAGAAAAGCAAATCTGTTTCAACAAAAAAAAAAAAAAAGAGAATCATGAATTTCTTACTGTGGATGATCAAAAGCAGAGGTAAGAGCAGCTCCAAACACCACATGGTCTCTGCTCAGCGTTGAACCATAGACCTCTGCGAGGAACACAGATTCCGTCAGCAACAAGACAAAGAATAAACAGGAAAAAACATGTCTTCAACATGGAAAAAACATGTCTTCTCCAACATCGTCTCACACACTGACCTCCAAATGTCATTTGGGTTCAACAGCTACACTAGATTTCTTTGATTTTGGCTCCCAAAGGTTTAGCTCAGCATCACATAGACTAACCTTCGTGAGCTAAAGCTCCTAAAAGCCGTCCTCTTACAGCACAAATGCACGCTCAGTGACAGCTAGCAGTTGCTAAAATATGCTTTTTTCCTGAGTTTTCCTGGGTGTTTTTGCGCCGATTGAAGTGCGTGGGAGCTGGTGCTGAGCAATAACAGCACTTCTCACCAGTGATGGATCTTATTCACAGTTTCACTGCGAGTGAGGTCATCTCCAATCAGTAAACAACTCTGGTTTTTTCATAAATTGGGTTTTGCCATTACAGTTTTATGCAAATCCGCCTTTAGTTAACGGATTACTGTTCTCGCCTTCAAAGTTGGATTGAAATGAGTGAAGAGTCAATAATTCCAAAAAATGAAAACTTTTGACAAAAATTTTGTGAGCAACAAAAATGAGAACTTAACCGTAAAAGGATGTTTTGAAACAAACAGAATCTCGGCCGGACAGCTTGTTGGAGGCTCCACAAGAGGGTGTTCACTCACACCCCTACAGCTTGACGGCCTTCTGCTCTGTAAAAAAAATTCAAAAAGAGAGAAAGAAGAATAGAGGAGACATTCATGCGCTGACATCAGGCGGGCTCCTCACAGCAGCAGTAAGTCAAGACGGCTTCAGGCTCGCTCAGCACCTGCCCCGTCCTCCTCAGTGGAATCTGTCATCATGTGTGCCATACGTAAGCCCTCGCCATGAAAGGCCGTCGCTGTTCAGCGAGCTGTGACACCCGGCCAAACACCAGTCACCACACATCATGTCATCAATACATTACTGACACGATTCGTGCAGTGCTAGAAATAAACAACAGCCAGCACAGATGACAGCAAACAATTTGTAAACGAATGCCACTGCGTAAGCCCATTTACTGAGGTGGCAGAATTACCAAGGCGCTTCAAGTATTCTGGGTTTTAGAGCTACCATATTTAAAGTTTTCTTTTCTTGCATTCAGGGAGTCAGAACTCTCCAAAAACAGAATTTATTTGAGCAAAAACAAATAGCTAATGTGGATTTTTCTGTTATAGTAAATCCTTAATGGGATCAATCCTCATAAAAACCCTTATAAAAGCCATTTTTAAAACGTCAACTTTGTTACGACGTCTCTGCTTCCAACGAGAAAACAGTGAAGTGAAAGCAACACATTTCTATCATTCTTTAGGAGCAAAAAAGTCTGGGATCTGTTTAACGAAATTATTTTTAAAAAAAATTGGATTCATTTGTAAAATCTGATGAACCCTTAGAGGGAGAGCAAACGGATCCTCCACTTTCAGCTAAAATAATAATATAAAGCATTTCAAATCAGTACTTGTGTTTTTGACGTTTTACGGCAGGAAAAGAACTTTTAGACTCTCGCTGCATCAGTCTGTCTCAGGTGTGGCTTTATTAAAGACCCAGTCTGAAGAAGGAAAATTGTGATTTTGGCGTTTTTAATTTGTTCTTGCTGCATTTTTCTGATGATGGACATAAATAAATAAAGAAAATTAAACTAAAAATTGTATTTCTGAAAATATCTTTATTCAAATCGATGTGAATCAGGAGCAAAATAAAATTCTGTTTAAAAAAAGAGCTTATTTGTGAATCAGAAAAACACGCTGGGCTCCCTGCTCTGCTCCACAAAAAGGATGGGAAGAGGGGCGGGGTTACTCCACGCCAACGGTTCTGTTTACAATTCAGAGGTGAATTTCTAATAAACTCCTGCCGCTCTACAGAGACTATGTCCTAGGAAACAACAGGTTTTTTTTATTCATAACTAAAAGACCAATGAGAACGCTTTTACAAATGGATCAAAGGATGACTGGAGGAGGTCTTCAAACTACATAAAAAAATGTAAATGTCAATTCATAGAAAAAAAAAAAGATGATCAGATGCACAGAAGAGGAGGATTTCATGCTGATGCTGGGGCAGCCGGTGTGTACAGATGGTCAGATTGAGTGTGCAGCTTCATGACTAACACGTCTCCACATCCTCCAGAGAATCCATGTCAAATATTGGGAACGCGGAACGTTTCTAAAGGCTTAACAGTGCCAATGTCAATCTTGCCAATCATCACACAGTCCCACTGACTCCCTACAAGCTAATAAATGTTGAGGCGTCTGAGTTTATGAAGACTTGAGTTTGTCTAGAAGGATGCTTTTATGATAGCCCCTCATTGTGGTATTTAAAACTTTTGGTCACTAGAGAACACACTTCTGAGTTTATTTACAGGAATAAATAATTGTACCAATTCCAGAGGGATATTAGTGACCCGCTTTTAGTCGTTTGTCAGCTAAATATTTTTGTGTGTCTAATATTTGTTGCTTAGCAGACAATTATTGTTATTAATCTTTGGAATTTAAAAATATCAACGTGCTGTTAGTAAAAACACTACTATAAGAGTATCACAAAGCAATCAAAATTGTATTAAGTAGTTTTTTTTGCATTGTTCATTTTATGTTTAGAACAAATATTTTTGATTAAATGGTTAATTTTCATACTTTCTTTACCCATAATGCCTCACGTCTCACAGCGTTTCTGCAGTCTCAAGTTCAATCCCATTCCCCAACCAAAGCCCAGGAGCGGGATGACTGTGTCCATCCAGCGCCAGCAAACGTGCATCAGCATCAACCGGGGAGTATGGGGCCGGGCAGAGCCACGACACCAACGCCAGCCCCACAACAACAGCCCCATTGAAGGGGCAGACAAACGGCTGGCTCAGAGCGCACACTCTGTGCGTGCACACGTGCACACACGCACTGAAAACACTTGCCTCATACCAGCCTCAGCACCAGGCTCCTGCTGCCTCGCAGTCGCGACTTCCTCACGCTGTTCTCTAAATCCTGGGTGGGAGGTTCTGATGAAGCATAAAACATAAACAGAGGCGTCAGTGAGAGGGAAGAGTAGCGACTGTGCGTGGACAAGTTTTACATGAGTTGTGGGCAGATTTAAATATGCTTTCAACATTTCCAGAGCTGCTCTTTAGCCCACTCTGAATTCCTCTGATCCACCATGTTCCACTGGTGTCCAACATGTCTTCCCTCTGTGAGGAGCTGGGAATCTCTGATTCCACTTTTAATACATGCTTATAGTCAAAGACAACGGTTTCTGCAACATATTTAGGCTAGGAGAAACTTTAGGAAAAGATATGAGTATTTGATGAAATATTTGAATGACTTTGCTGATTTGGATCTTTGACGTTTTACTTTAATCTCCATTCAAACGGTGAAAGCCAGACAACACAAAGTGTGGTCAGATTGAAATGTCACAAACAGAAATATGCTGATGATCTTTCCAGCCACATACAGTTCTAATATTTCCCCTGATGAAGAATGTGTGGAGGCGTGCACCATAAGCACTCAGTCCACACTAGTTTCCATAATGATATGACAAAGAAACGTGTGTCTTCACTGAGATTGTGTTTTCCTCCACTCTCATAAACATAGAGAGTGCGTCACAGAGCTCCAAAGGAATTAAACCATCAGCCAAGTGATGCCATCCACGAGCCACAGAGAACCACAAGGGAATCCCTCTCCCAACCGTCTGGAGAGGAGTTGAAGGAGTGAATGTGGCATTCACTGAACTGTGGACAAACGAATGCACAGCATGCCATAACAACACCCCTACGCCACTTCATAAGATGGTAAAAAAGCGTGCCAACATGCTCTGCCGTGTGGGGCGAGCAGATGTGACTTTTGTTGTGTTTACCGTGTGAACAGGGGGCTGAAACTACATCCATGAGATCAAACCTGAACTTCCAACTTCATCTACTAATGCCAAAAATGAACTTCCAAATGCCTCATTTCCATTTGATAACTTTGTGACTGAAATAAAAAAAAAAATTCTACCGTTTCAGTAAGTTACAGTCAGGTATGATCCCTTCTTTCAGAGAAACAGAATACACTAAGATCTAAATCAAGCCATGACACCTTTTTTATGAGTCTCCTCTCTTTTCTGAAATTGCCCACACAAACAACGGCCTGTTCCAAGGTTTTCATTGTAAACATCGTCTGCAGCCTATGTGAAGATGACCATCTCTACAGCTCTTGGAGAGAAAGGAAACTTTGTGTGCAGAACACTGGCCATTGTGTGAGGGGCGAAGTGGAGGAATCTTTTTTTTTTTCCCGGAACAGACCTGCTCACAGCTTGCGCTTTGCAGCTTGCCTGTGACGCGCAAGCTGATCCACCACCAGCTATAGCTAGCTCAAAATTACTCAGAGGAGCAGATGGGCTAAAAAAAATGACTGCTCCCCCCTCCCACGCGTGTTGTGATGAATACAGTGCACAACATGCACACGCACTTATCATCTATAGTCATCTCTGCATTCACATGTGGGTAGTTCTCAGTTTCAGTTTAATAATTTGTCAAATGTGTTTTGTAAATATTTCATTTGCAAAGCCAATATTTCAAACTTTGTTTTTTTTTCTCTATGGTTTGAAATCTAAAAGTATCTAATTTTTGAAAATATTTCAACATTTTCATCAATAAACTCCAGGTTCACAGAGTTTCTCCCTCATAGGGGATGCAGGATGTTTAGGACAGTAAAGCTTCAGTTGGCAGATCTCCACCAAAAGAGCAGGAGCCCCAACAGCTCCTAGTATTCGTCTCTACTTTGCAAACACGGATCATTTGGCGATCCTCCTCATGTGTGGCAGATGGTGAGCCACAAGCCCCCCCATCCCTTCCGCTCTGAACAAAACTGGACAACATACAGAGCTTTCAACCTGTTCAGGCACACGGGCAAACGACGTGTGGCCCCTTTCCAGGGCTACCTGGAAGCCCATACATGACTTGATCCAATAAACAAGGACAGAAAGTTAAAAAGTTCAGATTTACAAGATGCGTAAGGAGGACTGGGGCAGAAAAATAACTTAATTTGAGATGTTCTTAGTGTTTTAGTAGTTAAATTGATTCTGAAATAAATCAGTAATTCTTTCAAAAGTTAAAAATCTTCAATGTTTAAAATAAAATGGTTATGCAAAACTTTTGGAACTAAAAGTGTCGTTCAAATTTCTAAACCAAACCTAAATGACGTTTGTTTAAGTAATAAGTAGAAAGTACTTCAGTAATTTGTGTAACTGTGGTGATGCGTTTGCTAACCAGCTTCCTGACATTGAAGTTACTCTTGAGCAATCACACTTCCTGTTGTGTCAGCTAGGAAATTTGTCCAGGAATCATTGACATTGTTGGGGGTGAAACCTGGATGCTCCTTTGTGGGTGCACACTCCCATCACAAACACAGTCATGATGGAAGCCCCCTCCTGACTGTTAATACCCTCGCTCCGTTTTCCAAGTCAACTCATGAGTCCTGTGTGTTTGTGTGTAAACTGAATTCCCCTAAAAATCATACAGGACAAAAATAGAGTTGCTAGAAACAAGCAATCAGTGTCCCTGTAAATGTCCTCTTTCAAAAGCTCTAAAATGAGAAAAAAAATCATTAAAAAAATAAAAGAAATAAAAAGAAATCATTTTGAAAATAAAAGGAGCTCCCGCTGCTCACCTGTATAGATGTCTGTGCTGCACAGGTCCTGGGCCAGCGGCGGTCTGTCCCCTCACACTCACACGTAAAGCACCAGCAAGACCTCTCGCCACTCTCTGTACCAAGCCCCAATGCTTGAGAATAAACTGCCCTCGCCGCCGCCACCACCATCACCCCTCCCATATAAAATCAGCCCTTCAGTGTGGCATCATTGTTCTGAAACTTTTCCCCCCAAGGCCATTCAGAAATATGCGGGGGGGGGCACAATAGAGCATAGTGTTCCAGCTCTCCATGACAGATACGGGTGAAGCTTTGAGCTCTAAAGTCTCCGTCTAACTTGACCAATCGGTGCACGCTGGATGAAAGCCAGTCGATCTTTTGAACATGTTGAATTGGTGAATTTGGGTTGAACATGGCAAGAAGTCAGATGGGGGGGGGGGTGATCATCAGAGGGGGTTTGAAGTACAAAGCAAAGGAATTCAGGAAACCTTTAGACAATTCATTTCAGGAGCATCATTGGGACTAAATTAAATACAAGTTAAGAAAAAACATCAAAGAATCCAGACATCACTTTTCTGTTCATCGCTGTTCCAAACTGGATCCCAGAGAAAAACACAATTCCACTTTTCAACATGTCTTCTTACATTTAGACGCTTTCCAGCTGCTTGAAAACAAGCTTCTTTAAGGTTCTTTAAATCTTAGTGCTACAGAAATGATCAAAGTCAAACTTTAAACACTGAGCTTCAGTCGTCTATGACCCTTTTTGAAAGTAGACTTTATATGAAAACATTTTTCTCTTAAATATCATAAATCCTAGAAGCCTGAGCTCAGCAGCAGCAGCAGCTACTTACATTCAAATACTGTAATTTAAGTGGTTTACAGAGCAAAACAGGAGAAGGTGCAGAATGAATTTTGCACTAAAAGTGATCTTTTCTTTTTACTTAAAGGACACAAAACCTGCTTTAAAAATGTTTTTTTATATGAACAATTTAGAACTACAGCAGAAAAACCTACAAAGGTATATGTGCTGAAGAGGTTTTAGTAATTTTTTTTCTCACATTTTACTATGACATAGACTGAAATAAACTTCATCTGAACCTTCCTATGGCATATTTTAAAAGAAAACTAACATATCTGTTCTTTGCTTGAAACGGAAGCCACATATCATAAAATCTTTATTACCACAGATTCATCTTTGTGGTTTGGTCCTTTTCTCTGTGCTAATGTGTCAGAAAGCATCGTCTTCATCAATTCATTCAATTGCTCAGAGAGAAAAAAATATCAACAAAATTGGGGGGGAAAAAAAAAAAACTGACCACTTCTCCAAAAGTGTAAGGCACAATAAATTGGGAAGTAATGATAAATCCGTTTCTATTCCAACAATCCAAACAGTTCGATCTCTCTGAGGCAAGTTGTTAAATCTATTCAACCTATACAATAATAAAACCATTTCAAAATTAGATCAATTGATAAATCGATTGGAAAACAACATTTAGATTGAGGTACGTTGGGTTTATTTTACTATAACGTAAAAACTACCAAGTACATCACAAGTGAGAACACAAAACAGTAAAAATGATTAATAATAATTAATAATGTGTAAAAAACACTTTGAATTTAGCAGACATGTGACCGTAAAGTGTGCTAGAATGTTCCAATAATGTTCCCTTTGGATTCTTTGGATGTAGAAAAACAACAGTGGACTGAACTTTAGGAAACTAACATGTGAATGGATAAAACATTCATTCTTGTTTTTACACATTTAATTTGTACTTGATTTTCATTAAAGAAAATCTAAGGAATCTGGAAAAGTTCCCCTGAATTGTTCAGTAGCAGCTATTATCTCTGAGTCACACTGGTTGAATATCTGGCTTAAGGTGTGCTGGATCCATTTAAGATCAGTGGATCAGATCGTTCAAAATCAACCATTATCGACTATGAATCATATTATCAACCACAAATTATAAAATGAATTGAATTGTTAAACTGTATTCAAATCTGACTAAATGAACAGCTTTTCTAAAAAGGTCATTTGACTATTTGAGAACTAAGTCCAAACTGTTACTGACACTTGATATATAGATATATCAATATAGATATGGATATTTTTTATCTCAATTTTTTATTATTTATACAAAACATAATGAAACAAGAAAAAGACAAGACAAGACACAGTATTCTGGGCTAAAATGAATAAAAATGCAGGTTCACGACATTGAAATTTATACATGACAGAATTTGAACCAATTGTTTATATGCTAAGTAAACTAAACATATTAGAACAATACTACAGAGTTAAGCAATTTGGTTATTAAGTGCCTCAATAATACTCAATTTCTTCAGTTAATTTATTTTAGGGCAAGTTAGACAAATAACTTTTTCACCAAATCAGTCAGACATCGTCTTTAAAAAATGTCTGTTGGGTTTTTGTTGTCCAAAAACCTTATATGATTATTATTATGTTATTAGGTCTGCATCAATGATGTCTACTGATGGCCATTCTGGTTTATTAATAAGTTAATCTTTAAGAAATTTCAAAAGAAAGGCAACTAAACATTTTTCCCCCCAAATGACAGGAAACTTGAAAATTCGTCAGACATCATCAGGGTATAATCTGGAATGTTCCCAATCTGGTGAAACCAGATTTTGACGTTTTTATATGTATATATTTGTACTCAGTTTGATGGAAAACCTAACTATAGAATTGTAATTAAACTATAAAGCATTATAATGTGCACATGTTGTCAGAGAAAACAGTCGTTTTAGAATTTATTCAGCATTTTTCATTTCATAGAATCCCAAAAGTTGATTTTTTTTCCCCTCCCACTTCCTGTTTCCTCCGTTTTCTCAGGGTCGCCCTAGCATATAGAAATGCATAACATGTCATAAAGGTATACAGTGCTGACACTGTTCTGACCACAAAATGATAACCAGAGACTTGCTACCAACTTGCCCCAGCTCAAACAGTAGCCATTGTCTCCAGAGGCCTTCTGGGACAGAACAGCTCGGCTCGAGCCTGACACCGCACAACACCGGGAAGTCGATGCGCACAGATAATTGTCTTTTAATCAAAACAATCCCCTTTTCTCTGGCCTGCTTCGTTTGGCTCCGATTCGTGTTCAACCTTCCCCTCTTGCTTGTAATTTTTTTAAGAGCTTTTGTTGAGCTTGACTACATTTTGAGCTGACTTGGACCAATTAATTAACGGTTTGGTACAAGAAAGGGTGTTTGGATAAATGAGGTACAAATTTCAGCATTTCATCTAATTGGATCCCATTTCAGCATTTAATTGGATCCATACAATTACCTGGGGATTGATTTTTGCTGCAAAAATAATGACTAGTCACCCAAAAAAAATGGTTATTCCTATTTTAAAAAAAAAAGAAATTTTTTAAACAAAACCTCCGTCTTTTTTACCACTGAAGTGTAGCATTTTTTCAGAATGGCCATATTGGAATTGTTTTTCTTTTTCCAAAAGTTTCAGGCAGAATTTTGTACTTTATTTCTCTTTCATGGTATAATATTAACGTTTGAAACTATTTTTTGAAAAAGGCTCTCTTCATGGCAACATGGCAAAAAAATGACACTCAAAAGTTGATTGGGGTTACACCATTTGTGATTAAACGCAATTAAACAAATATGTAATAAAATGAGGCTAAACTGTTTAGAGGTCAGATTGAGGTCATGATCTTTGTGTGACTGCATGAGTTTATGCATTAGGTCATTTGCATATTTAGGACTTTGAAGATTAAAGCAGTTATGGACAAAAACACTGCAAAGGAAAAGTTGCACCTTTGTCCTTTTAAGTGAACTAAGGCGAGCAAAAGCATTTAAAGCAACACAAACATTTATGTTCCAGGGCTGTACAACTGTTGATAATAAACAGTTGAACTGCATTATAACTGCTTAATCACCTCACAGCATGACCACAACAATAATTACTTGAACAGCAGCTCTGTAAAAGAAACATTAAAACAAATCCTCAGACAGACTTTGATTGGATCAATTATATATGTGTTCAAAAGTTATTAGAAGCAGCTAAATTCAAAACTGTAATCAGTCAATTTGGATCTTTTTTATAGTGTTTTATTAAGAGTTGTTGCAGGCTGTTGTCCTATTTTGTTTTGGTTATTTGTGGTTCTGATTCCTAAAGGAGCAGCTATAATCTGAAATGTGTCCCATTTAGCTGAAGTTCCCACATTCCACTCCAAACTGTCATGTCGCCTGTTAAAAATGTTTGAATTTTTTGCCTCTAATTGCAGAAACTTATATTGGCAAGAAATAACCATTCTGACTGGATCAAAAAGGGTTTTTCCATTTGGTCTTTAAACATGAAATACATCAAAACTGTCAGCAGGAAGCATAGCTTTTTTATGCATTATTCTCTGAAACTAATGACTGAAAATGGGGACACGGGTCAAATTTATCTTAAAACATACATGGTATAATATCAAAACCCTCAACTTGCATGATATTCTCTTTGTTGACATCCAAAAGCCACAATCCACTACAAATCCTAAAACAGTTTGAAAGGTCATAAAAAACAAGAAGTAGTAAGGCGTCGTACCCTAAAAATCCTCTCCAAATGCATGAACACAATGAATTGGAGGCTCTTACCTTATCAGCTGATCAGAAGCCAGAGAGGCACAGTGGTCCTCTTTGCTTCAACGATCGCTTTTTCTGGCGCTCTCCCTCCTCCCTCTTCTCTTTGCTCCCTGTGTCAGCAGATTGGTTTTTTGGCATACCGACTTGTATTTTTTTTTTTTTTTTAATATGTAAACAACTTGAAAGCTGCTACAGATCTTAATCCTCTTGTAGAGCTGTGAAGAGTCGATTCCTCCTCACCAGTCTAAAAAAAAAAACTGCAGGCAAACAAGACTCAGTCCATGAAAATGTAAGATTCATGTATGATCACTTTTGAAAATCATATTTTTTTCTGGATTTTACAGGGGAAACGAGAAAATCTTACCTTGGAGGATGGTAGACAACAGGAAGGTTGAAGAACGACAGTAAACCTTCTTGTTTCAACAGAAATTCACTCAGTCATTTGCTTATGAGATCACATTTAAAGTCAATCTGAATGAGTCAGACGCGCAGATTTGCAGCAGAAAACATACAAAAGGTGGTTATGTACCCGTAACACTTCCTCTCAATCAGAAACTAAAATGAAGCGTAATCTAGTCGTAAAATTACAGAGAGATGGAAGTCCAAGTCCTGAGGTCTAATTTGGAAAAAAGTTGAAAGCATCTTCCTTTTTGATCATTTTGGCAGTCCTGAGTTAACTGGATCTATTTCACTAGTCCAGTTTGAGAGGGAGATGGTTTAGCTATAAACACATTAGAGAAACACAGACAGACTGTTTGCTTTTAAAGGAAAACTCATCAAGTTTGGACAAATAAATCAGCCCCTGATATGGAAGAAAATTTGTTTTCTAACAAAAAGCCAATGCAGTTCTAGAATATCTATTTCAATGTACAGTGTTCCTTCATTTATCACGGGACTTAAGTCTTAAAAAAATAACCCAAGAACAGCGAGAATCTGTCAAGTAGGATAACAGATGTTTAAAATCCCTCACTACACACTTGATCGACTTTTTTCAGACAGATATTTTCACACTTTAAACTCTCATAATTCAATCTTTTATTTAAAAAATAAATATATAATAGTAAAGTATGAAAGTATTTGATTGCGATCAAAGATTTCTGTAGATTCGGCAACCTGAACGCATTCTGTAAAGGAGACGAAGCACAGTGGAGTGATTCCCAATGCTCTACAGCCAATCGGGATGCAGAACACAGAGCATGGCTTAAAAAAAAGTGATAAACTGAACTGAATAAGATCCACAAAACTGCAAGAGCGCGAAAGGTGAACTGCATGACGGCGAGGATGCACTGTATTACAAAACTGAGTCTGTGGATAGTCTGTGTGGAGCTGCAGACAAACCACAGGTTGACCTGACAAAACAGCACCATCTAGTGGTGAAGCAAACCAGTCAGTGTTTCAGGCAGAGGCTTTTATTGTAAAACAATTTCTGTTACATGATCTGATCATTCTTACTGCTTTGCTTTAAAAGTTTGTGTGAATTACATGTGCATGCATTCCAATAAAAAATAAAAAAAACAGGGAAAAAAATAGATATGAAGAAAAAAGATAAAATCTTTGGAACTGGATATGAATTTGCAAAGACCTATTTACAGTGAACATTCAAACACTTGTTAATAAAAAGCAATCATTAAATGTACAGGGTTTCTTTACAAAAAGCACATTTGTCACAAGTACAAAACAAACAAAAAGCGAAAGGTTTTCTCAATTTCTACATAAGCAACTAATCACAGAGAAAAACAAACTATCCAAAAAGGTAAATAAGGCATTTGATCCCAGTTAAACTCGTTTAACCATTCAGATGTAAACACAACAACTTTTATGCAAACGTGATTTTCTTTTTTATTTATTTTTTTATTTTTTTACACACTAAGGCACTTGTGGCAGCCACAGTATCTATGCATGAAAAGGCATGACATGTTTAATGTGTGTGCAGCTTTCCTGCATAGAAAACAAGAGTTTAAAACTAAAAGTACATTTTAAAAATACATCTCGAGGGAAATTAAAATTTAGGGTTGAGTGCTATTTACAGTTCTAAAGCAAATTTCATCAATAAGTTGAGATTTACCCACAATCTTTGCTGACTTTACACAACCAGACTTTCCCGACTCACTGCTCCATTCTGCAAGAAAGAAAGAAAAAAGAGAAGAGGAGAGGATCAACATGTTTCATCAAGACTGTTTCTGAAAACGTTTCTTACATAAGAGAAAAACATTCACCCTGTAGGGCGAATTTTAAATTGTAAAAACTGTTTGTTTGTTTCAAGTAAAGCTGCGGGGAGACGCTGCTTAAACCTTTTCTGTTTCTGGTTAAAAGCTTCAGTAAAAAGTCACAGCAAACTATTCTCTTTAGAAAAACTGCAAAGAATTTAGCTTTTAATATTTTTAAGTACATGTTTTTGTTAGTAAACTGATTCAACAAAAGCTGCTCCTGAAACAAACAAAACAAAAAAACATTATTTTGTGAATATTTTCCTTTAAAAAAGAATACAATTTCTGTAACACACAAAAAAAACAAAACACTTTTAGCAACAAATTGACACATTTTAGTTGAATCAAATGTCAAATTTCAGTAATTTAAACCTGAAATCATTCAGTGCGACTCACCTTGCGTAAGTTGGACTTCTTTGAAGAAGACACGCTTTCGTTGTCGCTGTATGGTGGCGGGTAATTATCGTGACGACCAGGATATCCAGAGGGCGGGTTCAGTGGAAGGGGCGGGGCTCTTACCCGGTCCGAGCGGTCGCTCTCACTATCCAGTCGCTCCCTGCTGCGGGCCCTCTGCTGCTCGCCCATCCTCTTCCTCTCCATGGCCTCTCGCAATAGACTGTCGTCGTAGTCGTCCCGGCCTCTGGCTCCCCCGCCATACCGCCGGTCCCTGTCTATGTCCATTAGATCATCACGACTTCGGCTGCGTCGGCCGGAAAGCTCACTAGAGGCCTCTCCCCCTCGTCGTCCTTGACTGCTGGGAGAGTAATCCCGGCGCCCGCGGTCATAGTCCCGGTCGTAGCCGCCGCGAGCGCTGTTGCTCCAGTCGTCAGATCTGCATGAACACAAAACGTTGAGGTGAATGATCTCGCTCACCTAGCGACACGTTGCAGGACAGCGTCTGAAGGTCAGCCTGACCTCTATTTTTATTTTTAAGTCTCCGTCTGTAAGTAGAGGCTAAAAATTGAAACAGGAATAAAATCAGGGGACTGTTTTTACTATTGCCTCGAAGAGAATAGGGAAAATATAAAAAGTTCAAGAGTCTCAAGCAGGCGGGCTCCCCATCCCGCAGCGGGTCTCTGTCTGGCCGCCAGCTCGCGTCCCGGGAGTCGGCATAGTGATGTGGATGGCTCCAGCCCCATGGGCCCTGTGACAGACTGTCCGGGATGCACCCGCCTTCGCCCAACCACAGCCGGGACGGATGATTGCGCCGCGCTGCTGTCAGACCTTTGTGCTGCACCCGTTGCTGAAATCATGCAGCTGCACTTCAGAACGCGTCTGTACCAAACAAAGATGTACTCAAACAAAAAGCAGCATTACTAAGCCGGAAAGTCCCACAGCTCGAGTGAAGAGGGCGGGGGCGTGTGTATGTGCCCATTTCACAAACAAATGGAAAGTATATTAAAACAAAAAAAATCGGAATATTTTCAACTGGGTGTAGCTAATGAGGATGTTACTGGTTTTCAGAGATTTTAAGTTTGGAACATAATGTAATGTGAAAACGATGAATTACTCAAAGATGGGATGTGGCTTTCTGCTGATCAATCATGTCCTGTGCTTCTGTGCAGAAGGGAAACAGAGTTTTAGCTCTTTCTTTGCAGTGGTTGAAAAGGTAAAGTTCACATCTTGCTTTATCTATTGTAGAGGTGCATGGGGCCGCAGTTGTTAGCACTGCAGCTGGGACCTTTCTGTGTGGAGTTTGCGGGTCGACAATTGGATAAGTCGAATGCTGTGTGTCATTGTTACACAAAGATGGCATATGCCACAGTAACACATCCAATCTGTTCACGAACTCAAACCGGCATCACCCGACTGTAACAATCAGTAACAATCAACAAAAATGTGCAAGGTAAAATGTTGCTTTTTTTTTCAGGCCAGTGTTACGTATCAAAGGTTTTTGGTTCCTGGCAGCAAATAGTTTTTCTTATTTTATGGATCAGATCATCTACATAGAGGAATTTGATTTTATTGTTATGTAAAACCAAGAAACACATTTTTTTAAGTAATTTTTTTCTGCCTTTTTTGTACCACAAAAATACAGATAATAGAAAGATAAAAACGTTATTAATCTCCCAAGGGAGAAATCCAGGTGTCTGGCAGCAAAACACACACAAAAACTCACAATAAATAACAATAAAACAATAGATCATAAAATAGCCGTTCATATCAGGCAGATTTGTTACCGAACCGAAATGTACAGAACCGAGCCCTATGAAACTGAACCAGACCGAATTGAGATTTTAGCGGATCGTTACACCCCTATTTTTTTGTTTTACAAAAGATTATTAATCCTTAGATGAGTGAACACATTGAATGCTTGATTTGACATTAAAGCTATGGCACATTTGATGTAAAGTTATTCATTTGTAGAGTGGAAGTCAAAGTCTAGTGGTACTCAGCAGAACTCACCCTCTCCTGCCTCTGGGCTCATCTGGGCGTCTGTGCGGAGGGTCGTCATCTCTTGGGTATCGCCTTCCAATGTCATCCAGGTTGTCCATGGAGCGAGCACGCACGCGATCTGCCATGTAACCGTCACCGCGGCGCGGATAATCATCGCGACGGCGGCCTTGCTGGGACACGCTGCTGATCGTGCTCATGGCGTCATCTGGGTCAAACGCCCTGGGTGGGGGCTGGGAGCGACCCCCCCGGCCGCGAGGATCCGCATCGTGCAGCGAGCTGACCTCACTCATGTTATCCACTGAAAACATTCAAAGAGAGAAGAAATGAAGCTCACAAGAAAAAGTTATAACTGTGTAGGCGACAGACGAGAGAGTAATTCAGCATGACAAAGATTACCTTTACTTCTTACTTTAATCCAAATGAAACGTTTATTCTAATAAGGAAAATGAGCTTATTTTAAAGATACGTCTACATTTTTTAAATATATTAAATACATTTTTTTAAACGAAAACAATAAATGAAGATTGCTTAAAAACAGTCTTCAAAAAGAGATTAACATTTTTTCAAGAAACTAAACAAGAAGGGAAACTAATTAGAAGCTAAGTTTCAATAAAATAAAAGTAAAAATAACTTTTTGTGTGAACAAACTGGCATCTATGTATTTCAGTAATCTCACAGTTTGCTATTTTTTATGTATATGTTGAAAAGGGGATAAGAATAAGAAGTACAGAGTACTTTAAATTGTTTTGAACAATTACAAACTAGTGATTTTATCCATTTGTATCCCTAAATGTGAATTAGTAAACTGTTTTCTGATCTTCTTTCTGTGTTTTATGAGTCTGTTAACATGACAGATTGAATGATGGTTCAGTGATTCATGTGGTTTAAGGACAGATCGTCACTCACAGCGTTTGTAACCAGCAGGTCGTGCAGGATCTAGCGTTGCGAGCTCCTTCTCCATATAGTAAATGGCACGTGTAGCATTTCCATCAGGGTCCACCTGAATGCGATACCCGCTGCGAGCTGAAGAGACGGAAAGCAGAGTTATTCTATACGTCTGGTTTGAGACCAAACCAAGCCTTACCTTGACATTTATCTGGTTAACAGAATTTTAAAATGAAAGTTTCAAACTTCCACTTGTGTTTTCAGAACTGCTTTACCGCTTGTACCAAGCAGTTTCCATTGCTTTGGGCTTTTCCTTTCTGTTTACTTACTCGGGTCCCCTCTGCCATCCTGACCGTGAAGCAAAGGCACCTGGGATCCCTGTCCAACTGCAAAACACAAAATGTTAAGTGAACGACGGCCCAGCAGAACCAGAATGTCCAAGTCATCAATATTTACCTGAACTGGCGCCGTCGTATTCGTAGCCGTAACCATTGTGAGGGGGCGGCTGACCTGCTCCGTTAGGCAGCGGCAGCATGGGCATGGCATTTGCTTGCGAGCCTCCATATATGGGCGGAGCATATGTGCTGGGCGGATAGAGAGAGGCAGCATACTGACCGGCCATTCCCTTCTTCACTGCTTTCCCTGCCTCGTAGACTGCAAAACAATTAGAGAAGGTGGATGGAAACTTTGTTGTCGTGGAGTTTAAAGGAAACACAACTGTGTGGTGTACTTACGGGCTCGTGGGCAGCAGCAGCGGTCTGGGCAGCAAGGGCAGCTGACGTAGCAGCAGCAGGTGTGAGGGCAACACTGGCACCAGCAAATTCCAATCATGAGCAACAGCAGCAGGAAGCCCAAAACCACGAGGACGACCAGCAGCCAGTCTGTGCAGATCCGCAGGCCAGACAGAGAAGGACATGTGTTAACCCGATGCTTCCCTTCCAAAAAGACCGAAGGATGTGTTACTCTGAAGGGACTTATTAGCAGATACATCTTTATTTTGGGGAAGCGGTAAGGTTTTGCGACATATAAAACCGATTTTTGAAAATAAAAATTGAAGAAACTCATGAATTTGGAAAATTGAAAAACTTCAGTTTGATAATAAAAACAAATAAAATAAAAACAACTCAAGTAAAAGTGCAAAAAAAGGCAAAAACAACAGGAATAAAAAGAAGACAGAGTATAACCTTAAAACATGGTACATTTATGTCATTTTATTTATATATGCAACAGTTAAATAATCACCTAACATTAAAAAAAGAAAAGAACAAGAAAACTATTATTCCTCCTTAAAAAGAGAAGGAAAACCAGATCAAAGGTCTTTTCATTGTTTTTTGAAAGAGTGAATGAGAACATTTTGCCTGTAGTTTCTGTTCTCAGACGGGGTTACCATGGTGATTGGGCAAGCCAAATACATTAGCATAACACTCAAATGTTTTTCCCCCCAAACTGGAAAGACATGTTCAGTCTGAACGTTTAGGCTGCATGTCCCTGCAATCCCTCCCATCCTCTCTTCAAAGAGGTGGACAAACTGAGAAGTATGGAAGCATTTCTGTAGCATAATTAAAAAGCAAAGTCAAAACCAGAAATGCTTTTTCATTTTCAAAATGAAGCTGCATTTTTTGACTCAAAATTAAAATGAAAAAGCAATCCACCAAAATGCTTTTTCATTTCCTTCCTCAACACAGCTTATTCTGTCACTTAATTAAAATGAAAATGAAAATGGTATTTGACATTTCATTTTCAAGACGTTCCATGGTAAGTGTGTAGCATAATTCATTTAGAAATGTCTAATTTGACCATTAAAATGGATTAACAGAAATGCTTTTTCATTTTCAAAATGAAGCTGCATTTTTTGACTCAAAATTAAAATGAAAAAGCAATATTTCAGAATGCTTTTTCATTTCCTTCCTCAATACAGCTTATTCTGTCACTTAATTAAAATGATAAATAAAATGGAATTTGACATTTCATTTTCAAAAAGGTCCCTGGTAAATGTGTACCAAAATTCATTTAGAAATGTCTTATTTGACAATTAAAATGGATTCACAGAAATGCTTTTTAATTTTCAAAATGTAGCTGCACCAAATGACTCAAAATTAAAATGAAAAAGCAATACTTCAAAATGCTTTTTCATTTTATACTTAAAACCGCTTATTCTGTGTCATAATTAAAAAAATAATGCAAAGAGGGGATTGCATTTGCATTTTAACATCCACCCCGGGCA
The DNA here is from genome assembly GCA_023969325.1 of Oryzias curvinotus. NCBI lineage: Eukaryota > Metazoa > Chordata > Actinopteri > Beloniformes > Adrianichthyidae > Oryzias > Oryzias curvinotus. The sequence goes on from CM043721.1 coordinate 28,586,762, forward strand.
CGTTGTCACAATATTCAATTCGAAAAAGCATTAGCAGAGGGGAGGCGGGGCGATGACGTCACTGCTTTCGTCGTGTGTGTCCGGCCGTTGAGAGACACACACACACACGCACCACGAGCAAACTGTTAGCGGCAGAGAAGACGGCTTTGAGTTGGTTGTGAACTTCTGATGAGTTTCCACAGCTTCTCAGGACTACATAGCAGCATGTCCGCCTTCTGCGGTCCTCCTCCTGACGCACCGCGGACAAGCTTTGTTCTGCGGACTGCCAGCTGCCTCCGCATAGCGGAGCGCGAAGCTCCGATCATGATCGCTGAAGGCGGAAATGCTGCTACGATCATCTGAGAAACCATCATATGAATTTGTGTTTAAAAGTGGTGTCCAGAACAAAATAAAGACAGATGTCAGTACCACATATTTACATATTTATTTGCAGTTTCGCGCTGTATTTGCTGTTTGATGACAGCTGGAGCCCCATCAACAGACAGCAGATTTCTCCATGCTAAACGTTTGCTGCTTGGACCAAAAACACTCAGTCAACGCGAAGCTGCAGGAGACTGTCTTCATAATGTGCTTTTATTACAGTTATGATAATATTTTACGGCCTACTCTGCTCGATAATATGTTTTTAAATCGGTGCGGTCAGACGACGCTGAAGTTGGTTTGCGATTGAGTCAAAAAATGCAGCTTCATTTTGAAAATGAAAAAGCATTTCTGTTAATCCATTTTAATGGTCAAATTAGACATTTCTAAATGAATTATGCTACACACTTACCATGGAACGTCTTGAAAATGAAATGTCAAATACCATTTTCATTTTCATTTTAATTAAGTGACAGAATAAGCTGTGTTGAGGAAGGAAATGAAAAAGCATTTTGGTGGATTGCTTTTTCATTTTAATTTTGAGTCAAAAAATGCAGCTTCATTTTGAAAATGAAAAAGCATTTCTGGTTTTGACTTTGCTTTTTAATTATGCTACAGAAATGCTTCCATAGAGAAGCAGCTTTAGCGGCAGACTTATACACCCCCCCCCCCACCCCCCACTGTTCTAGAGAACGATACAGGAAGTCATTCCTGCCTTTAGACTTCACAATTCATCTGGCAGACTTGGATGTCCATAAGATTTTTGAGAGTTTCCGACTGTATATATTTGTATTTTTTTTTCTTTTCTTGCCTGTATATTTTGTGTCTTGTTTCTGTGGTGCTGCTGATACAACCAAATTTCCCTTCGGGGATAAATAAAGTTGATCTTGAATCTTGAATGTCACAATGATCACAACATGTTCAATGTTATCAGTGAAAAAAAAAAAAAAAAGAAAACAGCTGTGCAGAGAACTATGCTTTTACATCTGCAGACCAACTGCAGCCACCAAGAAACCGAGCAACAATCGAGTCAGAAATGCAGAAACTGAGGAATATCCGTTTGACCAAAGACAAGTGAGTCACACCCAATGCCAAACTTGCATCAATGCAACAACCTAGAGACAATAGTGATTTTGTGTTTGTCAAACCAACAACAACTTCTACATAACATAACAGCTGCTTGAAACATGTTCCTAAAATAGAGAAGTGCTTTCTGTGAACTGTATTTTTTTTTTTTGGTTACATCATTCCTTTTGGTCGAGTCAGAACCCCATCACCACCAGCCAACCACGATTTCTGGCTGTGTATGTTCATCACAGGAAATTGAGTCTCATGTTAGTGACGAGATGTTAAAACTCTAAAGGATGCTTTGTAGAAATGACAAGATTGATTTAATAAAGAGAAACTGAAACAGAAGCAGATCTATTTGGAGTAAATGACATTAAAAAGAGAATACTCCAGAAATGTGCTGGCTTTAAAGTGTGGGTGACATGACCTATTTTAATAAGCCAAAATATAGTAAATAGTCTCTATTTCATGTTGCGATTGTTTTTAATATTTTTCGAAAAAGAATAAATAGCGAAAAACGCGATATAAACAACGAGGACGGCCGCCGGCTTCACGCATTCCGCCGTATTCGCGCCGCCCTGTTTGTGACGTAACGAAAGGCAGACAACATGGCTAGCACCGATAGCGAAGCACAGAGTGATGCTACCGTCTTCCAGCCAAGACCACTTAAATTTGTTTTTTTTTTTAATCGTCTTCTCACAACTGAGGTCGTGACCACGCTCAATAATGACGATGCCCGCATTATTGATCGCAAACTCTTCAGATTTGTTTGTGAAAGTTTAGCGTGTGTCCCCCAGTTTTGGTCTCTAGGGGATCCGTCACGCTGACCACGTGGTACAGACAGAGCCAATCAGAGCCGTCGACGCATCCGAAAGCAACTAAAACGTCCCGTCATTGGTCAATTAGGCCGGGTAGACGAGAGATAGCCGCGACCATAGAGGAAGCGATCCGCAGAGAAATATAGAAAATAAAGCTAAAACTCGCCGATTTCAGACAATTTTTTCATCCGGAAAGCGATTTGTCCATAGAGATCAGGTCTTTATTTCCAGGAAAGTACGTTCGGTTTGCTCGAGGGCTTCGGTTTTGCCCTCGTGCGTTGAACTTGTTTTGTCCATTGTTTCAGCAGCGTTTCTTGTTTTGGGAATTTATACACAGATACACTTTCACTAGATGTATTGCTACATCCAGCTGCCACACAACGACTTGGCATGTTGATGATTAACAGAGAATTAACGAGAATTAACGAATTAACGATAATTAACGAGAGAAACGAAGACTACCTGCTTTGTTTACCTGCTGTCCGAAGCGGAACTACGGAAGTCAATGCCTTTCGTGACGTCACAGGTCATATCGGGGTCACTTCCAGCCTGAGCTCTTAAATTCAAATCTCTGATTCCTTCGAAAGATGTCTATTATTCATATGCTTCGGATTTTTTTCGACGGGAACTATTGGTATCAATAGAATCAGCGTTTAAAGGGCTTTTTTATTTGACAAAGTTGTTCAAAGCATGGCATCCACACTTTAAGCTACACATGTGCCAGAATATAGCTACAATCTCGTTCCAGTTTCCTTTTTGATCATCAAAGGAAGACTGCAGTAATTTAACATTTCAGCTGTTTAAACAGCTTTCACTGTGAGACTGAAACTGCTAAATCAAGTGGCTTGTACTACCTTCCATTATCAGTAAGTCAATGCCAGGCAGGAGGTCAGTAGTATTAGACTTTCTCTCTGTGAAAGAAAGATAAAGCCACAATTACTTTTAAGCAGCATCTGCTTGTTTTTTTGTTTGTTTTTTTACTGCCCACAGCTTTTGACTCCAAATACTTTTGAGAACTTTGTTTGTGGCAAGTATCTTTCATTAAGCCCCAGAAAAAAAAGGAAGAGTCAGCTCATAAAGGTTTTTGGGAACTTTTTGTTCCAAATGGTTTGGTATTCATTTCGGTGGTAGAACAGAAGATTAAAAAAGAAGGGGAGAAGAAAGTATACATCGACACACCAATGCTTGGGTTCTCATTTATTATTTGGACACTCACCAAGAACAAGTAGCTCTGTGTAGTCTTCACTAGTCCCTGTGAGATCTTGGGATGAGATGACGGAGCAGTAATACACACCGCTGTCTCCCCAAGCAGTCTGTACGATGTTCAGGTCTGCCTCTGGAAGCAACATTTTTCGTTAGTTATATTTCCAACCATAGGGCAGACTTAAAATGCTTTCATTTTCCTAAAAACCGACGGAGGGTCTTTTTTATCCAATGTGCCTGATGAAAACTCAAATGAATTGACTGTGGCACACAGCGGCGCTATAGTACAACTACAAACCCACAGCGCTTGATGAATTGTTGGAGCATCACGGTTATCACAATCACTGACTCGAGGAGGAATATGTACCGGGACTGTGCTTCAAAATAATGAGACCGCTTGTTTTATATTCACGCTGTTGCAACTGAACAATGTTGAGAGGTATTGTAGTCTGATGTTTTAATTCAAATTCAAGTTCTAAATTTGATACATTTCAGTAATAGCTAGAAGCAAAAAATAGTAAATAATTATTATTTTTCTGATAGAAATGAAAATGGCGCCCTTTGCGTCCTTGAGTTTCAAAGACTGGAACACTTAGAAGTCTTTTTAAAAAGATAACTTTTTTAAACGCAGCAGACGGCAAAAAAAGCCACGTAGAAATAAAACAAAGTAGTTTCCTCCATCAGTTAGGTTTAGAGATCTTCGTGACACTTTCACAGTTGCTAAGTCATTTAAACCGCAGATTTAAAAGAAATGGGTAGACACACGGGCCGCACTTTAGAAACTGTGTCAGTATGAGTCAGAATGAACCTATTAAAAGAATATGTCCTATGTTCTTTGAAGTAGTGATGTACTATGAAAAGACAACAAAGTAGTTCTAAAATAATTTGAATCATAGTCATAAAACTACTAGCTGTTGCTTTTTCATTAAACTTGGGTTCATTATTGTTTATATGCAAGCATTTGAAGGTCAACCACAGGAAGAGAACATCTGTGTGTAAATTAGAGGAACTAAAGAGAAACAGTGGGGTTGTAAGAAACAGAGGTGAAGAAGGTGGAGGACCGAAGTATTTAGGGCAACAGATGGTGTGGAAAAGAGGTGAAGAGATTTCTGCAAGCAGACTGGAACAGCCAGAGGATCTGTTTTAGGATTTTTAGGTATGTGACTTAAAAGCATCAACAAGAATGACAGGAAAGTTTTATGGGATCCACCGCGTTTAGAGATGGTGAATGTTTTGGAGATAAATGCAGGGAAGCAGACTGAGAAGGTTTAGGTGGTCAGAGGAGGAACAGTGGATATGTTGATGCTTAAGGCGGAGCTGCCGGGATAGAGGCCTAGAGGAAGACCAAAGACGAGGTTCATGGATGTAGTCAAGAAGAGCACGGGAATAGTTTGAGAGTTAGAACAAAAAGTGACCCCTGAAGCTAGCAGCCAAGAGACAAAGAAGCACAAGGCTTAAATTATGAGCATTAAGTGTAGAATATAATCTGCAGTGCTTACTGTCATTATAAACCAGAAAATGTGTTATATTTTTAGCTAAAAATATTGTATATCTTATTTTTATAGAAAGTATTTCGTTTCTGGGCAAAAAAAAAGCAAAAATATTTGTCATATCTGCAGCTAAGAAACTGGCAAAATCCCTCGATAAAAATCAAAATATGGAAGAAAATTTCTGCTCGAGTTGAAAATGAATTTGAATTATTTTACCTTTTATAAAAATCATATAACTATATGGCTTTAAAAGTAAAGACCTGACTAAAAGATTGAATGTGACTTAAAACAAAACGCCAGCGTTTGTTGGAAAGCCTTAAACAAAAAATCCCTACTTCCTTTTAATAAACTTTTTATTTTTGACTTAATTTCTTGATTTTTTTTTCCCAATAAAACTAAAATCTGTGATTTGTCTTTAATGAACTCTTTTAAAACACCCCTAAAAAATTAGTCGCATAAACAAATGTGCACAAAAAGGGGCAGATCAACTTACTGTTCAGGATGGAAATTTTTCGACCCGAGTACTCTTTGCCCAAAGTAACGGCATCTCCCTGCTTGGAGGCAACCACCCGGACCGTCCTCTGACTGTCTCCACATTCAATAGTGGGGTTATAGTTGGGGTTGTTCTGTGACAGGATGTTATCTGCACTGCTGGGATTGAGGGCAGCTTGGACCGGGTCCCGGCAGTAAGATTTGTACTTCCATGTGATCACAGGAGGCTGCGAGGCGGTCGTCTGGAAGTCACAGGTCAAGGTGACGGGCTGGAATAGGATGACGATGAATCTCTTGGTAGGACAAGTGACTGTGACAGCCAGGGAAGACTCTGGACAGAACAGAAAGACGTTCATATTTAAATTGGCCTTAGAGGTACATGACGAAACATGAAATGCAGCCGACATTTTGCAACAAGGGGGAAATGTTACTCAGTCCGTCTAAACATTTAAGGTGCGGCACATAAACAGCATTACCTCACTTCAAGTATCGCTGTGCGTGGCAGTTATGAAAAACCACACGCCAAAAAAACATGATTCTAACTGTCAGTGCAAAGATTCATACAACAGTCAAAATGCAATGATAAGTTGATTTATTGTACTAGAGACTGCTTGTTGGGAATGTAAATCTATAGGACAAAACCAAAGTTACTTTGCTTTGTGGCTTTTCTGCTTCCTAGTAGTGGATGTGATCACACTAACTCATGAAAACACTACATGACACTGGCTTTAGTAAGAATTCTCCTGCCCACGTGTCTAATTAACTAGGAGACTACTAGTTTCTGGCATGGGTCATAAAACTCACTACCGTAGAAAAAAAAGAAGGAGCAGCTAGTCTTGATTATAATGTCAAAAAATACCAAGGTTGTTGTTAGCAGGGTTAACAATAACTAAACAAAAAACAGCATAATTTCGCAAACTTGTCACACGCATGTTTTCAAAATATGCACACACAAAATAAATTTAAAAAAAAACCAACATAACCATTTTAACATGCTTAGCAATAAAAAAAAAGTTTTATAAAGGTTTTTAAAATTTGAACTAAACAAGAACGTTTACAATTTGTAAATTGTGCTACTAAATACACAAGCACATTGAAACTAATAAATAATTGTCGAATAAATGCGTCAAACAAGGAAAAACGGAAATAATCACGGAAGAGGGCCCACCCAGTCAGTGGAACGAGAACTACTAGGCCAACTTACCTGTCGCCATTAAAAACGCAACGATTACCGCCCAAAACATGATTAATCCGGTGATTTCTGCCTTTTTAATCAACCAAAGTAATCAACTCACTAAAAAAAAACCCTTATTAAAACTTAAAGTTATACATAATATAAAACGGGACCGTTGTTTTGTTCAGCCAGGTAGCGTCGCCTCCATTTTGTACCTTCTTCTAGAGAGAGAAAAAGGCGGTCCCTGAATGTTTCAAGCCACCGATACTGTCGACAGGTAAACATTCACACAGGTGGAGAAACCATTTTTTTCATGGGTGGATTTTGTTCAACAACTGGTTTAATTTAGTTTAAGAAACGTGACTCCAACGACAGAGAACAGATATAAATTAGAAAAAAGTATGAAATTCGCCGACAAACATTACTTTTATAGTAATATGTTTCCTTAACATAAATACGTTTTACTAGCACCCTACCCATACTCCCTTTTGGGTTGGTACAATCCACAATCTGATAAGCGATATCAAATTACTGTTAATGATAAACTTTGAAAACAGCGAACAGAAACACTGGAATTATTTAACATGAATGAGATGTGAATAGTACTTAGACTTGTAATTTGTAGTTTTTATCAGAGGGTATATGTGTTTTATTTATTTATGAATTTACTTAAATCTTTTCAAGGTGCTTAAAGAAAGAAAATAAAAAAATACAGAAAAATGTGCGCTCAGACCCCCCTGCATCTAGGTTTAGTTCAATAAATGATGTTGTATTTATATTTATATCGTTGGATTTCTTTAGTAGCATATTTTGCTTTTAATTGTATTTTACTTAATTTGTTATCATATTTGTATTTGCTCTGGGAATGGCTGGACCAGAGAGACAAATTTCCTTTCAAAATGACAAATAAAAATCCTTGAATCCTTGAACGTAGGTGCAGACAGAGTGCTGTGCTGAGTTATTGCATAACATTAAAAAAAAAAAAAAAGAAATAGTTGAGTAAATGTGTGCAGGACACAAAAGAACAACTTTCATTTTTGAGAAACCTTATGATGAAAGAAAAAAAATCCCAACTTTATACTTAAAAAAAATAGGAAAAGAATGGTGTTTGTGTAGTAAAAAAAAAAAAAAAAACAAGTACAACTTTTTGGTTATTATTATTATTTATTGTAACAATAAACAAAGATTAAAGCATAATACAATCAGCTAAAGAGGAGAATTCATTTGAAATTTTTGTAAAGACTTAAAGGGCCTATATCATTATTTTCTTATGCCTTTGAAAGTAAACTTTATCCATAAATATGACAATATGTTACCTTTCACACCATAAAGAGTGATTTTTTAATGAAGTACGAGTTATTTTTACTTTCTACCCAGAAGAAGGACAACTCGAGGTAGAGGCACCAGTTTTCGCTCCTTGTGAGTGCCGCCCATTTCATTGTGTCAACCTAGAGCTGGTGTTCTAACGATCTGTTCCCCTACCTCTTGAGATTTTTCAATCTGCAGCACACAATGATAGATATAGCTATTCAAATGTCCTGATCTGCTCCGCTGATTGTAAGAGACCTTACAATCACAATTAGGAAAAGTGACTAAAACTGAACTCAATTTATTTCCATAATGTGATTTACTAGCATAATTTTGGGGGATGTTTATATTTTTTTCTTTAAACAAACAGTTTTACCTGCAGACACACAGCAATCTAGGAAAATCAGCTGCTAAGTTAATTCAGTTGTGAGTACATGTTGTATATCCACATCGATTCAGGCCCGCTAATAAAAAAAGTATTCCAACCACGATCAAAAAGAGAGCTGTAAAACAGAGAAACACTGCTGTCATTTGGGTCAAGACAAATCAAACTTGAAACTGCTCAGAATTCCTTTACATTTTAGTGCAAACATTTTATACTTTACAGGCTTTCCATGCGTTTAATTAACAATAGTTTATACGTACCACCAGCAGCAATCAGTCCAAAGTGAGTATGATGGCTCAACCCTAAAAATAGGAAAACACATTTTATTTATTCATTGTTCAAGAGACTTGGACTTTGATTCACTTCTGCAAAACTCTTTCAAAGGATCCTTTGAACAGCTTCCACGAACACTGAAGAGTTTTAGAGAGTGATTTCTAAATAGAATTTTTTTGTAAAAGTCAGACAGAAGAAATCATCTTATTATACCTGGTCCTTCTAAATCAGTAGACATTGTCAAGTAACAGTCAAGACACAGACTTATTCCATTTTGTTTAGCCTTCACTCTTTTCTTTGCTGTGCAGGTTGGCGGAGGCTTCACCTGAAGGGTTCCGCCCACTCACCTGTGGCTGAGTGGAATGGCGCACAGCCATCAAATCAAACTTTTAAATCTATTAAAAAGAACTTTTTATGCTTTGCGAAGCTAAAATCGCTTTACAGTTTAAAAACAGACATTACTAAATTACTAATCCTTCACTGAACCTTGCCTGATCTTGCCTGCATCTGTGGTTGTCCTAATATCATTACGCAAACAAGAGAAACATGTTTGATGACAACACATGTTTGAAGTAAAATGTTTAATTTTACTTCTGTGTATCACGTTAAAGGGAATTAAATGTACTGAATCAAATCAGCGAAGCAAACAAGACTATTTTTCTTTCTTTTTTTTAAATAAAAAAATGAAGATTGAATGAAGCGAGATGATCCAAATACATTGAACCCACCCCCCAACAAAGACGGGTAAAAATAAAATTTGCTCTATCATCAAAGAAGATGCAAATCCATTTTTCCTACAATCATGCTTACAGCAGAGCATGGGGGAAATTACTCATCTAATTCTTTAAAACCGGAAATGACTTCAATGCAAAAGGCATCACCTCCTAACTGCTATGGTGGAGCATGAAGGGCAGCATGGAAGAGTTCAGTATAATATAAGCATGGACCAAAATTAAAGAACGTTGTCACAATAAGCTGGGACCGAATAAAAGTAAAGATAAATATATCATACCTGCGTGACTGCTTGTAGGGTCCTGCTCACCTGAAGGGGACAAAACAGGCTTTTGTGAAAAACATTAGCCAGCACAAGACAAATGTTGGCTGCTTATCCTAATATCTTCTTTAGTTTTAACTGCTGTTGGGCAATTAGTGGCGGAAAAAGAGGTTAAAATACTGGATACTGGGAAAAAAATCATAGCTAATCAGAAGCCTTATTCTACACTGCCCATGGTAACTGTAGTTACCCCAGCTAAACTTTGGCAAAAGTCAATAAGTGGTGACAACTGAGCCCTTAAAGATGGGGAGCCAGAGAATGTTCTCTGTCCAGAAAGTGCACATTTTGAAAAAAGGAACAGAAGGTTTAAAAGAGCAGCAACACATAGAAATATTCAGCAGAGGTGGAAACTGGAGGCATTTCTTGTCTATTTTGTGCATTCTTGTTTCAACACCTCTTCTAAACCCTAGAGCACTTTTGCTATAAAAGTTACACCATCACTTTTGCCGGGTAATTTTCACCCGAAGTAATAAAGCCAACAAAAAGTACTTATCTTAAAAAAATTTGATCAAAAAAATGACAGCACATGATAAATTAGAGTGGGTTTCTTTTATTTTCAACTGTGCTATGTGTAACTAAATGAAAAAGAAAAACTTAGGAAATTCTTAAAAACATGCTCAAAAATGACTAAAACATTAAGCATTGGAGAACCAAAAAATTCACACAAAATAATAAAATGATACTAGAAACTTGGCCCACCCATTCCTGGGACGCGTGAGACATCCGTGGTGAAGGCACAGACTCTTTGAAACGTGACATTGTGAAATTCATGTAAATAGTTCAGTTGGGTGGAAATCACCTGGCGATAGTGCTCAAGGGTTAAGAGACAAGGGTTTGACTCACACTCACTTCACATGAATTGAGAAACATCACCTTCGAGTCCCACCAAGAGCCCCATTTTAATGAACACTAGATCAAGGAAATTTATACCGGCTCACATGACTTCTAGTTATTGATCTTTTTGTCACTTCCAAAGAAGCCAGGACACAAAATTCCATTATTAGTTATAACTGAACAACTCAACTCAACTCAACTCAACTTTATTTATAAGGCACCTTAAACAGAACAAGGTTCACCAAAGTGCTGAACAACACAAAAATTAATAAAAGCACATGACAATAAAAAGCATAAAACACATAAAATAGGTCCGGATTCCAACTCAGTTAAAAGCCAAAGTGAAAAAAATATGTTTTAAGAGCAGATTTAAAAATACTAAGTGAGTCTATCAGGCTACTTGGATGAACAGCCCAAAGTATTTTAGACTGACTGTTAAAGAGCAGTTATCATAAAGAAAGGAATCCTGCTATAACATGCCCCGGAAAACAAATATGCTCATAAATGTAAATGTAAAAGTTTCAGCTACTTTCCTCATCTCAGTAAATATTTGAAGTGCTAATAAATAATTTTTTAGGACAAGCTTTGAAAGTCTGGTCTAAGAAATGAGTCAACACAGCTGGTAAGCTATGCAAAGATGAAGGAAACTCGAAAAGTGCAGTTTTATTTACCACTGAAATGTGAAACAATGAAGATAAACAATAAAGGTTCATCTCGAGTCATAACTCCACAACAAAAATGAAAACGAGAAAATGTAAAAACAACCAACAAAAAGTTTTCCATACTTTTTTGTCAGGTTTACTAAACCAACAATGAAGTTATTCAGTAATAACATAAGTACATGAGCCACCTCAAATGATTGTCACTGATTTAGTGCTATTTTACATCAAACAGAACTGTAGTGGAAGCTTCCATCACAAAACCACATTTGATACAAAAGCCGCTGTTGACCTTTTTCATTTCAGCCAAACCATCATTTGGCTAAAAAAGGAAGTCACCGTAAAACATCATACTTACATCCTCTGGAAACGTAATCCTTGAGGCTTCCGTGGTCACCCTCTGCTTCAATGTATGTGATGTTGCTTGAACAGTAGATGGTGACGGGGGATAGGTCAAGGCATGGCAAACAGCCGTTTAGCTGAACTCTGAAACATCCTTTTCTAGTGTCATTTTGGGTTGGTTTGTCATAGAGGAGTTTGTCGTCAGACCCATAGATGGTATGAAGAGTTTCACATTTCGTATTGTTGCAGGTGAAACAGCTAACTCCATTTAAATCTAAAAAGAAAACAAAAACATAAGAATGTAATAATTAATAAGAACTATTTTCATCGATAAAAGCAATCGTAGTTGATATTTTAGACGTTAAGATTTAAATCAAGATCAAGAGTAATGATTTGTTTATAACAACTTGCCATAAGAGGAAGCACAGGCAGGTACCAACCCGACTGTCATCAAGATTCCAAGATAAACTGCAAAAGGAGCAAGAAAAAGAAGCACATTCCCATCAGGAGTAGCAGTTATTTCAGTTTATATAATGTGGCAGCTGCTGTGGCTGGACAGCCATGAGGTTGGAGACATGTAGGCCTCAACTGCTGGTACCAACAATAACTGACAGAATCAAGCATGTAGCAAAAAGTTAACCTTCCTGGAAACCAAATTAGGAAAGCACAGGCAGATAGTATCTAAATCTCAGTCAACTGTAACTCAAAAGAAAGACTTCAGAAGGCAATATTCCAGTCATAAAATGGTAACTTATGAACAAAAAAATATTAAATTAATAATAAGTCAATAAGGTAAATCAATTATTAGTACTTTAATCTTATTATTTTAAAGTGTAAATATTTTTTTCTTTTTTACAAGAAGCAGATGATTTGACCATGAGTAGGAAAGCGGAATATTTGCAGATGGTCATGAGAAGTTGAACAAAATGGGATTTGAGAGGAAAAGTTCACTTCTTCCTGTTTTTTTGTAAAAATGTTTTTCTTGATTGTTCAGAAAAAATGTAATGCGTTAAACTGAAGCACTCTGGATCTGATTGTTTTGTTTTGTCTTTTTTTTCTTAATTGCTTAAAAAATATATCCCTTGGTGGTGTAAAAGTAAACGTTGGAAGTCTGTTATAGTTAAAAAAAAAAAAAAAAAATTTATAAGGCTACTTTTAGTTGTATTTTGATCTTTCACTGCACCACAATGTCACAAATTTAAATGAAAATACCTCAAAATTAGGCTTTTCATAGCAATAAATAGGTTAGATTAAAAATGGATTAACTAATTCATTAATTACAGGTCATAAGATATATGAAAGCTCAAGTTTTTAATTTGAACAACACATACATAACCCAATTTTTATCCTTACCAGCAGGGCTGATACTTTTCTGTGTTAATCTCCTGTTGGTGTTCTTTTTTCTCCATCCTGGTACACGCCTTGGCGGGATCATTCTACGCTTCTTCATGCATGGAATGACAGAAACTTTACGTTCTGCCTCTGTGATGGCTGCTTGTCCCAGTGAGGTAGTGTCAACTCCCTGCTCCTTTATGTTTTCTAGTTGGCGCAGAAAAAGCAGACTCTTGGCCACAGTGAATGCCTTCTCCTCGTGGGACTCAGCCCAAACAGGCCCTAGTGCCACCTCAGAGAGGGTTTGCTCCTCCTGCATGTTAATCGGCCTCACGGAACTTCGTTTGTAGGTCATGGGCTCCGTTTTTTCAGAGCCATCACTAAATGTGTGGGTCAAATTTGCAGAAATGCCCGCCTGCCTGTCAAATTAAAAGGAACATTTTTAAGAGCTAACAAGAAACAAATAGTTTTTCGAAGATTAAAGTAATGTTTCAAAAGAGCGATACACATTTCTTTTTGAACATTTTTGAGAATAACTAGTGAATGAACATACCCGCTCTCTTGAACGGCAAAGGATCCTAAAAGATCAAAAGGAAACAGGGGTAAATTTCTACAACAGTTTCTATGCACAAGAAAATTACTCTGATCAAGTTTTAGAAAGACAATCCCTTAAAAAAAACTCCTAGTTTTCTCCATAACTACTTAAAAGGAAAAAGTTACTTTTGTGCAAAAAACCCATTTCAAAATGCAGATAGTTGGATGCCACTATCAGTGGCATGTGATCTGCAGTAACACACTCCATAACCAGTTTTAGAACACAACGGTATTAGGAAAAAAAACTGCTTTAAATGTTTAAATGTGCTTTAAATAATATAGCAAAATATAGCAAAGTCAGTATTCATATGTTGAATACTGAATTCAATGAAGAGGAGAGCTTCACATACAGGAAGTAAGAACCACCTCAGTGGAAGGAGATAATAACGTTTCTTGTTCTCTCAAAGCTTAAACCACAGAGTTTAATTACACAAACTTACCTCGTGGCTGAGAATTACAAAATTCTTCAGATGTGAGAGCCATTCTGGTTTCTAGAGGACACAAGCAGAGTTAGTGTAATCTATACTGTCTTAACCGTGCTCTGAACAAATTCAGGAAATTGATTTTTCCTTTCCTTCTTTTTTTTTCTTTTAACCATAAATGACTTTCAGCAACACACTTCCATCTAGTGGTCAAACAATGTTTTTTTTTTAATAGCCAGGATTTTTTTACAAGATCACAAAGTATATATAAAATGCATATTAAGGCTGGATTTGTTTCTGCAATGATATATGATGTTCTTAAATGAGGACACTGAACACATTTTTATCTCTCCCATTTGCATTTTGACGAGGATCAACCAGGCTATTAGTAGATTTAAGTATTTATGCTTCATACCATGTGTTTCATGCAGAGACTTTTTTTACTGTTGGTTTTTCCTTTTCGTCTGAATGTGTTCCTTGAGTTGAGTGAGCTGAGGAAGACATCTGATGGAGACCGGACAAACCAACTACCCAGAGCCTGTGACCTGATTGCACAAAAAGCTCTTGCAGATCTCTGAGAAGGGGGGGGGGGGGGGTCTCTTCTTTCCTCACCCCTCTTCTTATAAATGGCTGTGTGCAGGTCTTGGCCCCCTTTGTGAGAAGTTCAGGGAGTCTTTTCTTTTATTTTAAAGTATAGATAGATAGGCTGTGTTTTATTATATTTATTTCATCCTTTGGCCCAACCTTGGTCCCCACTCTTCTCCTCCCGTTCTGTCAAATAAAAGACACAAAAAATCTCCCATTGTGTGTCTTATGTTATATGGTTCCATCTAGAGCTGGGCAATATGGGCAAAAAATAAAAAAAATTAAAATCTCAGTTTGTTTCTTCCAAATTTTATTTTCGATTTTAATAAAAACATTTCTCACTGCTTTTACTTTCTTTAACAAAAATTCCCAGTGATGAAATATATTTAATAAAAACTATTTAATTTTAGTTCTCCTTTGGAAATTGACTCTAACAAAAAGTTCAACAAAATACAGGCTGTGAAAATGTTTGCAGAACGGTGCGGCAGAAGTTTTGTGAGCTACCGCTAGCTTGAGCTCTCATAAAGAGAAAACCTAGAGCACGTGGCAGAGCATTTTTAGGTAGCAACAGCTTTGACAGTAATTTTGCTGCTTGTGGTTTGATGCTCCAAGTTTGATGTTACCGCCCCGGAGACCAAACCTATATTTTTGACTCATCAGCCAAGTTGCAGATTAAAGATGGTCTATGAAGACTCTTATTCATCCAGGTTGATTCCATCATAGCAGTAGGTTTAGGGTTTGTCATCTGGACTTAGCTTTAAAGTTAAAATACATTTCACCTCTTATTCAAAAGAATTGACAAAGCCTTTTGGATAAGAGGTGAAACGTCTTCTAACTTTAAAACTAAGTCCAGATGACAGCCCCTAAACCTAGTACTATGACAGATTAAAGCTAAAAAAAAAATCTACTGGCAAAATGATTTTATTATTTGGCAAAGAAATTAAAAACATCAGATAACTATTTATTTTTTCAATGGAACAGCATTATTGATTTCTGATCGATCTTTGCTCTCTGCTTTGGCGTTTTTAATGCTATCTACGAAATATTTTATTTTCAATCATTAAGAAGTTGTTTCTGTTTTCTTGCTGAAAAATGGCCCCACGAGAAGCTAGGAAAATAAAATCTCAATTTTCCCAAGAATAAATCATCTAAATCAGGGGTGGCGAACAAGTTTGACACCAAGAGCTGAAGTTTTTCACTGTGACAGTCAAAGAGCCACACCACACACTGACCTGCCAAGACGTACACACACAAACATGCAGTTAAACCAATACAATACAACAGCAAGTATTCTACTTGTGTTTATTTCAAGGAAAGTGTCCACCCTCAATACACACATCAAATGCAGCTTAGCCAGAGTTAACACAGCGACTACCCTGGAGGTCAGATACCCCCTCCACACACACACACACACACACAGGCACCTCTCTCTCATCTAACACACACACACACTCTATCTCACTCTTTTCTCTACCTCTCTCTGACACACACGACTACTCAGTGATGGGCGGTGAGGTTGATGACTGGTAAGGGACAGACTTCAGAGGAGTCAGTGCCTCACCAGCACCAGCAGCCCGACTGTCATCAAGATAAACTGCAAAAAGGAGCCAAGAAAAAGAAGCACATTCCCATCAGGAGTAGCAGTTATTTCAATTTATATAATGTGGCAGCTGCTGTGGCTGGACAGCCATGAGGTTGGAGACATGTAGGCCTCAACTCTGGTACCAACAATAACTGACAGAATCAAGCATGTAGCAAAAAGTTAACCTTCCTGGAAACCAAATTAGGACAGCACAGGCAGATAGTATCTAAATCTCAGTCAACTGTAACTCAAAAGAAGGACTTCAGAAGGCAATATTCCATTCATACAATGGTAACTTACGAACAAAAAATATTAAATCAACAATAAGTTACATCAAATAAAACGAATTTCATCTTTTTATCTTTTTAGGTGTAATTTTTTTTTTTTTTACCAGAAGCAGACTATTTGACTATGAGTAGGAAAGCGACATATATGCAGAAGGTCTTAAGACGTTAAACAAAATGTCATTTGAGAAGAAAAGTTCACTTTGAAGCATGGAGATTCTGTTGGAATGAAAGCGCACAGACGGGGGTTTAAAATTCAAGCCAAAGATTTATTACCTTAACAATATTTCAAATACAAATATCCGGGCTCAATCAATGTCCCTGAATGCCTTTTCATTAAAACAGGGCTCACAGCAGGAACACAAAGAAAAGAGCACTGTTTCTCTCCCTGCCCGCAGATTCACACAATGTATGGATGACTATGTAAATGCAGAGAGGAGGGTGAAGTATCTGTCTGGTCAGTGGTCTTCACGGTTCCCAGGGCCATTAGCTGTCACGTAACCATCTGAACAGAGAGAAACCAGAACACAACCTATGTTTTTTTAAAAATAACGGGAAGAAGTTAAAGAATATATAACACATAGAACTTGAAGAATATATAAGCCATAGAACTGCTTCAGAATTATTTTCAGCAGATCATGCCTGCATACATGTTAGAGGCCCCACTGCAGTTTAGAGGAGCAGACACATGAAAGGATATTGTGGAGGTGGGTGCCAGGCACTCATGGAAGACTCTATGTACAGTCAGGACCATAAATATTTGGACAGAGACACATTTTTTCTAATTTAGTTTCTGTACATTACCACAGTGAATTTTAAATAAAACAACTCAGATGCCATTGAAGTGGAGACTTTCAGCTTTTATTCCATGGGTTGAAAAAAAAGGTTGCATAAAAGTGTAAAAAAAAACTAAAGCATTTTTTAAACACAATCCCTTCATTTCATGGGCTTGTAAGTAATTGGATAAATGAAATAACTGAAAACAAAATGGTCATTACTAATATTCGGTTGAAAACCCTTTGTTGGCAATGACAGCCTGAAGTCTTGAACTCATGGACATCACCCAATGCTGGGTTTTCTCCTTCTGAATGCTCTGCCAGGCCTTTACTGCAGCGGCTTACAGTTGCTGTTTGTTTGTGGGCATTTCTGTCTGAAGTTTAGTCTTCAAGTTCTATGTGCTATATATTTTTTAACTTCTCCCTGTTATTTTGTGAAAACGTTTTTCTTGATTGCTCAGATAATTTTTAAAGCGTTAAAAGTGAGTGCTTTAACAATTAAACTTTTGTTTTGTTTTGTCTTTTTTTTCCTTAATTGTTTATAAAACATGTCCCTTGGTGGTTTAAAAGTAAAGGTTGAAAGCCTGGTATAGTAGAAAAAAAAATAATTTATAATAATAATAATAAATAACTAAATAAACTTTATGAGGCTGCTTTTTAGTTGTATTTTGATCTTTCACTTCACCACAATCACACAAATTTAAATGAAATTACCTCAAAATGAGGCTTTTCATAGCAATGAATAGGTTAGATTAAGATCGGATTAACTAATTAAATAATTACAGGTCATTAGATATATGAAAGCTCAAGTTTTTAATTTAAAAAAACATATATATAACCCGATTTTTATTCTCACCAGCAGTTCTGATAATTTTTTATTTTATTAAGGTGTTTCTGCTTTCTTACTGAAAAATGCCCCCATGAGAAGCTAGGAAAAAAAACTAAATTTCTACAAGAATAAATGTCTAAAGCAACAAATTTGAATTAATCGCTAAAATCCATGAACCGCCCAGCCCTAATTCCATCAGTAATTTTACTTTTTTCATAATAATATTAGTCTATTTAATTAAAAATTCAAGCTATTACAATGGGGCTACTGTATTACAACTTTTTTTTTTTTTTTTAGCTTTTATTTAAACTAGTGGTTGACATTATATAACTCCACCTTTTTCTTTCACAAAATTCCTAACTACTTGTGTGAGAGTGAAGGCTTTTCCTTTATTGCACAGGCTTTCCTCGTTTACAAAGTGCTTATCATACCCTGATCTCGCCACACAAGCAGAACTGCTCGTCTCCAGGCCATGAGTCAGAAACCAAGTAGGAGTGGAGATGGAATAAAAGGGGAAGCTATGCCACATCATGTTCAGACCTGACAGTTTCTTTCTCCCAGCTGCAGAGAGGTAAGAGAACATGTTTTTGTACCAGGACAGTTTAAAAAATGTAAGGACTTTTTACCTTCCTGTAGAATATTTCTGCTTACATTGTGTTTTAGTACTAAGAGGTTTAGGTCAACAGATTTCCAGGGTTTCTGAGAGTTTTGAAACTTTTTACTATCTCTCATTTTCTGTTTTTTTCTTGCCCGTCATCTAGGTTAATCTTTACTTCATTGTTTGTGTGTTCAACAGTAAAAATGACACAAAAAGAAAACAACTAAAGAGAGAGATCTGAACCTCTGCTGATACAACATTTAAAGTTAAGGACTATTTTGCTGTAGGTATTTAAAAGTACATGAGACTCTTGATGAAAACCAGTATAACAGCAGCCAAAACAAAAAACATTTTAAGTTCTTCAAAAGCTAGCAGAAAAAACTTTCACTATCAACTAAATTGAATATTATAACCATATGTAACACAAAAAAGTAATCTACAACTAGTTTACATGGTTCAAGCTGTTCTAACCAAAGAACATTTTACTTTTTGACATTATATTGAATTATTGTTATTAATAAGTATTAATTAATTAAATAGTTATTATTAAAAAGTCTTGACAAAGAGATATCAGGCCAAATTCTGGCTTTTCTGCCACAGTTTTCATCGTCACACAACTGTTGCCTTTTGTTCACAGTCCTGTCACACATCCTGTAAATGCTTGTAAACAATTCTGGACTTTCCTGTTTGTCAGCTTTTGCATGCGCTGGATATATTAACGGCAGTTACCAGAAACTGTTTGACTGGAACTCACTATAATATGGATTATCTTATTTTCACACCAGGAACAGTTTTAGTGACGGGTTCAGAGCAACCTGACATGTTAATTCATGTTCTTCGTCCAAGCCAGTTTTTTTTGTCAGATAATTCCTCTCAGGGTTTTCAAATCTATACAGGTATAGACACTGAAAACTGACACTAAAAAAGAAACTTGAGTAAAAAAAATAATAAAAAGTCACATGGAAGAACAGTACCTCAACCGGTTAATTGCTTGACAAAAACCTAATGAATTACTCATACCTT
This sequence comes from Oryzias curvinotus, assembly GCA_023969325.1. Classification (NCBI taxonomy): domain Eukaryota; kingdom Metazoa; phylum Chordata; class Actinopteri; order Beloniformes; family Adrianichthyidae; genus Oryzias; species Oryzias curvinotus. Next base: position 28,606,247 of record CM043721.1, read on the forward strand.
ATATCTGACATGTAACACCGTTTAAGTATACTGCGTTACTAATGGCGTTAGTTAAGTAACCAAGTAATCTAACTAATTACTTTATTTCCTGCTACAATACTGTTCAAATTCCCACTACCATTCTTTGACTATTCCAGCTTGACCTGAATGGCGTTTCCAACTGGCACAATCGCAAGGGGTGGCTTTGGGAAAGTGTACAGACAACGATACAAAGACCACTGGTCTGCTATAAAGAAAGTCCCACATTACCTCATCCCCAGAAAGGATCTGGAAAGAGAATGTGAAGTGTACAAGTAAGTACAATCTGCTTAAGAAGTGAATTAAAACAACCCGTTTGCTTGTTTATAGTTTTTACATAGTTGAACATAAAGGAGGTTCATGGATGCAGTGAACAAAGAAATGAAGGTAGTTGGTGTAAGAGGAGAGAGTGCAGAAGACAGGATAAGATGGAGGAAGCCGATTCTCTAAGGAGACACATTTTTTGATTTAAACAAGTAAAACATGATTTAAAATTCATTTTTTCATTCAAAACTATCCTGTGAAAAATGCAAGGAAATTTCTTTTTAAATGTTGACATCAGCTCTTGTATGCGACAGACTGAGCAAACTGAAAGAATGATTATCCAAACAGAAACCTTATTTTGTTGTTCAAGTCAATGTTCCAGGTAAATCCACTGAAGAGTTCTTCAGAAAATGGAACGAATTGGAATATTAGTTGAAAAAAAAACTAAAACCTCGAGGCCAACGATCTCGTAAATAATCCCATTTCTGTTTGGACTCGTAACACACTTTAAACAAAATGAGTCCGAACAGTCATGAGTTAAGTCATGACAAGTTGGGCAGGTGGAAATCCTCACAGTTGAGTGATCCTCAAACAGAAAATGCTGTTATACGTCCTATAAACATCATTAGTGTATTTAAAGACTGTGATCAAATAGCTAATTTTGAAATGATAAGACTGCTTATGTCTAACTACAACTGACCCTATTCCAGTATCTTGTACTACTTTACCCCATACTTTAATGGGGTTATAAACAGTCGAGAGTAATGAGCAACACCTACACCTGTTGGCTTTAATTCTGGTACAACCTGTTCTGACAGTATGAAACAGATCAGCAAAAAATAGTTTGCAAATAGTTTCCTATTTTAGCGGAAACATGTTTTGCGGTAGACCTTAGTAAAATGCTTTAATGGACCTTTATATTTAGTTAATGTTTTCTTTAATTAGTCTTTGTATTTTTTAAGGATTGAACAGTAAGACTCAACTTTAACTACCAGTAGGCTCTATCTCAGTTCAAGCTTTTTCTTTCTCTCTTTCATGTGCAGTAAAGCAAGCCATCCTAACATAGTGAAGCTTCTGGGGGACATAACCCTCTCAGATGGGAAATGGATCATTCCACTAGAGTTTATCCATGGCGAAGACTTGGAGACAACTATATTCAAAGCAAGACAGTCTAAGCTGCAGGTACAGCTACTACAGAAAGACAACCGAACTGAACGATTGATTTCTGCTCACTAACAACAGTTTTGCCAAAAGTAATCTATATAATAAAGCTGATTTCACCACATGGTTGACTAAACTTAATCACATTTTCTTTTGATGCAGCTCACTCCTTCCACTAAAGCCATCATTATTGTTGGGATGTGTGAAGGGCTTCTTCATCTCCACTCCAAAGACATCGTGCATCAGGACCTCAAGCCTGAAAATATCATGGTATGTGAAGACATAGCGTGCATTTGTCCAAATTTTGCTGGCGTGTCAGGCCTCAGTTCAGAGAAATTCCTTGCAAGCAGCAAGAAATTGCTCAACAGAATTCAAGCCTGTTCTTGTGGAGCAGACAGTGCCTTCAGGCTAAAATACTACCTCAATGCGCTGAGACGAAAAACTAGAGAAGGTCAAAATTAGTAAATTGCCTCAAGTTTAAATGGACACAAGCTTTTTTTTTTATTCTTTTTGGTGACCAAGAAACTAAAATTATTGAAATAAATCTCTATGGACAAAAATGAGGGGGGCAAAAAACCTTTTTCCAAATTTTTTGTTTTTTTTTGTTTTTCAGGTTGAACATGGCACAAACCGAGCTGTGATCATTGACTTAGGACTGGCTAAGTTCTTTAAGTATGGACTGAACTCTGCAGTGAATATGGGGAATGAGGCTTACTCCCCTCCAGAGGTGCTAAACAGAAGGTGCCAGCGAAACCAGCTATCGGACGTTTGGGCTATGGGGAAGATTATTGCTGAGTTTTTGGCCCGAATCCGGCTGTACACACCCGCTGTATGTCCAGAGAAGATCAGAGAGGTCCTGAGAGAGCAGGCTTACTGCAGCCCAGTTTGTCGAATGGTGGAGCAAAACCCATCTCGAAGAACGACAATGGCTGGAGTCATTGAGGAATTACGAAAGGCAGGGGGTGTTGTTGGTCGCATCACCTATCCAGATCCTCCAAAATATAACCTTGATGTACCAGAAAACTATGATCGTGGCAGAAGACAATCCCCAAGGCCGTTAGTCAGGAGAATGAGCAGAAGCATGTCTCCACGTCCAAGAAATCTCCCACCTATGAATAGAGGCATTCCACCATTTAGAAGAAACCCATCTCCTGTCCGACGAGCTTTCTCTCCACCCCCATTTCAAAGAAATAGAGCTCCAATACCTTTTCCCCAAAGCAGGTTCCTACGCAGATGAAAAAGAAGCAACAAACTTCAGCTTTCTCTCCATCGATTACATAACAAAATGAAAGAACATCCATTCTGAATTAAAACCGTAGTTGTTTTTCTTTTCATTGTGTTATCATTTTGTGATGACGTGAATGCCTTCATGGGAGGGGGGGGGGGACATTTTCTGTGACTTAATTGCTTGTCAAAGAATAAAACCAACATCAAAGCTAATAAAAATGTATTTTCCAAGAAGAAAGAAAAGGACTAAATCTTTGTAGAAGCTTTTTACTCAGTGAAATAGCATACACGGCGCATGCTGAGAGGAAACGGGTTCAGGAAACGCAACAAAAACTTTCAGTTTCTAGCTGAAAGATGAATGATTCAGGTAACATCTGCCAGCATGTCTGCATGCTTTGCTAATAAATAACAAAGCAAATGGCTTCCTGAGGTAAAAAAAAAAAATCAAATAGCATGCAGGATGGAGAGGTACTTAATAAAAAACTATATATATTTAATACTAGAATTTAATTCAGGCATTTTAAAGCAACAGTTTTATCTTGCTTTTACCACATTAATATCCTCTGACATTGAAGCAGTTTGTGGTTACGTACTGATGACAAACATGTAGCTCGTTAGTAAAGCATCATCAGTGTCCATCAACACTGCTAACTCCAGATAAAAACTTTTTAACAAACTGTTTAGTTGCTGCAGGTTTGTCCTCCAGTGCTGTCTGGATCCTGTTAAGAATCGCAACATGCCCCGCTGCTTCCTCGGCCAAACGCTGTGGAGGTGAATTAACAGAAGTGACGAGCGCGCAGGGCGCACAGATCTGCTTGTCTGCCTCACATGTGCTCAGTAGAGGAGGAGAATCAAAGAAAATCACCAAAGGAGGCGCTAATAAACATTGCTAACTTAGCACAGACATTTCCTTACAAGTAGTCTTCTAACTCTCAATCACTTCACTGTATGAAAAAGAAGAATGGCTTGAAATTGCTTAGTTTTGTTTAGAAATTCAAACTTTATGAGTACCCCTAACCAGTATTAAACTATTTTGATTGGTTCCATGTTCTTTTATTTTATTTTTATTTTACTTATTTGTGTGTGTGTTATGTTCATTCGTTTTTTCTATTCTTTATTTTCTATGATTATATGTTATGTTAGGCAATGGTGATTGATATTCGAGGTAATGTTGATTATATGGTTATTGTTCATTATTTTATGTATGATACCTCAATTGTCAATAAAGTTTAAAAAAAAAAGAGTCTTCTAACTTTCAATAACAGAAAAAAATACTTGCAATGGCATACATTTTGGACCCTATAGATGAGTTATTTGCTGCCTGGAACTAGTGAAACCTTTTACAGTTTATCTTGCGGTTTTGGAAGAAAATCTTTCATTTTTAGTTTTGGTCTGCAAGCAGTAGATGCAAAGTCCCAGCACCATCCCCAGACCATGACTTCAGTTTGTCATGCCAGGAATAGAAAACCTGACAAAGAAAAACATCAGTGATTCCAACAACAAAACTGTAATAAAGTGGTATTTTCCATTTTGGTGAAAAAGCCTGGTTTAGTTTCAGTTGTGACACGGTTTTCTAAAAGTGAACCCCCCATTCCATTCTTTGACCTTTCCGACTTGACCTGAATGGCGTTTCCAACTGGCACAATCACAAAGGGTGGCTTTGGGAAAGTGTACAGAGAACAGAACAAGGACCGTTGGGCTCCTATAAAGAAAGTCCCACATTACCTCATCACCAGAAAGGATCTGGAAAGAGAATGTAAAGTACAATATAGTGAAAATTAAACAAACTGTTTGCTTGTTTATAGTTTTTACTTATTGAACATAAAGGAGGCTCATGAATGCAGTGAACAAAGAAATGAAGGTAGTTGGTGTAAGAGGAGAGAGTGCAGAAGACAGGATAAGATGGAGGAAGCTGATTTACTGTGGCAACTACTGAAGGGAAAAGCCCAAAGGAAAAGAAGAAGTTTAATGTATACTTTGTCTTTTCATTTTTTTTAATTAACAAGTAAAACATGACGTCAAATTTGTTTTTTCACTCAAAACTATCCAGTGTAAAAATGCACGTAGATTTCTTTTTTAAAACGTGACAGACTGAGCAAACTGACAGAATGATTATCCAAACTGAAACTCTGCTCCTGTTGTTCAAGTAAATGTTCCAGGTAAACCCACTGAAGAGCTGTTCAGAAACTGAAACGTATTTGAATTTTAGTTGGAAAAAAAACTAACCTTGAGGCCAACAAGCTGGTAAATAATGCAGTTTCTGTTTTAAATCGTCACACACTTTAAACAAAATAGGTCAGGACAGTCACGAGTTGAGTCATGGCAAGTTGGGAAGGTGAAAATCATCGTCCTCAACTCTGGTACAACCTGTTCTGACAATCTGAAAATTGGCAGAAGAACAAGCAGTAGCGTGTCTCCGCATAGAAATCTCCCACCTATGAATAGAGGCATTCCACCATTTAGAAGAAATCCATTTCCTGTCCGACGAGCTTTCTCTCCACCCCCATTTCAAAGACACAGCGCTCAAATACCTTTTCCCCAAAGCAGGTTCCTACGCAGATGAAAAAGAAGCAACAAACTTCAGCTTTCTCTCCATCGATTACATAACAAAATGATAGAACATCCATTCTGAATTAAAACCATAGTTGTTTTTTATTTCATTGTGTTATCATTTTGTGATGACGTGAATGCCTTCATGAGCGGGTGTAACATTTTCTGTGACTTTATTGTTTGCCAAGGAATAAAACCAAGCTTGTTACTCAGTGAATTAGCATGCACGGCGCATCCTGAGAGCAAATGGGTTCAGGAAACTTTCAGTTTCTATCTGAATAATTGAATGATCCAAGTGACGTCTGCCAGCATATCTGTATGCTTTGCTAACTAATAACAGAGCAAATGGCTTCATGAGGAACAAACAAATTAAATGTCATGCAGGGGTGGTCACAAGTCATGCATTCATCTGAAGTGAGAAGATTATACAAAGCGATAGAAGCAAGGAAGCTGTGTGAATCAAAGCATCAAGATGTTATCTCAAACATTTTCAAAGCTAAACTGAAGAAGAATCTGTTTTTGGGTTAAGTTTAGCAGATCTCCTATACATCCATGTAAGTGGACATAGTCTGCTAAAAAGCAATAGTTAAGTAATTACAGCACAAAACAGATAGTTTTTTTTTCTATTGATTTAGTGTGTATATTTACACTGATGATTGGTTTTCAGTATGGCGGTTTGCATAACTTGTTGACGCCTTTGTTTCCCCATGACAGCTAAATCGAACGACTTTTTTGTCCCTTTTCTTCAGCAGCGTCGTCATCCTCGTTTACTTCGAGAAGTTTCCTTGCTGAATTGTGTCCATGATTAGGGTTAAACAGAGATATCAGGACCTGTGTTTTAGTGCTTCTTCTTTGGCAATTTTTTCTAAGATTCACAGCTGATCCCTAATGACATTCTTTTAAAAAGACCAACTTCCTTTTATACTTACTCGTTCATCATTTAAACCATTTTCTGTTCAATACTTGCGCACCTTAACAATTCCAAGAAAACTTCTTCATTCTTTACTGTAGGGACAATTTATAGAGTGCAAACCCTTTTTCAAGAGACACCATATTAAAACTACGGTAATACTTTTAAACACTCATACCAGAGACCTGCCAGGACAAGCACACTTAGACCCTGGAGCAATTTTGACTAATCGCGAAGCCAACAGAAGAAATGGTTTGGGTCTTCTCAATTATATTTTTAGGCAGCTGTAGCTTATTCAGATGACTGCTAGTCATGTTTTTCACAAAACTTTAGTAGAATTTACCACAAAAAAAAGAAGTGAAACATTTTTCTCGCCTTTGTTTTGACGATGTGCACCGATTCTTCTCCTACAATTGTGTTTTCGAGTTGTTCACACTTTTCTGTCCCTGACGATGTTTGAACTAATCTGTCTTCTTCAAAGCAGTCATATTTCAGTCTTTCTAAAGTTCTTTTCCAAATGAAGTAAAACAAGTAAAGTTATTTTTGGAATACTATCAGACCACAAAAATGAAAACAAAATTTAACAAAACATATTATATATGAAGGAACTTCTGTTTGTTTTCAAATAACTCTAAATTAAATGCTGATAAACTCCAACTATGATTGCTTAAACAACTAATAAAACTCAAAATTGAATAAATTATAATGATTACTAAAATATTTAAAGAATACAAATCTTAAACAGTAAAAGTTTAAATAGCAGAAGACGACTTTTTTAAGACACAGTATAAAAAAGTGAAATATCTATCTTAAAAAAATGAAAAGAAATTAGACAATTGGCCTACCTTTTATAGTTCAAACACTTTAGTTTTTATTATCTACGTGCAGATCATTTTAAAGTGTTCATTTTTTCTAACCACTTTCTGTATTTACAGGTCTGAATCCTGGAATACTTGTGGAGTCTTGTTAGGTGGTTCCCTCTACTGGACACTTTATTACTGCATCCATAATTATCATTTTTGTAAATGTTTTATTATTTTACAATTGGACAGGTATGAGCAGAAATACTTTCACATTTTCTCCCCTATAATAAATATGAAACATGAATACATTTATAAAGGACACACACTAAATTTAGATCATCCCAGAAGAACCAAAAGTATGAGCTGGAGAAGCTAAAGGAAAAAAAAGCTGCAAAATAACAGCAGAAGAAAAACAGAATGTAAATTTTGGATGCTGTTCTGTGATGAAATGTTATTGATAAAGATTACTTTTGATACAGAAAGTAAAACAAAATAGTACATTCATGAAAATGAAGGAACTTTACTAACCTATGCAGCAAAAAGGAAACATCAGAAAACAAAGAAATTAAAAATCTGATTTTCAAAAGCAAATTCAAATTTGAGAAAATGAGACTCAAATATTAAATTAGGTGTAGATTTTTTCTATATTTTTTGGGAAAGTTCAATATATAAAAAAACAATTGCTATTGTGCCGCATTTCCATAGTTCTGGGTATGAATTAATATTTATGACTTTTTACATTTATATTAAAAAAACTTGTTTTGATATTGAATAGTTGGTCTTAAAATTACAAAAGAATTATTTAAAAAATTGTCTTGTTGTTTTTGCTAGTAAAAAAAAAGACAACTTTAACAAGCTTAACTGACGTCATAAAAGAATGTCTTTTTCCCATACACATTATTCCAGCACCTCCTCTTTTCAGTATAACCTCTAAATCTGGAAAACACAGTGCAATGTTCTTTTTAAATAACCTTTATTGAAAAAGAACAAAATACAGAACACAATATGACAAACATAGCAGCTATACATTAGTCGAAGAACTCTTTCACAGAAAAGAAATTCTAATAAAACTAAATTAAGAAGAAAAATAGATAAGAAATATAGCAATGGATAAAGTACATTAAAAATAAAAAAGGTACGTTTATTTTACTGGGGTGTGCAGGAATCTAACCCAGAGCTTCTCAGCCATGTGTTGACATCCCAGGCGCAACCACTGGGGTGCTGTGCAGGCACCTGGAGTTGAACTCTCAGCGTCTTTACTTGAGAAACAAGCATTCCAGGCTATATAACATGTGAGCTCAACATACTTTGAGAAGTATTAAATCTACCTAGGGTGTTCATTTTCAGGATCAAAAAGGGTACAAGCTCAAATAAAATGAAATAAATTGAATTGAATTGAGTTGAATTGAGTTGAATTGAATTGAATTAAATTAAAGCAAGCTTGAACTCTACACAGTCCTAAAAAATATTTGTATCACCACAAGGATTCTTTTGATTCGTTATTTGTTCCTTTCAACACTCTGAACACATTTTTAGCACCAAAATAAATATAAGTGTTTGATATAAACAAAATTGCTCAAATTAAAGTTTTATTACCAATTCATTGCTCCTCATAGCTTTATCCACTTAGCTTTTGTTTCTCTTAAATCGTCTTGAAAGATTTCAGAATGTCAAAAATCTCCAAACATTTACAATTTTTGTTTCCAGAGTGAGTATCACTTGCTCAAACAACTATTTGAAACCTTTTAATATGAATTATTGGTCGCATCATCTCTGCAGAATTTTGCGGCATGCACAGAACTGCAACTTCTTTCGACTGCAGCTTCTGCTTCCAAAGTGCACGTTAAAAGTGCACCACAGCTTTCCACACATTTAAAACACAAACCAAGCTGAATTTTGTCTTGTGCTGCATAATGCATTGCTTGTGTTCAAATGTCTGTTGTGAATTTTTAAAGCAGTGGAAACTTCACTACTTGGAGCTTTGCAGCCAGTTTTTTCTTCTTCTGGAGGATTATTGCTCTTTTATTTCCTTGTTTTCAACTGTAAGCCCATGTCTTAAAATTGTAACTAATGCAGATGAATATAAATTTAATTTGGTTGGGATCGTTTTCAGAGCTTCCACTAAAAGTTTTTGTCTCCTTGGATCATTCGTCCAAACTCAAACCAGCACATTCAGGAAGTGTGTGGACAACCTGGATAAACAGGAGCACTGCCTCTGCTTCCAGCTATCCAGGTCACTTGATCTCCTGTCTTTCATCATGTTCTTCTTCTGTTGTGCCTGTCTCAACTTGAATGTCTTCATACTGTCCAGTGAGCTTTGAGATTTTTTTTTATTCTTTAAACATTAGATTCACTCAAACATTATTTTTGGAATTCATTCAAAAAAGCCCACGCTTGATGCCGTAGTATCGCGAGACCCAACGAGACGAGTGTGGTGAGTCAACTTGGCGGCACGTAAGCAGTTGTACAAACATTTTCGATCTTGTTTCAATATTCCGCGATATTAAATTAATCCGAGCAACTAACATAACTTGTTAAGATTATTAAACCTTTGTCAGCCTGGAGGACCTAGAGAAATTCATTGACGAGTGTTATAATACCTGCGTCATGGGGAAACCAAACACCAACACCCCCTCCTCCAAGCGAACACGGCCTGAAGACTCTCCCGGGGCTGCCTCCTCTCCAGGCAGCGGCGTGAGCGAAATCCTTGATTCAATCGACAAAAAGCTCTCCAGCCTCGATTGCCGCCTTAATCTGCTGGAGATCCTCCATAGAGAGTTCCAAGGCCTGCGGGAGTCTTTGGAATTCAGCCAGCAGCAGGTGCGGGAGCTCGCAGCGGAGAACCAGGCCCTCAGAGAGACCGTGAAGACCCTGGGGAATGACACCGCCCGTCTCTCCGAGGAGAACAGATCCATCAAGGAAACCCTCCTGGATCTTCAGTCGAGGAGCATGAGGGACAATCTAGTGTTCTCGGGGATTCCAGAGGAGGCAGGAGAGGTCCCGGAGAACACGGTGAAATCCTTCCTTGAGGTCCACCTGAAGATCCCCAAGGAAGAGGTGCAGAAGATCTCTTTCCACAGGGTTCACCGCCTCGGAGGAAGAAGGTCCGACAACCAGCGCCCGCGTCCTATTGTCGCTAAGTTTGAACACTTTAAACAAAAGGAGCTGGTGAAGGGCCGCGGACCGGAGCTGAAAGGCACGCATTACAGCGTGAATGACCAGTTCCCGGCAGAAATCCTCCTTAGAAGGAAGATCCTGTTCCCGCTGAGGAGGAAGCATCTGACTGCCGGTTCTAGAGCGGTTGTGGCCGTTGATAAGCTGTACGTCGACGGGCGGCTGTTCCGGGACCCGGAGATCACCCCCTGGCTGTGCTGAAGACTTTTAGATCCGCGCTGAGAACATCTGCGCTGCCCAGAAAAAAAAACCCGCTAATCCAATCACATCATCAATAATCCACACCTCCATCTCAGGAAAAGTATTTTTCTTCACTTCAGTCCCACTCATGTTTCTGTGGTTGTTTTGTTGTTTTTGTTTTCTATTTCTTTTCTTGTTTTCTCTCTTTTTCTTGGCCCCCCCCCTCTCCCCCTTCCTCATATGTAAATCACCGAAAAACAACGCATCCTCGGTAAGTATTTATTTATGCACTGAACGGGCGCGCGCACACATGGACGTGCACAAGAGATCCCGCACACACACGCCGACAAACTGCAAACACCTCACACAGGCTCTTATAGGACGCACGCAACACGCAGCTCACATAGCCAGAAAACGTTCACGTGCACACAGGCACAGCGCTTCTCTGTGCAGCAGGTTTGCAATGCGGGCGCGCGCACACGAGCGGGCACACACGCATTACTTGGCTTCACACCTTTCTAGTCAGAGCAGTTATGAACAGTCTTAACATCGTTAGCTGGAATGTGCGTGGACTTGGCTCTGGGCCAAAGAGATTGAAAGTGTTAAATCACCTGAATGATCTTAAAGCAGATATAGCTCTACTGCAGGAGACCCATTTATCTAATTCACAGAAGCATCTCCTGTGCGGTTTACATTTTACAGTTATGTACTCTGCTGGTTACAACTCCAAACAAAGAGGAGTTGCTGTTTTGATTAATAAAAACTTTAATTTTACTCATAAGGATACAGTTACTGACCCAGAAGGCAGATTTGTAATCATTAATATATCCATTCAGAATAAGGACTATTGCATAGCCAGTGTCTATGGCCCGAATGTTGACGACTCTTCCTTCTTTCACAGACTCTTCACCTCACTCTCAGTTCACTCTGACTCCACACTCATTATAGGAGGAGACTTCAACCTTGTTTTGGACCCTGAACTTGACAGACTCAGCACAGCAGCAAACCAACGCATATGGAGGTCTGCAAGTACCCTACAGCAGTACATGTATGATCTGGGTCTCTGCGACGCTTGGCGCTCATGTCATCCAAACACTAAGGGGTTCACCTTTTTCTCTCCAGTTCACCATTCACATTCCCGTTTAGACTATTTATTAATTAGTAACTCTCTCTTAAAAGATATCCAAAGTTCCAACATTCACCCAATAATTATCAGTGATCATGCACCAGTTTCTGTAAATATTTCTAGGGAAATATCCACACCATCAGGTTCAATCTGGAGGTTTAATACATCTCTGTTAAAAGACCAGGAATTTATTGAATACTTTAAAAAAGAGTGGGCAACCTTCTTAGAATTCAACAACACTAAGGATATTTCACCATGCCTTCTTTGGGAAACTGCAAAGGCAGTCATGAGAGGGAAAATCATCTCTTATTCAACGTATAAAAAACGCAAAGAGAAAGCACATTTATTAGAACTAGAAAATAAAATCAAAACTCTGGAGACTGCTTATGCTGCCTCTGCACAGGAACACATTCTGGGCGATCTGAAAAATTTAAAACTGCAGTTATATGACATCATCAATAAACAGACACAATTCCAAATACAAAGGCTACGACTTGAAAGATTTGAAAACTCAAACAAATCTGGTAAATTTCTTGCTAATCAGCTTAAGATTAATAAAGAAAAATCAACAATTACTTCCATCGTTGATGAAAAAGGAGATGTCACTCATGATCCGGTCAAAATAAATACCGCGTTTAAAGACTTTTATAAAAATTTATACACATCACAGATCAACCCATCAGAACAAAGCATCAACTCATTTCTAGATAAAATAAACCTACCCAGATTAACTGAAGATCAGATCTTAAACCTAGACTCACAGCTTTCATTGTCTGAGCTTCATGAAGCTCTATCACTTATGCCTAACGGTAAAGCTCCAGGGCCAGACGGCTTTCCTGCTGAGTTTTATAAAGAATTCTGGGAACAGCTGGCACCAACGTTTTTTGAAATGGTAACATTTATCAAGGAAAGCAAATCAATGCCACCTAACATGAACTCTGCTAACATAATTCTCCTCCTTAAACCAGAAAAAGACCCCACTAGCCCTTCTAGCTATCGCCCCATTTCTTTAATCAATGCAGATGTTAAAATTATCTGCAAAGCACTAGCACAGAGAATAGAAAAAATCACCCCTCACATAATTCACCTCGATCAAACCGGTTTCATCAAAGGCAGACACTCTGATGACAATGTCCGCAGACTCATTAATGTAATTGACTTTGCCAGCATTAAAAACCAGGAAATGACCATACTGTCGCTGGATGCTGAAAAAGCTTTCGACAGAGTAAATTGGAAGTTCCTCATTGCTGCCCTCCATAAGTTTGGTTTTGGAGAATCATTCATCAACTGGATCAAAATATTATATCGCAACCCCAATGCATCTGTCAGAACTAATAAACAGACTTCCAACAGATTTTTTCTCGGAAGAGGAACCAGACAGGGTTGCCCACTCTCCCCCTCTCTCTTTGCTATATTTATTGAGCCTCTAGCTGCAGCAATAAGACAGAATGAGAGCATTAAAGGAATTAAAACCAAACACAGCCATCATAAAATTAGTCTCTATGCAGATGACATATTACTGTACTTAAATAATTCACAATCTGTAAATGAAACGGCAACAACCATTAATGAATTCTCCTCCATATCAGACTACTCCATTAATTGGAACAAATCTGTTTTATTACCATTGAACAGTAATGCGGAGCAAAGAATCACAATTCCAGTTAAAGTAGGCAATATCAAATATCTAGGTATTTATTTTTCCCCCAAATTATCAGAACTGGTGCAGCTAAACCACACTCCATTACTGAAAAGCACACAGGACGATCTAACCCGATGGACCAACCTGCCTCTGTCCCTCATGGGCAAGGTAGCCACGGTTAAAATGAAAATCTTACCCAAAGTCAATTATCTCTTCTCAATGATCCCCACACAACCGCCACTAAAATGGTTCAAAGCATTAGACTCATCCATATCAAGCTTTCTATGGAACAATAAACCTGCAAGAATTAGTCTAAAAACGTTAAAATCTGCAAAAAGCCGTGGAGGCTTGGAACTACCTAACTTCCACAAATACTTTCTTGCAAATAGATTACAATACATCTTAAAATGGTTAAAAAATAACCCAGAAACCAACTCATGGTTAGACTTGGAACAGGCGTTATGTGGGAAGATCAACCTGTCAGATCTTCCATTTATTAGCCAAACAGTTAAAAAACAGGATTGTTTCAAAAGTATCAATATAAACGCCACTCTAACAGCCTGGTGGGAATTTCTAAAAATATCTAAGTCATCAATTCAACCGTGCAAAATGACACCCATTTGGAACAACCCTGACATCCTCATAAACAAAAAGATGATACACTTCCCAGCTTGGCAAGCAGGGGGCATAACGTTACTAGAGCACTTAATTATTGACAGAAGATTCATAACTCCCCAGGAACTACAAGATAAGCATGGAATAAATAACTTCTTGGAATATCAGCAACTTAAGTCTATTATGACTAAAAAGTTTAAATACAGAGACAACGATTTAAAGCTACCAGAGGTAGTTAGCTCTCTGATTAACTTTTCAATGAACAAAACTCTTTCAAAAATATACAAACTTTTATGTAAATTAGATAATAATATTTCACTTCCAATAACAAAATGGGATGCAGATTTGAGCATCAGCACAGATGAAAACTTTTGGTCAGAACCTTGTCTAAACACCTTTAAACTGACTAAAAGTCCAAATTTGCAGCTAATCCATTTCAAAACTCTTCACAGGATTTACTACACTGGACAGAGGATGTTCAAGATGGGTCTCAGTAACTCAGACATTTGTGAGCACTGTGATAGTAATCTACCTGACTGTTACATGCATGCACTATGGCTCTGCACACCTGTCCAGGCTCTCTGGCAGCAGGTATGTGCCGATCTATCAGCCTGGCTTAAGATTCCAATCACGGCTTCACCATCACTTTGCGTGCTTGGTGACATGAGTGCCATCGAGGTAGAAGGAGAATTATTAAATATCATTTTCATAACTCTTTGTATTGCTAAAAAAACCATCTTAATAAACTGGAAAAACAAGAAAAATATAAATATAAGTCAATACAGAAATCTGCTTTTTGATCATATCAGCTTGGAAAAAATGTCAGCCCAAAATTCAAGTAACTTGGAAAGAATTCAGTCTCTCTGGTCTCCCATAGCTAACTCCATGACTTAGGGGGTGGGGGGGGGGGGCTGGTTGTTGCTGCTCCTTGCCTTTCTGCCGTGGTGCGGGGTGGGGGTCGGGGCCTCTGCTGTCCGGTGGGGCTGGTGGGGGGCCCATTCGTTGGGGGGTCGGTTCCGGTGCCTGGGCGGGGCGGGCTGGGCGCTGCGTGGTCTTCTGGGCTTGGCGGTGGGGGGTGCGTGGTGGGGGGGTTGGGCGGTGGTCTGGCTTGGCTTGGGGGGGTGGTCTCTTTGTCCGTGCTGGGGGGGGTTGGCGGGGGGTCCTGCTCGGGGAGGTGGGTCCAGCGGCACTGGATGGGCTGCCCGTCTACACCTGGGGCTGGGATCAACCCTTCCCTGGCTCTGGGGCGGGGCAGGGCAACCCTCTTGGGGCCCCCGGTCGCTCTGGGCGTCACCCGCTCCGGCTGCGGGGTCTTGGGGGGGTGTGGGGGGGGAGGTCTGTCGGCCCTGTCTTGTGGGGGGGCTTTCCGGGGGGGGGGGGGGGGGGGGCACCATGGGTACGGGGCCTTGGGGGTTTGACGGGTCGGGGTCTCCGCTGGTGGCAATCGGCGGTTGCCCCGGCCGGTTGGCTGCCTTGGTCCCGTCGAGGCCTGACCAGAGCTTCCTCGGGGCCGGCGCCTGGGGGTGGGGGCCTGGGCTTGCTCCGGGGGGGGGCGGCGCTTTCTGGCTCCTCTCTCTCTGTGTGGGGTGGGTCATGCTGGGCCTGGGGCGTCGGTGCCTCGGGGGATGGGGCCCCGAGGCTGGGGGACCTGGGCCCTATGCTGGGGGGGGCTGGGGGACGGATGTTTGACCACCGGGAGACAGTCTGCCAGCTGTCCCCAACTCACCCCCTTCCTCATATAATCTCATATTAGGGTGAGGGGGTGGGGGGTTTAGCCTGCGATGCGCTTTGGGGGGGGGGCTACTTGGCAGTGGTCTCCCTCCCATGGTTGCCGTATGGAATGGGCCCCCCCTCTCTCGGTTTTATTTGCACCTTAGACATGTAGGGCCCTTGGTAGGGGGGGTGCTTGGACATCACTGCCAGCAAGCAGCAGATGTCCTCCTAGCACCCTACCCGCCAATTTTAACCGCACCTTAGACATTTAGGGACCCTTGGTGGGGAGGGTGAGGGGACATTACTGTGAGTAATCAGGGAATGTCCTCTCCGTGCCCTACCCACCAATTTTAACTACACCCCCCTAGTACACACACCTTTTTACTTCTCATAATATACATTCAAACACAAACACACACACATGCACACATACACCCTTACGAACACACGCACACACATTATACAAGGAAGGTGGGTCCAAGGTCCATCTGTCCCCTACCCCATCCCCGGTGGGGGGTACTGGGCCCTTGGCAGCGGCGGCCGTGTCCCCTGGGTGCCGGTTTCCTGGGCCCGGCGGGGCTCTCTCCGCGCGGGGAGGGAGTTCATATTACACCTGAGCCGGGGGTTTCCGTTTCCTTGTGGGGTGGGTTCGGGTTTTTTGCCCCTGGGCGCTGGCCCCCCGCCCACATTCCAACTGTGGCCGAGCCTGGTCGGGCCATGTTAACAACACTCCTTGTGGGCCCCTCTTCTCTCCGGGGTGCCCCCCTCCTGGGCGGGGCCGGCTGTCCCCTGCCTTGCTCCTTCCTGGACCAACAATAGGCCGGGTGGGTGGCTGCCTGGAGTGCAGAGCGGGTCTCCCTTGGGGGGTCCTGGCTCGTACCTGGGGTTGGGGCGGGGGGATACCCGGAACTCCTGGGTGGTGACGAGGTGCTCGTCTGGGGCTGTGGGCGCTCTTCTCGGGTGGGGGCCTGCGTTGGGCCCTCCTGGCGCGGCGGGGGGGCTGCTCCCCTGGTTGGGCTGGGGCGGCGCTCTCTTCCCCCCATGCCTCCCTGCTCTCTGGCTCTGGGGGCCTCGTGGTGATCCTGCTGGCCCTGGCCGGGGTGGCGGATGCGGTCGCCCGGGGGGTGGTTGTTCTCTGCCTGCTGCCGGGTGGCGTTGGGAGTTCCGGCTGCCGCTGCTGCTGCGGCGGGGGTTTTGGTGTGGGGATGGCGGGTCGCCCCTCCCTCCTTCTTTTCACATTCCACCATTCATTTAGAAGAACATAAACACTCACCTGAACACAGGTGTTAGCTCACCTTTGTACTAATAATTTGCAGGATTGAATGAATGAAATGTTTTACACTGGTTGGTTTAGGGGCATAAGTATGCGTGTGTGAACAATATCTGTATTGTGTGCATGTTTTGTGTACATGTTGACATGTAGACATCTTTACAGTTAACAGGTGTGTTTATAACATCTGAATGTGTGTGTGGACAGGCCCCGCCCTTTGAGATGTGTATTACACTTGAACCTTACCGTAATGATAAACATCCAGTAAAGTTGTTGCTTTAGGCTGCTTCATGGTTCTACCCCCCCCCCCCCTCCTATTATCACCCTCCTCTCCCCCCTCCTCTCTAACGTCACTCTCTCTTCTTCCCTCCTTTCCTTTTCCGTCCGGTCCAGCACCAAAGATTTTCTAACATGATGGAATTTAATAAAGTTTGGCCTCAACTACAAAAGGGGTTTATTCAGACATTCCTCTGGTTTGTCTGAAGATTAATAACCCCTGTTGTTAAAGCAAAATATGTCCAACACAAGAGGCCCTCAGCTCCCATCTGTTTGCCCAGCTGTTGGACAGGACAAGTTAAAAAAAAAAAAAAAAAAAAAAAAAAAAAAAAACATTAGATTCACTTCTTTTAAAGCAAAAGCTTCCTCGTCCATCTGTTTGCATCATCTTCAAAAGTAGCACTGAACAAGGTCAGGCTAGAAGCTCATTCAAGTATGTAACCATCGCCGGGTCGGCTGTGTGATAGGGCTGATGGGTAACGAGAGGGTGATTCACAGGGCTTAGTGTGACAGAAGGGGCGCACACTAACATGCACCTTTCTGTTCCGATTCATGTGTTTTCCCATTTTTCTCTGAGGCATAAACACACTTTCCACATATGCTTCAGTCAATGTTTACTCCTAAAGGTTTACCAAAAGTGTGCATTTTGATACGATTGATCATGGAGGTTAACTTAGAATCATAAAAAAAATGCACTTATGTAGTTTTGCTTTCTTTGAATGTTGTTATCCTGAGAGCAGCACTTATTTCACTTACTGACTAGTGAATGTAACAAAAAAAAGGAGTTAAAACAAGTAAATAGATCAGATATTGCTCATTGGAATGATTAGATTGAAAGGCCTGATTAAGCTTCAAGAAATACTTAAACCACAGATAATAATAAAAAATAAAAAACGTGAAATAGAATAAAAAGGTTGTTAAATAAAATGAAAAAAAAATCAATGAACTGAAAGACGAATGCTATTAAAAGTATGCTTTCATCTGTGTGTCAGCAGGATGTGAAAAAATACACACACAGGGTTGGATTCACAGCTGATTAAACACATTTCTGTTTGATTTGACTGGATCTACTTCGAAGTGTCAAATCAGAGTCCATCCACCGCACATTCACATCCACCCAAGGTTATGCCATCAAGCGTGCAGTTGTGTTCCTAATGTGACAAATGTGTATGTGTGATGCCTGCACACTTTGTCACATTAATGTGTGTTTGTGGAAGTGGAAGTCCAGCCGTCTGTCTCCTTTCACTGTGAAGATGTGATGGTTGTAGCTTGCAGATTTGTTCTGTCTGTCTGTCTTAAGACTCCAGGACTCGGTGAAGCTTTTGCAGATGTGTGCTTTTTTTTTTTAAGTGTAGATTCTCTCTTTATTTTCTAGGGCGGTTGAACTCTTTCTTTAAAATGTATTACTTTTGCCATCAGGAAGATGCAAAAAAACTAGTATGACCAAATGCTGTGCAGATTTTCTTTACAGTTCAGGTTTGACAGATATTTACTTTTATTTTTACGTGATCTACTTATTATTATCAGTTATGCTATTCGTATTTTTTCATATAAATTACATTTTAATATATAATATATTTTTATATTTTACTCTGCATATCATGAAAGTGCTGTTTTTCTTCTTTCCAGTTGTTTTTTCTAATCTTAGTATTTGTACGTTGGTGAAGCTTTGGCTCTGCAAAAATTAAACAACTTTTTAGGGATGATTAGAATTCTGATTTGAACAAAGGTGTGTTTTTACCTTTAGCTGGAGCAAAGCCAGGCGGGCAAAACACACACACACCTGTTTTCAGCCTTTTAAATTAAATTAGCCCTTTAAATTTGTCAATTAAAAAAAAACATAAAGGAAAAGTTAGTTAAAAAATTGATTATGTAAAACCTTTGTGGCTCTGTGATGGGTTCTCGTACAAGCCAAACTGGAAACTGTAAACTTTTAAAAAATTATAAGAACCCCCACCACCACCCAAAAAAAAGAAGCAAATATTTTTGATGAAGGATGACAGATTAGTTAACTGGTCTTAACTGGTCTACAAGATTTCTAAAACTTAATTTGATGCTCCATTCTGTTCAAATCTGTGAGTGTGTCTTTAGGGGGCGCTCTTTATCCTCCTTTGACATATTTGGCTTCAGACACTGTTGTCAGGATTACTGTTTTTGTTTTTCTGATCTTGTGCAACCCTTGTGCTATCCTAGGCACTTTAACATTGGGAGTGGGGTCATCTAGACCCACTAGACAGAGCTCTGAACCTTTTTTCTTCAATGATTTGTGATCTTCTCTGGTGTTCATGGATTACATGAAATCCTCTCCCCCCTTATCCACCTTTGTCATGGTGGGGAGAACACGTCAATGTAAGGGGGGGTCATCTAGACCCCATAGGACAGCACAAGGGTTAAGGTGGATTCTGGGTTTATAACATTGTGGGGTTTATTTCAGACTTGTATGTAACTGTCTGATACTTTAGAAAATTATTTCAAATCAAGCCAAAATGTATTCTGACTAAATAAACTGGATGGTGTGTGAAAAATGTTCAAACTTCAAAGCTAATGCTAGCAATTCGATACAATTAAAACTGTACCACTAACAAGTATTCCATCAGAAAACTAATTATACATCAATTACAGTAAATGTGGTAATTTATGCACATTCACAAATTGGTATTTAGACCAGTTGATGTTTCACGTCATGAAAGTTTCCCTTCAGGCAGATTTATAAGAGATGAAAGACCTCAGGGCAGATTTCCCTGTAGCATATCTGTGTATGTTTTTAATATTTTAAACAGCTGCACTTGTAAATAAAGTCTTATTTAACTAAAATAATTTATAATATATATATATTAATAATAATTAATAAATAATAATAATAATTTGTGGTACCAATGTTGCCTTGTTTTCTGATAGGATTAACAAGGTTTAATTATTTAACAGATAATTTTCAGCAATACTAAAATATTTTTTATAAACTAAAACAAGACACTTAAAAAGTTTCATAGAATTTTACAATTTCCTTAACTTTTCTTTCTTTATAAATATGTATTTATTTTTAAGCAAACCCTTCTCTGGATTATTTCACAAACATTGACCGAACAAAAAAAAAAACAAAAAAAAAAGGAAAATCTGCATCTCTGTCAGTTAGACCATATTATCACTACAGAGATTTTTTATTTTTAGTCAAAGAACTGATGTGGGCCTGAAGGGGGGGCCTCTCAACAGTGCTCTGTGTGCTTTAAAGAGGAAACATTAAATAGAAAAATTCTGCATTTGCCTCTGTTAAAATGTTTGTTTACCACCTTATTTAGCTTCCACAGGAATATTGAAACAGGGATGTGTGGGTAAAACACTCTCAAAACACAATATTCCATTCACATATATATAAACCTTTCTGAAATTGAATATATGTGGCAGTTCATAAATATTTAATTTAATCCTAGACAAAAACTATGACAGGACATTATTGATCAACAGAATTTTAGGTTTAATTATGTCAACTCATAGCATAAACTGGTCTGTTGTTATTTTCTTTAACTTTATATTATATAACTTTAAATAAAAGACACAGGGACCCAGTTTCCTCTGAGGGATCATTAATTTTTTATCTAGTCTTGAGTCATCTGCAAACAGAAAAAGATGGATGGGGATAAAAATACAATAAAAGGAGCTTTTTGGACTAGTTTTTATCAGACCGATGCCTAAAACTTGTAACGGATGTTGGAAGAACAATTTTGCGGTACCTCTTGTTCAAGAAATTGAACATTGCTGGACTAGTGGATCAACTTAACTGACTGTTAGGCCACACAAAGTCATAGGTCGACATCCAGTCTGATCACTAAAAGAAATGTTTTCAAGTCGAGGTCAGTATTTGAGGAAGTAAAAACCTCAGCACTCTATTCTGTTTCTGAAAACTAACATGGTGCGATTCACATATGTTGGATCCGAAATAAAATGCATGTTTATTAAAATGTAAATCTATCAATTTAGTCTACTTTGCCTTTTTTCCAGTATTGTACTCTTGGAAAAATAAACAGTTGAACATCACTGTCCTGACACTTTTCTTTTACTTGGTTTTCTGCCATTGTAAACACTTTGGTGAGATGACAGGAGCCTATTTATTCTTTTTTTTAACTTGACCTGTCAAAAAGATCAGAGCTGAAGGGCCCTTGTGTTGGACAAGTTTTATTGTTACAATAGGGGGTTATATACACACAAGGTGTATATTCGTATAAACCCCTTCTGTATTTGAGGCCAAACTTTATATTAATTATGCTTGTATACATTTCTTGTTGGACTGCATGGAAAACATTTGATTTGTGAACATTTGATCCTTGTCTTACAAAGATAAAATCCCTGAGTCTCTAAATGCATGCTTCATGAACTGATCTGCACTGGTGCATACGCATTATGCTGACATGTGTGTTGTCTGAAGAGGAGGAGGAGAAAGATGTTTAAGTCGTAGTTTGCTGCTGCCTGGCGTCTCAGTCTGCGCCTTTCCAACATCAAGCAACATGAGGTGTGCTTGTGTGTGATTCATAAGCCCTGTCTAAGTGCATGTTTATGTGTGCTGTGATACGTCTGTCCAACTGTGTGGTTTTAAAACAATTTTAAGCTTTCTGCGTGTGTGTTGTGTGATAATAGTAATCCCCTTTTGTGTGCACTGGATATCTGCGAGTGTTTATTTACGCTATCTGTGTCTTGAGAAAGTATGCGTTTGAGTATTTGCTCGGCAGCAGCACCCGTCTTACATGCAAATTTTCCTCTGAGAAATCCCTGCTCTCATATTTAGCCTGTCTGTGCGCGGACATGTACAGTTTTTGCACATTGCGTTCATGTCAGAGTGTTTGCAGTTGATAACCATATTCCTCGTCTTCCTCTGAAGTTAAACAGTTCAGACGCTGACACTAAAATCCTGATTTACCATGCTGAGAGAGCAACAAACACACATTCAATTGGAGTAATCAGATCATGAGGGAGAAGAAAAGGGAGGGAAACAAGCAACACTTAAAGGTGCGATTGTAATCCTGCAAGAGCTCCTTGTCAGTCAGAATTTCAGGAAGAACAGATCAAAAGGATTTCCTAAAGAGTTTCCTGTTTTTCTGCAAGCAGGTAGTTATTTTTGATTGTCTGTCCACCTTTACAGAGTAGTCCTGAGGATCATGCTGTGCAGGAAGAACAATCTGCCAAATCCTGCACTTTTGATATGAGTCTGTGAAGCTCAAAGCCATTGTTGTTAGAGATTTGTGTTGGGGTCAAATGGATCAATTACAGGGAAGTTCTGCAACTCTGATGAACGGAAGCATAGAGAACTGAAAAAGTCCCAAAGCAAAGCTGTGAGTGTAACTTTGAACTGATGTGTGTGCTCCATTCTAACTTTAGGGAAAAGTCAAAGTGTCTAGGGTTATTCTGGTTGTAATATTTGTTACAATGATTTTGAAATGCTGGTGGTGGACAGGTTGTGGACAGTTGTACTGGACAATTTTCAGGTTATATAAGGTGAGCTTATGCTTTATTTTTGAAAGCACAGCATTCACCACGGTAAAATGTACTTAATAAATAACAATTAATTGGTTAGTAAATTGTTATTCTTAGATCATCTAGTATATGTTTAAGATCAGGCATGGGATTTTGCGTCAAGGAAAACTGAAAGGTATAAGAATTTTGTTGAAATGGTCTGTGACATGTACATGTATTAGTATTGAACTGTGATCATTTAGGTGTCATTGTGCTGACGGCTGACTCTGTTGGTTTGCTAACTCTGAAGCTAACTTGAAGTTGAGACAGAAGTCAAGTCTGACAGGCTTTTTGAGTCCTTGCTGTAACCAGGCCTGGGAGAGTCGTAGAGAGGAGCGGCCGCATCTTAAAGGGAGTGCAGTTGTGTCTTGGAGTTTCCTTGAGGCTCGTACAGCCACCTCAAGGAATGTCATGAAGATGGAACGTACTGGAAGTTACACATACTGATGATGTATGGATGATGCTGTCGTACGGTGCCTTTACACCACACTCCAATTGTCGGTAGGGTGTGTGCACTGACCCCTTAATGCTGAATATTCGGGGTGTGCAGGTGATATGTTTGTGTCCAAAGGATACGTGATGGATGTCCACACAAACTGTATTCAGATTGTCTAATTTCCTCCCTTCTAACAGTTAGAGGCTGCATTCACGGAACACACATCCATCATCCACACAGCACTGACGGGCCTAAGGTTCAGGGGGGTTGAAAAAGGACAAATCTGTGCCTGCGTCTCACCTCTTACTTACCCCCCAATATATGTGTAGTTTCAGTGTTTGCCACAAGCTGACACGCGCAGCATGCCCATAGAAAAACAAAATGTTAGTGTTATGACGCTATTTTACTGTGTGGTCTTAATAACAAATAACTGTTATAACCATTTTAGAATCAAGCATTTAGAAAGAACTTCAAATAAAATAAAGAAATATATATATATATATATATATATATATGTACTTCTTTTCGTCTGACCTTTCCTGTTGGAACCTTTGGGTAACTAATTCCTTGTATTGTATTGTGTCCACCTCTGATCAAAAAAGCCTAAAAGAAGAAAAACTGTACAGGAAATGCAAAATATTAAAAATATTAAACTACAGAGAAATTTCACATAACATTAATGTTTTTATTGTTGTCAGGATCCCATAGCAAGGAGCCAAAACTCAGAAGACCAGGCTTTTGGCAGAAACTTGAATCATTTCAAAAATAAACTTTAGTATGACAAAATCATAAACAAAGCTAATGAGCCGACATGGATGAACTGACTAACCGACACTGAGAATGAACTTGAATGAATACAACTAATAATAATACATTTTATGTAAAAGTTAGAAAAGTTAGAGGTAAAACACAATAAAATCACAACATGTTAAAAACAATAAGTAAATTGGATTCATTGGTAAATCAGCTGACAGAGAATGAGAAATTGTGATCCGGAAATGCAAGCTTAAACAGATAGGTTTTTAGTCTGGATTTAAAGATCAGAAAGGAGTCAGTGTTACGGAGGTCTGGGGGAAGAGAGTTCCAGAGTTGGGGAGCAGAGCGACTGAAGGCACGGTTCCCCATGGTGACCATACGGGCCGGAGGGACAGAGAGCTGAAGGGAGGAAGAAGACCGAAGAGAGCGAGAGGGAGTGTTAATATGGAGGAGATTAGAGAGATAGGATGGAGCCAGGCTATGGAGAGCTTTGAAAGTGTAGAGAAGGAGCTTGAACTTAATCCTAAAGGCAATTGGAATCCAGTGCAACTGCTGGAGAACGGGAGTGATGTGATGGAAGGAGGGGGTTCTGGTGATGATGCGGGCAGCTGAATTCTGGACCAATTGAAGTTTATTTAGAGTTTTGTTGGGAAGACCAAAGAGAAGAGCATTACAATAGTCGAGACGAGAAGTGACCAGACTATGAACTAAAATGGAAGCGGAGTGGATAGGTGAGGGAGGGGCGGAGACGATTAATATTACGTAGATGAAAGTAGGCTGACCGAGTAATGTTATTGATGTGGGATTGAAATGATAATGTACTATCAAGGATGACACCCAGAGTCTTTACTTGAGGGGAGGGGAAAACTGGAGAGGAATCGATGGAAAGGGTAAAATTAGACACTTTGGAAAGGGTGGATTTGGAACCTACGAGGAGTAATTCGGTTTTATCGCTGTTAAGTTTGAGGAAGTTTAGGGTGAACCAGGTTTTTATTACAGACAGGCAGGAGGAGAGGGAGGCAGGTGGAATAGAAGAGTTGGGTTTACTGGACAGATAGAGCTGAGTGTCATCCGCGAAACAATGAAAATCAATATTGAATTTACGGAATATATTGCCAAGGGGTAGCAGGTAGGTAATGAAGAGGAGGGGACCGAGAACAGAACCTTGGGGAACACCAGATGAAATGAGTGAGGGTTGGGATTTAAAAGAATTCAGTTGAATAAACTGAGTGCGGCTTGAAAAATAAGAATGAAACCAGCGGAGGGGGGTGGACTCGATACCGAGGGCTGAAAGTCTGTGAAGGAGGATGGAGTGAGATATGGTGTCAAATGCTGCGCTCAAGTCAAGGAGGATGAGGATGGTGATGAGTCCAGAATCAGCTGCTAGGAGAAGGTCATTAGTGATTTTTATTGGGGCAGTTTCTGTGCTATGAAGGGGATGGAAACCAGATTGAAAGGGTTCAAAAATATCATTTTGGGTGAGATGATGGGAAAGTTGGGAGGCGACTATTTTTTCAAGAATTTTGGAAATGAAGGGGAGGTTAGAAATAGGACGAAGATTATGAAAGGAATTGGGGTCTGAGCCGGGTTTTTTTAGGATGGGTCTGACGGCAGCGATCTTGAGGAGACTGTGGATCATTATCAAATGAAACCAGGTGAGACTAAAAAAAAGCTTGAACATTACAAGAACCACGTTAAAACGACTGAAAACAAACCAAGGACACCATCTTCACAATGGTTGATTAACAACACAACTAGAAAATTAATGAAAAAAATATTCCAAATGTTGGAAACTTTTTCTCACTCTATCTGTCTAAAGAGGCGCAGCAGCGAAACAGATACTTGGTGTGCTTCTGTGGCCCACATTAAAGACGAGCTTGAGGTTTGACAAACTCCTGTGGGGAGAGGCAGCATGGAGGGTGGATGTGGGAAGAGGCAGAGCTTGTAGAATAAAGCGTGTGGTGACGGTTTCTGACAGAGATCTGACAGCTGCTGCAAGTTCTCATCAACCATCTGCAGAACTGCAGTTCTGCCGAGTCTGCACACTTCCCATCACATCAAGTCAGCTTTTTACCCGCAGATCCCAAAAGTTCAGGATAGGTGTGTGCCGAAGTATGTGCGTCCTCTGTGTGTATTTGTGCTATAGGCTCTGGAGCGCTTGTGTATGCACATTTGCAGTGGTTGTACAAGTATAGTTTTTTTTTTTGTGTGTTCTTGCGGTTTTGTGTACACACCCAGGAGTTAAAGACAGATTGAGAGTACGGATGTCTGTGTATGAGACTTTATTCATGTGTGTCTGCAAAATAGGGAACAGAACTGAAGCTGTGTGTGTCAGTGCATGCGAGGTATTACTTTGCTCTGCGCCACTGTGGTGTGTGTGTGTGTGTGTGTGTGCGTGTGTGTGCGTTAGCTGTCGTCCAGGATTTACCCTCACTGAGAGTTAATCTGAGTGTCGGGAAGATTCTCTAAAGGTTAGACAGAGACTGAGAGGAGTGTGTTGGCAATGTTGCTTCTGACCTCATTTTCAAAATGCACACCTCCTTTACTTTTCTATAATACTGAATCTGATGGAGTGTAGATTTGTCTCCCATGGCAAAAGAAAAAAAAAATTCCTTGTTTTTTCCTTCCTGATACAGTTGCCAAATGTAAGACCTGCAGTAATAAATCTAAAATGCTTTAAAAGAAATTAGGCGAATTGGAAATGTTTTTATTGACTCTTATAAGGAATAAGTTATCCTGGACATAAACTCAACTTCTTAACTTTTTCTCTTACGCGTTTATTGAATAGATTTAAAATTAAAATTCTAAAGGTTAAAAATGTTCCCCCCTAACCCAATAACATCTTCTTAAGAATGTTAAAATCCATTCCGCTGTGTTTTTGATGTTTTTTTTAAATGTTCTTGTGGCCATTTTCTCCACAATGGATTACATACATAGAGAGAATGACGTTTAAAATTGCATTTCTGAGCAAAAATGCTGTTTGAAAAAGCTTGTTAGTGGGACGTACAAGTTAGTATGGAAAGCCGCAAGCTCCCTTCTCCGCTCCTGATTCTGCAGTTAGTTGCCCCTGCTAATGTTAGGATGGGGGTGTTAGGGATGGGAAATGGATGATGGGAAATGGGGAAAAGCTTACTCTAGACAAACAGTTCCGCCCACAACTCAGAGGCGAATTTTTGCCGCTCTGGAAAAGCAAAGCAGGTTTATGAAAACAAAGCAAGTTTTATTATTATGATTTTGGCTAAAAACGGCACAATCATAATTAAAAGACCACTGAGAACAGCTTTGAAAAAAGATCAAAAGAGGATTCAAGTGAGACTTTAAGATAACACAGATTTCGTCTTTAAGATTCTTTCTTTTCATTTTCAAAATCTTGACATTTTTCAGCTGAATTTCATATTACTCAAAGAAAAATTGGTAGATGTGCTGTCGTCGTTCTTGGTTTTCGTTAGTAATAGAAACTCGTCTACTATATTTCTACAGTTTGTTGGTGGCATCATGACTCAAGTTTTTAGCTGCTGCATAGGATTAGAGATTCTGTCCCCCATAAACTGCAGCTACCTCATAAAGAAATTGCAAATATCGGGGAGGATTACTGTCACTATAATCTTGAGTAGTGATGTCCAAGTTAGTCCATGCAGGAAGCATTAAATAAGCCCTTGGAAACGGTTAAAGGCTCTAGATCTTTAAACGGTAATACCTAAAGAAGATGAAGTGAAAGTGCATCTAATTAAGATGAGACAACAAATGTTTAGTTGATCTTGTGATTCTTTTCTAGAGCAAACTAAATAAAAGCTTTTGTGTTTTGATTTATAAACGCACTATAAATAAAACGTGTTTTCATTTAATTGGTGAGTGAAATGTTCGCATCTTCTTCTATAGTTTTTCAGTAGACTTTGGTTATGGTGACCAGAATAACAAAATTTGACCTGGACTGGTCTTACTTAAAAATCCTCTCAGAGTAAATCTTTTTAAAACTGGGATCCTTAAAAAATACATAAATAAATAAAACCACATCTGGTTGGCAGAAGGCAACTGAGGAGGAGCTTCATTTTCTTTTTGGTATTCTGTAAGTTTTTACTCATTATTTTGTCTATTTTCTTTTAAAACTAAAAACAAATCTTATGGATTAGTCAAATCTGGCAACACCAGAAATAATAGATTTGAGTGAAGACTATTAGGTAAAAAAGTGATCACATTACATACATTTTTGTATGAATTTGATTAGATCTTTTGAAGTAACAACCTGATTGACAACTTTTATGTCGATTCATCTGGAAGCTCAAACCGCCTTTTTGAACTTTACCAGTCATGCACATTTTATTTCTCTGTTGCTTTAAAGGGAAGCCAAATGGCACAAGTCCATCATTCTGATCTTACCCACTCCCCAAACACTGAATATTAAAAACACACCATACAATTTCTGCAGTTTCCTTTTGCTCACTTTTTGCCTCAATTCTTTGTTGTGCACTGGTGCCTAACGTGCTGATTTGGATGTGGGGTGTCACCCATGCTGCCCTAAGGTGGTTTTACCCTCTGCGACCCAGTTTAAACAGGCGTCTGCTTCCCCTTTTAGCCTGATGCCAAACACAG
The DNA here is from genome assembly GCA_023969325.1 of Oryzias curvinotus. Lineage (NCBI taxonomy): Eukaryota > Metazoa > Chordata > Actinopteri > Beloniformes > Adrianichthyidae > Oryzias > Oryzias curvinotus. The sequence continues at coordinate 28,634,460 of CM043721.1, forward strand.
AGTAGTCAGGTGGCTTTTTGTGTTGGACTGCAGGGATGGAACCCCAAATAAATCCATTCCGAGCTGTTTTCATCTACAGCTGAACTTAGAGCAGAGACCCAACTTATAATCTAATAACATAACAAAAGAGGTTCTAACCTTATTAACCTCAGGTCAGTAAATGCTGTAAAAAATTGTTCATTTGTATACCCATAATAAGTACGGTAGTCACTTTGCATCACATAAAACAACAGCTATAACATGTATATATAATCTCTTGATTGTTAATATTTTTAATGGGTTTTTGGTTGAGAAGAAGCATTGTACAAACACATTGGTTCTTCATGTTGTTGTGAACTTATGTCATTTTCTTCCACCATAAAATACTGTGAAGTGGAAGCTGGCGGGAATCCAATACTTTCAGTTAATGTATAAGCTTGTCACCTGGAAGAGGATAAGCATCATCAAAAATCTAAATACTATAGTTTCATGTGCAGTTTCCTCCCTGCAGAGTTTAGTTCTTTTACTGTGTCTTGAGATTTTTTATAAGCAATTTTTGGAAACTCGTTTGAACAGAATTAACCTTTTTTGATATTTTCTTATCAAATTAAACATTGTCACTGATCATTGATCATCCTTTGATCTGTTTTCAAAGCGTTCCCGGTGATCTTTTAATAATGATTATGCCGTTTTTAGCCAAAATCCTTTATTTTGGCAGTAGTTGATCAGAAATTTGTTTCTGAGTTTCAACAGTTTCGGGACTGCCCCCCCTACCACAAACCACAAACTGAGCTATCTGTTTCCATGCTCTCCTGCTACCTTACAGCCCCTCACAACCCCAATAACATGACCAGTGCAACAGAAAGGGCGAGCAATATCAGAGCTCTCTAGCCGGGCAGGTTTGAGCCAAACATCAACTCAAACAAAGGAAAATAAAGGTTTACAGGGATCTACAAATGGATGCATGAAAATAGAGCGGTGGAGCAGGAAGCCCTGCATATTTTCTACTTAACAAATTCGTTCCTTTTAAAAAGTTTTTTTTCATCTCCTGATTCACAATAATTAAAAAATAAAAAATACTCAGAAATGCTATTTTGAGCTTAGTTTTCTTTAAAGAGGTCCTCCATTATGAGAAAAATGCCATGAGAACATATTAAAAACACCCAAAACATAGTTTTCATCAGAAAATGTTTTTTTTAGCAAATACTTTTACCCCTGAACTGTGCAAAAATATATTTTGGTGCCTTATTGCACTAAGGTGTTTAAGATCTGGAATAATCCAAATAAAATGGACACATCAGAATCAGAAGTACTTCATTGATCCCACCTGTGGGAAATTTGTGCACACATCCCAAATGTCTTATCCCAAACATGACTTTTTCACATGAACTTTTCTGGATGGCTTCATAAGCACATTTAATATTAACTTCTTATTCTTAGTAGAAGTCTAGATGGAAGAAGGGGACACTGGCATTCATATCAAAGTGGTTTCTATTCTAGATAATAAACAAAACAGTTCCAGCATGCCCATGCTAGTCTTGACATGCAATCCGTCGGAACCAGCCGGCACAAGTGGCATTCGGTGACGGCTCCAGGGGACGGCTGAAACTACCGTCTTAAAATGTCTTAAATGTCATTTTAAGTCTTTTTGCAAAATGAACATGGCTCCTTTTAAGAAATGTTGAACAGCCGAGACTGTTGTCAGGTTAGCCATTATATAGAAAGTCTTTTTTATTGGTCAAATAGGCTTTCAATAAAAAAATATATTGTAATCTCCTTTAATGTCACTCAAATCCTATGAAGGATTGGAATGACTAATTTAACTAGATAATGTCAAGACCTAATTTTTGCCTAGTAAGCTCAGCTTACTGCACAGAACTGTCCACTGGACGTTGTGATTTTCTTTCCAAGAATGTCAGCAAAATATCTGCCTCGGAATATGTCATGACTGAAACGATAAGAAAATGATATGACATCTGCAGTGTCTGTCTGTGGGAATGAAAGAGGCTGTGCATGCGCATGTGTGTATCAGTCCGCATCTGTGGCAGTCATGCTGGTAACCGGAGATTTCCGAGTTTTTGGGCCAAAGTATAGAGGACGGGTGCTGATGTGTTCAGGGACCCCTGGGTGACAGCGTCACCCAGTCTGTCAGATACAGTACATTCAGGCCTGCCGCAGAGATGAAAGATTGAGCTCAGATAAAACTGACTGGTTGAGTGTCAGAAGACACACATGGACCATATATCCTGCTTGTCAGGACCATCACCCTTCTTATGGTCTTAACCTTGAGAGAGCGCCATGAAAAAGGAAATTTCCCAAAAACAGATGTACTTACCTTACAAAACTGCTCTGTTCTGCACTCACAACCATTCTTAGCAACATAAATATCATACATTTTACCGTTCTTGGCTGAAAGACATCATACAAAAATCTAAAAGTAAGGCGTTCAGATGTTTGTATCTATAAAAAGACAAATTACATTTTGTTTCCCCAATTAGCCAGACATGGGAGTAAAAAAAGAATAAATTACCTCATTGTGTTAATTAAACATTTAATCCGGCTACAATTAATATTCTTTGAATATTTTTATTATTTGAAGCAAGTGTATAATCCTAATATTCATTAATAATTGAATGTGCTCTGCATACTTATATCAAGGATAACCTATAAAGTCTACTTTTGATCAGAACATTTTTTTAAAAAGCACTGTTAGAATGATTTGATAAATGAAAAAATGAATAATTCATTGAAAAACTCTCAACTTAAAATTTTGCTTTATTTTTTTGCTGCTCAAACTGTAGTTTAAGTAGTTTAAAAGTTTTCTGTATGACATCTAAAGAACGAGTTAGAAACCAATGGGTCCTGAATTAGCCGGTTTTATTTATTTTTCTAACTGAATCTGTACATAAAACACATCTTTTTAGAAACTGAAAACTAAAGCATCCCTACATCTGCAGTCATTCCTTATTCATGTCTGCAACAATTCAAATTAAGAGTCATTGATTAAGCGTTCCAGTTTGGTCATTTCTGCTTTATTTCTTCACAGCTTTGTGTTTATCTGTAAACTGATCAATAGTTTTGGCCTTTGACTTTAAACAGAAACATGAAACTCTGATGTTCCAATTTTTAAAATCAGTGCTTTGAAAACGAATTTTGCTTTCACACCAAACATCAAATTTATGTCCTCTCTTTTGATGTGCAGTCAAATTTGTTGCTCAAAACTTCCAAAAATATGTTCAGAAATTTGAGGCTCTAGACATGTGTGGGAGGATCTACTGTTAAAAGATTTTAAGGTCAATGCTACGTGGAAGTATTGACTGTATATCTTGTGTATACAATGCACAGAAGGCACGGCGGATGTTGAGAGATCAGGTTTTTTTTCTTTTTGAGAGCTCTGCAAAAGCGTTGGTAAGTATGTTTTCATGTCTGGATTCATGAGATCATTCAGATTCTCCTAGTATGATGAGCTTCACCATCTACTGTAGGAGATGGCAGTACTTTCAGGGCTACGTATATCTCTCTGTGGCGCAGTTTTACAAATTGTTGTCCCACATTAGTTCGAGGAGTGAAAAAATAAATAAATACAATTTGAGGACTTTTTTTTTATCATTGTCTTATTAGAAGTAAGGCAAATAGTATAAAGTTCAGGAGGAAAACGGTTTGGGCCAAATCCAAATTGCTCCGGCTTCTCCCTACTGCTACATTTATCCCTCCAAGTGGAGAGACATCTTAAAAACAGTGGCTATGTCCAAAGTCCCACCCAACTCCCTAAAAGATTATATAGTGTGGGACTATCTAGTCCCTTTGATTTTAAAAGCAATTTGGACACGATGCTCACTACTTTTTTTATTTTTATTTTAAACAGCAAATATGGCGTAATTGATTTCACAAAGTGAAAATCTAATTAATAGGAGCGTTATATGATGACTATTTAGGAATCCACTGTGTTCTGATGATGAAAACGTCCATAGTTTATTCAAAAATACGATTAAATGAAAAAAAGAATTGCAATGCATTGTGGTCTGTGTTCGCCAATCTAGTAAGCATCGATGCACACCGGTTTTTCCCAGAGACTTCTGGGAAATTTCTAGGGCACTCAAATTTGGAATTGCAGAGTGGGACAGCATTGCAAAATGGCTAACGCACTATAAAGAGCACTATGTAGTGAGTTGTGAGGGAATTCTGACATACCCAGTGTCTTCAAATCCGGACGCTACCACCACTTGATGATGTCATCAATAGTCGCCAGTCATTGATGTTACTACATTGCTGCCAGCCCCTGGAAGATACATAATAAAACATCGGTTTTTTAAAACGTCATGCAAAAACACAAATACAATACTTCTGTTCGCACACAAAGAAATGTGTTTCTTTTCCACGTTACAACACAACGCAGTGGGGAGAAAGCCATCACAAGCCATGACACTTTCTCCTTGAGAAAAAACTTCAAACACCACAACACCTTGGAGTGCCCCTACAATTAGAGCAACAGGGAGGAGTCAAGAAGATAGGAAAGCATTTCGGATTTGCCCTTGATTCTCCATGCTGGTTTTGGACTCCCCAAAACCCCCCGATTATATCATCAACACGCAACGGGCCAAAGCTGAGTCCTTGATTGGTTGATATGACACAAATTACTTGCTAAAGTTCAGATATTTGAACTCTAGAAACATTATGCTGTACTCGAAACACGCTTCTGGTACACTGCCACACCACGTCCAATGCTCCAAACGCCCTGCAAGACATCTGATTGCATCTGTATATCGGCTTAAGCTTTTGCTCCATGAGACAATAATCCGTGGAAGATGAAAAACTCCACAAGCTATGATGGTACTAACCTGTCAATCTAAGTAAATGAACCAACAATTTCAAAAAGCTGAAGCAAACTCTGATAATATTTTTTTTAATATTTAATCAGGAGAAGTATATGGTATGTTATGCTTATGTCATTTCAGTTGTGACTATATGCGCAAAAACATGCACACACAAACACACATGCATATGCGATTGAGTGTGTATATTCTAACATGAGAGCTATACTGGATACATATTTTATGAATATGTATGTATGATTGTGAGCATGCAGGGCAGCCTGTCTGTGAATGTGGGACCTGCAGGGTTGAATGCTGATCAGTTTGTTACGTGGAGCCTGTAACATGTGTAAATGTGTTGGTAACTTGTGCCGTCGGTGTTGCATGTTTGGGCAGTTTCCAGCCCTTGTGGCCTGGATAAATATTTGCAGTTCAGTACACCATAGTAACAACAGGTATTAGGGTATAATTTAAGCATGAAGCTTAATGGAGCCTGAGTAAAGAGGCCCAAAGCTGGTGCCCTGCCTGTCTCTCCCATCACGTCAGCAGAGCTGGTGGACTTTGTGGCTTCATCACCCTCACACACCCACAGAATCTTCATAATGTGAGCAAAACGTCTCTGCCGTTCCACCTGACTGCCTCAGAACAATAGGGCACATTTAACTCACCCGCATTAAGGAAGCAACACAGGAGAGGGCAATTTTTAATGCGATTAGAGCTGTATGATGGTGATGAAGCTGCAAAGTCGTTATAATCGCAGACAAGGACGTCCGGCTGGGTTTATGGTTTCACATTAAAGAGAAAAGACCCAACCAAACAATCTGCAAAGTAGTGTGCATCTTTTAATTCTCTAAGTATATGTGTTTGATTTATTAAAAGGCTGAAGGGAAATCCTTAAGTCTATAAGCCCAAATTAAGGCTTAAATACTGAGTTGGTGTGAAGACATTTTACATAGAAGCAGCATGGTAATGGAAAAAAATAATTTGATGCAATACAGTATATAGCTTTAACGACCAAAAAGCTCGCTCACTAAACAGTTCTGAGAGATTATAAGGTTAAATTGAATTGAAATGTCGTAAAAAAAAAAAAAAAAAGTGTTTTCCCAATTTTTATTTACAGACTGAAACATTTTCATTCTTGTTCCTCAACTGAGCATTATATCACCATTATGTGGGCTGGTGTCTCAAAAGGACTAAAGGAGACTTCAACTCATCATGAGGAACATATGAAAATAGTGATGGACGAGAAGAAAACACACTAAACCACAGTGTTGAATTTATTGGATTTTAGAATAGAAAATAATAAAACACACCTCGTCTTATCTTACTACCATAAAAATAGCAGATAGAAAACAGTATAATGACTACAAGGCGCTGTAACTGACAGGATCTGTGAATGTATATAGTAATGTATGTAGCACAACCCAACAGAAAGGGGAGCAACAGTGGAAAAGAAGAACAGCAATCCTTGTGCTTTTTACCAGAGGATAGTGCATCCAATTGTAAAAGAACACTTCTGCACCCCATTCTTCTGGTGATGCAAAAAAAAAACAGCTTCAAGGAAAAGGTCAGGTCAGCTGCTACACTGACCTTTTAGAGGCTTTTACATTTATAAAGACAGACCACTGCCTTTCTGAAATTTTGTTGAGAATACAGTTTTTGTTTTGTTTTTCCGCAGGAAGTCAGAATCTGGATGAAATTAAAAGAACTAGAACAACTCCCTTTTTTAACCCATAAGGACTCATTTTTTATTTAAAATTAAATTATGCGTATTTTACCACAAACCAAGTGGACCTCAGAATCCATTTCTGATATTTTTCTGTAACACTGATATCATCACAGATTATCTCTGTTTTTGTACAGAGTCTTTGAGTTTCTTGAAATGTTTTAAATAAAATGGATTACTATTATTATTTAATATTATCATCTAAATTAGCAACAGCAAACCTAAATCGGAATTTTTGTGGTATTTAACTCGTACAAATAACATTCTCTGCAAAAAAAAAGTGAGAACTAACATTCTGAAAATGTAAGACTTAAAAAACTAAATCATTATTATCACAGTTTTGGCCTGATTTCACATGTCAAAAAGTTCTATTTTCTACTCTGCAACTTCAGTTTTATATCCAAGCAAATTTGCCATCCAAAAACTGTAGAGTAAAATTTAAATTTAAAGAGCTAGACTACCTTATGATAAAGATTTGCATCAGTAGAGACAGTTTAAAACATTTTGAAAATCAAACACTTGGAACTCTGATTTCGATCTACACTTTTCTTGGACACAAATCACTTCTTTGCTCATATTAGTGAGATAATAATGAAGCTGATTATTCCCTGCTCTTGTATAACTGACTGTAGAGTTAAAAACTCTTAAATAATGGAAATTTCTCGAAGCTTTAGGATAAATTCCCACTCTTGATTTGCAGTGTGTCCTCTGCCCCGTCTTTCAATCCCCTTTTAGGTTTTGCCAGTGATGCTTAAAACAACAAATCCTTGGATTCGCTTATTTCATCTCCCTCAACCATCATGTTGCATCATCTTCAAAGCTGCATTTAAAAAGACTGCGCCTTGTTCAACACATTACAGCGTATTAGGACATGTGGCACATTTGCTGGCATAAGCTGCTGTGACGGTGATGATGGATCAAATAGCAAGATTTAGCATTTTTAGATGAATGCCTCTAATATGTGTTTGATGTAAGAGCTGTGGACACTAAAGATGAACTCAACCAAGGAGATGTTTTTTGTTCTGAAGACTAAATCTTCAATTGATGTATATTTGGTGCTTCTTCATGTTTTTCCAATGAGGATGAGGAGGAGTTGAGAAACAGTGGAGAACGAGGAAATGATGAAAGAGTTAAAGGGATGAAATAAGCAAAGAAACCCAAAAACAGAGAAGAGGAACTGTAAGAACTAAAAAAAAAAAAAAATCCCACAAACCTTAAAGGTTTAGACGGATGAATTCGAAAACAAAAATATTAATGTTATGATCAAGAAATATTAGAGACGCACTTCGATCGTCTTTTAAACCTATTTTAAAAGCGTACCCAGAAGTCTTTCAGTTATGATTAGGCTGTTTTTAGCCAAAGTAAAAAAAACCTGTGTCATTTCTACAACTTAGTTTCTATAGAATAGCTAGAATTCATTAGAAAATCACTTGTGAGTTGTGGACTGTTGGTGTGGAGCAGCCCCACCCCTATTACCGGTGCAACAAAAATGTCAAGCAATATTGGAGCTATCCAGCCGTAAAGTTTTGATCCAGATTCCTGCTCAGAGGAGGAAATCAAAGGCATACATGGATTTATTTGTTTGGATGCATCAGAATGGAGTGGAGCATGGGGCTTGAGGCCCACCAATTGTAGTCCCTACATAACATCTACAAGCTTTTTCCAGTGACGTTTCTTGACTCACAACGATTTGAATAAAGAAATACTCACAAAGTGCAATTTTTAGCTTAATTTTTATAAGTCCTCCATCATGAGAAAAATTCCACAAGAACATGTTAGATGCACCAAATACCTAGTTTTGCCGGAGTGGGTCTTTAAGATTAGAAAAATGGGTCAAAAGAAAAACAATGAAGGAAAAATAAAATTTTGATTATTTCAAGACCACCTTAAATTGACAAGAAAGATGAGAAGAAGAATGAACTTTTAAGTCAAGATGTTTGACAGCTGTGGCTGTAGCTGTAGCTGTGGCTTAAGAGTCTAATCTGTTTTCTGCAAATTTGTGTTGAAATGTCCTTGGCCAGGATGTCAAGTGAGCCACACAGCATAGAAAGCTCAAAAATAACTTTCAGTACAAATATGTGTGGGAACTTCAGGAGTGCTTTGAGTGGTCAACTTGAGAAAAATGCGCTGCAAAAATGCATTCCAATTACCACCTTGATAAAGGCAAGGGAAGCAAAGATGCTGAGATTGACAGGATCAAAGTAAAAGATGAGGGAGTTTAAGGTGTGTGTTAAGAGAGAAAATGGAAAAGAAAGACCACTTGAGAGAGAGAGGGTGAGAGGGCAGCAGGAGCTACAGGAGAGGCGTGTTGGTGGGGGGGTGAGGATGGAGGCAAAAGGAAGGAGGAGGGAATGAAGGATTAGCCGTCTGACAGTCGCTCAGCTCTCACATATGCTGGTGATTCACTTTCCTAGAAAAATGGAGTAAAGGGCAGCGGGAAACAGACTGACAGGCTCTGTGTGTGTGTGTGGGGGGGTGCATATGTGTGTGTCAGGACAGACAAAAGATGAGGCCTTTATTTTTGAGCAATCTGACAGTTGGGTAAAGTGACAGGGGGATTAAAACCTCAACAGTTTGAATCCAAAACACACACACACCCGGCCTGATACTACTTTGCACACACAAACACACACAACACACCCTCTCTGACACACAAGCTCATTCATTCACTTGCCATTTCACACTTAAAAACCTAACGGTCGACACCTTCTTAAGAGCTTAAATGTGGCATGAACGAGGGATTTGAGTAACTTCTACTATTTTCCATTATCTGGGATTTTCTTATTTCCATGAATGCACCACTATGCTTGGCTGCTTTAGACTATAGATGTTAAATAAGCAGTTGAAATGTCACCAGATGCCATAATATTTAGGTGTCATATGTGCAGCAATCAAATTAGATAAGTTTGACTCAGAAAAGACATTTTCTTTTGGAAGACTTCTCCAATTTTTAAGTTCACAGCATGAAAAAAGTTTTCCTTTTCTGATGTGGTGCAAAAAATATAACTTATTTAAAGATCTTCTCCAATGAAAATTGTGTTTTTGGTGTTTCTAATATGTTTTTGTGGCATTTTTCTCATGTTGGAGGACATATATAAAGACATTTAAGCTTAGAGTATTTCTATATTAAAACCATTGTGAATTAGGAGCAGACGCAAAAATGCTGTTGGAAAAAGCTTGTAGATGCCACCTTGCCTCTGGTGGCAGGCAGGCGCCTGTGCTTGGCAGCGGAGCGGCCACCAGTGTGTGAATGTGTGTGTGCATGGGTGAATGGGTCTGTGACTGTAAAGCGTTTTGTCCATGTAGGTAGAAAAGCGCTATATAAGTATACGCCATTTACGCCATGTGACACAAGCCCACAATTGGTGGGTCACAAGCTCCCTGCTCCGCTCCATTCTGATGCATCCACTTGCTGACAAATAGATTTATGTATGTCCTAATTTTCCTTGTCTGAGCTCGCATCTGGATTAAAATTATACGGCTAGATGGCTCCAATGTTTTGTTGCACCGAGAATGCTATGTTGGGGTTGTGAGGGGCTGTAAGCTAGCAAAAGAGCGTGTAAATAGATGGATGATGGGAAATGTGGTTGGGCTTACTTTGCGCCATAACTTAGAGGCTAATTTCTAATGTCACTCTGCAAATACTATGTCCTAGCTAAAAAAAAAAAAACCAGCAAAGGTTTTTGGATATTTGCTTAAAAATGACCTAATCATGATTACAGTCCACCAGGGACGCTTTTGAAATAGATCAAAAGATAATCGGATGGGACTTTAAACCCATGTTTGCACTATATCGAAAAAAATACCCAGCTCATATAAAGTTGAGAAAAACTATTGTTTGTAAGCATAGATCTCAACTTTTACTTCTGCTTTTTACATTTGAAGTGCTCACTTGAACAAGTAGCTGCAGCCTAAAGTCCATCCTGACTCTGGACATTCATGTACAATGGGTGCAAAAAAGTATTTGGCACCACATTTATAGGCAGGGAAAGGATACATCTGGTGTACAGGAAAATACCGTGTGCAGAATATGGACTCGAAAGCTCAAGGTCAAAGTAGGAAATGATAGAGCAGAGATTCTGAGGGTCGTCCAGATACAGATGGACTTGATGGTAATGGTGACATGGTGGTAATGGTGACCAACCTGACATGGTGGTGGTGGATAAAGAACAGAGGAAAGCTGTTGTGTTGTGAAAAAAAAAAAGAAAACAAAAAAAACAGTGACCCAGGGAAAACCTGGAGAAAGCTTGGAAGGTGAAGGTGACAGTGGTGCCAGTGGTAATCACAGCACTCTGGACTGAAACCCCAAACTGGAGAAGTAGCTACAGCAGATCCCTGGTAAAACCTCAGATCTCTAAGTCCAGACCAGTGCAGTGCTAGGAACAGCAAATGTATTGCACAAGTTCCCAGGCTGAGAAACCACAGGCAAAGGTTAAGAAAGGTCACCACTGTGAAACAAGGAGCAGGAACCTCCAAAATCAGCCAGATTGAGCCTGGCAGCTAAAGCCTCTGATGTAAAACATAATACAAAATCTAGATTATTATAGGAAGTCCTTCCATACGACAAACTGCTACTAAATGCGGTTAGTTCTCTTCAAATACAAGTTAGCAACACCTGTTCAACACATGCAGCACATATTTCTGCTGATTTGGAGCCTCCGGGACTTCTTATAGACAGACTACATGATCAGAAGTAGATTTTTGAATTACCCTAATCATTTTAGATTTTTAGATGTTTATTACCTACTAATTTATTCTAAAATTACAGTATTTCGTCAGCAGAAGGAATCTGACAGCTACAGTCTGGTGTGACCTCTTAAAGTCCCGCACCGATCATCAAATTCACGAATGTGCCCGGGCAGATCATCTTACTTTAAAAGCTTTTCCTATTCTCTTTCATTTATGATGTTTAGTCAAAATAAAATCAAAATAAAAAACATTGTTTTTGGTCATAGTTTCTGCAGAGTGGCAGGATTTCACTAGAACTCCAGTTTGTAGGCCGTTGGCACAAAGCAACCCTGCCACCCATTCCGGTCTCCATTGCTGAGAGTTTTCTGTTTACACTCTCTCCCGCTAGTTTACAGCCCCTCACACCCCCAACCTAACAAAAATGGCGACCAATATTGGAGCTATTAAGCCGTACAGTTTGGAGCCAGATGCCACCTCAGACGATGAAAAACAAAGATGTACATGGATTTAGTGGTCTGCAAGTGGATCCATCAGAATGGAGCAGAGCGGGGAGCTTGTGGCCCCGCCCAGTCCATTTTCTATGTCACAAAATAGGCTCTTTTTTCAAACCACATTTTTTTGTCTGCTCCTGGTTCACAAATATTTGAATAAAGAAATACTCAGAAATGCAATGTTAAGGTTACTTTTCTTAATGTGTGTCCTCCATCATGACAAAAATGCCATAAGGCCGTTAAAAACACCAACAACACAATTTTTTTATCAGAGTGGGACTTTAACACTTCTTCTCTCAAACTTTATGCAGAAATAAATGAAAAGAAATCAAAGGCCTAAGTTGGGAAGTCACAGATTGATTTTGCACAAATTAATATTATAACTTGAGTTTTTTTCAGAACTATTTCTTTTCTTTCATTGTATTTGTATGTCATTACAATAGACCTGAAACAGTAAAAAAAAAAAAAAAGGCGCAAGGACTGAATCCCTTTTCAACCATTGGAAAGATTTGGGATTTTCTTACAATTACATTATCAGCTGTAAAGTCAGGTTCACAGATGCACACATGCAGAGTCTCTGATAATGTAAGTATGCGCCGTAAATCTCTTTCCCGTGTCAGACTGGCGGGCATTTAAATGAGTGATGGTTATTGAAGAGCGAAGCTAGCTGCTTTCACTTAAATCCCTTTATGCTGTGGAACTGCAGTCCTGCTTTGACTAACACTGGATTGAGGACACCTTCATTGCAGAGCTCAAAACAACCAATTTCCACTACTCAAAAATGGAATTGTGTAATCATTCTTATAGTCCACAGATGGTTTGTCACAATGCCCACCCACCCCTGTGTAAGAGCAAAGTTAAACTCTCCAAACACAGCCGCTATAAAACTGGAACATTAATCCGTCTTCAGGTTTGATGGCAATTATTGACTAAAGAGCGGTTCTGCTTGATTGTTTGGGTTTTCAGTGTGAATCTCTAATCGTATGGATGTAACAGGCTTTCATTTTTACAGCAGGGGGGTAATAAAAACTGACTCTGGGAGCAGTGGTCTCTGACAGAGAGGAACCATGATAAGAGAAGAAAGAGTTGCAGTTTGTGTTTTTCATTTGCACTCATCCACTTGACCCTGTTCGCAATTTAATGGCAGCTGAGCTTCAGAGAGGAGTTATTCATTTCAGTTACTTTGCGTTTTAATGTTTTTCCAAGAGCAATTGGGATCTTAAGTGCTTCTGGACCACACAAACCTTGACATGGTTGCTGTACCTGTTGAAGAAAAAGCAGAATTGAACAGAACACATTTATCCTGACAAACAGATTTTTCTGTCTTCTGTTTCCCCCACAAAACAACTCATTTTAAGGATTTTTAAAAGCATAGTTCACACTGTTTGCTTTTATACCAAGGTTTTTTAGATTAAGCAGTGTTCTGACATGCAGTTCACATTCTCACACAAATGACCTGTTAGAGGATTTTCTGCTTCAGAAGTCCGAAACCTTACACAAAACCCCAAGCAGTTGTTTGCAACATCACCAAGAACTCTAACCATGAGAAGTATTGCTTGTGTGGGAGCAGACCAATCCATTCTATCCAACAAGGACAAAAATCTGACCCGCTCGGATAAAAATCGTGCTTTTGCTGTTTTTGACATGCCCTTCTCACATTTTTCTAATGATAAAGGGAATATAAAATGAAAAATAGGCTTGAGATTGTATTTGGAGGAATTTGAAGGAAAAAAGCTCTTTGAAAAGCTCTTCCTGCTCCTCTCCATTCTGATGCATCCACTTGCAGACGAATAGATCCATGTATGTCTTTTGTTTTTCCTTATCTGAGCTGACATCTTGGTCAAAACTGTACCTATAGATTGCTCCAATATTGCTTTCCATTTTTGTTGCTCCGGTAATGTTAGGTTGGGGTTATGAGGGGCGGTAAGGCAACAGTGGCTCGGGGTGCCCAAGATTGGTAGATTGTCAACAGCCCTCGTCGAGTGCTTGGCCTTTCTAACAATCGGACGGTGACAGTGAGAAGGCAGCACAGGGGCAGGGGAATGGCTGAGGGTAGCAGTCTAGCTGCTGCCTTCCCTCACCTGCCTGCTGATGGATGCCCCTGCACGACCTCTGAATGTGCCGGGGCAGGCACTGACCAATGTCGATGTTAACTTTTTTTAAACCGCTCAGAGGAAATTATCTAATGAACTCCTACTGCACTGCAGAAACCGGTTTTTTTTTTATTTTGGCTAGCAATGGAAATCATATTAAATGACCTCTGTGAACACTTTTAGAATAGATCTTTGAGTTCATTTTTGGTGTTTAAAGGGTTCCGTTTAGCATTTACTGCCACAATTTAATTGAGATAATGAGACTCAAATCAGTGAGTGATAATGTCTTTTCTAAGGCATTAGAAAGGCCAGCTCTTTCTTTTGTACCTTTGCAAAATCCCTGATTATTGTTGCTGATGTTGCAAATATCAAATTTTTTTAAATTCACAAGTTCTGAAATAAACCAATCAGAGTGGAAAACCTTTGCTGGTGTAGCATCCTCAGGGTTTGGGTTAAACAATCTGAAATCTTTTTTTTCTCAGAGGTCATAAAGGTTGGTCTCTGTGCAGATCAAGGTCAGATGGAGAAGAATTAACGGGCAAGCTGGTGACAGTGTCTGTTCACGACAAAGATGCTTTACAGCTGAGCAGCCCCCAAGGATGAAAATATTTCATGCCATCACAGTGGGGACACTGACTCAACACTGATGTGTTTGGCTTTCAGGCTAGCAAAGTAGTTTGACAGTCTTAGTTCATTTTATTAATGAAGTTGAAACTTTTTCCTATGAAACATCCAAGAAAATGTCCTTTTAGTATTTTATCTATTTAGTCATACTGATAGGAGGTTGTCTAAGGTCAAATGTTTTGATGAAAAATCTGCACATATACGAAGTAAGCAAGCCTAAAGAGTACTGAAACGTGTTTAGTAGTGACGGTCACCTGTCAGGTAAAAAGACTGAGAAATTCTAGAGCCAAACAATGAAAAAAATCTATAAATAAATAATACAAGTGTTATTCTTTTCAGACTCAATATATTAATATTAGATATATATATATATAGATATATATATCTATATAGTATATATATATATCTAGAGATATATAATATATATATATATATATATATATTGACTCCCTGATCCACACCACCAGGATCTACAGTAATGACATTGGGATGTCATTCGGGCTCGAGAAATGCAGCCGGATGGTGACAAAGAGAGGCAAGGTAGTCCACACAGGGGGGGTCTCACTCCCAGAAGGAACAATAGCAGACATTGAGGACAGTTACAAGTACCTTGGAATTCCCCAGGCAAATGGCAACCTGGAGCAGGCAACAAGGAAAGCTGCAACAGCTAAGTACCTTCAACGAGTAAGGCAAGTCCTGAGAAGCCAGCTCAATGGCAAGAACAAGACCCGGGCAATAAACAGCTATGCACTGCCAGTTATCAGATACCCTGCAGGAATAATAAGATGGCCAAAGGAAGAGATACAGACCATGGATGTTAAAACACGGAAGCTCCTCACCATGCATGGAGGGTTCCATCCCAAATCCAGCACTCTGAGACTGTATGCTAGCCGCAAGGAAGGAGGCCGAGGACTAGTGAGCGTAGAAGCCACTATCCAGGATGAAACATCCAAGATGCATGAATACATCAAGCTCAAGGCCCCAACTGACAGTGTGCTCAGTGAATGTCTCAGGCAATGGAGAGCAGAGGATACAGTGCTGGAAGACAGACCCTCATGGGAGGACAAACCCCTCCATGGGATGTACCACCGGACCATAACTGAAGTGGCTGATATCAAGAAGTCCTACCAATGGCTAGAAAGGGCTGGCCTACAAGACAGCACTGAAGCGCTCATCCTGGCAGCTCAGGAACAAGCCCTGAGCACCAGAGCAATAGAGGCTCAGATCTACCACACCAGACAAGACCCAAGGTGTAGGCTGTGCAAAGAGGCGCCTGAAACAATCCAGCACATAACTGCAGGGTGTAAGATGCTGGCAGGTAAAGCATACATGGAGCGGCACAATCAAGTGGCTGGAATAATATACAGGAACATGTGTGCAGAATATGGACTGGAAACCCCAAGGTCAAAATGGGAAACACCTCCGAAGGTGGTAGAGAATGAGAAGGCAAAGATCCTGTGGGACTTCCAGATCCAGACTGATAGGATGGTAATGGCGAACCAACCAGACATCGTAGTGGTGGATAAAGAACATAGGAAAGCCGTTGTGGTGGAACATCAGGAAGAAGGAACATGAGAAACTGGAGAAATACCAGGGACTCAGAGAAGAACTGGAGAAAGCCTGGAAAGTGAAGGTGACAGTGGTGCCTGTGGTAATTGGAGCACTCGGGGCAGTAACCCCCAAGCTTGAGGAGTGGCTACAACAGATACCTGGAAAGACCTCAGACCTCTCAGTCCAGAAAAGCGATATATATATAAATCAATGCTTGGAAGCCCATCGAGATGACTGTTGTTATGAATTTGGGCTATCCAATAAAATTGAATTGAAAAATTGAATTGGGGGTCAAATTTGTGAACATGCATTTGTGTTGTAAATTTGGATTTGACATTAAAGCAATAGTCCCCAGCATTCTTACGACCACGGACCGGTTTAATGTCAGACAGTATTTTTATGGACCTTCCTGTACGACACTGAATCCAATTTTTTTTAGCTTTCAGTTTCCCTTAACTTTTAAAGGGGAATTTTATCTTCATCTCCTGTAACATGTCTGCCGCTGGTTTAAATTTGAAAGGTGACATAGGTTTTCCCTTAACCTATAACCCTCAGAGTGGAAGCCATCAAATCAGACGCCAGCTTCAACGACTTTTGAGGTGAGGGGAATAAAAAAATAAATAAAAAGTTTAAATGGTAAATGGACGTATACTTATATAGCGCTTTCTACCTTCTTACGAAGGCACAAAGCACTGTACAGTCACAGTCCCATTCACCCATGCACACACACAATCACACACTGATGGCGCCTCCGCTGCCGAACACTGGCGCCAACCTCCCACCAGAGGCAAGGTGGGGTTCAGTGTCTTGCCCAAATACACTTCGACACATGGGCGTGCAAGGCGGGAATCGAACCTGCAATCTGGTATTATCTGAATACAATATAAAACATGAATCTACCAAATAACTTCATTTGCAGAAGCCCTATAATGTTAGACAACAAGTTGCTGAATATTTTGGATTATTATTATCGGGTGTGGGAACAAGTGTCATAATAAATTCATATTTGGAGTAAAGACCCTATGTTTTGCAGCTTCTTTGTTTCTAAGTCGAAGGCTCTTCTTCTGTCTTTTCTGCGAAAAGAAACTTTTAGGAAATGTTTGTTTTTGTTAACTTTGCTAGCTTGGGGGTTTCAGTTGCCGCAGCTTGTGTAAGGAAGCGGCGGATTTGTTTTCAACACACAACTTGAAATCCGTCAAGAATACATCGGACTTGGTGGGGAGAATCCAGTAGTTTTCCAAACTAAAACTTCATAATCAACTTCTGAATACAATGGAAAAAATGTATAGGTTGTGGGTTTTTTTTCTCTGTGACTTGGTACCAACTCTAGCACAGATACCAGTGCCGGTCCGCGGCCCAGGGGTCGGGGACTGGGGGCTGCAGTAGAGCACATGGACCTCCAACGGGTTACCTAATGAAGTGACCTTGTTCCAGGAACATGTCTTTTGTCTTTCAGTTGAGAAGACAAAGTGTTGCCCTTTAACTACAATTTTGGAGTCAAGATCAAAGAGGGCTAACCGTGCTTTTCCCTGCTGGGATTAATTCACTGTAAAATTCAACAAGTGAAAGCTGAGATTTATGTCTTTTTTTTGCCCAGAATGGCTATTATAAACAGCTATATTTTTGAAAAAAAATGTCTTATGTTGTTATATAAGTGTTTTACTCTGTAAAAACTGACTAGGAAACACTTTAGGAGGTTTGAAAACTTTGCAGATTTAGAAGACCTGCTGATTCCTGGCTGCACAAAGCCTGATCAACTCTAAAGTGCTGCACTTGAGGTTTTCTCCAGAACTCCTCCACAGTTTAGGTCAGAACAGAAACAGCAGCTACAGAGGGCACTAAGTGTAAAATAGTGAGAAAAAAGGAAATAAAGCAGAGCCAAACAACAGAGAACAGCTGGAACTGCGTTTCCAGTAATCAAAGGTCAAAAAGAGAAACCCGGTGAAATGAGCTGTCCTCCTGACAGCTCTCACAGGCCCCTTTCCTCATTTCCTCACCAGCTTCTCTGTTGTCAAGCCTCGCCCTCATCATTTGGCCTCGGCCCCTGTGGCCCTTCACTGAACCGAGCAGCAAGCTTATTACAGCGTCGAGCCCTTAGAGGACTTGAGGATGATGTTTAGCAGCTGAATCACCTCCCACCGCCTGGCGTTGGTTTCATTCTGTCGAAGCAGAGAACGTCATTCATCAAGAGACATCAGGCCGTCACTCACAGCGGCCGGCAGGAGTGAGAGGCCACGGTCATTAAGCCTCCTGCCAGTCCTGTGGCTCCACATGGTGCTGAGCGCTGCAGAAAACCGGGTCTGTGGATGAAAAACCCTTTACTGAGAAAAACTGATCATTTGCAGAGATAACGTGAGGAACAAAGGGAACCATTTATTCAAAGTGTTTACATTCTGTTTGCACAAATAGGTTTGTTTTTTTAGAAGTTTTGCTTTAAGGAGCACTTTTATTTAACTTGTGCTGTCCAACAACTGAGTGAACAGATGAGCGCTGAAGGCCTTTTGTGTTGGACAGGTTTTACTATTACAAAAAGGGGTTATTAATCTTCAGATAGCAGGGGTGTAAATTTGTGTGAACCCTTTTCTGTTTTTTTGTTTTGTTTTTTGTTTGCTTGTTTGTTTTTATTTGTTACATTTTGTGTTTTAAGTATATACACATATTCTTATTTTTAAAGGGAGGGAGAGGGGGAAAATGTGTGTGTGTTGGGGGGGTAGAAGAAAAGGAAATAAAGAGGGGAGCGGAGAAAGTGAGAGGATACAAGTGCAGAGTTGCTACATTGAAATGGTCCTTATTTTATTATTGCTAGATCTGCAGAAAGGCAATTATTAAACCCAAACGTGAGATTCTGACACTAAGATAAGCGGAAGATGTCTGTCCATCGATACACTGTGGGTTAGGAGGAGGGACAAAGCAGACAGGGAGCAGTGGGACAGTGTGCACGTGGGGGTGGAGATACATGCACACTGCCAAAGTGAACCATGTGTTCATAAGGGGAACCAGATCCTCCCCAGCCCGACCAGCCAGACCAGGAGAGAGGGGGGAGAGACCCCCAGACCAGAAGCGCTCCAAAGGAGCACTTTGTCCAAATTATTTAGTTTTGACAAGAAAAAATACTTCTGTCACATGGCTTTTTCAATCAATCTACTAAGATATTGTCAAAAGAAAACAATTTATTAAATCTGATTTAGATCAGAAATATATTGAAATAATTGATTTAAAGTCTGTTATTGTTAGATTTATGATACTTAATATCCGTGCAACCACAATTTATCTAACATTTAAAATCTGAACTCAGAACGCTAAAAAAATATAAATCCAAGAAACTTTCTTTCCTCATTTTAAATTGATTTGTTGACAAAATTTTTCCAATTCTACGTATGCCACTAAGTTCAAATGGGGCAAAAAGAGGAGTCATTTAGGATTATAACCCTCTGCACACATTTTAGAAGCATGACTGTGAAGCATGAGTGGAGACTGAATTGGTCTGCCTGCAGACATGACCCGTCTCCAACTGTGTGGAGATCTTAAAAATGAAATGAAACTTCAGTGACAGCCTCTCATCCTGTTCTGCCGCACAGCCTCGTTTTCTGCAGTCAGGATGGCACCAAATGGGCTAAAACTGCTTTAACGGTGGGTCTAAAAGTTTCATGAATAGAAATGACAACATGTCAGGATTTGATGCAGGTCTGAAATGCAAAACATTTAATAAATGTAAAATAAAAAATAAAGGTGTCAGGTTTTAATTAGACTGGTTTTAAAGGGTCTACACCCTGCTATTCTTAAGCATCTTAAAAAAAAAAACATATCAATTTGTTTGACAATATGTTATCTTTGGTGCACGAAAGCACAATTTTTTAACTAAATTTTTTTTATTTATCTTGAGTTCTTTTCCAACCCGGAAGTAAGGCGACTTGATCTCTGAGGCTCCGCCTATCTTTCCTTGTGGGTGTCGCCCTTTTCATGACCTCGACCTAGAGCCGGCCTCGGCAGAGTGTCTGTGTGTCACCCATGAAAGCAAACATCTATACTTTTGCAAAGATAAGTGTGTATATTTTGTACATAAATGAAAGGGGTTTTAGCTGATTAGGGTTAGGGTTAGGGTAGCTACCGCTAGCTCCACAGAGAAAGTGGGTGTGTGTGTGTTAGTCAGCGGCGGTGCTGGCAGTGCAGACTCTTCCTGGAAGGGGCTGTTCCTTTCTTGTCTACACCACAATGTAAGAACCCTTCAGTGTCCGTGGATTGGGAGGGGCTGATGCTTTAAGGGCAGGTTTTTTTAGACGATTACTCTGAAATGTGCAAACGGGTCAAAATACTTTGGGGTTTCTTTTTGTGAGGAATGAACAATATAATGCACTTAAAAGCTGAAAAATGGGATTTTTGCATGATACAGATCTTTTAATTTTAGGGTTTTTTTTAGTAAAAACATAATAAATACCCACATTTAAGTACATATAAAAATAACTTTTCATTTTTTTCAAACAATATATTTATAACAAGGGTGTCAGATTAGCACGCTACTTTTTTTATCGCCTTAATCAGATTTTTAATCTATAACAATTGTCATGTTCTCAAATAAAAAATAAATAAATGATTTCTAATGAAAACGCCTCTTTCATTGCTTTTATGTCCGTGTACATGCTGCGTTACTGCTTTGACATAGTCAGGGTGCAACTTTGTAGTTCTTATCAGAAGTAACCCAAAACAAAGCCACGCCACCCCAGCTTTATTGGTGATGCAGCAGGAAAAACCTGACAAGACGTTGGTAATTATAATGTAATGGGGTAGGTGGGGGCTTCTCGCATGGGACGGTAGAACTGTGGAATAAGGTCTGACAACATGTACACTGACCAAAGATATAAACGCAACACTTTTGTTATTGCTCCCATTTTTTATGTTATGAACTCAAAGATGTGAAACATTTTGAGGCAAATGAGGCAAATGGTGGTCACACCAGATACTGACTGGTTGTCTGAGTCCCCTGAACCCCTCAATAAAACAAAACTGAAGATTTCAGAGTGGCTTTTCATGTGGCCAGTCTAAGGCACACCTGTGCAATAATCAGGCTGTCTAATCAGCATCTTGATGTGGCACACCTGTGAGGTGGGATGGATGGTCTGGGCAAAGGAGAAGTGCTCACTATCACAGATTTAGACAGATTTGTGAACAATATTTCAGAGAACTGGTTATTTTGTGTATGTGGAAAATGTTTCACATCTTTGAGTTCATACCATAAAAAATGGGAGCAATAACAAAAGTGTTGCGTTTATATTTTTGGTCGGTGTATATTGGTGTTTATGAGAGGTTTGTGGTCATCCTGGTTGGTGTTAAATTATAGCACACTGGGGCTGATCATTTTGTTCTTGTTTTTTTTTCCCCTAACTCTGCAAGATCGAAAAAAGATTACCCCTTGTTGGTGAAAAAGTAAAAGTTGGAAGTCTGTTATAGTAAGAAATCTTTATCAAGCCACTTTTTGTTGTATTTTGATGTTTTTAATGTCTGAAATTTAAATGAATAAAACCTCAAAGTTAAGCATTTCACAGCAATTAATAGGTTTATTTAGATATAGATACATTAGGTTTATTAATTACAGGTCACGATTAATTAATCACACAAAAAAATAATTTTCTATAACATTAAAATTACTGTTTTTTACATAACTTTTAGCTTTAAATTTGATCCTGCAAAAGCTTCCCTTTAAAACCTTTTAAATACAGTATTTCTGGTCAAAAATGTGACTATAAATACATTCACAACTCTTTTTTCAAGAGTCTGAATAAAAATAAGAATTTTTGTGTTTTTGTTAGCTTGGAATCAGTGTCCAAAGATGCTGTTTGTGCCCTTCTCTCCCGCTTAGCTTTGGAGCTTTGCAATGCTGCTGAATTGGGTTAGAACACAAACTAAGCACTGCTCGTCATGTTGTGAGAATTTTTTTTGGCATTTTAGTGAATAAAATATATCTTCAGTGCAGATACACAGAACATAGCAAACTCCTAAATCCACCAACTGATCCCCAGAAGTGAAAATATCTTCTAATGTGGGACAATTTGGGGTTTTCTTGAAAAACAAAAGGAGACAGATTTGTAGTCAAAAATCCTCCCTGGGTTCCTTCCTTCAGTTGGCACATCAGGACTAATATTTTCTGATGTCTTTTGGTGACAGCACCTGTTTTCCTGTGGTTTTGTGGCTGTCACTGTGGACAGTGATAAATTACACCTCGTGAATTGGGATATTTAAAGGAGTTCATATAATTGTGCCTAGAAGGAGCTGGTTGGCCTCAGCTTCTTCAAAACGGCCATCAGCTTGATATCCCAGCCTGGCCTCTTGTTGACAGCAGCAGGATGGCCTGCAGAGTGGAGAGGGATGGCTCGGGGTGGGAACACTGGCGGTTGCAGGCGAGATCTTAATATAGAATCCACTGACTTTCACTTTTCACAAAAAAGGGGGGGGAGAAAGGACAGCCTGCAGCACTGGATTTCTGCATGCTTCAGTGTTTATCAGAGGGGCAGTTCCTGCTCCTCAGCTGCTAAAGATGCTCAGGGTTTGAAATGGCTTTCAACTCACAGTGCTGATGGTGCACAGCAATCTCTTACACTGCGGTAAACAACTGAATTTTACAGATGTACAATTAGTTGCCTCCCTGTGGTTTGAATATTAAATGTTTCAGCTCAGAGATGCACTCAGCCTCAATGTTTCTTGCATTTGCTTTGGTATCTGTCAAGAGCTTCCTTCCATTTTATGGCCGCAGAAAGAAATTTGGGGGAAAAGGACTTGCTGCCTCAGAGCAGCTTTGGGGTTCGCCACAGGCTCTCAGAATAAAAAAAAAAAACAGATGGTCAAGAAGTCTATAAAGCACCATTTGAACAGTAAATTATAAAAATAAAAATATATTGCTTCTGGTGTGGATTGCATGTTTTTCGCATTTTCTTAAGGCTGTGCAGCAGTCTTTCTTAAAAGGGAAGTAGAACAATTTTCCCATTTAGTGTAAACCAACTATGTCTTTAAGATTGCAAAAATGATGTGATGTTTCTTTCTTTTGACATATCACCTCAAGGCAGCCCATGAGAATCGACTGTATATGGGAACTGGACCGAGTGAGTATGACATCACCTGGAGAAAATGGTTTACTCCCAGTTCTGGCTAAATTAAGTAAATCCATTGTTCCGACCATGTCGGAACCAGACATCCTCAGTAAGCAGTTATTGGCCCGAGTCGGTGTGAGTCCACATTTCTAAACATTTTTAGACATTTCTCTCAATCAGGAGTGAGCATGTTAGAAGGCCCCACCCCTTCCACTGAAAGCAAGCTCGGGAGAATCTGTCAATCAAACGCTTTAAACGTTGGACGTGAGACCATCTCCTTTGATTGAGGCATCTGATTGGCCAGTTAAATAAACAGCAAAAGTATAGTAAAAAATAAATAAATCAATAAAAACTTTAGGATTAGCAAGAAGAGTTTTTTTTTGTTTGTTTTTTTGTTTTTTGTTTTTGCAGAGCAGCAATGGTTATTCTGACAAACAGAATGACTGAGTAACAGCTATTTATTTCTCAATCGAAGTCTTTGGGATTTTGGCTTTTTGGAGCCAGTGTGTATGGTACTTCCTGTTTGGAACGCCGGGGGTCTCCGTGTTCAGTTGTCATATACTGTCAATGGAATTTCAATGGAAAGGAAAGTCAATGGCTTTTTATTAACAAACTGAATTGAGCTGTGGGTAATTGATGACAGTGCAGACATTTGTGTGTGTGTCTCACTGCTCCCATCCCACTGTTTTTTTGTTTGTTTGTTTTGGTAAACCCAGTTTTCATTTACTGGATCATTGGAATTGACAAAAAATCTTTTCTGGATTTAAAAATAAGTAAACTATATCTAGATTTTTTGGGTTACAGCTTCACGTGTTTTAAATGGATTCTGGTGTCTTTTTTATATTCAATACAAAAAAATACACTTCGAAGTTGCTTTATTTATTTAAAAAATAAGTTTGCCTTCCCTCTCGTTGGCTATCCTAAAATATACACTTTTAAGTTTGGGATCCTGACTGGTTTGAGTTATGCCTCACTTTAAAAAATGGTTTATCTGAAGCTTTTTGCTGATAAAAAAGAATCTGTTGCTTTTTCACTCACTCCACAAAAACAACAGAAAGCTAAGGTGGACATCTTCCATCATCTGCTCTGTCTGTCTGTAGGTGAGCAGTGCCAGATGACTGACATCCCTTTCAAGAGCACCTTTCTCATAGACAGAGAAGGGAAAAATGCTTCAAAGAGTCCCTTTTTTGTATGCATGTGTTTGGAATTCTTCCAAGCTTTCAGTTCTTTCTTCAGCTCTCTGTTATTACAATTATTCCCCAGGCATAATTATTATCCTAACTGGTCATAAGAGTTAGTGAGCGTGTCTGAATGTGCAATAATCACGTAGTTTATGTCTGTCAGAAAGTCATCAATCACTGGCAGCGGGCAGATTCTGCCTTCACTTAAAGATAAATACCAGCGAATTTTAAAAGTCACTTAGGGAGCCTGTTATTCATCTGCTGCGCGCACACACCGGGACACACAGAGATTCACATGTGTTCTCCTCTTCTTGGTCAGGTTGATGGATCTCAGATTGCTGTGTGACATTTTGGACAGATGGAGGGTGGAGGATAACTGTCATTCACCTTCCTCCTCCCCCCCTTTTGCTCAATTTAAACCATCTGTTCTGCCACTAAGTGTCTGAGGAGGATAATTTTCTCAGCCCTACTTTACCATCCTGGGTGAAACTCCTTTCTCCAAATTTAGCAAGCTTTAAATACAAGTCCTTTTTTTATTCCCTACATCCTATGTGATCCAATTATATTAGCATACCATTACAATGACTGTTTCGAATGAATATAGTCTTTTTCTTTAAAAAAAGATAATAAAAGTGCCACATTAATTTTTGCTTTACGCATAACCAAGAGTCGAACATCATTAGATATTTATTTTCAGTCTTCTGTCCACTTGATGACTCAACCATCATTTCTGCTCTAAAGTAGTTGTTGGTGTCTCGTTTCCTGGGGAAATAATTAAATTGCTGTGTATAGCGGGAGTCATTAGGGGCCCAATTACCAATTTTTGCTCCGGGGCTCACAGGGGGTTAAGTTGGTCACAAGCAGCCCGAGAAAAGATATGACATCACCGTGTCAGCGTGAGTAATGAATCCATTTTCACATGACTGACTGCATGTTGTGTGGCACCATTTTTTTCCCCCAAGTTATCTGAAATGTTCATTTTTGTCTATTTTAAGTCCCTTTTTGTCGCTATGAGGAAGCTTGACAGCGATGAACAATGAGGCCACAGTGAGTCTGGAAAATCTTCAATTATCAGTGTTTCTTTACATTGTATCAACTGTAGTTGCATGCATGTTGAGTCTAGTATCCACAGCATAATGAGAGAGCAAACATGGTCCTGGTTTACAGTACTGTATTTTTAAGCCACTATTTGGCTGTTTCATGTTTTTGCTCTCATTCTATAGAAATAAACTGCAATCACTCATTAAGTTTAGGTTTACCCTGTTTTAATCCTTTCACACCAGAGATGTCACCAGTGAGACCTAAATAACTCTTAAACATATCGTAAACTCTGACCGATCAATGTGCTAATCAATCAGCTGATTCAGATGCGAAAAAAAAGCAGTTTTTCTAACATATTATCAACATTAAGTATTGCATAATGGTGCAATGTTTTCAGAGTTAGTTAGAATGACATTATTTGAATAAACTGTTGAAGAGTTACACTAAACCCTTGATCTGCAATCACATCCAACCCGATTTGCACGTCGAGGCGACCAGTTTCAGAGTCAGATCAATGTACATATGTGATCAAAGATCCTGTGGTGCGATTTAAGTGTTGGCCGCAGTGCGTCCGTCTGGCATAGGCACGATTTGGGCATTGCATGCTTTGAGAGTTCAAAAATCTGAACTTTGGTAAAGAAAACGGCATGTCAACCAATAAGGGATTCAGCTTTGTCCTGTGACGTGTTGATGATGTAATCAGCGGGTGGTGTCCAAAACCAACATGGATGAGAATCTTATCATTCTCCCTCTAAGATACTTTTCTTTTCTCCATCCAGACAAAAATACATTTTATTTTTAATTTTTCCTTTTCAGCAAGTCGTCAGTCTGGGTCACAGAAAGACAGAAACACCGCTGAAATGGACCGTCATTCAGATGCAACTCCTGCAGTAGATGGTGAAGCTCACCGTACTAGGAGAGTCTCTCAATTACCTCATGAACCCTGGCATGGAGACGTGTTTACCAATGCTGTTGTTGAACTCTTCACAATAAATAAGCGTGATCTCTCAACATCATCCGTGTCTCCCATGCATTGTAAATGTGATGTATACAGATAACGATTGTAGCGATGAGGCTAAAAACTTTTGGTAGTAGCTCCTCCCACACATGTCTGGAGCGTTGAGGTTATGAACTCTTTTTCTCCCAACGTAAAGCAACGATTTGGACGTAGATCAAAAGAGGCGGCGGACGCAAATTTGATGCTGGTGTAAAAGCAGCATCAGTCACACTTACTCTTACGGGTAGATACCATTGAGTGTATAAGAAGACTCACAGCGCACACGACACGACGTCCCTTGAGGGGTTATACGAGCATCAAGAGAACTGGAAGACACAGCTGCGCTCCTCTCTCTGTGACCCTTCAGAAACAGCCCAAAACATCTACAGCAGGTCAACCCCCCCTTTGGGGGCATGTGACTGAGACTTAACATAGAAAAAGGGTGGGCTAGCAGTCAAATGCAGAGAGAAACTGCAAAGTGTCTTTATTCTTTTCTGAAGAGGTCAGCTTTTTCTCTCATCTGTACCCTCTCTGTCATGTGGCTTCAGTTTTTGACTTGTTTGAATAAGTCACAAACAGAAAAAAATTCTCTAAAGTGTACATTCTTTTTAATCAGAAATCACAGTAACTTTGAGTTCCACAAATGGTGCCTATAGCCACAAAGTGAAATAACGTCTCTGGCACATTATAAATAAATGGAATTGGAAAAGCGCCAGACTTCTAGATATTTTGCTACTCATGTAGCACTCAAGCAAATGTCACATAACTGGTAGACAGTATTCAATCAGCTAAAATGCTTTCTTTTCTTTTTGTCTTTAATCTATCAGTCACATGTTAGTTTGATAGGTGACCAAACCCTCAGTTATCTTACAGTTCTTCAACTTCTTGACTCACTGAAACTAAATTAAGTTATAAATATTGAAATACTTGGAACAAAACCATAATTTAAGAGATTTGCTTTGATTGCCAGATTAAAAATCACGATTGGTTCACATTTTTTTTGCAATTCCATGATAATATGGTGAGCCACAGTCCAGGTATCCTGAAGCAGGACCAACATCCGAAGTTTCTGCCTCCAAAATACATTTTCAGATACTAATTTATTTATAAAATTTTTCCATGCAGAAATCTGATTGAGCTTTTTAATATTTTAAATAATTGTAGCCAAAAAAAGTAACAAAACTCCCTGCCTGGGTTTATGGTTTGCTTTGCCCTTTAAGCACTCAGTGGATCAATGGAGAGCTGTCAGACGAAGCTTTATTTTGTTGTTGTTATTGTGTGTTTATTTTCTGCTTCAATGTGACGTTTCCATGGGAACAGACATCAACAGAAACACAGCAGTCAGTTTGTGCGTTTGAGTCTAGCATGAACGCTTGCTCTCTGATGTGACACATTTGGCAGGGTGGGAAGTAGAAGCTTTTCTAATATTAAACAAAAAAGTACTAAAAGTAGAGACAATCTGTGCCTCCAAATGCAGGTTAACAGACAAAAACTATGACTGCTCAAAGGAGAAATCTTATTAAACAACAATCAAATTCTATTTTATAATAACACAATTCAATTCATCTTCAATGTGACATAAACTGCCCAAAAAATGCTTTAATAACTATTATATTAAAACTGGTAATTTGTTCTGACAGGCATTTTGAAGGTTAAATGTACCATCAGTCAGTTCTCACTCTCAATGTTACTTCCTCATATCAGAATTCTACATTTACATTGATCCAGTATTTGAATGCAAGAGAGCATAGCATAAAGTTTTACTTTGATCTAAATGACTAATTGTTATACTAGTTAAGACCATGCCAAAAAAAGGCATGGTCGGGGAGGGGGGCAGTGCTGCGATTGTCTCCTCAAATGGGATGGCCAGCAAAACACCACAATTAACTAATGAAATAAAAAATTACAAAAATATATATTTATATACCCACAAACACAAAAAACAACTAAAAGGCAATAAAAAAATACACATGCATAAATAAATAAATAAATAAATAAATAAATAAATAAAGCCTTAACATCACACAAACCACTGTTCTGCTTGAGCCTGTCCCAAGCCTGGTAAATACGGAGGGTAGTGTCAGGAAGAGCATTCAACATACAACTAAAAAGACATATCAAATAAATTAAAGGAGAAGACAGACAGACAGACAGACAGACAGATATATAGATAGATAGATGAACTGATATGATGATAGCGTGGTTTTCCAAGAATTTTAGACACTCTAAAATCCCAGCCCCCCGATATCCTACTTGCACCCCAAAGGGGGGGCTGGCTAAATGTGGACCTGTTGTTCGGCCTTGCTAGCATGAATTAAAGGCTTTAGGAGAATGTTTACTGAATTAAAAAACATCCTTCAGATGTCTTTTTATTTTTGGACTTCTAAAACGAAATTAAGATTTTCCCAGTATGTGAATCATAGAAAGCAGTACCCCAGGATCAGTATGAACCCTCCCACTTCTTTCTAGCTTGCTAAATATTTGTTTTTTTCTCGTTTTTTTACTTCATGACCAGTATTGCCACTGTGCCGTCTTGCTGACAGCATGTGTAGAATCTGCCACAATCAGCTTAAATGTTAGACTATCTGAAGCCCTGACCTGAAAGTATTTTCCATTTTGCCCGGCAGTCTTTTTAAATGCTACAGAGTAGGGCTTATCAAGCATAAACAGCAAATGCTAGACTGTAGCAAATACACAAGAGATAAGACTTTATTGGGCTTGTTGCTGTTTATTAGTGTTGATGTAAGCTGTTAAACACAATTCCTTCATTGCAACATTTCAGATATTAATGAGCTAAATTTTAAGTTCCTATAATGTTCATCATCTGGAAAAGATAAGCATGGTTGAGATAGAGAACGCTCTTCTCATTAAATTAGCGCGCATGATTTTAAGTAATGTCTGCTATCCATCTCTCCGGTTCCTACAACCCACCTCATCCTGTTCAGAATTATGGAGTAGGGGCGGAGCTTATCTCATCTATCACTGGGCAAGGGGCGTGGCACACTCAGGTCAGATTGCCAGTCCATCACAGGGCTGAACAGAAACAAATTGGATTAAAAACTGGAATGTTCATGGGGGCTGATGTTTCTGTACTTAAGACCGTTTTTCTGAGACTTTTTCACAGAAATCACTGGGACACTCTTATAAAACATGAAAAAACACTTCCCAGTCCTGTTGCTTATAGGTGTAGTTATATGGCTTTAACTATCTTGTATTTTGGCCCGAAGTTGTTTTTGTTTTTGTTTGTTTGTTTCATTTACAGGTTATCTAGAAATACTTCAGTGAGGAAGAAATCTGGTCTGAGTTGCTCATAAGCTAGGACTATTGTTTTAATTTGCTAGTTTGCATCTTAAGCTCTCACCAATTAACTCTTTAACACTGGATACGTCATTGGAAACACCTTAACCTTTGCTCATTGACATAACGCAACTCTTTGATCAACGTAAATCAGCGGATTCTGACTCGGCTTTGCATTTGCACCGACAAGCAACATGTTATTAGGGTAAAGTGTTGCGCAACACTGCAAGGTCGTTCTTCTTTGCGACAGAAACGAGTGATTTACTTTGTTGTGTAAACACAAACAGTATTCTAGTGTTGCAAATCAGCCCAAGGCTGCTTTTCTCTGCTGCAGATTATTTGTGAAGAGTTACGGAAGTAGAAAGAATGCCAACACTGGAGCTAAAGCTACGGTGTTAAAGGGTTAATAGGGAATCCATCCAAATGTCCATAATACAACTATAATAGGGATGGGATGAGTTTGCTTCTTCCCACTTCCTTTCAACTCTTCAAATTAGACTCTATTGGACAATCTTTTTTAATAGATTCAATGTGCCGCGTGTGTGCTGTGTGTATAAGTGCATGTATATCTATTTATGATTTGGAGCAAGTTCAAGAAGATACCATCATTTTCTTTGCTTTCCTTTATTTATCAGTCTTTGTATGATGTAATGTCTTAAATAAATTTGATTTATCTGTGTGTTTATTATTTTTACTATTTTTTTACTTTGTCTTAATTCCTGTAACTGCTTATAGGGAATTCTATCAAAACTAAAACAGGAATATTTGAATATTATTATTATTATTATTGGGAATATTATTTGATTATTTCATTAATTGTGGGGGGTCTCAATTTTTACATTTTCCAAAGGAAAAGTCAGCTCAGTGCATGTTTGCTGGAGGTAGCTCTGAACAAAGAGCCTAAACTACTAATGCGGCAGGAAACTGATGGTGCAATATTATTCAAAAGAAGTTTAAAAGTTGGAAACCTTATATTCCACACCATACAGATGTTTGCAATCAAAGAAAACAAGGACTAGTAAGATCCAGAAACAGGAGTGTTTTTCTTGGGTAAACTTGAACAATGAACAGTAAGAATGTGACATAGCAAACTGTTCTCCGATTTGATGGATTAATATTATAAATATGTTTTTTTTTTTAAATAATGGATGGCCTGTCCACTGGGATGAGGAGGAATGGGCTCATCTGTCAGCAGTTCAAAATCCAGCATTATTATGAAAAAGCATTCATGCTCATTCACCCCATTTTTCTAAAAACACTACAGACCAGCAAACCAGGTTTAGGAGCAATGATTTCTGGCATCCAAATGGCAATTTTTTCATGAAACGTCTTAGTCATTTCAGCAAGAAAATGTCAAGACCCATTCTGCACAAATTACAGCATGGGGCCGTAATAAAATCTGCTCCCGCTCTGCAGTCCAGACCTGCTACCTATTGAAAACATTTGATGGGCTTTGAGAAGTTGTTTCATCAAAGTAGCCTCTAAACTTTTGGGGAATTTTAGATCGTTTTGGCATTTGATTTTAATTTGTTTTGAAACAAATCAGAGGTTTTATGGTTGAGAAATTTAAGCCTCAGACTTCCACTCCGTCCCACCTCTACCCTCCTGAATGTTTGACAGATGTCTGAGGCCAAATCACAGCAGTCCAGCCAACAGAGAGGCAGTGTGATGGTCCTGACGGTGTCGAGTTTCCAGTAGAAGCCTTTCAGTCCACTCTTTCATCACAGCTCATTCACTTTTTTTTACCCTTCAGGATGGTAATTTGCTTCTGTTTTTTGTCTAAGATGAAGGAGAGGTTAAAAAAAAGAAACAAATCTTAAGCAGACCAAATTTCTTTTTGTCAGAATTCATTTTTACAAGTCTCTTTCTGTTATTATGAGTTAATACATTTGGTACAGGATCTCATCCGCTCTATCAATATGCGCTGGGAGGTAATCATGTTTACTGTGCTTGGCATTATCTATTTAGCAGTTAATGACATGCTGCAAGCTTACTGCTGTGCTATTACACCTCTGTATCTTCCATCCCATTATACACGTGATCTGATTTTCATCCTCGCCGCTGCGCATTTGCATATCCATTCACTCACACTCCACTGACTGATAAGTTTCAGCTTAATTAAACTCGTTTCCACGTGGTGAAATCCCATCATGCGGCATAATGAAATGAGCCCAGCGCGACGGCAGGTTGTCAAGGTGTGTGTAGTGCAACGGGTATATTTAGCAAAGCTGCCTCTGGGTGAAAACATTCATCATGTCTGAGTGTAACTGAGCTGCAGAAGGCGTATGAGAGAACACAAAGCCTTTTTAGGAGTTTTATGCAATTCAGTAAAAGACAAAAATGACCTTAATGTCCATTGGAAGAGACCATTTTAAAAAGTCAAAAGAACCATTGAAGCCATTATCAGAGTTAATTTCGGGTGCAAGAGCGAAGCTGAGGCTCAAAGAAGCACAGGTGCCATTAAAAAAATGCAGGCTTTAGAGTTCCAGATACTAAAACCAAGTGGACAGAGTTTCAGTGTGAGGCATTAGTTGGAGCATTTCTTGAACTGGATCATGTTGGTGGAGAAGGGCAATTTTTCCTAAATTTGTACATCTGTATTAACCTTTTTACAAGATAGTGTAATCATCTTCTTCTCAGTCAGCTGGGCCCAATGACTGAATTACTGACCCTGGCGGATTCTACTAAACACTTCCAGCTTGTTATGCTGCTTCCAAATGGATGATTTTGGAAATATCCACTAAATAATTTAGATTTGTATGCTATTTTGATTAGATTTAAATTGGCAAAAGATGCATGGTACAATCATTATTTTTATCTCTCAATATGCATAAAAGTAAGTAAGTCAGTTAGTCAGTAAATTTTATTTGTATAGCACCTTTCACAGACAAAAAGTCACAAGGTGCTTCACAGGTTAAAATGTGTATATATACACATATAAAAACATAAAAGATAAAAAGCATAAACCACGTATAACAATCATCTCAAGCCCAATAAAAGCAGTTTCAGTTAAAATGCTTTGCAAAAATAAAAAGTTTTTAGTTGACTTTTAAAAGAATTCCCAGAGTCCAGGGAACGTAGGAACAATGGAAGTTCATTCCAGAGTTTGGGAGCGACAGCCTGGAATCTGTTTCCTCTAGTTCGGAACCGTGTGCGAGGGACCATCAACAGGTTCTGATCCGCAGACCTCAGTGCACGAGATGGTCTGTAAGGGGGGATCAGATCACAAACATATGGAGGAGCTTGAGAATGAAGGGTCTTAAATGTCAAAACTATGATTTTGATTATAATTTGATTAAGATTATAAAAATGAAAATCCAGATAAAAAAAAGATTTTACACTAGTAAAAACTTCAGGGCTCCTACCCTAAAATGTTTAAGATTGCTGTTTATTGTTACTGAGATATTTAAAGCTTTTATTTTTTGCAGGATTTATCATTTACACAATATTTTGGTGTTGTTAAAAAAAGTCAAAGCAAGATGAGATGAAACCACATTTAATAAACAACAGTGAATCCACTTCTGGTGCTTCTCAAAGACGGTTCTCCATGTATGTTCTCTGTGTTTTAGAAAGTGCAGAAACAATGAACAGCTAAGGATGAAAAATATGTTTGTTTGTGGCAGATAGTTTGACATCCAAACTATGTTTGGTTTAGTTTCAAAATAAAAGTCTTACAAACATCAACTTTCAGAAACACCTATCAGAAAAAAAACTATAGGAAAATACTTATAAATTGTAATAAATTAAGGTAAAATACTTTTTAAATCTAAACATGATAAGGTTTGTATTGGAATGACATAAATGACAGTTTTGGATTTGTAAAACATTTTTTTTACCAGTGCACAAACACCCTGCTGAGGTCAACTGCATATCAAATGTCTTTTGTTTTGATGAAATTTGCCTCCATCCTCTCCTGGACTGTGCAGTGATGGTGGTGACAGCTTTTTCCAGCTCTGAAGCTCTCCTGATGGAAAGCTTTGGGAAGCATGACCGATTGATTGGAAGCTGCAGCCAACATGTCGCCTGAATGCATGTGAAGGTATACTTAGACAAATCAGCAGGAGCAGACCAAGGCCTGAAGCTGCGGACAACAGATGCACGTGCTGCAGCAACCTGAAGCTAAAAGCAAAGCAGAAATGTCATGCGAAGTCTTGTGGTTTTGTGGACAGAGTCGTACCCAAGATGTCTTTAAGGGAAGAATCATGAAATGAAGCAGAGCCGCATTAACTCAGGTGGAAGAGAGAGCTGATTGAAGGGAATGAGCGGAACATCAACAGAAATGAAGGAAAGAGCCTGATGTCATCGGGTGTGCCAATAAACAGCTAAGGAACCAGCTTAGAAGAGTTTTTCCAGATCACCAACCCCCAGAGAAAGCAAAACTCTCCAAAGCTGCGTTCACACAGACCTCGGCAACGTGCGCCCAAGCGTCCACTACCAAATGAAGTCTATACAAACCCGTGTCGCTATGCAAGATTTCCACTCTACATATAAAAGGCACTTTCATTGAACGCATGTTGAAAGTTAAACCAGGTTGAACTCTGACCAGTCAGGGACTCGAATTTGGTAGTGACAAATGGATGGCGTCTCTTTCAATTCACGAAAGTGCCAACAGTTTGAAAATTGATCATGAAGAAGAAATTAATAATAGCGGTTTGTGCCTGGCTGGAATTATACAACACCAAGTCTTTCATATATCGGAATAGAGATAAGAAAGAAAAAGCCTGGTAGATTCGCCAGAGATGCACCGCTTCAACATTTCAAACCATCATCCAATTGTGGATGGCGGATATGCGCTAGTAAACAGCAGAAAAAGAAAAAGTAGTCCCTCCCTGCTTGTCCTGTGTGAGCACCATATGCCACATACATGTTCAAGAACCTAATTTCAAATCAAATTTTTGTTGAAGTACAGTTTAAATATTCTAAATTGTTCCTTGTTCAATTGTGGTCGATTAGGTTTGAAAAATAAATAATCTCCAAAATTATAAACACTGAACAATCTCCAAAACTGAACCCCAAAACATAGTCTTGTTGATGCAAAATAAAAACAGATTATGGGAAATTTACACCTTGAATGTAAATATAACTACCGTACTTATTGGGTTTCCTCCATTTGGGTCTTAATCTCAGATTTAATACTCTAAAATTGAAGAACCTGATGCAAAGTCAATAGCCTGCAAACACTGGAACACAGGAGTTTGTAGTTTTCTTGAAAAAATAATCTTTTTTTTGCCGGTTTCCCATCACTTTTTTTG
Organism: Oryzias curvinotus; assembly: GCA_023969325.1. Lineage (NCBI taxonomy): Eukaryota > Metazoa > Chordata > Actinopteri > Beloniformes > Adrianichthyidae > Oryzias > Oryzias curvinotus. Next base: position 28,669,271 of record CM043721.1, read on the forward strand.
ACTCACTTCCTCTCCTCCTCTGATCAAAGACTTGAGACAGATTTCAATTTGCTTTTATAATCAAAAAGGGGGGAAAAAACATACAATTTCTCTTTTTTTTTTAAACTTCAGAGGGATTTCCTGAATGACACACACACAGACACACTCACACACAGCCTTGATTTGATCTCTTGCAGAGAGGAAAATGTCTGTGAAAAATGAGATCTTACATCAGTTTCAATCCTTGAAGCTCCAAGAGAAAAAGGAAGATATTGATCTCAACAATTTGCCCTGCTATTGAAAAGACCCCTGTTGTTAAATTACAGAGCTGCTGCCTTCACTGCAGCCAGAAAACCGTAAACTAGGTAGAGGCTCATTTTAGAGAAAGCCCTTTATCTGGACTGGATCAAACTCGTACAATCAAAAACTTCAAAGCTGAAAAGAAGAATTGGTGCGTGACAAGAACATAGATTATCATCAATAAATACACTTTATTGAACATAACATTCAAATTTCCTTGATTTTAAAAATGTGTTGAGATTGTTAAATGTGACCAGAAGCTGATATGATTGCAATGCCATTTGTTCTTTCCCTAACCCACAAATCATACAATTGTGTTATCATACAAAACGCAATTTATAACACAAGTGGACCTCATACAAGATAAACATGTGTCCAATATCATTAAAGCCTCATTTCCACTGAGTAGTACAGTACGGTACTGTCTAGACTAGTCCAGTGTTTTGAGTGTTTCCATTATAAAACGGACCCATGAAGCTTGACAAAATCAAACCATTTCTGGACCTCCGTTGGTTGTAGGTTCATAAAAAAATGCAATGGATTGGTTTGGGCGGAGCTACTGTTTAAACCTGTTGGCTGAAGGTTATTACAACAAAAGAAAGTGACTGTATTCCTCTTTGCCGCCTACAATCTTCTCTCAAACAACACTAAATGCTTTGTACTTTGTATATACAAAGTAACAAAGGTCAAGCTAAAAAAGCGGCTGTTGGATGACTTTCATTGTTCTTGTTGTTAGCTTCACCCTGCATGTACCATGATGGTCCAACTTTGGGAGGAAAGACTCACCTAAATTCCCCGAACCATTCTAAACTAGACCGGACCAGACCGCTTAGTGGAAACAAGGCTGTAATTTATCAAAAAAAAAAGACTAAACAAAACTAAATTATAATAACTGCAAGATGATCAGGTTACAATTCATAAAACCCACCCATCCATCTTTAGAACATGCTTTAACTCTTTGGTCACTTGGTTGCCAGCGGCAACCCAGTTACTGTTGAGCAAAGGCGGGGTACCCCTCCAGAAAAAATCGCCAGTCTGTTGCAGGGCCACAGACTCTCACCCACATTCATCTCTATTGGGTCAATCTGGAAATACTAATTATCCTAAAGAATGTTTTGGACTGTAGGAGAAACCAAGAGTGCTCAAAGAAAACCAATAAAAGCAACAGGAGAACATGCAAACTCCAAACAGAAGAGTCCCAGCCGGGATTCAAACCAGGACCTTCTCGCGTTAACCACTGTGACACTGTGCACCCCCTTTATAAAGCTCAGCTGTTTAAAACCCCAAAATGTTAGAGGGTTTAATTTTTACAAAATATCCATACATTTTAGGCTCCACCCCAAAACATATTCACCTCTCATAGCAGTCATCCAATACTTAAATACTTTTATGATAAGTGCAAAGAAAATGCATATTTGCTGAAAAGTACATTCAAAACCTGCGTCTGTGTCTGTGTCTGTGTTGCACAAGGTCCTAAGAATGCAATTCAATCATTGTTTTCTGTCACTGTTGCATCAAGACACTAATGTTAAAGCCTGATGAAGCAGCATAGTAAGTATGAAGCTCCAGACTTACAAATGAGTTTTAACTTTCAGGAAAAAATTAAATATTAAATGACTAATAGTATGTTTAATAACACCAGAATAAAGCATCCTATTTATTGCCAGAATGAGAGCTGGGAACTCTTTCAGAGAGAGACACTAAACGGCTCATAATTTTCAGTTTGAACCCCATCTCTATTGCATTGGAGGCTGACATCTAGTGGGCGGACCTCACAGCCTGTCACTCAGCTCTCTCCCTCTCAGTGATTGGTTTCTTCCAGCTGGGGACAGTGGGCGGCGCGACGGAGCCACATGGAGCGATTTTGTTGTCTCTGTGACCGTTAGTCTGATGCATTCTCTGGCGGAGTCCGTCTGCACTCTGTGGAACAGTGTCGTGCATCATCAGCATCTTCAGTGCTGGAGAACATTGGACTTTAAAGTAAATTAAATATTTGCAGAGAAAAGTATTCACTGCAACCTGCTGCTTCGTGCTGCGCACTCCTTTTGGAATGAGCTCAGTGGAAGAAAAGACTTAGATCCGTGCGTAAAAGTCCTTAGAAGTATTACGCGGAGGGAAGTGTCAGCATCACCGATGCTGTTTTCTTCTGCGCTGTGGAGGGACTTTAATCTCACTCAAGTCATGCTTCAGGGAATGAATTAGAGCATTATGAACGTTTAATGATGAATATTTAGAAGACGGCGTTCCTCTTCTTGAAAGAAACAGTCTGTTTTAGCTTGTTAGTCTTTTTTGTTGTTGATCATCTTGAAGCAGGAGAGCGGCTCCTGGACACTTTGCTGCCTCCTGCTAGTGGAACGGGATTGATGGAAACATGACTAAAGCTGCAACAGCACCGGCTCTCCTGCATGCCCTCCACCTGCTCTCACTGCTGCTGCTTCCAGTGTCACCGGTGCGCCTCTCCGCGCATCACGGCCATCCTGTGCGATACTTCGGACACATACCTGAGAACTCTCCGACTGGGACGCCGGTGGATGGGGTCGTGATTCCGCTCGTAGGCGCATGCTGGTCCGCTGCGGATCTCAACGCCGGTCTGAAAGGTGACTATGCGTCTGATTTTAGACTCGTTCATCATCATGGGCACCGGGAAAAGTGGGGGCACCTTTGTTTGGTGTCGGCCAAAACTCTGGACAGAGAGTTTATAGCTATTTACGAACTGGTGGTGGACCACTTGCCGTGGTGTCAGAGGAGAGCAGCCGTTATTCAGATTGAGGTGTCCGACAGGAACGATAACATTCCCCGGTTCACCGGCGGGAACAAGACGGTTGAAGTGGACGAGTTGACGCCTCTTGGAACCGAGGTGGCTCGCTTTGACGCCAAGGACGGCGACGCAGAAAAGAACGGACGTGTAACTTTTTACGCATCCCCCGAATCCAACTTGCTCCACGTGGTTCCGCAAACCGGACAGGTAAGGCTTGTTGGATCCCTGCTGGGTGTGAGCCAGACAACTCTGCGTCTATGCGTGAAGGACGGCGGGGATGTTGCTCTGATCGGTGAGCCGGTGTTCCTGCGCATCACCGTGCGTCGCGCCAGCCGAGCGCACCGGAGACCTCGCGCCCTGCACGAGGATGTGACCTACACAGTGACCGTTCCAGATCACCTCCGAGTGGGGGACCTGCTGTTCACGGTGCCGGACCAAAGGTTCGATCAGCGGTGGTTTGAAGTGATATCCGAGGCGGAGTCACCTGTTCAGATCGAACGGGACTCAGGGCGACTGTACCTGGCGCGCGATGTGCGGGAGCCCGTGGAGGTGGCGGTGAAGATCCAAAATCTCCGAGGTAAGCAAAGTGCCCATACATGCGTGCGTAAAGACGCAAACCAAACTAATGCGCACTGCTTTGACTGATGCCTCTCACTCGTATTTATGCATTTGGGATTTTAAAATAAATATAAAAACGTGATCAGATTATTAATTTTCAATTCCGGTTTGTTTGAAGCATTTTTTCTAACTTGATGGTAGATTAAGAACAGTGTCTTAAAGTTTTTTTAAATTTGGTTTGGGGTTTTTTCAGGAATCTGGTCATGCTTTGATCCTTTTTTCTTATAAGGTCAAACTTTATTATTGCAAATGCTTTTAGAACAACTTTTTAAAAATTTGACTAAAAGTGTACATACTTCATTCACTGGGTAAGGTTAAAATCTTAAAATTGACACTTAGACAAAAAAATAAAAAATAAATAAATAACCATAAACACCCCTCTGATCCTTGAATTTGTCTATCAAGTTCGAAAATGAATTCCATCTAAAGTGTATGGAAGATTATTTTTTCCTTTTAAGCCCTGAGCGGCATTCATTCATTGGGCTGCATGCGCCTGTGTTGGCTTGTTTCCAGTAGAGTTTAAATTGACCTCAACCGTCAACGGCTACTTTCCACTCTTTCATTCATTCTTTACAACCTCTCTGCACAAGGCTGCCAAGTGCGTGCGTGTGTGTGTGTGTGTGTGGACAGAAGGGGCCAGCCGGTGTGTGTTGCTGGCAGGTTGTTCAAGGACAAACAAAAGTGACAGTGTTTGGTGTTTTTAGGTGAAAGAAGCGGAGCAAACTCCCCCCAAAAGACTTCATGCACAAATGTTACCTTCACAGTCAACAAAAAAAAAAACACATCTTCCTCCGAAGTGATGGTTCTTCAGAAGGCCTTGACTGAATCTGATTATTCTGATGGTTAAATGTATTTTATAAAAGTGCAATAGTTGTTTCCCTCAGTATGTGTGCTCCTGCAGCGCTGCACTTTCTCATTTGTATCAGTGAAGGTCACTCAGCCTTCAAGAGAAAATAAGTTTTGTCAGTTCCTCCCAAAACACTTTCCTCATCTGTCACCTGTGTGGAGATTATTAGGTTAGCCTCTCGTTAAAGAAGAGCTTTGACATTGTTCAAGTCAAGTCTGTCCTTCAGTGGTGTCCTCTGTTTGCTGTACGTGATGTATTACTCTTGGATCTAATCATTCATTGTTGTGGTTGAAGAGTTTGCCAGTGTGGTTAACTTTTAAGCTGTCTCTCACAGTGAGGTCTTCCTCTCAGTTTATTAGTCTTTTTCTTTCTTAAATAAATCTTTTTTATTTTCTAAAAGTTTCCTTTTAATTTTTTTTTTTTTTTTTTTTTGCTGTACACCAAATAACTGAAAAATTAGAAATGTATTGTCATTATTAAAACATCCAGTACATCCACTTATTTTTACACGTTTACTTTGTTGGGTTCATTCATACTGGTTATGTTTGGTGCAGATCAGACTGTTTCCACGTCTGTTTCATTTGGGCAAATGTGAAAGCTCATCTGAACTCTGTTGTGGACCATCTGCTGAGCGCCATCATGTCCTACCCGGAAGGCCAGGGCATTATGGCGCCTGTGTTTTGCTTTGCCACTGATCTTTTTCACTTAGGTTGTGACCTGTATTAATAATAATAATGGATTGGATTTTTCTGCACTTTTCCAGACGTTCAAAGAGCTTACAATGTGTCCATTATTCATTCACTCTTCATTCATACTTGGTGATGGTAGAGGCACGGCTGCCAGTTTGCGCCGGTCCCTCTGACCATCATCGGGATCATTCATGCACATTCATGTTGGTAGGCGGTGGCGTTAAGGGTCTTGCCCAAGGGCCCTCACTGGGTGGTGTTAATTGCTCACCAATTCAATAGCTTGCTTGTTCATTCTCCCCCGGGAAACGAACCCTGGTTTCCTGCGTCTCAATCCTTCACCCTACCAACCGAGCTACCCAGCTACCCAATCCATAATAATAATAATGGATTGGATTTATCTGCGCTTTTCCAGATGTTCAAAGCGCTTACATGTGTCCATTATTCATTCACTCCTCATTCATACTTGGTCATTGTAAACTACTGATGTAGCCACAGCTGCCCTGGGTCAGACTGACAGAGGCGTGGCTGCCAGTACACACCTATGACCATTACTGGAGGCAGGAGACCATTAATGCCGGAGGCAGGGAGTGTGAAGTGTCTTGCCCAAGGACACAACAGTTGACTGGGGGGAGAGGTGATCAAACTGCAGATCCTTCGATTGCCCAACCACCTGATCCATTTCCGCCCCAAATTGTATTATCAAGTACAATTTGTATTGTCAAGTGTCTAATTAGGTCTGTGAAGCCACATTCACAATGCCTTCAGCAAGACGCGTTCAAGCCACCACTTTTTATGAAAGTCTATGTAAACGAAATGTGAAACCGTGCATATATGCTCATTTTGGGCTTCCATGTTCAAAACCCTCATGTTCACGTTTAGCTACGAAAGTTTTATGACTTTGTGTTTGTTTGAGGGGAGACTGGAAAGAGGAACACAGTCGCTTTCTTGGCACTTTTATCTGTCGTAATGACCTTCAGCCAATCAGCTGATTTCAACAGTAACTCTGCCCCAACCAGTCTGTTGCATTATTTTTCTTTTTTTTTTTACCTGCAACCAACAGGGGTCCAAAAATGGTACTATTTACTCCGGCTTAATTGGTCGATTTTATAATGGAAATGCTCAAAATGCTGGTCCAGACTGTACCGGACCTGACCATAGTGCTCAACGAATGGGACGAGGATAAAGTGCTTTGAACCAGGTGTTGTTCATTTATTTAGCAACCTAAACGAGGATGAAAATTTGATTAAATAAAGAAATACTCAGGATAAAAAGGAAAATAGACAAGCAGTTCTGACATTTTTCAAATTGATCATAGGCTAAAAGGGAATAAAACACAAAATTCCTTTCATGTTGTGCCAACTTGACAGAGACATTTTTAAGTAAAATAAGATCACTAACAGATTTTAGACAACCTAAAGCACTACAGAGACAACACATTAAAAAAACCAAAAACAGAAAGGTGTTTAAAGTTAAAGAAGGTTACTGATCTTTCAGTCTGTAATTAAACCCCCAAATTCTGATCTAGGGGGGAGTTCAGCAAAGCAAAGAAATATAAGCGTATTAATCAGGTCTGCCGGTCAACATGATGTCAGTCAGAAATGCGCTGATGTCTTGCAGATCTGATCTGTTTGACAGGATAAAACAACAACCAGATGCAGCAGAGGACACTTCCTCCCCCAAAACAAATGTTTAACCAAGGGCCTAAAGAGCTCAGTCCACACATCTGGACTGTGCTGAGAGGGACTTGACAATTTGGTCAGATCTGGCTAATTAATCAATCTAAACGTAATTTCGGTTGTTTATTTGTAGAAATTTGTTGTGTTTGCTCACCTGGAGCTCCTCTAGTCTGGAACAGGAAGCCGTGTTTACGTTAAAGCAGACTGCAGAGCTCATGTCGGCTCTGGTTTTGTGGCTGGGGAGGAAGACGGCTTGATTTGGTCGCCACGGCATTGAGCGTGCTGTAAACTGAGCGGATGATTGAGACGGCCTGTGTTGTGTCCACCTGCTTTGGTTCTGATTTGGATCCATTGGAATGAAACATTGTTTGGCCACAAATACCTACTTTGAAACTTCCTAAAGCCATTCAGCAAGTAACGTCACATCAGTTTCGCTTTCTAAGAGGACAGTCATGAGTCTCATGGGAATTAACCCTCCTCTCAGCATCTTCCAGACCCTCAAATTCCTCCAAAATCCTCATCTGCTGCCTTTGACACACAAAGCTCAAACATACAGAGGTCTGCTTTACTCTCAGGCATCCCATCCATCACTGCACACGACAGCAAATTTACTCAGTCTGTTTTATCCTTGACTTTGAATAAATGTAAATATTCCCTGATGTGCTTGTTTGCCCTCTTATCCACAGGGGCCACGGCTTTAGTAAATGAAATTGTTTTATACACTTATATGAACTCTGTAGGCATACAGGGATATCAATCAATAAATAAACTGTGCAATGATTAGTGCCATACAAAAACAAGTGCCTACAATAAAGAAATATGATAAAACAGCAAGTCAGATGACAATTCTTTTACTTTAAAGATGGATTTAAACCCAAAAGTATCACAAAGGTTTTTCTAAACCTCTTTTTCTTTGAGTACAAAATGTATTTAAATGGTTGAAGTTTGTGCATTGATGAGATTGCTGGTCTGCGGCTCTTAAATGTACTGTAGATCATATGTTAGACATGCATGAATGCCTAAGATAACCACATATTAAAGAAACCAAACTGTCTTTAATGTCAAACTTCACACAACTTTAATATGTTAATATCAGCTTTTCCTTCATTTCTGATCTTCAAAGCCTTAGAAACAGTCAGAAATGATTTTCTTTGGTGCAATAAAAAGCAAGGAAGTCACAATAACTTCCAAGCAGACATTTAAACTCTTCCTTCTCATTTAAAACATATGAGTTTCTTTCTAAAAGACAAAAACCTTCGCAGAGAAAAGATGACAAAATGAATCACTTTCACTTTAACAGTTTCTTCCCCTTTGCTTTTTTCAATCAGATCGTTTGTCTTAAAGACTGCATCAATGCTGGTTTTTCCCAAAGCTTAAAAACACACTCTTGTTAGCGAACCATCAACATTTTGTATTTTGCTAAGAATTATTCAATTCAATACAATTCAAGTCATTTATAAAGCCCAAACTTACAACAATACTCATCTTGATGGGCTTCATACCCGTAATTGTATAAGAACATGAAATCAGTCGTAAAATTCAATAGGTAATTGCTAAACTAAACTAATCAGACTAGGCTAAACTGGGCATCCCCACCCCTAGACCCTTCTTCTATGGAAGGTAAGGAAAAACACCTAAAAAAACTGATTCTGGGAAAAAAAGAAGAAACTTCAGAGGGATCCTCCCCAGGAACGACAGGCGATGTACCAGAACTCTTATAGAAGAATGAGCTCATCTAACTCTACAACTACATGTTTAAATAGTCCAGCAGGTGGGTTCAGGTCTAGGACCCATCCTGTTTATGCTTAACATGCTGTTCTTAGAAAACATAATCAGGAAACACAGCATTAATTTTATGCTGTGTTATGTGGATGATACACAGTTGTATTCATCCGTTAAAACTGACCAGGATGACCATATAGAGAAACTTAATGCCTGCATCAGAGACATCCAAATATCCAATTATACAAAATATTTGCAAAATGATCACAAATGTAAGATGTTTAGACACCTAAATGGTATTTGAGTGAGAGGCAGAACATGCAGGATCATAATAAATATTATTCACAGTTTATAGATTACTGTTTAAAAAGAAAATTGTATATTATTTACTAATAATCTCTAATGAGCAAGTGTTTACACTATTTAAAAGGGAAACATACATAATTTATGTCATTATCAGTTAACCTTTAATCCTCTCATTTAGGATCAATGGAAAATAACTATCAATCAAAAAATGTTGGTAAACTCAGGCTGGTGGAATAAAACTGCAATAACTGAAGGTATCTTTACAGGACAGGGTTCTATTTTGTCTCATTAAATTAAATAAACTCACATTTGCATATTTAAATGAGAAAATATTTCCTTTTGGGTGCAATTTGTGCATCTGCCCGCACACCGACGGGCCCTTTTTCCTCATTAAACTGCAGCTGTACTGATGGTAACTGTTATTAATTGTTTGAGCCAAATAGTGTTTCTATGAAAAAAACAAATGCACACACCACACACACATACACACAAAATGCATATTATTAGACAAACATGACCCTGCTCTGTCAGTTTTATGCAGATTTTTTTGTGCTTGGCAGCCTTGAGGTGACAAAGAGACACAGTTTTTTTTCTCCCATTTATTATATTGTCTTTATTTCTGGATATAGCCCAAGGCCTGAAGCAACCTGCCACTGCGCCACATGCTTGTGCGCATGTGTGTCTGTGTGTTTTGGTGACGCTATAGATTGTGTATCCTTGAGGCTGCTCAGCTTCACAGTGACTTCTCTGTTTGTTTGTCAGTAACACATACATTGATCACACTAGTCTCATTGTGCATGTTTGTGCACACTTTTTTGCGCTGCCTTCTTTATTTGCCTTTCAAAAAAAAAAAAAAATCATGTTAGACCAGGCGAGTTAGAACAATTTAGAGCACAGAGAACAATTTGGCCTCATTTAATTAAAAATACATTAAGGCAGGAATATGAATGGTGGACCCTAGCAGGTCAATTTTATACAGTTAAATGAATGTCCTTAAGAAGATGACCATTCAAGGATACATGTGTGTGCATGTGAGTGTGAAAGACAGGGTATGTGTAAAGTGCTTGAGGATAAATTATTATGGCCATGCACTAAAGCTCCAGCATGACCTTTTCAAAAGGGAGTAGAGAAACAGCATGTACATAAATTATTTACAACGTTCTGCAAATCTATCAGTTTGACTTGTATGAGCGCAATGAACACCAAAAATAGGGAAAGGCTAAATGCAGATCTGTCAAATCTTCAACAAGATTTGGTTGTTTTAATGGTATAGAATGTATTTTTTTAGGGAACAAAACGGTTGTCAGATGCAGTTTTCATGATTTTATTTTCTTGGTTTACTAGAAAATCTACGACATAATAGCATTGTCTAAGTTAGTGAATACAATTTTTCCTGCTTGCCATCAAATTGAAATGTTAGCCTTATCTAACACTTGGCATATCTTCAATTGTTTTCTTAACACTGTAAATGCCAAACATATATTTCTCAAGTCCCACTTTACTATTTAAAAAGTGTTTCTAGTGTTTATTTTATTTTTTTTTCTTTATTATGTGGTTTTAGCCAAAAACAAATAACCTCTGTTGTTGGGTCTGAATGAAACAACCGAATTAATGACAAATCTGTCATATTCGATTTGTTTATGCACTCCCCCGCTAGCTTACAGCCCCTCACAACCCCAGCCAGACATTATGAGTACTATGAAAATAGCGAGTAATGTTGGAGCTATAAAACTGTACAGTTGTGAGCCAGATGCCAGTTTGGAAGAGAAAAATTAAGGATCTAGTCATCTACAAGTGGATACATCCGAATGTAGTGGAACAGGGAGCTTGCCGCCCGCCTAGCGTATTTTCTATGTAACAAATGAGCTCTTTCTTAAACAGCATTTTTTTTTACCTGCGCCTGATTCACAACAATTTGAATGAAGAAATAGTCAGAAATTCAATTTTGAGCTTAATTTTCTAAATAAAAGTCCCCATCAAGAGAAAAAAATGACAAGAACATGTTAAAAACACTAAACACAATTATCATCACCACGGGTCTTCAAAGTAGCTATTCTATTTTTGTTTTGCTATCATGTTTAAAAAGTCAAAACCTTTAAGTGCATTAATCAGAGCCCTACCTTTGAAGGATGAACATGAAGCTGTTGCAAACAGTAAACACTCTACATTTTAAACGCATGTATAAATATGTCTGCTTGATACTTTGATAACAACATTGGAACCCTGCAGATGACAGAAAATTAGCTTTGTATGTTTGCTTAGCTACTATAGAGTCAATATTCTACCTGCATATGTTCTCATCGGTTTGGATTAAAGAGCTCATTGTGCAGGATTTTATGCAACCATAGTCAATAAACCATAACATTTTAATTTATACTATAGATTTAAAATAGACAAACCTTTATATTCACACATATTCAATATTCCTAGCTTTAATAATAAAAACACTTTGATAAAGTTGGCACTTAATCGTCACAGTCCTGTCTTCATTATCTCTTCACAGCCTTTAGTCTCTCTTCCACTCTATAGTGCTGTCTTTTGTGCTAATAGCTTATTGACAGCCAATCAGCTTTGACTTCAGGCAAAAGTTGTCACCAATCACCAAATAGGACAAGGTCATTTCATCTAGACTGAAAAAGAATTGTCCTGTTGTTGTGGCGCTGAAGTCCACTCACACCATAACAAGAGCTTTTTATGTGTTTTGTCTTTGAATTGGAATTTAAAAAATGTAAATGTAAAGTAAATTCATGCAAATGTTTCTGTGGAAACAAAACAGAGACAGACTAAATCATTTAGAATAGCTATTAACAGTGGCTTAGATTAGCCACTGTTAATAGCATACATTATAGTAGATGACCCCCTTCATCCCCTTTTCTGTTAGACTTGTTCTCTCCTGCAATCTTTCCACATCTCCTTTTTTAGAGCTGAACTGATTATTTAAACAGGAACAGAGGAATAATCACAAGTTAGACTGGTTTGTTTTTTAAATTTACTGCACAAACTTAACATAGACATCAGCCATGGTCTTTGTTTACACCAAATCAGCTCAAAAGTATGTTTGTCTAACAGCACACAGGAATACAAATGAATATTCCCTGTGCATTTGTTGTCAACATGTATGTGAGAGATGATGCACATCTGCTTTCCACTCCCATAATCCAAACTCCTGACACAAACATGCCCCGGGTTGTTACACTTCATTGTCTTTGTGTGTTGACATGTTCTTGCTAATTGCCTCCCATCACGCTGCTGCTGCTGCTGTTGATCACTGATAAACTGCTTTTCTAGCAGGTCAAAAAATCTGCAAGCCTGTCAGACATCTGACTGCATCCCACAACAGTCCTGTTAAAAAAAAGAAATAGTTTTTGCAAACTACAATATATGCACCGGCCATCTTCCTTCTTAGTTTTTTATTTGCAGAAAAAGCTGCTTGAGGGGAATGCATCTTTTTTCAAGACACTTTATTAGAATCTTCTGTTGACAAACCAGCTGGGTTGGTGCTTGTTAACTATAAGAGCCATTTTATGGATTCTCATAACTTTTGTAATGCGAGTCCTGGAGGGTAGAGTCGGCTCCTTTTTGAAGAAGAGACATATTTTATATGTGGAGATCAAGGCTTTTGTCCAGAAAAAGGACGTTCACAGAGTTGCAGTGACCCGTATCACAAATCATCCTGGGAGTGGATTTTGCTTGTTAAAAGCTGTTGTGGGGTTTCTCTCTGTCTGATTGCTTCTATTGGACCTCTATTGAATTCATGCTAAATTGATAAAACTATATTTGTTTGTATAAAAATTAGGTCAAACTAAGGCAAACAAACCACAAGAGTTGTGCAAACTGGAGCTTGAGCTTCCACATCCTGCTTTTCAGAAGTTCTCCTGCAAGCCATCCTATGTAAACATCTACATTTCCAATAGTCAGATTGATCAAAGTCAATTAAAGTTGTCAAAAATAACTTTTTTAAGATAGTCAAAGGAAAAATATGTTATATTACATTTCCAAAAACTCCACAGACAGATGTAAGTGTTTGCTTTTTTTACTTGTAGGCAGTTCTATCTAATCTAAAAGTTCAGTCAGGATGCATTTATGTTTCAGCAAACATGCAGTTACAGCTTATCATGGCAATTTAAATGTGCAACTGTCCGATCGCAGAGTAAAAGTACAAAAGTGGAATTGATTCCATTGACCAAAGTATGTCCTGTTCTGCTATACAGGTCGTCTTTTTCCAGTGGCCCATTGCATCACAAACCAAACGTATCGACAAACAATTTAGCTTCAAGCTAGTTAGTACCGACCAGTATATGGACAGCTCTTTACATTCCATATATGCATCGACGATGGTACTGTCAATGAATAGAGAAATATAAAATATAAAATACAGCAACAGGAAAAAACTAAAAACATACCAAAATGTATAAATCAAATTAAAAAGAGTTACAAAAATATTATAAACAATATGGATTGAGAGGTGGTCAAATGGCAAAAATTCCCAGCAGCAACCAACAGACAAACAGAGGTCACAAAGGTCACAATGGACACAACAAAAGGAAAAAAACAACAACATTTACATTAAGTTTATTCTTATTAGACAGCCATTACAGGGAATACCGGGAGTAAAAGAGGTAAAGGAACCAACATTAGGATCAAAGGAAAGAAACTAAATGGTTTATGATTCAGAACAGAAAAAAAAAACAATAGAGAAAAGCTCTACAACACAGCTGGTTAAAAATGAGATGAACAAAAAGACTCCTGTCTCCCAAATCAACCGTTTTATCTCTTTTAGATCAAAGTCAGGGGAGAAAACCTGAACTCTTGAATGTCTCCACAAATCACCAGGAGTCAGTACAGGTTCAGTCAAAAGTTTAGTGCATAAGTCAGACCTTCAAACACATTTTAGTGTGTTGGTCCAACTGTTAGAACTTAATTTAGAAAACTTGGATTTTATTTGAACAAAAACACATTTAATTGAATTTAGACCACCTTCTGTTGCCCCTTGTCTCACCATAATTTGATTTACAGTCCCCCTCTAGTCATCCTTTCATCTATTTTTAAAGCATTCTCAGTGATCTTTAATTATGAGTATGAAGTTGTAGCTAAAATAAAAAATAATAAAACTGTGTTGTTTTCTAGGACATAGTCTCTGCAGAGCTACAGGAGTTCATTAGAATTTTGCTTCTTAGTTGTGGGTGGGACTGTTGGTTAAAAACTAACCCCGCCCCTCTTCCCCTCCCCTTTGCAGAGCACTTGAAGCAGAGGCCTTATGGCCCACCAACGTATTTTCTACATCACAAATACACACTTTTTCCAACGGCGTTTTATTGGTATTTGAACAAAGGAATACTCTGAGAAAAAAAAAATTTGAGCTTAATTTTGTTTATTTATGTCATTAATCATTAGAAAAATGCCACAAGAATATGTTAAAAACACCAAAAAAAACCTTTTCATCAGAGTGGGTCTTTAAATGCAAGCACATTCTTTAAATGTTTGATCCATACATTGGCATGCAGTAACCTCAGAATGTCTTCAACACATTTTCTCCTTCATATTTTTTCATCCACATTCATGGAGCTCTTCATCATTTAGAGTTTGGATTTTAAATTGATACAGTCAGCTTTAATAAGTGAAGTGCTGATAAATTCCTGGACATTCTTTGTTAGACAGCAGGGTTAATAGTCAGTGGGCTGGAGCATCCTGTAACCTCTAATCAATAATGATTTTTACTGCCATTTTCCCATCGCTATTTTACTAGTGACCTGTCCAGGTGTACGCCTTCATAGTCCAACAGTAGGTGGTATAGGCTCCAGCAGCCCCATGACCCCAAAAGGTATAAGGGGGTTTGGAATATGGACGGATGAATTATATTCAACTAGTTTTGCGTTTTGCTTTTCCTCGTTACATCGTGGTTCCCCTTTCGCAGTCTTGCTGTTTCACTGACTTTTTATTATTGATTGATTTATTTTAACAGTACACTGTGTTTTGCGCCCTGATTGACTGTAGACCTTGTCAATTAATCTCCTCCTTGCCATGTCACCTTTACAGAGTGCGTTCAGCTTGCCAAAGTTACAAAAGTCCTCTTTCGATAGAAGACATTTGTTTTCATTCTCTAATACTGGACTTTTTTCTACAAAGGTTTTAACTCTGAGTTTGAACAAGATAGTAAAGGGGGAAATGTGCATACCTGTTTGAGAAAAGTGGTTTAAGTGTGTAGTGAGGGCCTTAAAACATCTGTAATCTTACTTTGCAGATTCTTTGAACGTTACTTCTGCGATAAACGAGGGAACACTGTAATGAACTTGTAGTTAAGTTTTGTTAATTTATCATCACCAAACTACAAGGAGCCACAGAACATAAATGCCAGGAAAAGAAAACGTCTTTAAAGCAAATTCTTTCTGCTTATAAAGTCAACATTTGTTTCAAGTGTTGCACCATAAAGGACAACTCAAAGTTTTTTTTGTTTTTTTTAACTCTCAGATTTGTTTAAATGAGTAGTTTCTTTATAATAGATGTGTTTTGTACCATCAGTATAAGCCCATTGAGGGCAGTACTAGAATCAATGTCCTGTATAAGGATATGTACCCATGTTGACGAGCAAGGGACAGAATAATTGACCTTTTGCATGGAGGACAGCTACACACCGCTCTCTGAACTGCTGCCCCCTATAAAACTCACCTACAGCGTATTATTCAACAAAAGAAATATGAGGTAGCTGTTAGATCCTTCATTTGATCCTAAAGGACCCCTCTTTCCTGGCACAGAGAGTCCTTGCACAACCATGTCCCATGGGGGAGGGATGACCTCCGGCGCTGGTCCCTGCTGAAGCTGAAGAAGTCTCAGACTGAGGACGCTCCTTTGTTCAGAGGGTGCAGGGAGCTGCCCATCATGCTTTGTGGATTTTTCTCTCTGTAATCAACTTTAGGCGCTCCATAGATCATAGTGCAGGTAATGGGAAAATGTGAACTCATTTAAAGCTAGTAATCTAATCTAATTAAACCGGCCCGAGGGTTGGGGAACAATGCTCGAATCGGCTGTGGCAGCGTTTTGAACTATAAATCCAAACCTCCCATTAACACCTTGTATCGATCATAAATGTGGTTGAGGGTCATGTAATTTTCTGCTGTCAGTTTTGCTTTACTGTCTCCACCTCTGTAAGGTACATAGGCACAAGAGAGCTTCAGGTGAGAAAAGAAATACGAGTTCACCTCCATTCTGCAGACGTAGCCTCATCAAAAGCACATCAGCAGCGCTTTAGATTTAGATTGTTCGAAAGTAAAACTCAACCAATAACTTTCAACGGAAGAAGTAAAATACTTTGGGAGAAAAGTTACTTTAAGCCCCGTCATTCATCTATCTTTGGTAATGTTTCCTAAAAATGCAGTGGAAATCAGTAAAGATTTAAAAAAAAAAAAAAACAAAGTTTTAGGAAGAAACATTTCAAAGAAATGTCTTTGAAGCTCTCACTTAACACAAAAGTGACAGGAAGGAACCGTTTGAGAATGAAGATGAACTGAAGACCTCAGTGACTTCTCAGTTTTATCTAGCGGTAGTTTATGACCTTCACTGATCCCTGCTGCGTGGAGAATCCCGTTAAAAACCTTAACGTCTCCAGAGCCATGGCCTGTCCATCACTCCTCCCCATGACATTCCCCTCACTCTCTCTGTCCTCCTCTTCCTTTCCTCCCTCGGGCTCTTATTCCTCTTACTCCTTCTTGTCGACCCCCCCGAGAATATCGCCTCTGTCGGGCAGAAGGACGGGGGGGAGATGAAGAGACGATGTCAGCTCACTCTTCCTTTGCTTCAAACCAAGGTCGCCGTGCAGATTTAAAAGTAAACTCTCTGCTCTGCAGCTTATCAGCTCTGAACTCGTCTCCTCAGGGAATCAGGAGCAGGAGAAAGAGGGAACTCACCGTCCTCCAACACACTCTCCACTCCATCCCTTCATTAGGCAACACTGAACTTTTCATAGAGTGACACATTGTTGTTGGCTGGTTCTTACACAGTCAGCCAAACCAAAGGATGGTAACAGACTATTTATTTCACCTCTTAATAAATGTTTTTATGTAAGCTAAACCTGAAAAAAAGTGAAGTTTCACAGTGATTACACAACTTTTTTTTAACTTATCTCAAGCTTAATTTAGAAAACAGAATAAATATTCAGAACAAATTTAAGCCAAATAATGGATTTTTGGTTGGAAATAACATTAATTTTTAGAGGAAAAAAACTTGAAAAAAAGGGGAAATGAACTATATATCGGATACATTTCAAAAGTGACTCCAACTGCTCTGAATAAACAGTAGGAAATAGAAATTGTGAATCAAGATCTAATTTATTTTGTAATAATAGCTTAAAATCTAATGTAACACTGTCACCCAAAAAAAGGAAAACAACATTTAGAAATTAAGGTACGTTTTTTTTTTTTTTTAAGAATTTAAAGACAGCATGATGATATACAGTATATTTTAACCTCCATTCATTTTAGGTTAAAGCAAACTGTTGTGCAATAGCAAATGAAAAACGTTGATCAACTTTTGAAATCTTTACATTTTTATAGGAGTGTGACATTTACACAAATCCTTGATTTCTGCACAAAGTTGTAAAGATTGTGCAGCCATTGCCTTCCTGCTCCACTCCAGTCCTGTTGGGTAGCTGTTTGTGGGTAATTCTTATCTAAGCTGTTTAGTGAATTTAAATGGTCTAAAAGTGCCGAGGCATGGCTATAAGTGCTTGCACAGCAAAGGAAAGGCGTGGAAAACAATATATAAGAATTAATCAAGACATTTCCTTTTCAAATTAAAAGATCCTGTAGAAAAGATCTGAATTTAAGGGGGAGAAACAAACAAAAGAGTTTTTCTTTTTGGGATGCAGCAGTTCAGTGAGTGTGCTTTAAGAAGAAGCGCTTTCATTATGTCTTCATCTGGACACGCAGACACTTATCCCGCCTGCTTGCCGCTTATCACCTCTTGCTAGGCTGTGGGGGAGAAGATATTGGGGACATTCAACACTTTCAGGAGGCAGTTTGGTTTCTAGCTGGAAAAGCAGGATTTTTTTTCTGCAGGCCTAAGCAAGAATTGCAGTGAACTTCCCGTCACCCGCTTTCCATTCCAGCTTCCTCCGCCTTCAGCATCTGACAAGGTTCCCTTCTCCTTATTATACTGATAAAAGTGATGTTTAACTCACTTGTGCATTAACATAAATGGAAGCTATATTACATGTTTATTTTAAATTACTTATCTCAAATGTAAAACTGCCTGAAGTAAATAAGCCTTTTGGGGTTACGCTAATATGAAAAAAATAATTGAAGTGCTTTATAAAATGTACATGGCAAAACACTGGGGGTATTCTTTTAACAGTTTGATCTAAGAATTTGACAGGGTTTTGATTGGATAAAATAAAAAAATGTTTTCTGATTTGATTTGGGTAAATAAGGATGCTCATTTTTGGATTGCAATTCTCCAATAACAAAAAAAAAAAAATCTCAATATTTGACTTTTCTTATAGTCCAATCAAATTCTAAAAATATTTGCTTCCTTGTGCTTTTTACAACTTTCCAATTTGATCAAACATATATCTTTAAATGTGATTTTTTGTGACAATGCTTCATATCCATCTTTTTGATACAACCCAGGCTTCTTTTTTTGACAAATGTGTTTTCGATATGTTACATAATAATTCCAAAATAAACCTAAAACTGTGCAAAAACTGAATTCCTTTGTTGTAAATTTTGTCTTTTTCTACTGCAAAAATCACATTAATTAACATCAACCTGTCTTTATGCTTTTACATAAAGATCACAAGTGTAAATAATATAAATGTAATGAAAATGTCATAAAAATAGCAAAGCGAAGGTCCAAATAATATGAACAATGACTGTAAAACAGGAATAAATTACAATTTCCAAGGATTCATTATAAGGGGATAACAATTATTGAAAACTTAACTTTTAATTTAGAAGAAAACTAGCGGTATATGGCGAATGCAGAGACTACTAAGGGTTAAGCAAGTTTTATTTAAAACTTCATAATAATGTTTTAGATCTAGAATCCTTTAACAGATTTCAACAACTGAGGGAATTGTGACAGAATTATAATTTTTAATTTAAAACTTTGCTGTCTTAACCCGACATAAATTGCACCTATCTACAGCCAGAACTGGATGTTCTTTGTCATCTAATCATCAGCCGCCAAAAAATTTACAAAGCTACTAGCCAAAAAAAAAAAAAAAAAAGGAAAAGAAAACATGACCAACAGCAGACCTGTTGCACTTCCCAGGGAGGTCCACTTTCATGCAGCATGCTGCACGCAGCAGGAACACCTCTCTGCAGAGTTCAGACTGACTATCCTCTGATGTTCCAGCCTGACCAGTCCATCTGCTGCACACAAACTCACACAGACACCACCAGCTGTCACACAGCCGTCCTTGGGTACCTGACCCATATGGCTCCTTCAGTCCATGGACATTCAGGCTAAACTTCAGCCTCTACCTTTAAGTTACATTCTAGTTAAAAAAAAAAAAGTAACTCGATACTGCCCATTTCTTGAGTTTGAATTAGAAAAAAAAAACATTTTTTGAATGTTTAATCCTGTTTTTGTGTGTAAAGTTGGTCCATTTTAATATTCTGATCTTTGAGATGAAGATGAGGCTTTAAATTCAAATGTGTCACAGCTTCACTTGTACATTCCCGCACAGTCTGAAAATAAAGTGAACTTTAAAGATCCACTCTGATAAAATCATGTTTTTGGTGGTTTATTTCTTGAGGCTTTTTTCTGATGATGGAGGACATATTAAGACAATGAAGCTCAAAATTCCATTTCTAAGTATTTAGCTGCGAATCAGGAGCAGACAAAAAAAATGCTCTTTGAAAAGCACTTGTTACGTACAAAATACGCTGGGCGGCCACAAGCTCCCTGTTCCGCTCCATTCTAATGCATCTATTTGTAGTTGCAATAGATCCATGTACGTCTTTGTTTCTCTTGTCTAAGCTGCCATCTGACTCCAAACTGTATTGCTGGATAGCTCTGATATTGCTCGCCCTTTTTGTTGAGTCTGTAATATTAGGATGTGAACTAGTGGCAGAGACTGTAAACAGAAAGCCCAGTTATGGGTGATGGGGGGGCGCGTCTCCACCTCTGTAACCCGCCCACAATTTAAAGATTCATTTCCAGTACACTCCTATCAATCTGCAAAAACTGTTTCCTAGAAAACGACACAGATTTTTTTTTATTTTGGCTAAATCCAATCATCAGCTCATAATCATAATTAAAAGATCACTGGGAACACTTATACAATAGAGTATAAGATAATTGGAATGTGTGGAAAAACAAGTTTGTGGTAAAAATAAATGTTTTAATTAAACAGGCAGCCTGTTATGTTTGGAGTTATTTTTAATTCTGACACAATGCAAGAGGTTTGCGCTTTTCTAGGAACTAAATATTAAAAAAAATGTTAATAATTGTTATTATTTTCAAGCACAATTGAATAGAATGCAATAAAAAATGGATTCATCTGTTAGGATGTATTTATTTAGATGACCTACGTTTAAACTTCACCTACTGCTCTGACACCAAATGCAAACACTTCCAGAGAGCTAGATGTGATATGACAATTGACCTGAGCGCAGCGCTGATCCTGCAGTAAAAAGGACCAAACTTTATCTGGGCGTCGCACGCTGCTTCAGGGACGACGAGCAAAGTGCCCCCCCCCCATACACACACACTCACACACTCATGTCTTCAGAGAAAAGGTAATCCAAAACGAGCAGGTTTGTCTTTGAAACTCTGTGGCCTCAAATCGGCTCTGACAGAACAACAAGTGCTCGCCTTGGCACCCCCTGAGGGTTCACTGTCCTGTGTGAGTGTGTCAGCGTGCCAACCCGTCCGGCCACCGTGACCTGCTATCACCTAACGGCGCCGCGGGAGTTTTTGCTCTACATTCAAAAGAATTCAATGAAAAAGGCTCTTTTTGATATAAACTCAATGAGGTTATTCATGGAATGGATCTCTATTTTTCTTTAACATCATCATCATTCATTTATTGCAAATTTATGAATAAATCATCAGTATCAAAGCTCTGCTAGTTTGGACGCAGTTGGATCTCATCTTCATGCTTCATGCCATAAACACAGATCAAAGATTGCATTTTCTTCATTAACAAATCTTTCAAAAGCAGAAAAATCTGAGGTTGATCTGTGCAGCAATTCAGTGATAGCAGCACATCAGTGAGGAGAATGAATAAAAATAAAACAGAAACAATATTTCTAGAACAAAAATCTACAAATATGGAGATGTGCAATCACACACAATCCCTGATGTGTAAAGACAATTCTATTCACACGCCTGCTGGCTTTTTGATGCTACTTGTCAAATATAAATGCCTCACTTTGATCCAGCAGAGTTTTTATTTTGTTAGTTTTCATCTCCTGAGCTTGTTGGTTTTACTGAATGATCTACAGGGGTTGAGGATGAGGAGGAGGTGGATTTCAAAGTGCTTCCAAGTTAAAAGTGTTTTTTTTTTCAATATTCTTTGTTTGTTTGTTTGTTGTTGAAAATAAATGGCAACCATATGCATTTTGTTTTTTTTAATTATTTTTTTTTATTTTTTTGCTGGAACCTTTGGTAAAACAGTTCAACACAAACATGTTGCTTGTGTTTTAAGGAAGGAAGCCTTATAAACTGGAATCGTGTACACCAAAAAATGAAAGTAAGAGATGTTGTTGGACTAAATTTAAACCTGCTGGGTAATATAATCTGTCATTCATTAAACAAAACAGACTAATTATTTATAGGAAAATAAGTTTAACTAAATCACATTTGAAGCTGTAAAGATACATACAATTTTTTACTGAATTGAAGTCCACTTTATTCGTCTCGCAGAGGAGACATTCACCAGTTGTGCTACGTATCCAGATATGTATCGTATTGCCAGACTCTTGCCGATAACCACCCCTACTGTTTACTAGCAGCATGTTCCTCACCTACAGTTGAAAGACGCCTGGTGTGAAAGCAGTTTAAATGTCAGAAATCTTCCACAGCTCTGTTACGATGTATGAAAGACTTAGTGTTGTAATTTTTACCACAATTATGAATAATTCATTATTAATTTGAAAGGACACCATGCATATGTCACTACCAAATCTGATTGCCTGATTGGTCAAAGTCTCATGTGGTTTAACTTTTAATCCACGTTCAAAGGCCATCAGATTTCTATGTAGAGCCTGAAAATGCTCGTAGATACTTGCGTAGCGACGCATGAATGCAATAGTTTTGAACGGGAAAGCCCAAAACGTGCATTTACACACATTTACATTCTCATTTGGAATTGGCCGCTTGAACGTGTGTTGCAGAAGGCGGTGTGAATGTAGCTTAATGCTTGTGGGAATGAATGCGGTAACGCTTACTCCTACTTTGGGGGTGTCTGAGTCTGTTACTGAAGGAACTTCTGTCCCTTCACAGTCGGCGGCAGTGAGTCAGAGCTGTTGTCCATGATGGATGGATTACTGATTTTTCTCTGCCTCCTTTTCATTTGAGGTTTTACTTAAAAATAAAAGTTTTAAAACTTGGCAAAAGAAAAAAAAATAGAGAGAGAGAGATGCTTCTTGACATGCATTTAGCTGGACTCTAAATGTTAGGAAAAAACTGCAGGAAAAAAAATTCCAACATGATTCCAACTAACGTACAACTAGTTTCCACCAGGTTTAAAGAACAGCTGGAACTGTGAGAAGAAACAAAAAGGCACTTTACCCCACCCACATGAGAACAAACTTCACACTTTAACACCGTGTGTGTGTATGACTAAATGTTTTATGACCTCCAGTAGACTGAATTTTTCCCAACTCTTTTGAGTTTTGGATGTCTGCTGCTGCATCTGAAGGTGGAACCTGTGAGCTGCAGGTGTGCTTCTGTGCTTTCACACTAAAGCAAACATCCGTTTCTCCTTCATCGCATAAATGCTAAAAACCAAACCTTTCTACCTGTTTGATGACAGATAAAGGAACTGTGGTGAGCTCTGTGTTTCTGCAGGTGTTCGGGGTTCAGTTTCTAACATAATGACCGTTGATGACAGACGTCATGCTGAGGTGCTGCACTTTAAACACGGCCTCATCTTTCAGAGTGAGCTGAAGCTCTGCCGCATGCTTGTGGAATGCTTTCTAATCCATTTTAGAATGGAAAACAAGTATGACAGATAAAACATCTCACCTCATCTGTAGTCTGCTTACATATGAAGCATCATGGCTCTTTCGTATGTCTTACCTTAGCATTTCGCTCCAGCAGCAGTAAAATGTCACAGCTCAGTCAACATGGCCACAATAGACTCCATTACCCAGAAAGCACTGCTCAGAAGTGACTTCTCAGACAAAGCAGAAAGTGTCAGGGGTTTAGGACATGATGACAGGTGAAGGAGTGGGATGAATTGGAGAAACCCACTAGACCGTCGGTGAGCGTGACAGGTTTATGAGGAGACAGAGACGGACAGTCCCTCCAACCAAAAGGCCCCATCTTCAAATTCAAAATAAATTTAAGTAACCAACTTGCATCAGTCAGCAAATATCACTATTTGCCCCAAAACTCCAACTAACGAGCTTTTACAGAAGGTTCAAATTTAAAAAAAAAGACCACATCTAAAAGTCTCAAATCAAAAGTTCTCCACACTTATTGTGGTTATCTAAGTGTCTTTTCATTAAGCTTTTCATAAATAATAAATAAGCTTTCATAAAATGTTTTAATAATAAATGTTTCTCTAGATAAAATGGACTAGAGAACATAATAAAGTTTTACAGATTGAAACTTCAATTTGCAATTTACGATACAAAACTTTGATTAATAAGACTCATTCATCATCACACGCTCAACGTTAATTAATACAAACAAAAATAATCAAACATGTTAAATACTTGCAGCCCATGAGATTGTTGCAAAAGAAAACAAGTATAAAAAAAAGTATTTATATCTTTTTTAATTTTCTCCATACATTTTTAATAAAAAACAAAATCTGCAATGTTCAGCCTTTGAGAAACCGTCTATTCTTTGTTTGTGTAATCCAGCTCCTGAAGACTTAAAAAGTATGATCTTTTTTACATGTTCTATCTATCAATTCTTTTTTTGTTTTGTCCATGTTAAATAATAAAAGCAGTTTTTAATTATTTTGGAACCTTTTTTTATTTTAATAACTGTTTTGAAACAGAACATTTTATGTATAATTCAAGTGAGGATGAGAGGAAGAATGTTCATTCTTGCCTTTTTTGATAAAGAAACTGTCCTGTTGTGAAAGTTCCACTTAGGGTCTTGACAAAAACACACAGAGACACACCTGACTCAACACAGATCCTCACTGAGCTCCAAACAACCCTGATCAACTAAAGCTGAACACACAGCCCGGAGCCAGACCTCCTTCGCCTCCAACACCTCCTGCAGGGCTTTTTCTCTGCATCAAACTCCTCCACTGTGTCTCATCTTTTCTTTCCTTCCTCTGATCAACAACCTTTTTTCTTTCTTTAGCTCTTAACACATGTATGTGTGGCGCATTCAAGAGCACGGAAGCCCCAAAACACACTTATAGATGCTTTTACGTAGACTTTTCATTAGAAGTGGTCGCTCAAACACCGGTTTCTGCGGCTGGTGTGTGAACACAGCATCACATCTCAATTTGTATCTTAATTTACCTTTCATTTCTCCTCCTTTTCACTCTACTTACAAATTTCATCTTGTTTTCTTATCCACTTTTTAAACCTTTTTGGCTTTTTTTAATTTCCTTTGTTAATTAGTCTCATAATTTTCCTCTGTTTTTTATGTTTTCTCACATTTTGTCTGTTCTTTATCATTTCAACCCTCTGTCACATACTTTTTTGAAGAATTTGTTTAATATTTTGTCTCCTCCTTCTATTTCTTCTGTCCTTGTTTCTGTTTCTGTCGACCTCCTTACGGTCTCCTCCACCGGCTTCACCCCCATCGCGTCTTTCTTCTCCTCCCAACAACAAACCGTCTGTTTCAGACTCTCCCACCCACAGATGTCTGATTTATGTTGTGGGGTCCAGCTTTGTGTTCAAAAGGAAGTCGAGTCTTGACGATATGAGTGTGAAAACAGATTTGTGTCCCCAAAACACGAGTTATAAAAGTGCACACACACTGCTAATGTCAGGAGGTCTCGGCAGCAGAGGTCAAAGGGGAACATTCAAAGGATGTTGGGGAAGCTTTGATGAAGGGCGATGAAAAGGTAGACACCCTCTTCTTCTCTTTTTCCTTTTAAACATTTGGCACATTTTTCATTCTGTGGTAAATGGCAGAGCATGATTAAATCCTTTTTCCCAGTGACACATCTGCTGTTTCAGGGGAGGCAATCTTTTTTCTTCCACGTCTCCCCATTTCCTTATTTTTCTCCTCTGTCCTCATTCTCTCTTCGCCTTTCTTCGTCTCTGCTGTCGGATGCCTGGGGTGCATGTATCCTCAGATGTGTGAGGGCCAAAAGCACGGCTGTGAGAGGCTACTGTGGATCTGTGTGTGTGTGTGTGTGTGTGCACATGTGCCAGCTGGCGGTGTGTTCAGAGCTGGTGGAATGTTCTGGAGGGCTCCACTGCCTGCGACTGGGTAAGATAAGGCAGCAGACACACACTAGCAAACACACAAATACACATGAGTGTTTGTGCATCCTTAAGAGGACTCCAGCCCCCCCCCGAATCAACATAAACATAGAAGGTAAATGTGAAAAAAAAACCAAGTCTGTATACCCATGAACACATGGCTTGGTGTGACACTGCCCTCCGGTTTGCACTGGTGTCATTCCCAGAGCTGCACACAAAGAAAAACAATCCTGATCTTTTCTACCGGGAGCATGATGGGCCTCAGTCTGCCGCCCTGCCTGGCTACATTTATTTGAAGCTGACATAAGATTCTTGTAAACACATAATGGATGGGAACTAAGCAGGTATTATAAATAGTAATTTATTTTTTGTGGAATATCCCAACAGCACCTGAAAAATTTAAAGCTGCAAAAAAAAAAAAAAAAAA
Source organism: Oryzias curvinotus (assembly GCA_023969325.1). Lineage (NCBI taxonomy): Eukaryota > Metazoa > Chordata > Actinopteri > Beloniformes > Adrianichthyidae > Oryzias > Oryzias curvinotus. Next base: position 28,695,158 of record CM043721.1, read on the forward strand.
AAAAAAAAAAGCTAACCCTTAAAGTCCACATGCCAGTCCTCCAGCACTCCAGTTTAAAAGAAATAAATCTTGTAAAAATCGTATAAAAACCTACATGTATATGCTGGGTTGACCCGTAGCTTTTTGGGTTGTCTGGGCCTGTGGGGGGTCATAGAGAGTGCAGATGTGTCATGCAGTTCCTACACTCTGATTGTCTAAACTGGTCTAAACGGATTGTAGACCTGCTGCAGACCTGCTTGGAAAAAAGAAAGAGGAAAACCTGTATGATGTGCCTGCGTCGCCCCTCACCCTTACTTAGGATTCACAAAGACCTGTCACCAATGGCATGGCCATAGGAAAAAATGTGAATCAGTAGTTTTGTTCTATGCTCTACGACCTTGACAGTTTTTGCCGGCCACCTGGGTTGTTTGCCCATGTTTTACCCCCAGACAGCCCCCATAAGGGTTGTTGTGACTAAGCTTTAGTGCTATCATCACAGCTATTGCACTTGGAATGAAAACAAATGTACCTATCAACCTATTTTCTAATTGCCTCTCTGTTGCATGCACACAAACAAGGATATGTTCTTTTGATTGACAGATGGTTGTCAAATCTTCAAGTTTATAATAAACTTACAGGATGTGATCAAACAGCTCTCGGACATGTCTGCCTCCCTACCCTCCATCTATCTTCAGAACCTGCTGAATCCATTTCAGGGTGCTGGAGCCAACCCAGCTAGTGTTTGGCCAAGGTGGGGTACACAATGAACAGATCGCCGGTCTGCTGCAGGACCACATACTCGCATTCACACATAGGGACAGTTTAGAATCATCATTTAATCCATGAAGCATGTTCTTGGACTGTGGGAGGAAGCCTGGAGAAAACCCGCACATGCACTGGGGAGAACATGCAAACTTCACACAGAAAGGTCCCAGCCAGGATTTGAACCTTCTCGCTGAGAGGTGGTAGCGCTAACCACTACATCACCGTGTAGCCCCCAATATCTTTCTATTTTCAGAAATTCCAAAGTTGGGGGATCATATTATGGAAACATAATGATGATGATCACACATTTAATACTCACTTAAATTAGCACCACAGAAAACAATGGGTCACATGACCAACTCTGACATCCATCTCCTATGCAGTCATTAGGTAAAGGTAATTTCACACATATTTCCATTTTGAGCTACAGCAGAATCCACTTGCTCTCAACCCTCAGGCGACATCTAACCATAGCAAACTCTGTCAACTGTGTCCTCGCACCCACAACAAATCCTCCAAATTAGTCCTCACAAAGATAGCCGCATAAATTCACACACAAATAAGCGAACAGAAAATATCAACAAAGACAAGCATGAACACACACATTGATCTCTCTGACACACTTTCTCACATCAGCTCATATCAGTCAGCTGCTCCGTGAGCAGGCTGGGAAAAGAGCCACGGCTTGCCAAGACACAGCAATTACAGAAGAATTAGTGATGCAACAGCATCAACCTGCATACAAACCGGTTCTGTGTCGCATGAGAGCAGAGGAAGCTCAGAGGAAGCATCATCCTGTTAGGAGCTATGGATCTGATCACAGCAGACACACAAACTGCACACTTTAACATCACAGCAAGAGAATGATGCTGAGAATTTACTTTCAGAGGAAAGATTATGGTTTCTAGGCTACATCAGTATAGTATTATTGTTTATTTATTTATGGGGAGGGGTTAAAATAACATATAGGACTAGGCCTGTAAAATATACCACAAATTTATCGTTATCGCAATATCCAGCTCTGCAATATGCAGATCGCAAAAGACGGTGAAAATCGCAATAAATGGTAAATCTTAAATATGTTAAAACAATCTAATGGCTGCTTGAACCATTTAACAAATCAAACAAATCCCTTTATGCATTTGACCAATTGGATGGACGCCTTCATGTTCTTGACCAATTGGATGGAGGCCTATTGTGTTAGATGTTTGTCACCTATGTCAACGAGGATCATTTGGAGTATAATTTTTAAACAGTGAAATCGGAATGATGCTTTTGGTTCATTTGCAATATGTTTATATACCGCAAATTAAATCGTTTTCGCAATATTAATCTCTAATATCACATATCGCGAGTTTTTCTCATATCGTGCAGCCCTATATAGGACACTTTTGCAGTCATTTTCTGTTTTTTTTCCTGTTACTTTTTGTTATTTTGTTTATTTTTTAGGGTTTGTAGTGGATTCTTTTAACCTATGGCAGTCCTGGACTGCAAGGATCATATTGCTTTCGCAATTCTTCTTTTATATAGCACATTTGAGCAAAGAGTTCACCTCCGCCAGTCACTCAAAAACTCACCTAATTTGTGTGCAACTAGTAACCAGTGAAAATGAATTTTGCCCAAAAAAAGAAGACTTCACAGAAGGAGGAACAGTCAAAAAAGTGAATGGGGAAAAAAGATTTTATTAGGGTATTAAAAAATTGATTTAAATTTACAAACAAAACAAAATACACGTGTCAGGAATATCCAAAGGAAATTTTCAAATTCTTGTAGGACGACCACAGGACCAACAGCTTGGTAGCCATGTTGTGGTAAGGTTTCGTTGACCCTTGACCTCGGGACAAGGCCATCTTGAATAAAAAAATAAAAATAAAAAAACACCTTTAGTAGCAGCTACAAATGTAAACTCCTCCATAAGGATTTAGATCTATTGCCTCCTCACTCCTCAAGCATCATTTAGAAGCAACTTGGGAAAACTTTGCCTAATAGACTTTTAAGATATTGGAACGGTGTCAACTTGGTGAGCTCGCAAAAGTGTTTTTCCCTTTTGCATACATATTTTTACCGGAATATTGTGAAAATCTCATACATGAATGCTAGCTCAATCTGAAAAAAACAATGTGTACAAAATGAATATATAAGAAAATGCGGGTGTAGTTAACAAAAACCTCAGTTGTCAAGGAAATTCAAACTTTACTTTTTTCAATTCTCCTAAATGTTGCATAGACTTGTTTGTCACCCACATTTGACCAAAAAACAAAATACTTTTTTTTATCTATGAAGATAAATCGCCATTTTGAAAAACGTGGGGTTCTTTCGTCACCAGCAGCTCAGACCAGAGAAGCAGAGGCAGATGGGGGCAGAGAAGGGCATCACCACTCAGCCAGTAGGAGTGGGTCAAAAGGGGCCAGCGAGTGTGGGGGCAGGTAGCCCAAATATTGCCGCTTACAGTTTGTTATCGTTTTTTTTTTTTTTCCTTTTCTTGAAAATTAAAACTAATAAACAGTTTGGCCTGTGGAAATATTTGTGGAACAATCAAACTTTAAGAAAAGGTGTACAGTAGACGATCTACCAGCGCTGTTCAGGTAAAATTGGCCTTTTTTTTTTTTTTTTAATTTCACCCGACGTTTCATCAACGGCAGCCTCCGGACAAAATGTCAAGATATTTTATAATCTAATTGGCTGATTTGTGCAAAATTCATTAGGTGTGTTCATATTTTTAGGTTTTTCTTTGTTTTTAATGTCTAAATGACCTTTCTACTTGTCTTCCCTTAGGTCTGAGTTTCCTCAGGCACACAAAGTGTAGCATATACCCTAAAATGGTGTAGACTGTGTACAGTTTATGTGGGAAATGCTGTCACAGCTATTATATTTTTGTACTTTCTTTGTTAGCTGTATTTAAAAGACCTTGTAACACTTGTTACGTGTGTTTTTATGGGGAAGTGCAGAAATTGAGCTAGAAAAGTTTAATTATTTAAAATGTTTTGCTTTGTGATGTTTTTGCCTTCAAAAGAACAAAGAGAGCAAAGGCATTGAAAAACTTCATCATGCAGCGTATCCTCTGACCTTCAGTAATTACCAAAAGTTCACAAATCACACAGTTTGTAATGTCAGCGTGCACGTGTGTTTGAAAAGTGTCACAGCCTCAGCTTGGCAAAGCCACACTCCGCTAACACCCAATTTGTCTCCATAAAGCTCAAAGAGCAGAAAAATAAAAAAGAGAAAATATGCAGATTTGTCACTAATAAGGAGATGGGAAAGTGTAACCATGGCTACACTAATGACTTCCTGCTTTAGTCATTAGAAAATAAAAACTACTGTACCACAAGGATTTTGTAACTTCATATTTCACTGTCCTATTCCCTCTTTCTGAATTTGTTTTACTCTCTGCTCCACCTGTTCATATTCCCTGCAGTCCTCCTCATTTTTTCATTTCCTCCATCTCTCATCTGTCTCTTTTCCTTGCTTAAATTTCTTCCTTTGTCTTTCTAGCTTCCATTTCTTCATCCTGCCATTTCTTTCATCAGTTGATCCTTACATTTCTCTCTTTTCTTTCCCTCTTGTAGCTCATAATTTCTTAATCTCCTTTGGAAAGTCTGTCTTTATTTGGGCCTTTCTATATCTTCCACTAACAAACATTTTTTTTAAATCTCAAAACTTTAATCCACCCATTCAGAAACATTTATCCCAAGATAATCTGCCTTTTATTTTGCCTTTGTTCTCAACGTTTCCCCACCCCTGTTTTTTCTTACTAATTAACTGTCTTTTGATTTTACCTTTTCATCTCTACAGTGTGTGTGTAATTCATCTCTATACTATTACTTTTCTTCCATCTCTGCAGCTTTGTTCTTGTATTCGACATTCTTCCATCATCCTTTGTAAAAATGTATCACTCAGTCTCTCGAATTCCTTGATCTGTCTTCCATTTTTTTTCTTTTTCAAGCCCATTGTTTTTTTTTTATCACTTTGTCTTTCATCATCCCTTCATCACAAGTTCATCCTATGGCTCCGTCATCCGTTTAATTTCCCTTCCACCCTTTCATTTCGTTCCAATCCATCTTTGTCACACTGTGCGCTCATTTTCACTCTTTCCCTTCACCCCCTCCTCCAAGCTAACAGGATTAGAGCTGCGTCTTAACTATGCAGAGAAAATAATTAGTCCTGTCACTGATAACATTTCCACACCTCATTAGCAGGCCATCAGTCCTGCCACTGCCTTCTCTGCATTTCCCCTCGTCCCACTGTCCTTCTGCCTGTCTCCTGTCTCAACTTGCTGTCTTGGAAGGACACGAATAGATGCCGAAAGCAGAGGCGCATTAAACTGTTGGTTCCAAAATTAACCGCCTGGTGCAATTATGCCAACAAGTTGGGCAACAAGTAGAGCCGTTGAGGAACTGAATCCACAGAAACTTAAGTCCAGATAACCTTGAATTAAAAATGAACCCCTAAAAAATGTAATAAAAAAATGCAGAAACAGGAAATATATCCTTCAAAATCGGTATTACATTAGCATTGCAGGAGCCACTTTCACTGGGTTCCATGGCCTGTATTGATCAGCTGTGACCCAGTAAAACCTCAGATGGCTTTTTAAAAAGCAGTCTGGATGAATAAGAGTAATGGAATAGAACAGTTTTCTTTTTTTATTTAAAAATGCCAAAGGGGATTTAACTCCGGCTATTGTATGAAAAGCACATTAAGCTGTCTGAGTCACCTGTACATCAGCGTGTGTATAATTGCTGCTTAAAAGCACAAACTGAACAATCATTGGTGCTGTACAAAAAGACAAAAGAGGGGAATCTTTTTAATGCATTTGAAAGGTTGACTCCAGCATAACAGCAATGCACAAAAACTATAAAAGTGGGTTCCAATTGAAGTTACATTGAGATTTGATGGACAGTTGAGAATGCTTTCCTAAGGGATGCACTTTATTATTTTTGGAAAAAAAGTGACACAAAGTCTCTATTTGGACAGGATTTGTATGCATAAAAGTAAAAAAAAAAAAATTACCATCTGGTTCACATATATCAATGGATTCTGCTGCAAATTTGCATAACAAAGTGGCATATCGAAATAATGTTAAGGCCCTTGGACAGGCTCCAACATCCCTGAGATGCAAAACAAAAGGAAAATGCTTAGATTAATGACACAAACAATGGCCTATTTTCAGGCTTTGCAAAAGTTGTCATCATATGGTTCCCAGGCTTCAAAAGACTTTTTTTTGGATATGTATATAAAAATAAATAAATAATGATCAGTGTTTTTGTTCACCTTATAGCCGCTGGACTGGCAGTTATTCAACCCCACTCCCACTTTCTCGCAACTCAAGCTGCTCATGTGAACGCTGTGAAACAAAAACATCTCTTCTCCATCAGTGTGGGCAGAAGGCGCCGCATCATTTCATGTGCAAATGAAGCTCTCTAATTACAGAGCCTTCAATTAGATTCAGGGCTAAAAAAAAAGAGGAAAGAAAAAGAAAAACCCAGTGTGAGACTCCACTCGAGTTTTTCCACCCTCGTTCAGTTAGATTTTCATGACAGAAATGTGCTGAAAACAGAGAAGCGAAAAGCTGAGGGCATGTTAGTCTGTTGCACACCTGCTGGATTTGTGGGGTTTCGCTCCTCTGTAAAGATCTGTGCAATGATTCCTTTTTCACATTCTTGCAGCCAAGTATCTCTCAAGTGTGCAACCCAACAAACATTGAAGCTCTTGCCCTATAGAGTAGACTTCCCGTTAATTGCTGTCAGTCAAGTCCTCCAAACGCACAAGTAAACACAAAGACTCTGTTCCCTCTCTTCCCTGAGGACCAACAGCAACCAAAACACCAAAAGACAGCCACGGTGCAGACACCTCAGCTTCTACGAAACAAAGGCGGCAGCGGTCTGAGTGGAAGGTTGCCTGTCAAAGCTGCTGAATAGCCTCATTGTCCCAGTCTTTAGCCCTTGTTGTCGGCTTAATTGGCCCCTTCAGAGAGGAGGTCAGGAACTCTTTCTGCAGACGAGGACCCCGGAGAACCACCATGATGTTTTAAAGGGCAGAAGCTTAGCAGGAGAGAGGTGGAGGGGGTCATGTTTACTGCACACAGACATGAGTTTGTCAAAGCAGAGCGGGCTTGGTGGCACACTGTGAAAACTGAGGCCATTGTCCCACGCCCAGGCCTGCATGCACTGCATTACATTGGTATTTAGCAGCAGCATTTAAATGTATGTAATTAAGCTGCATGGTGTTTCTGAGAGAACATTTCTGCCAAAATTTTATTACAATGTCATTCTTTTTTTAAACAAAATTGTGACCCGAAAATCCTCTTTGTAGGGAAAGTGAATCATTGCATCCCTAGTAAAAAAAAAAACATTTGTTTTATTAAGTTTTTGTCTTAATGATCCATAGGATTATTTAAAGACAGAAAGCTAAATAATATACAGAGTTGATTTACAAATTTTGCCAGCACAAATTTAATGGTAGTTTAAATGTAGCAGTTTTACTGAAGACAGAGGTCTTAATGGGTAAATGAGTAACTAATGGAACTAAATTAAACAATAACTCTTTAGTTTCAAACATACATGCTCCAGCCGCATCTCTTCAATCTGCACATTTTCCAGTGTTTGTCTGACGTTTCCTATCGTCAATCCAAGACTTTGCTGTGAGTTACATTATGGTTGTGCACTGGTTTCACTGATGTTAAAACATTTTCAGCTCAAACCACCGTCATTTGCTTCATTTTGTTTTTCCAAAGACCACAGTTGGGGCTTAGAACTCTTTTGGCAGGAAGAAAAGATGAAATTGTTTTTTTTTTTTGGTTTCAGCTTTGTGCTCATTTTGACTGATTGTCACAACCTTAATTCTCCCGTAAACATCCTCTTTACATCACATTCATGTTTTGTTTCTGCTATTACACAAAAAGCCGGACACCTGCTCGGCCGCCAACTAAACTCGGTCCAAGTCTTTGTTTGGGTTAATTTCTTCCCTCACCTTGGGTGTCCATCACCAGATTGGAATTTTACCGCATTGACAACCGCCCACACCTTTATCAGAGCAACTCGGTGCCGCAGCATCAGCAATGAAAGCTTGTTAATAATGTGTTAATAACTGAGATAAAATCCCTTACCCTCATTAAGCTTTTAATTTAATGCTTTCATAGCCAGATGAGCCCCGTAAATCCAAACAGATGACGGCTGTGGTAATCTGGAGAGTTGTCCTGTGAGGATTTCTGCCCCCAGAGTTCACACTCAGTTTGTGCATGAGGTTTCAGGGGCATGATAACACCGCTCAGCAGATGGACATGAACATGAGCCCACTGTCACTGGGAGTAACAGGCTGGTGGTGTTAAATCTGTTTCCAGTCCGGCAGACAAACATGAAGAAAGATGTTGTGCGTTTCCGTGTGAACGGCATTACAGCGACAGGATTAATCCTGGTTTAACTGAATGAGCAACAACTGTGATCTGACAGAAGGACTACGCAAAAAATACTAATCTGTTACTTTTTTGTTTTTGCAAACATGTCCTGTGTTTCTCAGTCTTCCAGATTTTTAACCCGAACAAACACGCCTATTTTCTTCACATTTTATTAGTGTTTTGATTTGCATTTTAAAAGACATTTCCATTAAAAATATCTTCTTTTAATTATTAACTCTAATCAAATATTGCTAAAATATCTATAAATAAGTTTATCCATTTTTGTTATTAGTAAGTTTGTTTCTCACAGTTTAGGATTCAGTCGGTGTCCTGTGGTGTCAGCCTATCTTGTTGGCCTGCTGTGCCCTCTTTGCTTCCATCATTGTTTTTCTCCCAGCAGAGACGTCCTTTAACCTTTCATGTCAATCATATCTGATTTGGGCGGAGTCTTGGATGGTGGGGAGCACAGGGGTGACAAAGGAGGAGGACCTGCAGGGTTGCCGGGGTTCTGACTCATTTTGTTCTGATGGATGGGAATACATTACTGTTTTCCCTTGCCTTTGAGTTACTTTTTTGATAAACATTTTCTTGAAGTATCTTTCTAAAAACTTTGGGGTTTTTCTGTTTATTGTTTTTCTTTTTTTCCAGCAGATATTTTGTGGCAGGCCAGTCAATTGCTTAATGACTTCTTTGACCCTTCCTAGTTGGATGGGAACCCATTGCTGCCCTGTGACCCACAGTTTTAAACATTAAAAACAGGTCAGCTTCAAGTTTTGATGTAGGTTCTAACTCATTTCACCGTGTTCAACATTTTATCTAACTTTGTTTGAAATCCAAAATTGCATTGTGGTTAGTTTGGTTTCTACTGTATCAGCTTAAGTATAAAAAGTTTTAAGAATGATTCAGGCTTAAGTATATAGTTCGACAAGTCCTCATACAAATTGATAAAAAATAATTAACCCCATCACAAACATATTTCATGTAACTACATGAGTTTAAACCATGAAATAGATTTTAAAAAGTCAAAAGAGTTGTTGCTTGACACCCAAACAAAGAAAAAATTATGGGTCTTATTGTGAAGTCTCTTGTCCTAAATAAAAACAATTTTCAAATGGTTGCTCACGCGAAATTCTTTTTTTATTTAAATGTGTTTTGAAACATTAGGTCCTAAAGTTGGTGCATATTAACGTCTTCTGTGATGTCAGTCAATGGTAGGTTTTGGCATTCTAACGTGGACAACATAACAAAGCTTTTGAAAAAACATTGGGAACATTTAACCAAACCCTTTTTGCTTTGCTTCATGTTTTGCAATGAAACAAGTCTAGAGCTTCTGTCCCTGCCGTGTTCACTTTCTGTGATTTAACAAAGCACCACATGTATGTGTACATTTTAATTGCGTTTCCCTGACAACCCTGTGTTCAGGCCTGTTTCACTTTATTCTGATCGCCCTTTGGGTGTTAAACACACACGCATCAGTGTACACACACACACACACACAGACACACACTTTTCTGGCAGTTTAATTAAATCCATTAAAAGCCTTGTAGGCGCCGAGTGGTTCGGATCAACCCTCACCTGAATGGCTGCTGACTAATTGTTCCGTTAACGGAGGGTTAACGGACAGATCAAAGGCTTCTGCAGCATAATTAGAGGAGGAGAGAGAGAATATGGGAGAGCAAATTAATGAAAGGCAAAAGATGCTGGGAGGTTTCATCCTAAAATGTTTATTAAAAGAAAAAGGAAATTTGGCCTTCTTTTTTTTTTCTCAACTGCAAAAACAGCTATGGGTTTACTTTTCTGCAGATTTCATATTTTATTTCCTATCAGTCTTGTTGATTTTTTTCCTTCGTTATCCATCTCCTGAAGGGGATAAACATATGGGAGCTTTTTGATCCCCGAGCATCTGACATCAGCAGGAAATCCTGAGTGTTTTAGCTTCCTGTGAATATTATATAAAGAGAGGAGAGGGTGAGGAAAAATGGGGTTGAAACAAATAATTAATGACAGGATAAGAGGCAATGAAGAGAGACCAAGGAGAAGTGGTTGCTAGATAAGGGAAACAAGGTGCTTGGATGAGGTTGTGAATAAAGGAAAAAATAGAGTAAGAAGACATTTTTATAGACAGAGGGGGAGGAAGATCAAGGGAAGGAAAAAAAAAGAGAAAAGGATGAGGAAAAGCAATAAAGAGTTCCGGACATTTGTTTTTAGTTGAATTACACTATTTTGTTATATTTTGAGCATTAGGTAAAGTTATTCTGCTGCAATGCTATATAGAAGTACATTCCGATCTTTAATTCATTGTTCTTCTCGAACAGTTTAACTTTTTAAAAGTTATTTTTGTTGACCCAAAGGCTGAACTGCCTCATATTTTCACTGTTTTGGAAAATTTAATTGTTACCAGCTATCGTTTATGTTACCACCTTGGGATTTAATGCTGATTTGACTGAACAATTCAGAAACTGCAGACAATAGCACATTTAGCTTTGTTCCATCCTTTAGGTGACTTTTAAAGGCTCTGATGACCATCATGCCTCATGTTTAGTCCTCTGGGCATAGTGCAGGTCCTACTGTAGGCCCCCTCCCACATCCCAAAGCTCTCGATACACAGCATAAGAGCAAAAAGGCTCTCAGTAGCTCTGCAGCTCCTCTTAGCTACAAACTGATTTGAACTTTTTTCCTTGTTTCCATCATTTTTATACTTCTTTGTTTAGAAATATTATTGGAAATGTTAAAGTTAGGAAACTTTTCCTGTATTTGGGCTGTTCAGAATGTGATACAAGTGCCCCTTCACACATTTCAAATCTGGCATTTCTCAGTCATCCTGTCCCAAACCAAATCAGAATAAATGTTTTACAGTGTTTCCAAAGCAAAAAGATGAAGAGGCAGAATAAGAATGATCCATGAGATGAAGAGGGATACGAGATGAATGAAATGGAGAATGAAGAAGGGTCTGTGTAAAAAAAAGTAACACCATTAAGAATATAATGAAGCAGAACAAAAGAGACACGCCCCAGTCTCTTCAAGCGTGTGAGTGTGTTTTATACATCACAGCCTGCAGGGCTGCTGCAACTTTTTAGCCAGAATGTCCATCCGGCCTCGATTACAGCAGAGCCCGGCAGGTTTGCATCACACGTAAATGTACAGAAACACACAGGAAGCAATTGCAGGCTGTGTGTGTGTCTGTGTGTGGGGGTGGGTGAGTGTATGTGTGCACAGGTTGCCTGCCAGGTCTCAGGTTTTTCAACATTTACCATTTTACCTCATATCCTCCTTGTCCCCTTCTCCTCCTCTTCATCTTGTTTCCTGATTTCAGTCTCCTCCTCCTTTTAAATCTTTGATATTTTTTTCCTATTTTCCTTCTTTTTTACTTTCATTGTGTCCTACAATCTTTTCCTTCACTTCATACTCTCTCAATTTATATTATGGCTTTGTTTTTACTCTTATTTTGTTTTTTGCTCTCATCCTCATTGTATCTTCATCAGTTTCTTCATTTCATTTTTCATTATTTTGTATTTTTAACATCTGATCATCCACTATTTTCATCTGCGTGTCTTCTCCTGACACATCTTCTGTGTTTTCTCCTCATCTTCTACCTTCAACATCTTAACTCCCATTTCATTTTTTTATTCTTACCTCTTTTCAACAGCTGGTTTTATTTATTTATTTTCCTATAATCCTAATGACTGAATTTTTATTTGTATTTATTTTTTAATAAATATCTGGATAATATGAATCTTTAGATTTCTTTTAGCACTTCTTTCAAGTCTGTTTCTGTTTCTTTTCTCAGTTTCTTATTTTCTGCTTTCTTATCTCCACAGTATTCTCCATATTGGGCAGCATTTCACTCTATTATACCTACTTTTTTCATTTTTGCCTACTTATATATATATATATATATATATATATATATATATTTATATATATTTCATGTGTGGATCTTTTTCTCTCTGAGGTGATGTGGGGATAAGGTAACCGATCTCCTAAGCTGACTGTTGACGTGCAGATTTGTGCCAGAAGAATCTTTGCTCCTTTGCATCAGGCAGACACACTGACTGTCTTCAGTGGGATTTCACTTTTCTTGCTAAGCTGCTGTCTTTGGGACCTTCAGACTTCATTATAGGCAAGAGTGAAGTCTCCTACTGGAGCTCAGCTCCATCAGACAATCTTTAGTGTGCCATCTGAGCCCCTTGTCTCTTCCTTTGGGTTTTTTTCCGTCACATCCTGGTGTCATCTTTATCACTCTGGCTGATGCGCTGTCTGCTTTTCTTTTTATGCATTTGTCCATCTCCAACCATGTCTCTCTTTCAGCTCCACACATACATTTGTCTTTTTCTATTGTGTCCTCTTTTAACCTAATTAACTGATACTTGTAGGAAGTCCTGCCAATAAAAAAATGTAGTTCTCTATTTTGTAATAACTCGGCATCCATTCATGTCTTTTCTGCATATTATCCTAACCAGGGTTTGTTGGGGCATTATTCTAAGTAGTGATTGTCAAATCTCCCTCACTAGTACTTCCCCATGGCTTCAGCAGATTCCAACAAAGTCATACTGAAACAACCTGCTGGTTCACGGGTCCATTTGCATCATACAGATTCACTCATTCAAACAAAGAAAGGAAAACTCACAAACAGTGCAAAACATTTCCCTCCCACTTCCAGACTCATTTAGCTGTCACTCTTTTTATAAACCACTAGGAGCTCACTTGTAATGCTACATTCAAACCAGGCATTAGCACAGCATTATGGAGAACAGGACTAACCATCAGAGTACTCAGCTCAGTGATAAAAAGCAAGTATAAACAAGTTCATCTTTCTCTCCAAGAAAATATTGATGTGCAAAAAAAAACCTTTGGACACTTTCTCCTTCCTTCCACCACATCTGCTATCGTTTCATTTAATAAGCTTTCACAACATTTGCCAAGCAGCAAAAACTGGACTTAAATAGACAGTTTAATGAACCGCACTGCTGTACAGTAAACACCAGAGGTACAAAGTATCAGTCAGAATTGGTAGCTTTCAATCAGCAACTCTTATTTAGGAGCAGAATTGAACTAAAATATATGTTAAGCCTTGTTGGGGGTAGAAGTTCATTTTATTTGGAACAGAACTGCCTTCTTTTATGCCAATATTTATGTGGTTTAATGATGACAATAAAGTTGGTTTGACTTGGATAAAAAGGTTTAACATTGATAAATTAACTAATTTCAAACAGAGATGGTAAGCAGGTCTTTTCAGTTTGAACTACTCTTTAGCATTTTGAAGCATATTGATGATTCTGGTTGCACAGGGTCCAGATCCCAAGCCACCCAATACCCTACACGTCTGACAAAGTTAAGACAGCACACAACAGTAAAAGCCTCCAAAAAGCTCTTTTCAAATTCACAAAAAATATTAGGAGGCACTTTGGAAACATCTCACTGTCAAAAACGGTTTGGGTACAAAAGAGTTTGTTGTGTTTCTCTGAGCCACACTTTGTATTATTTTAGCAGAAACAGCTTACACAAGCTTTCCTCCTCATCTTCATCAAACCACAGTCATTTTTTTTCTCTTATTCCTGTGTTCTTGTTTAAGATGTAACATCAGCTTCGGGTTGTACAATGCGATCCAGCTTACCGCTTTCCAGCTTCTGATGTAAGAAAGAAGGACCCATATAGAGTTCATTCACTCTGGATTCAGGTCAAAAAGTCTGCTCTGACCTGTGACCTTTGCTAAGTCCTGCCTGCTCAGGTAAAGCTCTTCAGTTTGGCTCAATCTCTTTGTTTCTTTTAATATTTTTTAATCTGGAAATTTTTAAGTTTATTTCTGTCATTTTTCTTCTGTCTTGTATGTTTTTAGACTTGTTTTTGTGTTTTGAATACTAACACAGGTCACTAAAAAAGAAAACTCTTAGATACCTTTTGACAAAAAATAAAATAAAGACTGGACTTCTTGAGGCTACATTCCTCATGAGCACCAGGAGCTGAATTCAACCTTAAAATGTGCACACAGACAAATTCTGGTGTACATCATCAGTGTAGATGAGTCAGGCGTTAACATTTCTTTGACTTTCTCTTTGATGTGAGTCATTTTCACTCTGCTGTTAAGTCCAACAGGGCCAGAGAGAAAGATCAAGTGAGACATAATGAGAACACACATTTGTGGAGGGAGAAAAAAACAACTTAAGACTCCAATTTTGGTCTATTTCAAGTTTTCAGTTCAGTTTAAGAACAGTCATGTTTCAGTGATGCCTGAGAAAAGGAGATTAAAGCCATGTCAGACAGCCACCATGACAGCCAGTGATACGTATATAGTGCATGATATATGTAATTCATAAGTGTTGCATGCACATCTTATGCAATAAATCTTTCGCAATTGTGAATGATTTTTGTGAGATACATAGGCCTACACACATTTTGTGGCTTTCCACGACCGTTCCATGTATGTCTAATGGACTTTCCACCAATCTACCACCGATGTATAGCTTTTACATCACAATTACGGCGCACATATCATGTTAACATCACCTTTAGAGAAATGAGATAAGTCAAATATGTCTGGATTTTGTGGTCAGTTAAGCTCAATCAGAGAGGGATGCGATGAAACCAGAATGAAGAAGACTGAATAAAAGTAGATCTCAAAATCTTTTAGCTGTGAGGACAGAATGCATAAACATACATTTTTAAAGAAACTATTTTGGGTTCTTGCAACCCTTTGTGGATCACACTTGTGTCCTCGCAGTCCTCCCTCAACCCCCTAATAAACTTTGACCCCTAGCAGAGAGGTGGTGAACTGGTTTCTGGTTGAGGATGTTGTGTGGTTCGCTGTATCAGTTGTGGAAGAGAGGCCATCGTCATAGAGACAAGATTGTAGGCAGATTGAAGATGACAGAGACTGTGATGAGAGTGAAGTGGGAGCATAGTTCCCTCCCTCCTGGGACACACCGCATCGCTTTGTGTGAGTGTGTGCGCTGCAGGCTGCTGTGCCTCGACAGATGCTTTCATTAGTCAAACAGACCATCCGCTCCGTGAGCCTCATTAACCAGCAAACTTCGGCACACTTAACCTGACCGGCATCTCTCTTAACTCATCCGGGAGAAGAAAAATAACTTCACTTCACTTGGAGTTGTTGTGGGTGGTTTTTTTGTTTGCTTTCTTAAAAATCAATTGCCACTGGTAAAATGCCGGTTGAAATGTTTGCAATATTTCTCAAAGTGAATGTTCTTGTCTTCATTATGGAGATAATGTCTTCATTATGAAAGCAGCTCCTTAACAGTTAAGCCACAGTTAGTTCTATGCAGTTCCATTGAAACCAGTTTAGATTATTAGTTACTAGAGTTGATCAAATTTCTTTTTTTTTTTACGTTTTAAGTAATGTGTTTTTCTGAAAGAAAAAAAATCACTACAGAACAGTCAAATAAATAGTTATAGTTTGTTCACATTTTAATCCATTGACCAGAAAAGCTAAAATCAAACATATGTTTTTTTTTTTTCAGTTGAGCTGTTTTGAATTACTTGCTTAACCCTTGTGCTAACTTAGATGACCCCACCCTTACTTTGACGTGTTCTCCCTACCATGACAAAGGTGGATAAAGGTGGAAAAATTTCATGTAATCCATTGAACCAGTGAAGATCACAAATCATTAAAAAAAAGGTTCAGCGCACTGTCTAGTGGGTCTAGATGACCCCACTCCCAACGGTTAAGTGCCTAGGATAGCACAAGGGCTACAACTGGGTTCATAAACAGACAAACAGACTTTTGATGTGAACATCAAAAGTTTTGTTAAAGTCCCATTACAATCATCTTTTGATATGTTTTAAAAGCGTTCTCAGTGGTCTTTGGATTATCATTATGTTGTTTTAGTCAAAATTCAAAAACCTGTGTTGTTTTCGAGGACATAGTTTCTGCAGAGCGGTAGTTCATTAGAAATTCTCCTCTGAGATATTTTGGCAGGCCCCCCGAGGAAAAAGAAAATGTTTCATGCCCCCCCACAACCCCCGTGGTGTAACAAAAATGGCAGGCAATATTGGAGCTATCCAACCTTACAGCTTTAAGCCAGATGCTGCAGCTCAGATGAGAAAAATGAAGACATACATGGATCTAGTCATCTGCTCATGATTCATAATAATAATTTAAAAAAAACAGTAATAATAACCAAGAAATTTAATTTCAAGCTTAATTTTCCTCATTTTTGTCCATCCTCAAAAGAAAATTTTCACAAGAACACGTTAAAAACAGCGAATTGATCTTTGTTTCACGCACACTTGTCTCACATGGGCCATCATATCTGTTCTATGCTCATCTCCACTTACTTTTTAAACCTTTTCTTTCCTTTGCAGCTCAGATGGAACCAGCCTAAAGCTAAAGGCTTTGATGGGTTCCAACCCCTAACGTTTTTTCACTTTTGTTTTCCCCTTTAGATTTTTTTTGGGTAATTTGCAATTAACCCTTTAACACAGGAGTTTTAGCTCCAGGGTTCAAAATTTGACAACCGTTTACTTATCTAACATAATTCCAGTGGATTCTGAAGCAAAGAAAAGCAGCCTTGCTTTGATATGCAACACCTACAGAAGTGAAGTACATATGCAATCAATGTGAATCAGCTGATTGTGTCGCTGAGAAAAGCAGCTTTGTGGCATTTTGCAACACTGTATGACGTCGTGTTGCATGTCAGCGCAGAAGCCGATATGAAAAGCCACTTGTCTTCGCGTCAGAATCAGCTGATTCATGGTGATAGCGTGATTGGTCAAAGATTTAGGGTATGTCAAATATCATGTGTTGTTTAGGTGTCGCCAATGACGTCTCCAGTTAGGGTTTTGTTGCGTTTCATGTTTGCATCAGGTTAGGAGGAATGGGATGATCCTACAGTTGGCCTGATCAATGAAAGCTTGCCATGATAAATATGTTATTTTGGGGGCACAGGAGTCGTTTTAAAAAATAAAAAATAAAAAAATTAGAGAGAAAAAATTTCTTAACAGATAACAAAAACGGTCATCTGTGTAAATTAGTATTCCTTTCCCGTGTCTATAAATATTTAGCCTTTGGCTTCACAACCACAGCTGTGTTTCAATTCTGGACTGAATCATTTCTCCCTAATCTGTATTGGGTTTGTTCATAGCTCATCTATTGAAAATGGAATGTATTTGCAGTTTTTGTTACAAAAACCTGAAAACGGGCAACTGTATATACTTGTACTTACAGCAATGTTAGATTAACCCACTAACATTACATTCTCAACTATTATGAATCATTGCATTCCCAATGTACTTCAAACTACAAGTGTACATTAAAGTACACGTGAAAGTGACAGTAAGCTCTGAAACTTTCTTCACTGTTGTTTTTTTTTTTTTTTGGGTTGATAAACAATCCGCTGATTTCCATTTGTTTCTGTAATCTAACAAATCAGATGCACCATGCTCAATGAGCTCAAAAACCTGATCCCAAACAATGCCTGCCTCTGTGTGACATGCAATGGGACATAATGGACCAAATCTGTGTCCATCCAGTCTGGATACATTTGACTGCTACTGGATAAAAATAGATGTGGTGTCATTTTAGTTTTCTGCAGGTTTCTCCAGACTTCACCACAAATGGGGGAACAGTCACTGAGATTTTTCCCTAGCAGTTTCAAGTTCTCACTAAAACCCCTACATCTGAGCTGATAAACATACTTCCCCTCAGCTAAAATAGGCACAGGGAGGATTCTTTCTTGTCAGTATTTTAAAGTGATTCCTCTTCTGCTGATTTTTACTCCGTAGGCTGGAAAGACGACAGTAAAACCTTAATTATAGTATGATGAAGTAAAAAGCTGATTTCAGAGTTTCTGGGCATAAATGACATTTGACAGATTTGCTGATGGTGCAGACAAAGTCACAGTTTCAGCTGGGTTGACAAGAAGGTCATGCAGTCAAACAGTTTGAACATTAAATGAAAATTTACCAGATATCTCGAATGCTTCTTTTTTTCCTCTATCAAGCTCCAGTTGCTCTAAATTTCCCCTGAAAAGCGTCGCATCATGTGCAGATTTGTCATTTTCATTTGTAAGTCGTGTAAACTCCCCTGTGTTGATTCACACACGGTTTTCAGGCTTACTTTGCGCGGTGTGTTTCGACAGATTTCAACACCCTTAAGCCTCACAACAGCTTTACGGGGCTACAATGAGGTTAGCAGTGAACCCCAGCATTGCCTGCAATGGATTTATATTGATCTGAGGGCTGCAGAGCGCTTAGGACGCCCACCGCCAGGCATCCACAGCCACCGTAACGAAGTGCTTTAGCCACAGCAGCCCTCCTCAATTCGAATTAGCTAAAGTAGCAGCTTTGGAAGATTGGCCCAAATTGCTCGAGAGTGTATATTGTGCTGTGTAGGATGAGTGTGTACATGGGTGTCTGAAAAGCTGGGTGTTTATCCATACAATGGAGCGAACCTAGGCCTTTGATTCACCAGTCCGAGTGGCAGGATCTGTTGGGAACAAATAAATAGAGTGTGTATGTGTGTGCATAGTCCTGTGTCTGCCTTTGTGAGGACCAGCACTGTGTGTAGACCACACGAGAGGACACTTTGAACTGGTAAACACAATTTTTTGGTTGTCTATGTTTTGGGTTAATGTAATCTTGAACTTCGTTAGTTATTAGTTATTTTTAATGCTTGTTTTTATGTTATTTATTTTGTTTTAATGTAAAGCACTTTGTGTTGTACTTTTATATGAAAAGTGCTTTATAAATAAAGTTTGATTGATTGATTGATTAGTTGCTTATTGCACTAAATTAGGTGTTTAATTTTCTCATCTTTGAATAACATTCTTATGAATATCCTAAATAACAGCAGATTCTGAAGCGGAGTAAAGCAGCCTTGCATTGATATGCTACACTTTACCGTAGTGACGAATTTACACAATCCACATCAGTCAGCTGATTCTGTCGCAGAGTAAAGTAGTTTTGTGCAGTCATGCAACACTTTACATTACGAATGTGTTGCATATTGATGCAAAGCCAATAAGAAAAGCCGCTTTTTTCCACGTCAGAATCAGCTAATTCATGCTGATCGCGTAAACCAGTCCAACTTTTTTGCAAAGAGGGCCAGGTATGGTGAGGTGAAAATGTGTTAGGGTCAACCAAGAAGCCTGCATTTTTTTAACCCTTATAATAGCATGAAAATGCAAATGAACTATTGAATGAAATGGGTTACTTTTCATTTTTACTGCGAATTTCTTATTTGAAGACCAGAAATAAAATAAAGAAGAAGTCTTTTTGAAAAAAATCCTTTCATCAAAATTAAATCTGGAATTATGAAATATTACTTATTACTTACTATTAAATGACTTTGGACATGCCTGGCATAAACAGTGGCAGAGTTACATTAGGTCAAAGAGCGTGTTATTTAGGTCTCGCCATCTCTGGTCTTAAAGGGTCAACAGTGTAAGAGTGTAAGCAATAATTCAGAGGAGGTCCATGATGATGGGAGCTGCAATAGTGTTTATCACAGAAAGAGGTTTGCTCATGTCTATTCAAAATTGTAAATGTGTTTGTGTTTAACTGAGCAAGAGTCTTTGCATTTCCAAACCAAGGCTCACTTGAAATAAAAATTAAAATAAAAATTGCGACAATGGACTTTTTTTCAACATTAACTCAAGGCTTGTTACAAAGCACTCAAATCCAACTTCATTTTCAAAAATGTTCTATTTCCTATTTGGTGGAAAAAAAACTTTTTTTGAGTTCTATTTATGTTCATAAACACTGTTTTTGTGTGCATTGTATTTCATTTATACTTCACTTCAAATAGTGCACAAATGTGGGGCATATATGGGTGGGTCAGTTGGCATTGAGCAACCTCGAACCCCCTATCCCTCCCCTTTTCATAGAAGTTCGGAGCAGGGAGCTGGGAGCCCCCCAATGTATGTTCTACATCACAAATACGCTCTTTTTAAAAATGACATTTTTCGTCTGCTCCTGATTTAAACAATTTGAATAAAGAAATACTCAGAGATACAATTACGAGAACATCATACAACATCACGAGAAAAATTCCATAAGAACATGTTAAAAACACAGTTTTCATCAGAGTGGGTCTTTAGAGGGGTAATGTTGTGTTTGATGCTAAGTTTTTATCACCTAAATCTAAGCTGTACTTACAATACTTTTCAGTTATAACGAAATGGAACAAAAAAAAACATGATTACTACACTGTCAGGTTTGATCATGTCTCACATCTGAAGCTGGGGCTCTTTATTTAAAATAAATACTCGACAGATCAACAGGAAAAATGTGTTTACCACTGACATTTATGAATCAGCTGTTGTGTTTAGTAAATGTGGGGAATAACATGACTGTGCAAAAGAAGACTCCCTAGATTTCATACTCACACACACAGTAATCCACACAAACACATAAGATTATGCAAAAGCATGCAGCAGACAGTAGATTAGGTACAGAGCACACACATCCACACTAATGGCTCAGCTCTGAGTCTTTGTTAATTTTTTTTTGTGTGTTACACCATATGATGGCGAATGATAACAGATTTACACACACTCTCACACACAGAAACGCACACAGTGAGGAAATCCCATCATGACTTGAAAGCTCAGACATCAGACGCGCTCTCTCACTTTGTCAGAAGTGCTGAGGGTTTGTCACAGCGAGAATCAAACTGACACACTCACACACACACACACACACACACACACACACACACACACACATACACAAATACACACAAATGCGCAGATGCAGAGCCAGTAGCGCCACAGCTGCAGTCTTTTAAATCCCCCGAGGTGACTTGTGCTTTTTTTATAGGCTCCACCCACAAGCAGACCTCCTCCACCAGCAGAGGACACATAATATATTTTTAGAAAGCACAATTTACAAAAAGTACATTTTTTTGAATGTTGTCACAGTGCACTTCTTCTTCAGTACATGCACATTCTAAAACAGTGGGGTGCCCACACGGCTCTAAACACAGACACATGCACCGCACTACCACAGCCGCCAAGTCTGGAGTTCCTCCATCAATAATCAACAAAGTACTACATTAAACTTGCACTGCTTTATTTTTTAATAGCTGACAAAAGTCCTCCTGTATTCATAATTCAGACGACAGATGCTGTTTTCTCACGTCACGCTGGATTCTTCCTTGTAAATGAACATAACAATGCGCATTGAAACATGGAACACACAGCGAGACAAAGGTTTATGCAACCTGTTGGAAACACACAGCCCTTCACTAATCCTGGGAAAACTCAGCTGGAGAAAATGTCAAACTCAAAAAAATAATTTTAATTTAGTCTAAACCTTGTACATGTTGGTTAAGTCTCAGCTAGTTTGAGGTAATTTGACTTGTTTGGTCTAAACTTTTCCTTATGTTAAGGTCTTATCAACCTGACCTGACAGAGAATTTCTCTCAAAAGGATCAGGTTTTTTTACCTGGTCTCGTTTGCTAAAAGTCTAAGTCACAACTGCCCTTACAGGAAAAAAATGGGCAAACCTTTACAGGACACACAGATGGCTCGCACAAAGTCGTAGACCACACAGTAAGCTTGTATGTAGAGCAAGGATGAAGTAGGAGAGGCACAGGTCTGTCCTAAGGATTTTCCACTTTCTAGCCTCCCCCGCTACTGTACGACAGCTTCATTCATGCATCATAAGTGTGTGTAACATATATTACTGTTGCGAATTATCCTCATGAAACACACGACAATGGTATGTTCCATTTTCATAACATCCCTTGAGGTGGTCGTACGAGCCTCAAGGGGAAGTGCAAGAAACAGCAGAGCTCCCCTTAAGATGTGGTCGCTCCCATCTATGACCCTGCAAAAACCTGCAGCACCTGTAAGGGTCACGCCGAACTCGGGAACGCCCGTTTGAGCGACCGCTTTCAATGAAAACTCTGTAAACACACATATATGCGTATTTTGGGCTTCCGCATTCGAAACTCTGGCGTTTTTAGGTTAGTTTTCAGGCTCTACGTACAAAACACATCCATTGAACGTTAAAAGTTTAACCAGTTGAATTTTGAACTATTAGGGTCTCTGATTTGGCAGTGAGGTTTGGGGAGCGTCCATTTCAAAATGTGGAAGTGCCAGTCGGTTGAAAAGCGATCATGAAGGAGAAATGAATCATTGTTGTTTGTGCCCGGCTGGAATTATGACACCAAGTCTTTCATATTTGGGAATAGAGCTGTGAAAGAAAAAGCCTGGAGCAAGATTTGTGAGATTTGCACCACGTTAACATTTCGCAGCACTAGTATTGAACACCATCTTCTAAAGTGCACACAAAAACCCACAAATGCCTGATGTGTACATATAGCATAAGGCATCAAGTCTACCCCAGTCTTAACTCTTTTGCGTTGCATTTTTATCTTCATGGTTCTTGGATTTTGTTTAACACTGCTTCGGCCTTATTTTATCAGTTTTATATTTACAAAAAATCCCCTATCTATCAACTTTTTATGGTCTTTTCATGTCCTCCAGCTTTCTTGTCATCTTTTCCTCGGCTGTAACTGTTGCAGAACAAATCTCACCATCTTACAAAGACGCACACATCAAATACATTCCTCTGATTGCCAAAACTCCAGTTAGGTTTTTAAAGCTCTGTTCAGTCTGTTTAAAATAAACATTACGAGGTATTGGAAAATCCTCTTCAATCCATACACATGCCCCACTTCCCATAATGCATTTTCTACTAGGCCAATTATAAGGACACATCAGAAAGTGATATTCACTGTTGGCTAATTACTTCACTTGTGGATTTACTTTCTTTTTTATATGTTTTTGTTTTATTTTCTCTGTTTTTTTGGCTTTCTTTTCCATGTTTAGTATGTCTTCTCCAATCATTTCCTTCTGCCGCCACCCGTCCTTTTCCCCTTCTGAGTCATTGATCCTTTCTGCAGTCATGTCAATACAAATCAAGCTTGTGGATCCACTGTTTGCCTCCATTGATTAGACTCTGAGGTTCCTGAGCACAGAAGTGGGGAGCCTTCAGGGCCATGCATTATCCATGGGAAACAGCGATCCTTTCTAGTCAACCGGAGCAAAGCTGAGCTTAGTTTCAGCCTCAGCTTGCTGGGAACTGAATGATGACGGCTGATGCAACCATGTCGTCACTTCTGCTCTGTGGACATAGAAGCCATATTTAATTTAAGTCACTCTAACGTCTAATCTGATCCCTCTTTTGATCTTCAAACCTGTAGTATGTGTCATTACAGCAGCTGGATTAACATTTTCTCACAACAATCTCTTAGAAAAAAAGAAAAATTCAAACACGTTCCATGTTTTTAATTCGGTGCACTTCAGTGAACAAAGTTTACATCAAAGCAGACCCTAAAAGCCATGCATTATTCAAAAATTTAATCAGTTAATTCAGGCTTTACATTATAAATATTCAACTACATGGAGAACTTTAAAGGTGAGTGGTTAAAATCCTTAATTATTAAGTCAGCAGTAGACCAGAGAGTGCGTGAGACAGGAAGTACCTCTCCTCAACTCGCAGAAAATTAGTTTTCTTATTTTTTAAGAGAGTAACCCGCAACATGAACTTCTAGGAGGCAGCCCGTGAAAGTGCTCTGGTGTGTTCTTCTGTTGCCAAACATCATGAAAATTTTAGAGGACTTTTTTTAGATAATGAGAGCTCGGCAGTTTTGAAGAACCTGTAAAATCACACAATGTAGGCGACCACGTCAGCGCCATCTGTCTCCTGCTGACTCAAACATAGAGGAGACTCACAACCCAACAAGCAAGTTTCAGTTTATGCGCGTTTATTCTCATCTTGTCCAGTTTTACATTTAAGTAATCTGGACTTGTTCTGTTGTGTTGCTGCTGAAAAAGAATTGCCTGTTTTTTTTATCATCTCAGCTCGTCTGTCTTTTCTTTTTATTTCCCGTCTTTATTTTTCTGTTTCTCTCTTCTCCCTCCCTTCATGCCTTCTACTCTGACCACAGATTCAAACTCTAATTGAGTTTTCATGTAGCTGTTCGCTCCTCCTACACCCTCCTGAGAGTTTAAACGTCATCCTTGCCTCCTTTAGGGTTTATGGTAGCTGACGCCGTGGTCAGGGAAATGGCACAGCAGATAGACCATGAAAACACACAGATGCTCTGCAACCTCATATGTCTCATTCAATCCCTTTTATTTAGTGTTACAACTCAAAAAAATGTTTCTTTTTATTTACTTTATTCTCCAACATGTTTTAAGTTATTCTCAAGATTTTCAGAACAAGGACATTTTTTATTCTGTAATCTCTGATCTCCTTGAGTTAGTTTTCACCCATAAATTGAAGACCTGCTGGACTTTTTGACCACTTAAGGTCATCAAAGCAGCATCTATCTTCCCATCTACCCATCCATCCATCCATTTACCAGCCTGCTCAGGGTCACAGGGGACTGCAGACTGTCCCAGCCGTAATTGGATGAGAGTTGGGGTACATCCTGGAAAGGTCACCAGTCCATTAAAAAGCAGCATAAAGAAAAACAACCGCATGTGCTCATGCCAATTTCAAAACCCAACATACACAATTATAGATTCCAACAGGAATGCCAGAAGAGCAATCATGAAGACACGTGTAAACTCCAGGCATATGGGTCATCATGTGACGCTTTTGATCATCTGCTCCTGTCAAAAACTGGTGAAGGAGCCCAAATGCAGCAGAGGAGGTTTAACGGCAGAAACGTAAACATTTAATAAATAAATGTAAACATGACAAAACCACATGCCACAAAAGCCCAACAATGGAGAACTGAGAACCCGCCTCTTAAATACACTGAGGGTAATTAGCTGAAATGAAGACAGCTGTGGATGATTATAAACCTGAATCTAGTGACTGTGACAGAGGAGGGAAACTCAAAAACTAAAAGTAGAACATTAAGAACTTAGAAAATGGATTAAAAGAAAGAGCACTAAAGCGTATCACCCTTATAGGTTTAGACAGGGGACAAACATTCAATCACTTTCAGCTTTGTGCTGCTGTTTTTACTTGTGATTTTTGTGGTTAAAATGGGAGATTTCAAACTAGACACAAAACAGATGGCAAGCATCAGCATGAGAATCTGTCATTCTGTATATAGGTTTATAAATTGACTCTGACGTTTTTAGTGTAAGCAAAGTCTCTGTGCTCTCAGATCACCTAAACATCCCCAGTTCCACTTTGCATTTCTCTAATTTTTGTTCTTAAAGTTGTGGTTCCATCTTTCCGTTTACACATAGAATACACGCAGCGCAAGACATTTACCTAAAAAATAAAATACAACTCAGTTCACATGAAAAAAGCCTCAAATAAGGAAGGTTTAATGGGATATTGAACTGAAATGAAGCATCACTGTTGTGTCCGAATTCCTTCAATACTCAAAGTGCACACTATATGCGTTTACCATTCCAAAATCAAGTGCCCTAGTAAATTCGCACAAGTCTCTGCGATGATGACTAGATTGGCGAAAATAAACCACAATGCATTGCATTTGAACAATTTTTCTTTTTATAAACTATCCACGTTTTCATCATCAGAACACAGTGGATTCCTAGTCGTTATAAAATGCTTGTATTGATTAGGTTTTATTCATTAATTTTTCTACAGTTTTATTCCTTTTGGGGTCACGGGGCTGCTGGAGCCTATCCCGGCCACTTGTGGGCGAAGGCAGGGTATATCCTGGACCGTTCGCCAGTCTGTCACAGGGCCACAATCACACACCCATTCACTCTCACACTCACACTTAGGGACAATTTAGAGTTGCCAATTGACCTATGTAGCATGTTTTTGGACGGTGGGAGGAAGCCTGAGACCCGGAGAGAACCCACGCATGCACGGGGAGAACATGCAAACTCCACACAGATTAGGTTTTACTTTGTGAAATTGGTGAGTATAGTTGCTGGTTACAAAACAAAGTAGTGACGATGGTGTCCAAATTGCTTTTAAAATCCAGGGCACTAAACAGTCCCGCACTATGGTTTTTCAGTAGTTAAGGAGGGGGGAGGGAATTCAGACAGAAAAAATCATTTTAGTTCTAAGAGCACCAGCCCCTCAGAAAGGTCAAGTTTAAGTTCTATTAGTTGTCACACACCTGAGTATGTTACATTTGTTGTTAGATTGACATAACGATGAGCTGGAGTCACAGTTATTGATGAGAACCTTTTGTTGGTTTAATCACCACCAATCCTGAGTGTGAAGCAGGTCGGCAAAGGTTCCCATTTTCAGTCCTTGGACATAATCTTACTGGATTAATATTCACAACCTCCCCGTTTCTGGAAATAAAGTCCACCACTCTTCCTTTCCTAAATTGTGTGACCTGTGAAAGCTAAATCCAGAATAACTCAGGACGAAGGAGAGATGTAAAAATCAAAGATCCTACAACTCACATTAGAAACAAAATTAGTCTTATTTTAAAATTAGCCTATTTTACAAAAGCTGTTTGTATTTAGTAATGAACGTTCAAGGTCCTGTGAGATTTTCATCCCACTCTATTCACAATTTCACATACAAAAGCATGTGTAGCTACTTTTTTATGTTTGTCCATTTCCTTCATGAACAAATCGTTACGAGTATTTTTAAAATGCGAATAAATTAAGAGCTTCTTTGATGAATTACTCATTGAAAACTCTTTGAACATTTAGAAATGTCATTTGTTTCTGTTTGTTGCCCGTCATGATACAATGACAACAGAGACACAAGATACATTTCAACGAGGAGTCTCACTTTTTTGACGTGACCAAGCCAAATCAATCTACAGCTAATGAACTGCTTTCTTTGAAAGTATTGAAATATGTTGCATCATTCTCTTTGCACTGCTAAGCTAATTAAACCAGCTGTTTTGAGATCAACCTTTCTCTCTCTAATTAAACAAAAGAAGAGCTCAATAAGCTTAGAGAAAGTTCCGAGTTCCAATTCTACTTTGAATTTAAATCATTGTTTTATTTATCCCATTTTGTTATTTTATTTAAAAAATAAGTTCAAGTTCATGCAAACTTTCTGTGTTTTATCTGATTTTTAGCTGTCAATTATGACAAATTATTACAATCAATCAATTTATTTTAAGTGGAAAACCAGAGGAAAACTCTACAAAATAATGTCTAATATGTATTTGCATTTTAGGACAGATTTTTCCTTTCACCCTGACTGACCTTTACACCCACTTTGGTTGTTGTAAATTACCAGTGAACTGCCCTGACTTAGATTGTGCGTGTTCTGCCTCACAGGCAGGCAGATTTATGCATTGATTTATCACTTTCTTGTCATTTAATATTCCCATCATTATCTGACTTGTTATCATAGCTCAAAATTCTCTTTCTCTCCTTTCTTGCCTCTGCCGTTCTTCCTCTTTTATCCCTCTCTCTTCATCAGTGGTGAAAAATGGGGCTTAATTAACTGAGTGCCTGCAGGACTTTGGCTTTCTGTGCATGTGTGTGTGCGTCTGTTTGTGTAGTGAGGTAAAGTAGGCCAGTCTATAAGGTGGTTAATTAGGATGCAGCAGGCCTCTGTCCATTGGCTCCCAGGGACTAAAGGGAGAGCCGGGTTCACAAACAAAAGAGGGTTTGTTCAATTTTGCTAATTTTATTTTGACTTGACAGCAGAACGAGAACCTGGACTGAAGCTTCTGCAGCTGTTCATCACTTCTCTTCCAAAAAACAAAAACTGTAGGTTTCATTTCTTGAATATTAGTTTTAATGATCTGGACGCTGTTTCTACTTTGCAAAACTTACACTGTAGGCTGCACAGATATCAGCAAGGGGGAGAGAAAAGGATGGATAACAGTCCATGTTCATTAGTTTAGTGATTGAGGAAGATGTATATATATATATATATTTTTTTTTTATTTACTTTGAGGCTACTAGATGCTGTAACCTAAAAAATAAATCAGTATCAGTTCTTCTCCTGTTATATGTTGCTTCGAGTATAAAAAATAATTATAACCAATATTTTGAAGTTTTTTTTTTGTTTTTTTTTTTTTTAAGTAGAGGCCCATTTATTTATTTTTTACCTCCGTAAACCTATGAATACACACTTTAAAATCCAAAATACACAAATGCACTCACTGTGACACAAAAGTCGGAGTGCTTTCATATGTTGCTGAGACTGTTGTCCGGGCAACCAGTCCCACAGGGACACCTGCATCCTCCGAGCCACCACACATACACTTTCTATGTGTCAGCCACACCCTCCCATACACACAACAACAGACAACAGGGGTATGTGTGAGTCTGTCTGCTTTTGTGTACTCACAGTATGAGTTACATTGTGTTGAAAGGCCTTTGAGAAGATGTATGTGAAAGATGGACCTCATGAAGACAGGGAAATGGGAATGTGTGTTTGTGTTCAGTGCTCAGTGACACAGCTCTCCGTGATACTTTCAAGTGCCGACACAGCTGTGACTGACTGTGTGTCGCTTTTCCCGATGCGCACAATAACATCAGGGTTAAAAGGGATCCGGTGATCTTCTGACACAGCGGGACCCTGTTAGGGATTGTCAGAACATTTTTAACTCTGGGTGGGTGGAAATTTGTCAAGAATTTTCTAAATAAAACAAATTTACACATTCAAGCAAAAACTTCATTTTAAAGGGGAGAAACAAGAGGCGAAAACGGTGGATGCCTGGTAAATTTATCGCAACACAAACAAAAGCGTTGGTGCTGAAACCCCACAGTGCAGAAAGCGAGCTCTGGGAATGCCTCAGGTTAGCGAGATTACCTTGGAGTCTAAAATAGATGTAGTGATGAGAGCCATCCAGAGAACTATGAGGAAAGAAGGAACTTTGAAAGGTTACTGAAAGGAAAACTTTTACCTCAACAGCCGTTGGTTGATTGTTTTTGACAAAGTTGTGATGAAGGAGAGAGACTGATTAATGATGACAAACAGATTAAACCTTTTTAAAATGCAAAAAGTAGTCTGCTTATTTTATGTTCCTACAGAAAACAGTTTCTGCAACAATGGTCATGATGTTATGAATATTCTTTCATGTCGATAGTTTTGTTTTTTTTGTAAGGAACATAAAAAAACATATTTTCTTATGTCTTAGAACTTTCTAGAAATACAAAGAACAAAATCAAATTTTTGTTCTTTTGTTTGTCAATGTTTGTAATATGAGCATTAAAAAAATTTTTAAAAAACACTGATTAACAAATTATAGAAATCAATACATACACAATGCCTTTATTTTTTATTTCTTAAACTTAAAATTGTCAGACAAAAATAAAAAGCTAAAAGATCCACTCTTCTGATGATGGAGGACATGTACTGTATGCAGAAAACCAAGATTAAATGAGCATTTCTGAGGCATTTCTTTGTTGAAATTGTTGTGAATCAGGAGAAGAGAAAAATGTGTATTGAGAAAAGAGTGCATCTCTTTCATAGAAAATACGCTGCTCCATTCCGCTTGTAGACTATTAGATGCGTCTTTAGTTTTCCTCATCTGAGCGGACATCTGGCTCAAAACTGTATTGCTGGACAGCTCTGACACTGCTTGTCATTTTTGTTGCACCGGTAATGTTATGTTAGGGGTGTGAGGGGCTCTAGCTACCAAGAGAGTATGTAAACAGAGAGCTCTCAGTTTTGGGGGATGGGAAGGGGGGCGGGTTTGCTCCCTGCCAATAGTTCCTAAGGCGAACTCAGAGGTAAATTTCTATGAACTGCTGCTGCTGTGCAGAAACTATGTCCTGGAAAACAACACAGGTTTGTTTTTGTTTTGTTTTTGTTTTTTTGGATTAAAACAAAATAATCCTAATTTGAAGACCTCTAGGAATGCTTTGAAAAAGATCCAAAGATGACCGGAGTGGGACTTTAAGGCCTACTGTAGGAAGAAAATCCAGTCGGTCAGTTTCTGTCATGTAAATTCTCCCAGTTTTTCACTTTTTAAAGTCTACGTTCACCTGAAGGGAAAAGAAAAGCTACAAAGTTCAAACTGTCAAATCAGTTTTCTTTAATCTAAATCCTTTTCAAAGAAGACAATTTGTGTCAAACTGATAATCAAGCACAATAAACAAAAAGCAAACATGAATGCAAAATCCCATTATATTCTGAGTGTTATTGTGCTGTCCCTACAAGTTATGTCTCATCTGCTTTGTGCTTCTAAATCTATTTTTCTTATTTTTATAGTCTTGATCTGAGTTTGACCTCACTTCTCTGTAGGTTTTGTCAAATCAAAAGTTTTTCCTTTTTTGAACCCGTCTTGCACTTTGGTCACCGTCATTGACGGCTGTGGGTGCAGCCGCACTTTAATTTAATGCTCCACATCTTGCTTTCCCACATAGCCTCAAATTAAAGTTCTTCAGAGCAGAAGCATTTTTTTCTACTTTTGAAGCTGTGCATACATGGTGCAGCAGCTAAAGCTCACGCTAAACACATCAGCTGCCATTCAAGTCCGATGCTCAAGTGAGAAAAACAGAAAATAGCTCATGTCTCATTGTGTTTTTGTTCTACATTCTGCTGCTTCCTCCAATAATCCTGATACAGCGATTTCTGGATAAACCAACCTCCTCTGCAATTGAAGTGAACAACAGCAGAAAACAGGATCTCCTTTCCTTTTTTATTTTGTTTTTTTTCTGTATTGTTTCTGCGATGAACGAGTGGCAGCTTAAGATTGATTTAGTCGCACTGTATGGAGAATTTACTCGTTTGTGCGTCATTTCCAGCCCTTCCTGTTGAAATGCTTGAAGACAAAAGAACATTCTTTGCCCCACACATCAGAGAGTAGGAGGTTTTTAACTGTGGAAAGCTTTGTGAAACTTTATTGATCTCTGGCAGGGAATTAGGCCATTGCCTTTGCCAAACTGATCCGACAGATATAAGCCGAGGACAGTCAACTCACACAACAGAACAAAGAGCTGCAGTCTCTGCCAGCCCAGTGTATAAATATATGCACATCAGATTATTTCTTTCCAAAAGTTGCCTTTTTTTAGAGATGAGGGCACTTTGCGTTGCATAAGCAATGTGACAGCAGACACCTGAATTTACAATATCTAAAGAAAAGTAGAAATTACTTTTAGAGGATTGAATTGGGAATCATTTTTACACATGAATCTTACCTCTTTCAGCTTATTAGACCCAATTTCTTTTTTAAAAATACATTTTGATACCATTGTATCAAATTTTCAATTGTTTGTTTTAGATCCAAACTTTTATATATTCTTTTCTTTTTTTATCATTATTATAACACAAAAGAATTACTATTTTTGTAGTATTTAAATGATTTTCGGTAAACCTTTCTACATAAGGCCAATGTGATTTATTCAAGTATAAATCACTATTTAAACTGGTCATTTTACCGTCTTGATCCGGTCAGGACATCCCACACTACCTTTAGCTAGAGGCTTTCCTTTACATAGAAATATGTTGCTTTGTATTTAAGCAGCGTCTCTAGATTTTATTTGGTTACTCACATGCAGGATTTTAGCCTTTTTAAAGATAAAATCTCTAATTGCTCTTTTTTTTAGACAAAACACTTGTTTAATCTGGTTTTCTTTTGAGCTCCAATGCTGCTGGATGCGATTCGCACATCAGAGACATCCAGTTTTATTAGTAAGTCAATACAGACGTGATCAGAGGCCCTAATTTTAAGGGTTGTACGCTGCACGCTGGCACGGCGGTCTGGCAACAGCGTGTTTCAGGAGTCGCAGCACGATTTGAGTTAAAATTTTTGAACTTTGGCAAAAAAGACGCATCGTGTCAACCAATCAGGAACTCAGCTTTGGCCAGTGACTGTTGATTCGATCAGCATTAACATTTGATCATTCTCCTCCCAAACTTTATATTTTTCTCATTTGCATTGAAACAAAATTGAAAGTTTCCTCTGATTTTAATTCTTATTTCTATTTTCTGCCTACACGGACTAATGCAGTACAGCAAGCGGTCAAACTGGGTCACAGAGACATTGAAGTAGGCGCTGAAAGCGGCCGTTATTCAGGTGCAGCTCCTGCAGTGGATGGTTAACCTCACCGTACTGGGAGAGTCTCTGAATGATTTTAAAAACCCAGAGATGTGATTACGGATGCTTTTGTAGAGCTAAATAAACCTTATCTCTCAACATCATCTGCGTCTTTCATAAAATATGCTCCCATGTCGCGATAAGGCTAAAAACCTCTGGTGGTGGCTCCTCCCACACAGCATCATCAATTTATGAATACATTTTTGGACAAGCTTCCAGAAACAAATGTGAATGTGAATTTGATGCGCAAATCGCACTCGGTGTGAATGCATCTCTGGATTTCTTAGAACAACTATTGGTGTTTTGTTTTTGTGAAACGACAGATTTGACATTTGTCCTTTTGACCATTCTTTGGCTGATGCTACAAACCAGTAAAACATCTTTTTTTGTGTTTCTGTTACACATCTGACCATCAAACTGACAAAAAAGCCATAACAAGATCAATTTTCTGCACATGCAGGCATGGCACGCTCTACTTTGAAACTAACACGGATGGTTTACAACATGCTTGATACAACACTTCTTCCTTGGTTCCTGCAGCTCAGTTGTCTTGGTAAATTCAACACAGATGCTCTGGGTTTTTGATTTTATTATTGAGAAATAAAGTTCAACACAATCCCTTCTGTGTCAAGTAACTCACTCAAATCTCTTACATAAAAAAGTGCGGTGCAGTTCAGTGGCAGTGAAAGCTTAATGAAAGAGTTTGACATAATAACACAAGGGAATACGGATAGAAGCAGAAGGATGAAAGAAGCCACGGATAAAAAGACGAGGAGAGCAAATTAAATCTCATTTTCAGACATTTTCTGGTGTGTAAGACAGTTCACAAAAGCTGGGAAAGAGATTAACTTGCCTTGATATTGAGCACAGGTCCTCTTTAGCAAAAATACAAAATAAAAAAATATATAGTGTTAATTAATCAACTACAACAATTATGTCACATTCAAGAGAGACGGGCAGAAAATGCAAGAAAAAAAATTTAATGCTGCACTTGTGAAGTCAAACACTTCAGTCCAGAATGGAAATGAGTCTTCATCAATCAGGTTAACATCCTTCTTCCACTCCTCTTCCTCGCTCCAGGCAGACTCTTGCACAGAGTTTTTGTATTTTTATATGCATGAATAAATATGTTTATCGAGCTGTGGATCAAGCTCAGAAGCCTGCGTCAGGGGTCAACGCTCTGCTCACACTGTGAGCTGTATTTCCTGGGTTATTATATCCAAGTTGAAGAAAGGATGGTTTCACAGAAGCCTGTTGTTCCATAGCACATTTCCACAGAGGTTGAACATTTAAGAAAAAAATCTACACAAGCATCTGCATACAGAGTTTGATTGTTATTATGCCATTTGTCAAACAATTTAAAAAAGTATCTAAAATCTCCCGATCAGTTTTTTTATTTTATTTCGAAACTACTGATTAATGAAAAATTAACAAATGCAAAACAAACAGATCCAGGTTGTCCCTTATTTTTACTATCTAATTTACCTTACTTTGTAATATGAAACTTAAAAAGAGCCCGTCTCTGAGATTGCTTAAACAATCTAGTAAAAATATACCAACTACTAACTAGAAAAAAATTGGTGATAATTGTTAATGTGAGAAAGTTTGGTGTCTGTAGCTTTAGAATCTTCAGAACATATATTTAGCTGGTATCCGTCATGGATAATCCTGGCATCCTCTCCACCCTGTACTGGATGGTCAGCGGAGCTCCTTCTCCAACAGGCTAAGGCAGCTTCGCTGTCACACAAACCGCTTCAGGAAATCTTTCATACCTCACTCCATTGGACTCGATAACTTGTCATCCATGTGCAATAGATAAACTCATTTATGGTCTGTCTGTTCTTCTCTCCTGATGTGGCACGCAATTCAACTGTTCTTATTCACTGATGTTTCTTTCCGACTGACTGTTCTGGTTCTCTGTTGTCGTCTATTGTGTATATGTTTGTATCTGAGCCTAACGGTGACGCTGCAACAACTGAATTTCCCAAGCTGGGATCAATAAAGTGTCTTTATCTTATCTTATTTGATCGAGTGTGATTGAAAAATTTTCCATAATTAGAAAAAACTGTCTTTCGTCCAAAATTGGTGATGTGCCATTCATATTATGATGATTATTCATGACTATATCATATCAATGTAACATCAAGTAGTTTTGCTTGCTTTGAGACATCATGCTTTTTTTTTCACTATTTCCTGGACCTTGCACTTTGTAGACGGTCCCTTGGTGGCTGTCTCATTAAAAAGAAACAAAAACCTGACCTTTTTTTATTTAAATTACCTACAAAATGAAAAAGACACTTTATTATTTATTAAAAGCGTTATTGAGCCCAAAAGTCCAAATTTATGAACATCTCACTAACTTACCTAAACTGTTTTTTGTGTGCCTCCCGTTTAAACTAGTGATATATTCTGCTGCATGTCATGGCAATAAAATTTTGGGATCCGTTCACGATATGCAGACTTCTAGTAGAGCATTTATTTGTAATAATAAGTTTGAAATATATGTTGCTGATCACAACAATGAGAATATAATGAATATCTGATCGCTGAGATCCCTAATATCCATGAAAACAGATTCATGATGGTGTTGACAAATCAGTTCTCTTCTGCAGCTGCTTTACATTGTTTAGTTTGTTTAGTTCGTCTGCATTAAAAAAGCTGGAAAAAAACCTCTGACTTGTGACCCATATGAAAGCCATATTGCACAGTTTCTTGTAGAAAAAATAACCACATGTTGTACTACAGGGGTCCTACAGGCTGCTGCTGTGAAAAAGTCTTCAAAAGTCATTATTTTAGTGTCAGTGACCTTTTTTCTCTGCCCGGAGGTATGAAGGAGGCGTTTTGTCCAGCTGACAGCCGTCCCTACCTCCCACACCCTCCTAAATGTGCGTTTCCACACAGAGAGGTAGACTTTTTGTGCCCTGACTGACACGTAGTGCTGACCTCTGGCGTTGCATGCAAATGTGTTGATGTTCATCATCATAATGGGACAGATTTCATTTCACTTTTGTGTACGGGCCACAGCCCAGAGTAGCCTTTGCGAAGCAAGAGACAGAAATAGATGTGATTATTCTGGATTCTATGGCTTTACTGAAGACTGAAGGCCAGTGATGCAGAAGAAGACACAAGAACATTGAGTTGGAAGACTTCTTCTCCATTGTCACTTCAGTTTTTTAAGCTTTTTGTTTTCTTTTTCCTGCATATATTGGTTTAAAAATGAATATATAGTAGTTTTACACAGGGGTGTCAAATTAATCTTGATTAATTACAGACAAGTTAGTGCGTTATTTTTATTTTTTATCTCAATCTCATTTTTAATCTATCTATTATTATGTCCGATGAGGTGTCCATAATCAGAAATTAAATCTAAAATTAAATTCAGTCTTCAAACGGATCAAATTCACCAAACAGATTTAAAAAAATAATAACATCACTCATGTTTTTTCTTGTTGTGATGAACTGTGGAAAAAGGTGTCAGCTATGAAATATGGTACTAACAAAAAGTTTATGGTCAATATATTTTAAATTGCTCAGAGCAGTTTTCCTACTGATGAGTCAAATCAATTAGAGCAGTGGTCCCCAACCTTTTTAGCGCCACGGCCCGGTATGACGTCACACGCGGATTTCACGGACCGGTCTTTTTTTTCCTTTTTTTTTTTGTTTCAATAAACTTCATTGCACATTTTTCAAAACATCGGACCGGTCTTTAAGATGTTGTCGGAGGATTACTGTTGCAACGCCACACAGAAGGAAAAACAGATACGTGACAACACAAATCCCGAGCTTTAATTTTGACACACATAGAAAGAACATCGCACAGGTGTCATCATCCTCCCCCCTTCCCACACTCGTGCAAAAAAGAAGTACTGTCTATTAAATGTAGCTTACTTTTTTTTTTAGAGTGAAAGGCTCCTCTTCTGTCTCCTGGCTGGGCCTTTTCCACTTAGCAAAGAAACTTTCCAAAGACATTTGTTTTTTATTCATTTTGCTAGTTCCTGGGTTTCATTTTAGCTATCACGTGACTGAGAAGGGCGCCTTGGCCAGCGTTAATGGTAACATAGATGGATGTGACAGAGAATCGGGCAACTTTTTAAAACAAAACATCTTTCAGATTCCGATATAAATAAACCGAAAGCAAAGTAAGTTATTTATTATTTCTGTGCAGCCCGGTACCAAATGACCCACGGACCGGTACCGGCCCGGGGGTTGGGGACCACTGAATTAGAGCACTCAGGACGTGATGTTTTGGGATTTTTTTTTCTTTATTGTTTGAGATTACACAAATTCTACTTAATGCCATACAAGTAAAGATTGGAAGTCTGGAAGTCTTAATATAAAAAAAATGTCATAAAGCCACTTTTTTGTTGTATTTTGACCTTTAAATGTGCCACATTGCCATGAATTTAAATAACAATACCTCAAAATGAGACTTTTCTCAGCAAACATTAGGTAAGATTAAAAATATATTAAAGTAATTGATTTGAGGTCATAATTAATAATCGCTCAAAAGATTTAATCCCAATGACAGCAGTAGTTTACTTTCAGATTAAGATGATTTAAAGTTTGCTGATCTAATACTGAAAGTCTTTTTGTCTCTATACTACAACATACCAAAACATTATTGTCACTATGGCTCTTCATTTGTTTTTTATACATCCATATATTGGCACCTTTGTGTTTCCCCCACTTATTTTCTTCCTCCTTTAATCCCCTTTTCCTCCTTTCCCACTCCTCCTTTAAATATTTCATGTCTCCTTCTCTTATAGTTTTCTATTTAACTTTATTTGCTAGTGTGTATTGACAAATGGCGATCATTCCTTTTCCTCCATCCCTCCTCTGCTTGACAGACCCTCAGAGGTGATATAAAAAGACTGGGACAGAGGTAGATGCTCTTGTCTACTCTCCCCCACCTCCTCCCTCCCTGTCACCACTTCATCCCTCTCTTTATTTTTGGTCTTTCACAATTGAAGTTCCTCTTCTTGTTAGGGCTGATGTCTCCTGCATGCTGTGAGCCGACACAGGTGCCAAAACAGCAGCGAGAGCTGAAGCACCTCAGAACCGAACAAATCCCTCCTCAGACACAGACAACATGAGAAACAACAATAAGACAGCAACTGAAATCATAAATATGAAAAATGAGCGTGTGTATTTTTGACTGGGCAAATGGGAGCGCCTGCTGGTTTTTGAGTTTCCTCGTTCATCTCAAAGTTCTGGTGTGTTATTTAGCAGGAAATGCTCCCTTTCCTCTTCTCCGCTGTGTCACTCCCTCACTCTTCTCAAGCAGCAAGATGAAAACTGAGAAAACATGACAGGTGTTGTAGAGAGATGCCACCTTGTCCCCTTTGGCTGAACGCTGCTTCTCTTTTGCACCGCTGTCTTAACAAGTGGAGCTAACTTGGATAACAAGCTTTGATCTTGCAGAGTAAACCTAACAATAGCAACCGTTTACAGCATAGAAACAGCGGCTGAAATAGTCTGCACGAAATTGGCATTTGCAGAGTTTGCAGCACAGACTTTAAATACAGAAGAATGATTCATTCTTCTTGGGGATAGTAAAGACCATGGGAGATTATATGCCTGTTTAGGGACGTTCAGCCTTGGCACCTCTTTAAATTAAAGTCGTAATTTCAAAGACTTTTGCAAAAAGTTTTTTTATTTAACGGGATTGTTCCAAAACCTTAATCAAGCAGGGTTTCATTTTGCAAAATGCAACTTTAATGCAAATGAGAGTATGTGCAGGAGTGAGCTGCATCTCTGATTGTTGGAAATACTGATGGTTGAATTCAAAGGGCCGTTTTGCAGCAAAGCTAAGAAGGTTAAGATACTTTTTTCCTTACTTTTTTTAATATATTAAAGATAAAGACAAGCAAACATCATGATAAACTTAAATTCAAACTGAAGAGTTAATTTTTTTTATACTGGCTTAATTTGAGGTAATTTTACCCCAACATTTCATATTTCGTTATTTAAAAATGCAGGCCCTGAGGCTTGTTTGATGCAGCATCACCTTTACCTCATTCTTTTTTATACAATGGGAAATAAATTCAGACTTAAAAGGGTTAAGCTGTTTATTTTAAAGAATTTTATGGCAAGATAATACATTGTATAGCTTTCTTTTTAACTGTGATTAAGCTAAGTTGAGCTTTTGCAGTCTCCCCTGTGATGAACTAGAAGATGAAAGAAGGTGATGGCATGTTTAATAGGAGCAAAACATTATTTATATTTTTTCCAACAACTCTAATAAGTCCTTACTGTTAAACCACCAAAGGTAAAATTGCTCGCTGACCACCAAACCTATACCTCACAGTAGTCAAATAAACCTTTTTGGCAAGCTGCTTGTTTAAATTACTGTGAGAAACAATTAAAACTATTTTCCTTGGACTATTAATAAATAGGGATTGTTTATTATTTGTCTTTGTATCCAATCCTGGGACAGAAACAATTTGATGTTAATGTTTAGCTTGATAGCCTGTTAGAAGTAGCCAAGGGTTTAGGTGAGAAACTAGGACAGCTTTTAATAACATCCTCAGTCCATTATGAAGCAATAATTAATTCTGAGGGGGCAATGCGATTTAATTATCACAAAATAGAAGGACAAATTTGCAACAATATTTAGGACAAGCTAGTGATAGAATTAAATACGGGATAAGGTTTTTGCTTTTTTTCAGTGCATTGCTGAAAACATTGTAAAAAATTTTTAGGACATAGTTTCTGCAAAGCGACACGAGTTAATTAGAAAGTCGCCTCTGACTTGTGAGCTGAACCGTTGGCACAGAGCGACCCTGCCCCTCCTTCCCGTCACCCATAACCGAGAGCTCTCTGTTTACAGGTTCTCCCTCTAGCTTACAGCCTCTCACACCCTCAACCTAACATCACCAGTACAGTGGATGCATCAAGCTTTTTCAAACTGCCTTTTTTCATCTCTTGATTCACAACAATTTGAATTATAAAACACTGCGAAATGCAGTTTTAGAATGTCCTCCATCATCAGAAAAAACACAATTTTCATGGGAGTGGGTTTTAACGTCCTATTAGATACCAAGCAATGTGTTTTAAATTTGTCTGATGTAAAATATTTTAAAGAGAAAAATGAAAATGATGATAGCCCCCAAACAGCTGAGAGTGGATGAACTGACTGTTGTTAGGCCGTGCATGAAAACAGACGTCTGTGAACGCAACAATAACCTTTTATTTAACGAATATATCTTGTTTGTTTTCTGTTTCCTTTCCTCAGGGGATGAGTGGTACCTGTGCAGGTTGACACTGAGCATGTCCAGTCATGCTGACCTTCAATGGGTGATGTTTCCTTCACCATACCTGACCACCGTCAGTCCAGATGCCACCCCTGGCTTTGTAGTTTACCGACTGTCGGCACGGCAACGGGATGGGACAACAGGACAAGCTCAGTTTCTCCTTCTGGATGGTAGGTTTTTTTAATTGGAACTTTTTATCTAGCATTAATGAGCTTCTTTAAGCAAAATAATAGGACTGATTCCACATGCTTTGCACTGTGAACTCTACAAAGGCTGTCTGGAGCACATCCTCAAAGCTTTTTAGAAGGAAGCGAGAAGATTTTTTAAAGAGCTTTCAATCATAATGAGTTCAAGAAACATGAAAAGGTCTTTCAACATTTAAATTCACATCAATCTGTTTGCACAGCTTGACTTTTTTTCTCACCTACTGCTGTCAAACTTCTTCTTTTACTAGTCAGTTTTTTTTTCCCCTGAAACCTGCCACATGTTTGCTTCACCTTTTATCTCCTGCCTGTATCTTTAATTAGGTCCGTTGCTGCTCTGCTTGACACTCTGTGACAAACCTGTTTTGCTCCGTAGAGCAATTTATAAATAAAATTTTACTTGTTGAATGTCAATTAGGTGGGAGATGGAGAGAAAAGAGC
Organism: Oryzias curvinotus; assembly: GCA_023969325.1. NCBI lineage: Eukaryota > Metazoa > Chordata > Actinopteri > Beloniformes > Adrianichthyidae > Oryzias > Oryzias curvinotus. Next base: position 28,735,064 of record CM043721.1, read on the forward strand.
ACATAAGCAGCAGTGGTAATCGCTCCCCAGGGCAAAGAAGGCTCCCAGATTCTGGAACAGAAGGAAAGTCTCTGGAGAGGCTATGAGTGAGAGAGCTGGCTGGTGGGCGTATGGGAGCCAATGGCTTTGGATTTTTATGTATATGCTTTTTTTCTTTGAGGGGGGGGAGGGTTAGAAAAGGAGAGGAGGAAGGAGCTGAATTGATATTTCAGGAACTTGTAATGATCTCATTCCCTTTAGCGTAATATAAAGAACTAATCCAATAATTAGAATTACAAACTGTTTTTTTGAAGGCATGAAAAAAGGGTTATGGCGAAAATGTATGTTGAATATGGACATTCGGATGTTTAAAATACATTTTAGATGGTGGAAGTAACGTCTGTTCTTTTAGAATAAGTAGAGAAAAAATATTTTTTGTTTAGAAAATAAAATTAATAAAAAAGTATTTTTTCACAATTTAAATATGGTTTATATTGTGAAATGAATACAAAAACAGTCTATGATCTAAATGTATAATACCAGCAGTTTAAGTTTGTTCTGTTTTTTTATGTCCTGCAGCAGACCATGAGCGAATACCAGAATCTCATCAGTATTTTTATCCATCTTGTAAAAATGAATGTTTGACATAGTGAACGCAATACCCCCACCCCCTACCCGCAAACAAATAAATAAAGGTTGACATCACGGTGAGAAACACCTTCAAAGAAAAATGGATAGGCAGTCATTTTGTGGCCGTTTGTAAATTTTGGCAATTTTCACATTTACTTCACAAAATGGGACAAAAATAAGACGTTTTGTTCGAGTGACCTTCAAAAAATTTCACTCACATTCCACCAGGTTAGGTTTACAACCACAATAGCTGTTTTGTTGACCTTTAAGCTTGAGAAGAGGCAGACATCTCGAATTTCCCAAAAAATAAATAAATAAAAATCACCCTTAGTATTAGCTACAAGTTTGAACTCCTTCCTGGAGTTTTAACTATTGCCTCTTAGCTCCTCGAAAAACAGGGAAGCTACTTTTGAAAAAAAAAAAAAAATGTTGGAATTAGAAGTAGTAGATCTTGAATGGCAATAGTGTGGAAAGTTTACAAAGTGGTGTTCCACTGTTGCTCGTTCATTTTTACAGGAATGTTATGAACAGTCAACACACTGATCCCTGGGTTAAGCTGAATGAAACGATGTGACATACGTTATGAACATATTAGGAGTCTGGGTGTGCTTAACAATAAGGCTATGTTGCTAAGGAAATACAAAAGTTTACTTTTGCTGATTCTTCTCAAACTTATATAGATCTGTGCATCATCCCAAGGCAACCAAAACATAAAATGGTTGCTACGGAGATAAAACCAAGAGAAAAGCCACAATTTTGAAAATATTGTCATGAATTTGTCACACGTAGCTCTGGTGGCTGAGGAGAGGGGTAGAGCGAGGAGTGGGAAGCAGATGCCCTGCCATTGAGGGCAGGTAAAAAAGGGGAAATGGTGGAGCGCCTATGGGCCATAAAACAGTGCTCTGCTTTAATTTTGATTGTAATCATTTAGTTCATTTTGTTTGTTTTGCAAAAGAAATTGAACACCAGCTCTTCCCTTCTTGTCTCCAAGCCAGACGTATATGTGGAAAGAGATACGTGTCTGTGTATTTATCTCTGAGAAGAAAAAAAAAGTATATTTATGATTTGTGATGCTGTAAAACAGACCTATTAAACCTTTTAAACTTTAAGTCCGACCTGTGATTAGTTTAAACTGACTTAAAATTCGTTTCACTCACGTGAAAACGATCTTCAGAAATAGTTCGAGTAGGAGGAGATGATTGACAGGTTGGAAGCAGCTGTCGGTTCAGAGGCCTCTGGTCAACAGCTGGGGATTTTACAGTTTTCTTCCTGGCTTCTCCTCTTCTCCTCTCTCATCTACATTTCCCTGTTCATCTCTCTTTCTCTGGTCTCATCATTTCATTCCTTGGCCTCCCATCATCCGTTATTAGATTCCCGCCTGTCTGTCATCCTTTTGTCAACTTGCATCTTACTCTGTCCCCTGTTTTTGTCTCATCTTTTTTCGTCGTACTCTCCTTCGTTTCCTTTGCGCTTACTTTATCTTTTTTTGCACCTCTTTTGACTTGTTCTGTCTTTTAAACCTGGGGGGATTGTGGGTGTAAATGAGCCTGATTTATTTTAAGTCTTCCGGGAGTGTTAACAAGCTCATAATCATGCACAAAAAATAAACACACACAAACATCTACTGCATCCCTCCAGCGTCAATTTACCTCAATTGGCTTTTCATAATTGGACAGCTGGGACTGCATCCATTTTTTATGATAATGGACAAACTGAAACTGATGTTTGTTTACACCCAAACATATCATTAAGAAAACACAATAGATAACAGTTGAATTGTGCATTACTTTATTTTTTATTTATTTTAACTAAGAATGACACAAAGCTCATTTGAAAACACAAAGATTTTTTAGGCGTACAGGTAGATCTGCTGGATGGAAACTTGCACCATCCACCTCTCCTGTGTACCTTTAGATGTTTTAGCGTAGCTTTTTTTTCTTTGGTGCTTAGGTTTGTGTGTGATCCAATTTCTTAGCAACATTGCTATGTTATTGTTTGTATGACTAAACATGTAAAATTAATGAAGGCTCCTATTCAGCTGCTTTTATTTGTTTTGGACTCCTATGGGGTTAAAGAAATATCTGCAACTTAGACATTTTAGATTCAATTTGAAACCAAAATAATAATTCAGTCTTGAAGAAATATTCATGCAAATATGCATCAAACCACTCTGGCTCAAAAATTACCTGAATTAAGCATCTACTTGAAAGCAAAAATGTTTTTTAAGTGAGACATAATTTTAGCCGTCAAGGGGTTAAGCATGAAGACAAGAAGTAAAATGAAATTAATTTATAAATGTAACCATAACAATAAGACTTTACAATTAAAAAAAAGAACTTAACCTAAAACACAAGAGAACTCCATAAAAACAAGTGGATCTTGTGTGGAACAAATGAAACTGAATTTGAACACACCATAGATCAAAAGAAAGCAGCTGTGTTTGTAAAAATAAAAAAGGCTAATGTACTCAAGTCATGGAAGACAAAAAGGAACTGAAAGTGGTTAAGACACAGAAATATGACTAAAAATCTAAAAACTGTGGCAGGAAAACTGATCCAAAGTTTTCCCACTCTGACACTTCAAACTTTACTTGCACGTTAGACGTCAATCTCTGTTGTTTTTATGCCAGTTTGCAGAAATTGTTCATTTGCTGTGGACAATTCTCATTTGATCTCCTTCTGCATAGGTGCTGAGGGGTGTTTCGAGGTGGACCGTCGTTCCGGTGTGATCAGAACCACAGGCAGACCCCTGACTCCAAGTAAAGAGTACCTACTGCGGGTTCAGGCAGTGGACGGGCAGGGCCATAAAGGCCCCCCAACTACTGTGGCCATCCTTGCCGGATACCGACCACCACAGTTCACAAACTCTTCCTACAGTCTGGATGTGCCGGAGAACACTCCTGTAGGCAAACAGTAAGTCCAGTTCTGACAGATTTCCACTACAGTTCAGGCGATGAGTTTGGTGTTGGATCCAATACAGGCGGGGCCGTTGGCTGCTGGTGTTCCTGCATTCTGAGCTGCGTCAGGCTGGTTATTTGTCCAGTGATATTTACTGCTAAGATGCCAGCTTCTGGTTTATCTGCAGATGTTTATACTCAATCACTTGACTGTTAGATCTTTTTTTTTTGGTAAACTGATTTCAGAAATCAATAATACAAGGGCCTAGCAAATAAAAAAAAATAAATAAATAAACTGCTGTCGGGGTTAGAAGATGTGCAACAGAAGCAGAATAGCTATAACCGAAACCTGGACAGTAACTGCCAATAGAACTGGACTTAAATTCAGAGACTGGTGTCAACCAAGCAAAGAGTACAAATTAGACCTCACAACCAACTAAATAATAATGTTGCCTGAACAACGAAAAAATGGGTAATACATTTTACCTGAAACCAGCAGCAGATGTGGTAATTAAACGTTGGCCAAGTCTTACCATTTAACAGGAAACAAGCAGAAAAGAAAAGAAGTGTTAAACAACTAAAAAATGGAATAAAAATTACATTCAAAAATTAAAAACTGAGGTATACATCATAAAATACTGAAAAGGAACATTCAAGAATAAAAACCCGACACACTAGACCCCGACACTCGAAATGTTTAGGATTTTCCTTTTCCCAAATTCCCAAATAAACATGTACTGCAGTAGACTGTGTGTAAATAAGACACAAACATGCAACAGTAAAACGCTCATATAAAGGGTTTCAACACAGAAACTATAACTACATTTCCTTTTAGAAAAGTTCAAAGTAGGACCAACAACAAAAGAGCACAGTGGCCTTCCCATTACACAATGCCTGCTAGACAGCAAGCCTCTGATTTGGTTTATGGGCATCATTTATCCTACAGGCCCTTTGAGGTAGACTTTTAAACAAACAGGATGGTCTGTCGAACTTTTTCTCAAACACCTTCTTTACTCTGCAAACTGTCAGACCTCCAATACCCACACATTTGTAACAAAAATAAGTAAAGAAAACTATAAGTAAAGAAGTATTATAGTAATAAATCATTATTAAAATCAACTGGTTCAAGAGATAATGATGCATTTTAAATAACAGTTAAGCTTTAGTCAAATGCACTCATACGGGAGGTTGACCCGTACGGCTGCCCCAGGTTTTGGGTTGTCCAGGCCGTAAAGATCGTAGAGAGGATGTCATAGAGAGGAGCGCCCGCATCGTAATGGGAGCGCCGGTGTGTCTTGGAGTTCCCTTGAGGCTCGTGCAGCCACCTAAAAAGGATGTCATGAAAATGGAATGTACCAATGTTCTGTGTGCTGTAAGTGTGTCGTCAAATAGTCATGAGGCTACTGAAAGTCGCACACCTTTATAATGTACAGGTGATGCTGTTGTATGATGCCCTTATGCTACATTCTAGTTGTAGTAAGATGCGCGTACTGGACCCCTGCTGACACCAGGCGGAAAATGCCGCACGCATGGGGTGTGCAGGTGATCTTTAAGTGCCCATAGGACGCCCGTAGGATGCCAGCCCGCACAAACTACACTCTGATTGTCCAATTTACTGAATTCTAACAGTCAGGCTGGACCCAAGGAGCATGTAGTCATTATTAACGGGCTCCTTGTGCAGTGTGCAGGGTTCGGTGGGGTAAAAAGGCAAAACAATCAATACAACATGCCTGCTTCTCACCCACTTCACTCTTACTTACCCTTACGTGTTGTTTAGGTGTTTGCTATGACCTAATGCCTGCAGCATGCCTTCAGAAAAAAACCTGCATGAAGAGTTTGTCCTTTGGACCCACTGAGTGGTCTACGACTTTGATATTTTGAGCAAGTCATCTGTGTGCCCTGCGCAGGTTAGCCCATTTTTGGCCTGTAGACAGCCTGTGAGGGCAGTTAAATTATGCTTTTATGCAGCCTAAACCAACTAACTAACCAATCAACCTACCACCTAACTAACTAACCCTCAGCTTACAACAAACAAAGCCAAACTCCTGTCAGGCCTCGGGGCCGTCATAAAAGGTACAAACAGGCGATATAGAACAACTGCGAATGAGTCACAAAGGTGAAACAGGTTTGTTTTAACATGGCAGCTGTCACTCAGCTGATTCATGGATTCCAGCTTGTTTTCTGTAACCACAAACGAAGCTTTGTAAAATCTGCTTGATTTGAATAAAAGGTGACAGTGAGTTTAACAAAGATGTCTTATTTTCAGAGACTCAGTGAGAGTCATTTACACAAAACTCTCTGTGGCATTTCAAAAGTGAGACAAAACAAGTCTTAATTTCCTTTCAACAAATTCCATTTGCACTAAACATGTCTGCTTTATCTGTAATTTAACAGAACCATCAAATGTTTCATTGCCGTAAAAGCTTAGTGTAAATATGTCATTTTGTATTTGTACATTTTAGTTTATGTCATGAGATGCGTGAAGAGATGAACCCTGTAGAGCGAAGAAAAACAAGCGAAAGAGGTGATGCTATGGAGGCAGAGGGGAGGACAGAATAGAGGAGAGGAGGATGGAGAGATGAGGTTAAGAAGGCAAAGGATGAGATGGATGAAGAGGAACCCAGATGCATGAGTGTGGCCTGAGGCAGAACATTTGAAAGTGTGGCAAATTCAAATATTTATTAAAAGTGAGGCCTGGATAAACATGAAGGAGAGTGTATGTGTGTGTCTTTGAATCCCTGAGGGCTGCTGGCGCAAAGCACATTGTATTAATATCCAAGTATCCACACCACCCAGAGAGCAGTGTGTGGGTGTATCTCAGAAAGTGGTTTTGGTGCGCTTTTCCTTGCGTTGTGGACCTTAACGTATGTTTATATCTTTGCACGTGTCTTCCCTTGTGCATGTGTGAGAGTGTTTTAATCAAATTGATTAACCAGGTTGTCATGGTCTCTGAGCTCAGAGTAATCCATGAAGACAGCCGACTTTAAAGGCAGCGTAAGAGATCTCAGGCACCGTGTCACAGCTTCCTTTCACTTTAAAAGTCTGCTTGGAAAACAGAAAATTTCCAACAGATTTCCTTTGACCTGTGGTCATGTTTAGACTTCAGTCAGCATCAGCTAAGTTTATTTATGGAACACTTTACATGCATAAAGAAATCCAAAGCGGTTCAAAGTGAGGAACTTAAAACAGAAAAAGGGGCAACAGAGTGCATTAACAAGATATCACAATAAACGAATGAAGCTGCAGTGACGTTACAGGGAAAATACTTTAGTCAGTTATACTTTTTCTATAAATTATAAGTTACAGGCATATCACATGTGTAAAAATTAATCAACTTAAATTGGGTAATTTATTTATGTTCCAACAATCCAGCCAGATCAATTTGTCTGAGACAAGTTGTTAATTGAATCGAATGACTTAAACCGTTAATAAAAATGTCTCAAAATTAGAGAAACTAATTATCGACATTAGAAAATACCATTTGGATTGAGTTACGGTAAGCATATTTTTACTTTAAAGTCGAAACAACCAAGTACATCACAGCAGACAACAAAGACACAGGATGGCAGCAAAAATGATGAGCCATTATTACAGTCTAATGTGTGGAAACACTTTGAATTTAGCAAAGACGTGACCATACGGTGTGGTAGAATGTTCTAATAATGTTCTGTTTGAATTATTTTAATGTGGAAGAACAACAGTGGACTGAACATTAGGAAACTAAAATCTGAATGGGTTTGTCATTACAAAAATCAAAGGAATCTGGAAAACTTCACTGCACTGCACTGTTCAGTACCAAGTATTTCTCTCTGGAGTAAAGACCAATATTAACCATGAATCGTATCAGAAACCACAAATTATGATGTGAATTGAATCGTTAAAATCGATTGTTACAAACTTAAGACATTCACTGTGTTTAAAATAAAGAACGCCATGAACATGTAAATGCATAAAAAAACTGATTTAATTTCTTTTTTTTTTTTAAGGGTAAAGGAAAGAAAAAAAAACATGGATGTGTCTGCTAATGGATGTTGGTTAGAACTTTCTCAAAGCCCTAGTGATGTAACTTTACCAAGACTACTGATATTTGATTATATGCAATTATTCATGTTTTGACCTGGGCTGTGACCCAAAACCCAAAACAAAACTCTTTTTGATGCCTCTGGCTTTGCAGCAGCTGCTCAACCGTTTTTGTGCAAAACATCAGCGTAATTGCCTGAAGGCGAGTCCTGGCTTTTTCACATTCACAAACCAAACTGTTGAGTTTGTGGATGAAAACAAGACTTCACACTGCAGTGAGGAATCAGTCGTGCTGATAGTTTGGATGCAGGCACAGAGTGGAAAAATTTAAGTTTGAATATCAGCCTTTGCACACAGTTCATAGTCTTCCTTCTTGTGCCTCTGGTCTAAATATGCAACATCTTTTGAATGGGGAGTAAATGATGGTGGATGTGGAACCAGCCCACTTGTAAAAGTAATCTATATCTGTATATATCTATACAGTTAAAAATGTTAGGAGTTCTGAAGAAAACCTTCTGGGTCTATAAATTCTTAGCAAAAGTAAACAAGAATATTGTTTGCAAAGTGAAGCCGGTTCCAGCCCAGTTCTTCATTTGGGCAGAAATGACATTTGATTTGAATTCTGGTGTGAACTGGCCATAATAAAACCTTGCTTCTTTCTGCGCAGCAAAACTAAAAGCTGCTGTACTCCAAGTATGAGGACTAAGGAGATGCACACCCTTATATAGTCAGAGGACTCCATAGTATCACATAATACAATCTTCTTCAGTCATATTGCTCTCATCAGTAATCTCTTTACCTAAAGCTCCTCTGAGAAGCTTCTTCCAAAAATAATGGTCCGCTGAACTGTGCTGGTCTGAGCTACAGTTGTTTCTACCTTTACAGTGCATGTCACCGCATAGAAAATACACATACATAAATATGTGTATATACATATATATATGTTTGTTTTTTACATGTTATTGTTTTTGGGGTCTCTCTCCAATTATTGCTTTTGTGTTGTTCCATTCAGCGTCGCAGTGGTTCAAGCGGTCTCCTTCCAGAAAAAGACTCTGTCCTACATGCTGCTGGTGAATCCCGGGAATCTGTTCAGCATCAACCAGGAAAGCGGTGCGCTCAGCCTCACCAGGACTGTGGACTACGAGAGCGGTCACAACCTTTACATTGTGCAAGTCCGAGCATCAGAGCACGACACTGGGCTCAGCAGCGTGGCAGAGGTACACAAAAGCCCTTACACAACAGTTAACTCTCTTAGAAGAAATATGATTTTGGAAACAGTTCACACTGAACTGTCACACTGTCATATTGGGACACTCTTATTTTAGCAAAATAAAAACACATGGAGCTCTTTTATACTTTAGTCCTTCATGCAAGAGTTCGCAGTGTAAAACATGTCCCCAACGACATGCAACACTTTAGAATTCTAATTTGTTCTGCCATGTTTTTTAATCCTGCATAGACAGTTCAGGGCATGGATTGGACATGCATTAGTATGCAGATGTGGCAGAAGCTAAATCTCTAATTAGCTCAAGTGACTGGAAGGTGTCATGAAAGCATTCTCTACACATTTCTGAGAAGGTGATTTGTCAATATAACCCTGCAAATATCAGGTTTGGCCCTGTCCACACATTTGGCTGAATGTCCAATGATTATGAATGCTGTCAGAGAGAAATCTGATGTGTCCTCAGTGCATTCTGGGTGTTTTCACACCTGTACTTAGAGCTGTCAAGTTGTGACTACATCACCTGAGGGGATGATGGTGCCAGGCGTGAACAAGGCAGCAAGTTCTGTGACCGGATTAAATACAAGCTTAGCTGTCTGTGAATTTTTCCAGGACTCAATAATGTTCCTAAAAGCATTCAAAAGCAAAAACATTTGACCTTCCTCATGGAAAATAAAAGAGACTGGTACAACTGTGTAAAAATTATTGTCGTACTTTCAGTTATTACAGAAAATGTAAGTTTGTTTTTACATAAAAACAATAAACATTAAAAATAAAACCTTGAGTATTATTTTTTTCCAAACACTTGTCCCACTTTATTGTTATTTTATCATCCAGAAGCTTTTGGTAATTTTCTCTGAATGCAGCACTTCATTAGTAAACCCAACACACACGAATGCTGCATCTCTAATTAATGATTTTCAGGTCGTTAGGAACTCGTGTTCTAATTAGGTAAAATCTGACTAACTGCTGGACCGCTAATTTCCACACCTAAAGTTAAAACATTTGCATGCTCCTAGAGACATAAGAACAGATTTTATAGGAGAACTAATTAGTAGACTGTTTGCTCTGTAAATGTCCTGTAAAAGCCCAGTATTGTCTTAAATGCAATAAAATATGTGTATTTATCATGTGAAACAATGCATGATAATTTGCAAAGCAAATACAAACAGCATAGAACAGCTGTTCTTACTTTATCATGCATGATAAAAGCGTGACCTAATAACAGCAAAAAAAACATTTAAATCAACGCTTTCTTAATGATTAGTGCTAAAAAAAAAACATAAGTAGACAGTTGACACAGTTTTGAATGGTAAGTAATAGAGCTTATCAAAAAGTTAACATTGTTGTCAAGTAAAATAAAAATTATATGTTCAGATTTTACTTTTAAATTCTAGTCCTCCTTCACGCTTAATGTCACGCTACTGCTAAAGCTTCGGTCTGAACTTCAAATTTCTGGTATAATTTCTCTTCGTCTTTTTATTGTTTTACTCTACAAGCAACAATATTGGTAAATGGGAATTTAGAGATAAATTTGACAAGGCTAGCGCTACAAATGATCACACAAATGTTTACTGAATGGAACAAAAACAGAAAGTGAATTTGTGTATCTGTAATTCCCAGATACACATTCCCCGCCACATTTTAGAGTTTCCTGTCAGGGATAAAATCAATGTCCCTTACATGCCTTTTTTAAGGCTCAATGGTCTTGTTAGGAGCATTTAAACACTGATGCCAATGAAAGTTCTAGACCAGGGGTGTCAAACTCATTTTCACTGAGGGCCAAATCAGCATAAAGCTATCCTCAAAGGGCCAGATATAACTTATACATGTAACTAAACGTAATGAAAAATAAATGTAACTACTCCTTAATGTTAAATAACTCATCATTTATTCATTATAACTTTTTAAAGTGACAATTGCATTTGCATAAAAAAACATATGTTTGCTTTTTACTCTAGCATAAATCCTTTTAAAATAGATTCTGTCAGGTTAGGTTATATGGACAGCATTTAAGTCTTAATGTATAGTAGCCTAATCAAATAATTCAAGGCTTAATTACACCTAGATATGAATAAATAAACACCAATTTTTTATTTTCATTTTAAAAACTTTTATGCTCTCGCGGGCCACATAAAATGACATGGAGGGCCACATTTGGCCCCCGGGCCTTGAGTTTGACACATGTGTTCTAGACGTTCCAAGTTTTTTCCATCAATGATCCCCTGTTGTCATTTTGCTCTCAGGATTATTGGTGTGTAAATGAAACAATTTGGCTTTTACTGGAATCACAGCCTCACTTTCAACAGGAAAGAGAAAATCTACATTAAATCTACAAAACCCACATTTATTGTTGTAAACTATTTTGGGAGTCTGAAATGTCTATGCTTCTGATCTTCATAAATTAAATCACATCAGCAGATGTTAAAACACTTCTGCTTTGTCTTTTATTTTATATGCTACTAATTGAAATTTGATACTTTACAGATACTTTATCCAAAAGAAAGTAGAAGACAAACATTTTGTTTAAAAAATACTCAAACAAAATGTCTTAAATCAACCACAAGTGCCAAACATTTTATATAGTTAATTTTTAATGTATTGCATTACACTGGTTATCTTTTTTTATCTGTCTTTATAACAAGGACATCTGGATGATTAAACAGCTGCTTGCTCAGCAAATGCATGCTGCTTACTCATGATTATTGTTTACATTACATTCTGAATAAGGATATAGATTTCATCTTTGCTGTGGAAAATGTCTAAATAAGTTTGCATATTTCCTGTTTTAAATTCACGATGCCCAGCTTTTTCAAATGGATCATCACCTTGTCTGCAGAAAGTGACAATAATCACCAATTCTGTCTGTATTTACACTTTGTTCTTTTGAATATTCAGCACACGCATGAAAGATCCTCCATAATCTAAATTCTGTCAGCATGAGCCCCTGCAGGCCTGCTGTTCTCATCTAACAGGTGGTTGAGGAGTGCAGAGTTAAATGTGTGCTCAGGTGGTCACGGCTGCAGCCTCAGCACTTCAATTCTGCTTTCAGTGAGCGGAAAAAGCATTTTGTTCTCGAGCTCAGGATGATGGATGAATTTCACAGGGCTAAAATAACAGCACAGACCACACTTCTGAATTGTTCTGCTCCTTGTTTCTCCTGTTATTAGGGGTGTAACGATGAATCCATTCTATTTGTTCCTCACTCCTTCCCTTTGCCCCTTCCACCCTGGTCAGAGCTGCATGTGACTAATTCATAAAAATTAAAAAAAAGATTTTTCAAAATGGCGACTTTCCTGTTGGCTTAATCTCCATAGCAACCGTTTTAGTTTTTGGTCTCCTGGGCGTGATGAACAGGTCTATGTGATTTTTAGAAAAATCTGCCAAAGTAAATTTTTGGATTTCCTTGGCAACGAGGATTTTTTTGCTACTGCATCCACTTTCCTGATATGTGTTGTACTGATTTCTTCAGCTTGAGTCAATGACTCTAGTAAATTTATACAAACAGGGAAACGCCACTTTTAAACTTAAATTTTAAGTTTAAATTTGTGGGTATTAAAGGGGATTTTTTCTTTTAAATTCAAGATTGCAGCCCCTTCCTAAGGTCCAAGGTCAAAGGTCAACGAAACGAAACTGGTGATGTGTGTGAAATTTTCTTTCCCATATATGGGGGAAATATGAAAATCGCCAAATTTCCCACTTTGCCACTAAGTGGCCATCAAGCTTTAGGTTCTGTGGCCATCCCATAATAGTTGTACAACTAGTTTTGGATATCCACAATACGTATCGTTAATGTTTTAGATTTTATTTTATTTTAATATTTGAGTTTCAAAAGAGATGTCGGCCCCATTCATGTTTCTGACGATTTCTCCAGCTGTCACGTCATCAGTTTTTTTTTTGTTTTTGTTTTTTTTCTTGGAGAAGGGCTTGTTCGCTATTGCATTTTCACCGGGTACTGGATGAATGCTAATTTTGGTAACATTTGTAATTATGCAAAGGGGTGAAAATTCAAAAAGGTAGTAAGAAAGAAGAATATGAAGTCCAGGACTGTTAACAGCGCCCACATTTGACCCCGTGGAATCTCCAGGGTTCAGTTTGCCATTTTACCCTGTTAATGGGAGAGTCAAACCCCCTAGAAATCCATTTTCAAATATCAGTCAGTCTTTAATGCTACATCTTCCCTGATGAAAACCGTGTACTCTGCAGGTGTCTGTGCATATAACAGATGAGAATGACTGCACACCAGAGTTCCTGCACTCCATCTACACAAGAGACAACATACCCGAGAGCATTGCAGCTGGAACGTCCCTGCTGCAAGGTAACGCGCACTGATCTGTGGAGCAGGCTCTGCCGAAGTGTTTGTCCTCTGCCAGTGAGCACAACACATCACACTGCTGTGTGTGTGTGTGTGTGTGTGGGTCTGTGTGTGTGTGTGAGAACCATCTGTCATAGCTGCTGGTGACTGGTTGAGATCAAACAGTCCATCTTCAGCGGAGGCTTTGCTCTTATTAGGCAGACAGCCAGCCGTGCACACACACACACACACACATACTTACATTTACCTCCCGTCTTTGTGATTGGGATTCTGCTGATATACCGCACAGTTAAACCTCTGATCCTGACCTGAACCTGGACTTTAGGTCAGAACCAAGGAACAGCTCACAAAGTGAGGAAACCTCATCAAAACTCAAATATGTTCCAGAAACAGTCACATTTTTAAATAAAACCCACATATAGATTCTTCAAACCTCTGCATTTACATCCTTCTCCTTTTTATGTCATGATCTCTCTTTTTTTCTCCTTCTCACCTTCTTTTAACCTTTTTCTGAAGCTTTTCCTTGATACCACTACATGTTTTTGGATTTGGATTTGGATTTTACTCTCTCATGTTAATTTTCCGGTATTTGTAATATTGTTTTCATCCTTGTCTTGATGTTTTCTTTATGTTTAATCCTTCCTTTTTTCCCCTCTCTAATCTTCAATACTTTCTCTTTTGTTTCTCATTTGTATTTATCCTGCTTTTATTTTTTTTTCTTTCAACTCTCCATGTTGTCCTCCAGGTTTTCTTATGATCTTTTCCTTCACTTTCATCCCTCTACTTCCCAGCTTCCTCATTTCTTTTTTCTTTGTCACATTTCTTTAGTTTGTGTGTGACATCACTTTCTTGTCTTGGTAATATTCATGTTCTTTCTCACCATTAGTTCTGGCTCGAGACTGCGACTCCGGCGTGAACTCAGAACTCTCCTACTTCATTCCAAGCGCCGATTTTGACATCACATCAGGGGGTGTGGTCAGCCCCGCCCACCGCCTGGACTACGAGCGACCCAACCACATCTATGAGTTTGTGGTGGTTGCTGTGGATGCAGGGACTCCTCCCCGCACCGGGACAGCATCCATCCGGATCCGAGTGGCCAACAGCAACGACGAGGCTCCCGTTTTCTCTCAGAGCGTGTAAGAATGAGCTGCGTCTTTTGGGAAGTAGAAACTTAAATTTTATGAGTGTGGATGCCTCCATCCACACTCATCTTGTTATTTTGCACCTGCTGTCAGAGTCTGTCACCCACAGACTCAGTCTACCGATTGAGTTTGTTTTTGAGAATCTATTCTTGTGTCATTATCTTCTTCCATCTGTTTTCACTTAATCTTCACCTCTCCTCTCACTCCTCTCTGTTTTCTTCGCACACTATCTTTGCATGTAGTTCTTGCTAACTTTGCCATAAGTTTGTGGAATATGTGTTCTATATTTTCCTCTAGTTTCCAGGAATCTTCCACTTTGTGCAGTTGCCTTTATTTACTTTGTTTTTCTGACTTTGCTACGTTTTTAGATTTGACCTTAAACTAAGTTATTCATTATCACTTTTTCCTCATTTCTTCTCCTTTGCTGACAAGGCGAGAGTAATTCCTCCTTCTTGTTTCTTCTGTAAGGTATAAGACCTTTCTCAGTGAGGACGCTGGTCCTGATACGCTGGTCGCCATCGTCCACGCCAACGATCCAGACGGGGACGGCGTCTCTTATGCGATCACCGGTGGAAATGAAGACAGCAACTTCCACTTGGACAACCAGAAGGGTGAGGTTCAGGCAGAAAGTGCCAAGAAATCCTGCTAGATTTTTTTGTGTCCTGTTGGGCCTCCTTCAGCTCTGCTTCCAAATGGACACGGACAAATGTGAAGACGCTCTTTGTTGGCAGGCAGACATTGTTAAACACACACACACAAACAATCGCTCACACACAGCAGCATTCAGATCATTTACATCCACACACGTGTGCTCTGCAAAGAGGCTGTTTCCATAGTAACAAGTATTTGGGGATAAGTGTGGTAACATTAATGAGGCCAGTGAAGCCCCCAGATGACAAACGCATGAATAAAAAAACATGACTACACACACACGTTGGTACACACATGAACTCCAATGCCTCCAGCAGATGTGGTCAGCTCGTTTAACTGTTTGTGTGGAGTTTAGGCTTTTTAGTTAAAAGGGAGAAAAAACATTTTACATGTGCTTTAAGACAGGACAATGTAAAATCTGACTGAATTTATAAAAAGTTTAGTGTCTTTTTTTTGTTTTCCTGTTCCAAGAGACGGTGTTTTAACAAACAAGTTTGCTCAAATATTCCCTCAAGGTTGACAGAGTGAAGCCTCCAAGTTTATTCAGTTTAAGGGGTGCTCTGGGTTTATTGAGTAATCCCAAATATGTAGATCCGGAGGCAGGATGTTACAAGTGCTTTAAGTAGAAAATAAAATAAAAATGAGAAAAACCCAAAACATCAAAGGAAAATCCGTGAAAAGTTACATGCACAAAGATTTTCTGACAGATAAGACTGTGGAGAGAAAACGCTGAGATGAACATGCAATAAAGACATTAACTGTAAAATGTATTGGCTTAAATCAGGGGTCTGCAACCTGCTGCTACAGCCGGTTCTGCCCCTCCACTGTGGCCCTCTGGTAAAGGAAAAAAATGTTTGGTTTTTATATTGTAAAAGATTAGAAAGCAGTGAAGTAGAAAAGGTAAAGTGAGCAAACTAAAACTTTATTCAACTCATTACCGAACAAATTGAAGGAAGTATTACAAAACCAAAGAATAGAAACTGGAGGTCAGAAAGCACACCTGATTATAAGGTAGATTTTGTATTTTTTAACAAATTAAATAATTTAAGTGTACGTTACAGTTTGAAAAAGTATGATATGGGTCACCTAATTACTCAGATTAATTTTCTGGTAGTAAGATTTATAAAATTCTGGCTGAAATGCGCTACAATGGTAAAATAAACATTTTTTTATATATATTTCATATTTTTGAAGAAAAAAAAGGCTATAAAGAAGGATTTTAGGTTAGGGCTAAGTTTATGTTCTCCTAAAATTAGGTTTCAGTAAAAACATTTTCAAAAAAAGAAAGGATCTTAGTGACATTGTCACGCTTGCATGTTTGTTTTTGTACTTGTTTTCAGATTGTGTCACTTTATCACCCATCATGTAACGCTCCACTGCTCTGATACACACAAATAAAACAGAAATAAACGTGAACATTTGCACATAAATGATACATTAAGACTTTGTCTGACACACACTTGTGCGCACTCAAGCAGCAGATGGCCTTTGGCTGGCTCCGCTGTTCTGCTTTGTCACTTCAAAGCGTCGTGAAGTATTTTCATGTAGATGTGATCGCACCCTCTGAGCCTCCGAGTCTATATTCATGTTTCTACCAAAGCTGCTTATTTGTGAGTTTGTTTGTTTGCTCTGCTGCTCTGTTATGTTAATGTGGAAGTGTTTGTTAGAGCAGAAAATGGCATTTGTTTTAGGCCCGCGTTGGGATAATGCAGGTGTTTTTGCTGCGTGAGGCTGACAGCCGGTGCTGTTGGCGACTCACAAAGCAGGAAACATCACAGCACGCCGTTTCATCTGCAAGTTTTCATCGACATGTCAGATGTTATTTATGCTCACCCGGGTGATTGCCATTGCGGGTGATGAGTGGAGGTTGTCACATCATATTTTTTTTTGCCCTGCTTTTAAACTGTGACAATGCAACGGCTCTACATTTTTGTTTTTAAACAGGATGATTACTCAAGGGAAGTTAAGAAAACTGTAAAATGACAAACAAAATCACTGTCTGTGTCTGTGATTTTTAAAGTTATTTAGAAAAAGTGGCATCTGGTAATTATGAAGTATAGAAATAATCCATATACGTTAGTTGATGTACAGCTTTTATTGTGTTTCTCTGTAAGGCACTCCATGATAGTGACTCCAATAGTGCAGCGTAAGAACTGCGAAGACTCTAAGCAATACTATAAATGAGCAAAAATGTAAAAATTACTTCTATACTTTTTTGTACAGGCATCATTAAGCTGCGACGAAGTCCACCTCCGAGGTTGAGGGGGCCGCAGTACGTTCTCAACATCACCGCCACTGATGATAATGCGTCTGGTGGGCCGTTCCCACTCAGCAGCTCTGCACAGGTCATTGTTGGAATCAACGACATCAACAACAACAAGCCTGTGTTTGAGGAGGTGAGGGAAATCACCCACTATTATTCTGAGCTAAATGAAAGCTCTCTTGCCCACGTTCGTTGTTGTTTGTGCTCTCAGTGTCAAGACTACAGTTTGAATGCAGCTGTGCTGGAGAACCAGCCGCCAGGGACGTTTGTTCTGCGAGTTCAGGCCCGTGACGCTGACATGGGGCTTAACGGAGAGGTCAAATACGGCATCATGCACCGGGACGGTGTGTCGTCTGGGTTTGACATCAATCCTGACTCTGGTGAGCTCTCATTTAATGTAATGATTGGTGTCAAAACCAATCTGGGCATTACTATAAAATTTATAAATCATTTAGCTAAGACTTTTTTTTGTATTTAACTTCATGTAACCAAAAATGTTCTGGGCAGGAAGAAGCAGCTGGAATAAATATGGCAAACTTTTTATTTGGTATGTCCACTTTAGACATGGCAACAATTTGGTTAAGCTGCAAAAAGCATTCATTTAAAACATCGGCATCTATAAATAATCAGGTAAAGCATTTCTTGGCAAATGACTCTTCCTTTAGTTGTTTCAACAAAGGTTTAAGGGAAAAACCAAACAATCTACCACCCAATTTACGGGTGGATACAGCCTGTCTGAGGGTGAAAACAGGCAAGCACAAAAGACTGCAGTCCGCTCGATTAACTTCATGCATATTTTTTTTTTCTACAAGCATGCTGTATTGAATAGGTCGTGGCGAACACTTTCACAACAAGTAGGGTAGGTAAGGGTGAAATAGGCGTGATGCAGGTGTGTTGTACGGATTTTTCATTTTTTCAAACCCTGTACACTCCGCAAGGCGCCTGTTAGTGCTGTTCTCGTGACAGGTGTGGGCTCCTTGCGTGCAGCCCGACTGTTAGAAATAAGAAAATTAGGCTAACAGAGCGGTTCGTGTGGGCATCTTACGGGCACTTACGTATCACGTATACACCCCATGTGTGCAGCATTTGCGCGGTCAGTAAAGACCAAGCCAGCATGCGCACCTCAATGACAACTAGAGTGCGTGTAACTCACAAAGATACAGTCATCACACGCACAACAATGGTATGTTCCATCTTGAATGACGTCCCTTTAGGCCAGTGTTTTTCAACCAGTGTGCCGCGGCACATTCTATTAAAGACATTTTGATAAGAATGACGGTACCGCCGCGATTTAGCTGCAGCTGTAACTGATGGGGAAAAGTCCCGCCCCTTTAACTGTCTCCACCAATCATTCTTGAAGGCTTGATCACATGTCATCAGTCTGACCAATCAGAAGTGGTTAAAGTCTTCACTTCCTTGTTTAGATTTAGCTCAAAAAGTCGCTCAGTTCTAACAAAGGTACCAGCTAAAGCTCGTCTTTAGCGGTGTAGCTTTCCACAGAATCCGGTGTCAGACCGTGGAACAAGTGAACAAAACCATGAAGCTCAGAGACGCTGGTCTTTCTGCGGTCGGCGGATTTGCGGCACTACATCTCCCATGATGCATTGGGTTCAAATGACTGTCTTAGCGCACAATGAGCCTCTCCTCTTAACGTCTTTAAACAACGAACACACATCATACAGTTTTTGAATCTTTTAACTTAACTTTTAATACATCTTTTAGAAAAAAACAACTGCAGCTTCCAGCTTTTTCTGCCACAATTATCACAAAAATGCACGTGAGATTGCAGAGGGGCTGTAGATTTGTAGATGTTTTTTTTGGATGCTGGTGTGCCGCGGGATTTTTGTCAAGGTTAAAGTGTGCCGTGGCTCAAAAAAGGTTGAAAATCACTGCTTTAGGCGGCCAAATGAGTCTCAAGGGAATCACAAGACAAAGCCTTTGCTCCCTTTAAGAAGCAGCCACTCCTGTCTAGGTCCCTCCACAGGCTTGAACAACCCAAAAACCTGCAAGACCGGTACCAGTCAACATCTGCACAGGCACATGTGACTAAGGCATCTAGAGTCTTTGGTCTAGATTCTAGTCCCAAGACAGAGCTTTCACAAATCAAAACTAGCCTGAAAACAACTGAAATATTTCTTTTTTGCCAGAAATTTCTGTGCAGCGAATTCAGGTCACAGATTAGAATAATCAATGTTGCATTTTCTATCCATGTTACAGGTCTAGCCCTAGTCTCAACGCTAACGCTGCTCTTTTTCCAGGTGTGATCACAACGGCGGTGAGTTTTGACAGAGAGCGCCAAAGGGAGTTCACTCTGTCTGTGACTGCCACCGATCAGGCCGAGGAGCCGCTCATCGGGATCTGCCAGATCACAGTCCTGATTCTGGATCAGAACGATAACGACCCAAAGTTTGAAAACAGTCGCTACCAGTGTAAGTACATCTAACAACAAACTTTGACGTCCCCGTTTGTGCGTCAGCATCAGCCTGAATGTTGGAACAGGTGGAGTGGAAACTGAGTCTTTGTTGTCACTGCCGTCTACAAATCTGCATCCTTGTAATCCTGGATAGCTTTTAAGATTGAGGAAATATTCGTTGCAGAACCCCTGAGGGCCTGTGCTTGTTTACCATGTGCTCTAATATGTGTTTTGATGAACACAGCGTCAGAAGTTCTCCTTGTACGATTAGTGAAACTCACAGTTTCTCATTAAGTATTAAAAGGGCAGATTGAAATGTTTCTGGGACATGCATTCATTTACTGCTGCTTAGTGCATGTATGTGTTGTTAGAAGGGGGTTTCCTTTAAGAAACCACCTCTCATTGAGCCTGCTTGTTATTCATCTTCTAGTCTTTATCCACATAAAACAGTGTACAAAGGTTTGGGGCTTTGGGGACAGCATGATAAGCAGCTTGTTGGTGTTTTCTCTTTACTTTCTATTAGCTTTAACATTATGCAGAATTTCCCTCTTCTGCGGAGGAGACTGTTTACTGTGTAGTAAAGAATGCCTTCTGGCAGCAAAAAAACAAATTGCAGTTGCCTCTGAACATGAAAGTAATTTAAATTTAGCGGGCACTTAAAATGCTGTGGAAAACTTTTGGTATTTTGCAGAGAACAAAACGGAAATGTCACCAGCCAGCTCCAGATTTGAGTTCTTAGCTGAGAAAAGGCCAGCAAACTCCTTGTAATATTTCTGAGGGTCTGAGACCTCATAGGTTCTAAATGTCTTGTAAAAAGCAAAAAAAAAAAAAAAGAAAAAAAGGGTACCAGTCACAATCCAGCTGGGATGAACACATAAACAAAAGACATAAACAGCAAATATATTCTCCATTGCAAGCTGTAATGGTTTAAGATCTGAAAAACCTTCTCTCAGGTCATCTTTTGATTTATTCTAAAAAGAAATTCCAATGGTTTTTAAATTATGACACCTGTGTGCGTATTTAGGAGAGTGGCAATAGTTCATTAGAAATTCACCACTGAGTTATGGGCAACCCCTCTTCCCATCACCCATAACTAAGCTTTTGATTTACGTTCTCTCCTGCTAGTTTACAGCCCCTCACAACCCCAACTTAACATTAACGGAGCAATTAAAATGGCGAGCAATATTGAAGCTATCAAGCTGTACAGTTTTGAGCCAGATGCCAGCTCAGCGGATGAAAACAAAGTTGTACTAGTCGTCTACAAGGGGATGTAATGGAATGGAGCCAAGCAGAGAGATCGTGGCATACCTGTTGTACTCATTACGTAAAGAATTATCCTAACTCTCTTTTTCAGAAGACATTTTTTCATCTGCTCCCGATTCACAACAATTTGATGAGAGATAAACTCGGATTTGTTAATTTTGTTAATATTGTCCTTCATCCTCAGGAAACTGCCTCAAGAATATGTTAAAAACACCAAAAACACCATTTCATTAGAATGGGGCTTTAATCTTTAATATACTTTGGTGTAAGCCTGGATAACCCACTGGGTCAAATATGGCTATCAGTTTATTTGATTTTATTTTAGTTTATTTCTATTTGTTTATTTTCACTTTATTCTTTTACCTTTTTTTGGCTGCTCCTTATTTCTGCTATCCAAAATTAACAAAAAAAAAACATTAAAATATGGTTCTTAGGTTCCCCAGGGCTAAAATAATTATAGACACAGCAGTATCTGCAGTGACTGTTCAGTTGATATAGCTCAGTTATCAGAAATACATTCATACTAACATAGTGCTTTAAATGCAGGATTATAGAGGAAAAGGCATCCTGCAGTCCTTGTTTCTGTGTTTTAAACAGCAGCGACACTTGCCCCAGTCAGCAGGTTGTATTCATATATTTAAAAATTCATCTGTTGACTTTGCAAAGTGAGATCCAGAAATGACAAAATGAGATGACAACCTGCTGACACATCACAGCCCGGTGTTCCCATTATTATAATATCTGCTTACTATCACAAAGCATTATGGAGCTGCTGTCAAACTGAGCAACAAATATAATTTTTTTTTTTTTTTTTTTTGCTGGAGTCAAATTAAAACTAACATACTAAACTAAAATGAGCATTTTCATGAACAGAATGTGTCCCTGATGGTCAATCTCATTGTTGCTCTTAGACTTCCTGAGAGAGGACACTCCAGTTGGAACCAGTTTCCTGCGAGCGGCAGCACATGACGACGACCAGGGGAGCAACGCTGCCATCACCTACTCACTCACCAACCAGAAACCGGCTTACTTGCACATTAACCCCAGCACTGGCTGGATTTATGTCAACCACCCCATCTCACAGGTTAGAAAACAGAAATAGAAATAAACAGAAAAATAAAACAGCACCTACTCTGTTAATGATTTTTTCATCTTAAACAAGCATGTTCCTGTGAGGTGCTCATCCATCTTCTGTTGATTTTGTTTGTCCTTTTGTCACCTATCTCTTCATTTTGTCATTAAATATAAATAAAATAATATAAATAAGAATGACCAAAAGAATCCAAAATAAACAAAAGATGCAATGACATAATAAATTTAGCTAAAGTGTAGAGTTAAAAACTAATGCACTTTTTTGATTCATGATTTTTGGTTTCTTTTTTTAAGATCAGTAATGTCAAAAGTAGATCTTAGTGCACAGAATGTCACACATTATGCTCTTTGAATGTAAGGGGGTCCTCAGATCTCCCACATTTCTTCTGCGGATCTGTGAGACTCATGTATTTTCCTTCATAGCTTTTCCTGTATTTTGATTACTTTAACACAGTATTGCAGCTTTTGTTGAACATGTGGAGAAATCTCAGGGTAAACGTTGGAGAACCTTTCAGTGAAAATGCTGATGAAGGTTCTCATTCACCATGTCAGATAAAAGCGAATGTGCATCTCGCTGCAGACATCCAGGATCAGCCAGCAGATCGTGGCGTCAGATGGAGGCAACCGCAGCAGCACCGTGGATCTGACGGTCATCATCACCAACGTCCACAACCAGCCCCCACACTGGGAGCAGTCCGAGTACTGGATCACGGTGCCGGAAAACACCATGCGAGACGCTAAGATACTGGTGAGCTGTGAGGATGGTGATGAAGTTTCCAGATGAAGGGTTAAAGTACAATTATATAAGTTAATCATTTGCCTGAAGCAAACTGAAAATCTTCAGAGAGCTGCTAAAGAGCTTTATGGGTTTAAAGTAAAATTGTCCATCCTTCAGGGATTTTTTATATCTCCTCACAACCTCAAATTGAATATTTTTTGTAGTTTTAGCAAAAACTCTTTACTTTTGGTTCTCATGTTGTATTATTCATAACTAAATCTCTTTGAGAAACTCACAAATGCAGTTGAATCTGTTTTTATAATTTGAGCAAAAGGCCTCTTATTGAAAATCTGCTATTTTGTTGTCATTCAAAACTCAAGGGTCCATTTGTATTCAAAATATTAGCAAAGGACAAATTAACATAAATAAATTGACAAAGAGAAAGTTCTTTTCATATTTTAAGACCTGACATTATTTTCAGCTGCTTTGCATGTGCAAGCCAACACCTCACTTTGGCACTTTTTTTTCTTCAGTCCAGTGGTTTCCCCAGTTTGGGAAAATGTTGAGAACCCTACTCCAAGATTTTTTATTTATAGTTGACGTTAAGGCAGAGCCTGGTCCAGAGATAAGGTAGCTTGCTTATTTTAGGGGGGCAAAGTTATCACACGTTTTCTTTTAAGACGCACAAATAAAACTTTCCTAATAAAAACTCTACCGTGAATTGTAAATAAAAAAACATTAAAAATGTAGAATTCACAAAACCTCAGAGGGCTCAAATCTTATAGTGATAAACTGTCTGCATGGGAAACAGTGTGCAGCATCACTTGTTGCTGCATATTCTAACCAAGGTCTGTTTTGGTACCATGAACTTGAGAAATTGTGTTTCTTTCTAAAGAAATATTGTGCTGTAAATCTTTGAGGAGCACTTGCTTGTTTATCATGGTCATCTGAACCCGACAAGTGAATCTAAATGTTGCTGCAGCGCTACCATACAGCGGTGGCCACACCAAAGCAGCAGAGTGGAGAGGCGGTGTAGATAAACTCGCCGCCTCAGTGCTTGGCTGCACTTGCCTCTCCGATGCTAGTTAGTAGTAGTTTCAGTAGTTAAATTACTGTTTGTTTATTCTGTACTCACTTTTAGGCAAGTCTTAAATGTCAGTTTTTTGCAATTTTAGGGTGTAATAATATCGAGTACATAACTGAAACGATGCGTAGTGCCTGTTGTAGGGGGGCATGATTGGTACATGGGTGGGCCGGCACCATGACTGTGTTGAGTGGTTCACCCTGAGGAACTGGTGGCTTCACTTCATGATCTCCTCCCTAAATCTGCAAAAGTGATTGTGTGGCTCCTTTCCTCTGCGAGAAAAAAAACCAAAAAAACAAACAAAGAAAGGTTTTCTCTAAAACTCAACCCTCTGATCATTAAATGGAGCTCTAAAAATGACATGGCTGGCAGAGAAGTGTAAAAAAGAAGGAGGTGTTTAAATCCATTTGCCCTCCCGCAGCAGTGAAAGAGCTCTCTCTTCGTTTACCTCCTTCTCCACGGCTGTACAGAACACCCTGAGGAGGTTGAAAACTCCCGTTCCTCCTTTTCATCTCGCTCCTCTCTTCACCACTCCTCCCCTCTTTCATTCTCTCTTCGTGTCAGCACGTTTAGCCCAAGACTTCCAAATATTTTCTGCCAAGCAAACAACAAACCCGCCCGAAGTCTGTCTCACCTGACTCACTGACTTCTTTAAGACCTCTGGTGATACTCTTTTCCTCTTTTGATCCCTCTATCCTCGTTTACTTTTCTTTTTTTTTTCCTGAGCCGTTGGTTTAGAAGGTGGAGGAGTTTTCACCCTCCAGCTGCTCGATTTCATGGAGGTTAGTCAGTTTTCAAATTGTTGCAGGGTGTGTGAGCGTGTGCTTGTGTCTGCGCTTTTTGGTTGTGTAGCTGTGCTTCTTTTAGACCCAACATTTTCCCAGCAAAAAAGCACAGAAAATCCCGGTGATGATGATGATGGTGATGGTGGTAATGGTGATTGGAGGCTGTTCCGCCCACAGCTCCATCTGTCAGAGATGATTGAGGAGAGGCAGAAAATTACACCTGCTGTCTGAGCGTCACAATGGACTCTCATCACCTCAGAAAAACAGACGTTTAATTACTGTGTTTAACCTGACAGAGACCACGCAGTAGGAGGGAGAGGATGTGGGAGGAGGGGGGAGTCGAACGCAAAAGGACTTAGCGGTTTGTTGATTTTTGCCTTTATATGGGAAAAGTACCAAGTAAGAGAAGATTTAGGAGAGGTAAAAGCAGTAAAGTAACCAGTACTCTGCTCAACTCTCAAGAAAATGTTTTTTTTATAAGTTCTTTTAGGTTTTGGACACTTTTTAAACATGAAACATTTACTTATACCATCATATTTAACTCTTAATAGTCTCTGCACTTATGTTTGTCAATCACTTTGGTTGTTTACAATGAAGAAGGATTGACGCAGGCCCATTTTTTAATTCAAAATTTCTTGACTAAATCCTTGCAACATTGTTTACAATATAGAAGGTTTGCCTGGGTTCTTTTTTGGACATTTTCCACTTCATTCTGACCTAGTCATTGCTTTGTTTTTGGATTTATATATTTTTATTATATCTATACACATTTGATCTTTAAGCAAAATAGTGTGATATTTACTATTTTTGGTTTTTGCAGAATGAAAAAATATCAACTACTTGGATTTGAGTTTTTTATGTAGTTTCTGGTTTATTGTGAAATTATTGTGTAATCTGTGAAAAATAAGAGGCTGGTGCTTTCCTAGGATGATGGATATCAAACATTGCCACAAAAACTGTTAGTAAAGTAAATTGGCCCTGTACTACTGAGGATTTAAAAAAAATCTTTAGATAAAGTGTCAAAAACTTATAAGCATTAATTCTGTACATAATTGCATGTTTTGTCTCAAAGCTTGTTTTATGAGATTTAAAAATGTCTTAGAAAATAGAGCTCCATATTCTTTATGTAGATTAATCCGTCATCCATCTATGGGACCATCTTCAGAACCCACTTTAGCCCTTTCTGAGTCAGGGGGATGCTGGAGCTAACCCAGCTTCTTTTGGGTGATGGCGCTTGCGGGGTACACCCTGAACAGGTCGTCAGTCTGCTGAAGGGCCACAGACTCACATGAACATCTAGGGGCCATTTAGAGACACCAATTGACCTATATGGAGCATGTATTTGGACTGTTGGAGGAGAAAACCCACAGATGTATGAGGAGAACTTGCAAACTCCAAACAGAAAGGTCCAAGCTGGGTTTCAAACCAGGATCTCCTCGCTGTCAGCACCAACCATTACACACGCATGGAGCACATTAATGTGTAAAAACATTTCTTTTGAGTTAAAGCATCCTGAAATGAAGAAATGGATTTACAATGTTGACTAAATGTGCCGCTCACAGGCTCTCACACAAGACTTTCATCTTGAATCCCATTCTTCACATTTAGGCTAAATTGATTAATATGTATAATTTACCTAAACCTATTGAAGAAGCGCTGTGAGAGCTAGTGTGTTTCCTCCTCCTGCTTCTTCGTCTCCTCTGCTGTGTTAATTACGCTGAGGATGAACTGTTGTTTTAAATTTAGCTGCCTTAATAAGGTCTGTTAATCACATTGTTAACGAAGCAGTGGGAGGGAGACGCTGCAGAGGCAGGAGCTGATGTTTCTTAAATTTCCATATTAATGAGCTGGAATCTTCTCCTGCTCCTGCTGTAACCGTCTCCTCAGCAGCAGATTCCTCCTGTTTTCCTCCATTCTGTTGAAATTTTACGTGATTGCCAGACACTTTTTCTTTTCTTGGGTGGCAACGTAGGACTTTGTCAGTTAGTGGTTTTTTTTTTTTTTATTGTTTTAACCTATTCTCAAACATACAGGCCGCTTTTTATTTTACATTTCATATAAGAATTGCAACTTTCAAGAAACAAACTGGAGTTTTTCCAATGCTGTCAGTGGCAGGTGTTGTTGGCTCTCAGTTTTCTTAACTGTTCTTTATAATTAGATATATGTGGACTCTACAATAATTTACTGTATGTGAACAGCTCATTTATTGAAGGGTGTTTGCCAAAAAACCCACTCCGATCCTTTTTTGATCTATTGTAAAAGCGTTCCAAGTGGTCTTAATGATGATTATGCTGCTTTTAGCTAAAATTAAAAGTCTGTCATTTTCTAGGACATAGTTTCTGCAGAGCAGCAGTAGTTCATTAGAAAATGAGTGTCTCCAAGTTGTGGGCGTTGGTGTTGAGAAATCCCAGCCCCCTTCCCCTCCCCATGGTTGAGAGCTTTCTGTTCACATGCTCTCCTGCTACCTTTAAGCCTTTCCCAATTTTACATTACTTGTGCAACAAAAATAGCTGGCCATATTGGAGTCATCCAGCCGTACAGTTTTGAGCCAGATGCCAGCTCAGACGAGGAAAACAAAGACGTGCATGGATCTATACGTCTACAAGTGGATGCTTCAGAACAGAGCA
The DNA here is from genome assembly GCA_023969325.1 of Oryzias curvinotus. Lineage (NCBI taxonomy): Eukaryota > Metazoa > Chordata > Actinopteri > Beloniformes > Adrianichthyidae > Oryzias > Oryzias curvinotus. The sequence goes on from CM043721.1 coordinate 28,762,164, forward strand.
GAGCAGGGAGCTTGTGGCCCACCCGGCGTATTTTCTACAGTATTTTTTCATCTTCTCGGGATTCACAACAGTTTGAATAAAGAAATACTTAGTAATGAATTGCTAAGCTTGATTTTCTTTATACATCTCCATTCTCATCTTTAAACAAATGCACATTTTTATCTTCAGTTCTGAGCAGCTTTAAAAAAAATTACTCATGTGTTCTTGAATTTATTTACAGTTTGCGTACAGATATGAACTGAATTGCCCCCCTCTTTCAAGTAACCATAAAAGCCATTTCTGTTTAAAATAACTGGAACAACTGGGGTCCCAGTTTGTAGGGAGAAGACAGAACATGGCATCATGGCTCTGCCCCGCAGCAGGAACAGGCAGCAGAGCAGATGGAATCAGTGCTAATGAGAAATCATCTCATTATCTAACACTGCTATTATGTCTCCCATCTTCTCCCACATAGATAAATGCCTTTGGAGTTATGGAAGGAGTGGGGCGAGGAGCTAGTACTGGGAGAGATCTATGAACTAATATGAATAGGGAAGTTGTTTTTGGTGTTGATTTCTGGTCTTTTTATGGTGTTCTTGTGGCATTTTTCTCATGATGGAGGACAAATGAAAATTAAGCTCAACATTACATTTCTGAGTATTTCTTTACATTACATTACATTTCTGAGCTGCGGGCGGAGCAGCTGGGAGCTATCTAGCCATACAGTTTGAGCCAGATGCCACCTCGGACAAGGAAAACAAAGACATACATGACGTTGTTTAGAATCATTAAGCAACATTAAAAATGCTGCTCTAAAAAGCTAGTAGTTGTGCCGTAGCTACAATCGGCAGACCACAAGCTCCCTGCTCCATTCTGCTCCATTCTGAGGCATATACTTGTAGACAACTAGATCCATGTATGTCTTTGTTTACCTTGTGGCATCTGGCTCAAACTGTACGGCTGGATAGCTCTCCCCCCCCCCCCCCCCCCCCCCCCGCAACTCAGAGGCAAATTTTCTTTAAACTCCTGCCACTCTGCAGAAATGTCCAGAATGTCCTGGAAAACAATACAGTTTTGTTTTTTGGCTAAAAGCACCATAATCTTAACGCTCAGATCAAAAGATGATTGGAGGGGATAATTGAGGCATAGCCACATTAGAATGATATTTATTAATTTTATCAATTCTATCCCTCACTAAATTTGGCTCTCCGTGTTCTTGGTCAAGGAGTTGGCTTGCACTGGTCATTGTCCAACATGATCTGAGGTCACATTGACAAATGTGAAAGCGTCCGACTGGCATATGGCAGCAATAAAGGAACACTTTTACTTACAACCCAAAGTCCCATATTCATTCTGTTTGTGTCTGTGTGGCTGCAAGACTGTTCTTGGCTTTTGTCTTTAAAATAAGGCCCTTCCAACATTTCCAGGAACAGATTGTATTTGTCATGGATGAGTGATGCCAATTCAATACAGTAGAGAGGGAAGATCTGAACAATAAACACACATATGTGTGTGTGTGCAGACACTCTATAACATTAGTATTAAAGCTTTTGTTATTCTGAACCAGCAGAAGCAGCTGTTGTGTTGGTTCATATCCAGTTCAAGAACGATTACACAACCTGATCACACATTTCTGATTGACTGAAATAATAAATCTCACAAAGAAATGTATCAACAAAGCAGAAAGAGAAACCATTTTAGGCGTTCTGGTGGAGTACTTGAAGTTTCTCCTCAAGTGGTTCACCTCCATAGAAGGACAAAACTTTTTCTTTCACTGATAAAAGACTACATTCTTCAAAAGATGGCTGTTTACTTTGTAGAATGTTGTTTTTTTTTTCGAGTCAAACTTCTATTTCATCCAGCTCTTGCCTCTTGAAATTGTGGCAAAAAAAGAGATGATTTATCTGTCTCCTTACAACAGCTGCATGAAATAGTTTTTTTTGGAAGGAACATGGGATTGTGTCCAATAGTGGGTAAAGAATAATGAATGTGAAAGAGTCCCAGACCAGTACCAGAACTGGAAGATATTGGTCTTCACTCTGCTAAATCGTTGCTTCGTATTTTTCTTTTCTTTTTATTATGACAATATTGCTTTAGTTATATAGGTTTACTACAATGTAGTTTGGTCACATAGATTTGATCTTACATCCATATTTGATCAATATGCCGGATGATGATTTTGAGGGTCAAGCTGGAAGTTTTAAAGTCTGCAAGACCCTTTGCGCTACTGCCCAACTATGTAGCCACAAGGGGGCCGAGTCTGAGTCTCCCTGTGCCGGTCCCCAGGCTGGATAAAATTCAGGGTTGTGTCAGGAAGGGCATCCGGCGTAAAAATGTGTGCCAAACTGCCTGTGCAGATTAGTGAAAGCTGATTCGCTGTGGCAACCCCTGACGGGATATGGGATATGGCCGAAAGGTGAACAACAACAACCTGGAATTTAATAGTCTGGACACATGGTGAATGTTAAGACTCAGATGGGTTTTTTTTTAATTAAAACTAGTCAATACAACAAACCTATAAACTCGTTTTTGAATAGTTTTCCATGCATTTTAAAACAACTGGTTTCTCTCAACAGACCATCAAGGCAACGTCTCCCCTCGGTGACCCACGTGTGACCTACAACCTGGAGGAAGGTCAGGTTCCGGAAACCAACATGCCGGTGCGCTTCTACATCAAACCTAACCGAGCGGATGGGTCGGCATCTATCCTGGTTGCTGAGAATCTGGACTACGAGACAACCAGCTTCTTTATTCTGAGAGTACGGGTGCAAAACGTTGCTGCAGTACCACTGGCTTCCTTCACCACAGTCTACGTCAATGTGACTGGTAAGACAGAGGAATTGCTCTGTTTTTTATACTCAATGTCCTGTTAAAAGGTTTGTAAAATGTTTGGTTCTGAACAAGTTTAAGCCTGTAAACCACTAAATCAAATAATTGACAGAATATTCTTTTTTGGGGGGGGAAGTAAGATGTTTTAATCGCCCTTTGATGAAATCAAGAAAAACTGGAATTTCATTTTTCTATGATATATAGGTTTTATCAATCATACGCTGGGGATGTGGTAAGTTTTTAACAGCAATGTTAGTTGAAGATGCAAAAATATTGACATGAGTGTTCAGGAAAAACTCATCTTATTTACCAACTGTCTCAAATTTTATCCACACATGTTTATCGAGGTGCTGCTGTATTATAAAGAATTATCAAATTTTTTTTTTGTCTTTCAATGCAGCAAGTAGCTGTTTAGATGAAAATAACAATGAGTTATTCTCACCATAAAGTTTTAAAAATTAGCTAAATCTTTCCCACCAAAAGTATTTTCAAGATTTTGCAGAAGCAACTATTTTTAAAATACGAAGAAAAAGCTCCATTACTGCCCCTAGTGGAATAATGATGCACTACAGGGGGGACAAACATGGGGGTCATTACAGAATTGGAGGGCATTCGAGCTTTAAAATTCATAAAAAGTAATCTTCACTTTTTTTATTTTCTGCTACATCAATAACAGGTAAACTGTCAAAGGCTTGAACAGCTCAGCTAAAAGATGAATTGTGCATTTTTTATTATATTGTTTATTTAACTATTACAAAACTTGGTGCAACCCAGTTACCACCTTTTGCATGTAACAGGATTACAAATCTGTACAAACATTAGTTTTCGCTCAGTAGTAGAAGCTAGCAGTTTATCTAGCTGTAACTGATGGCCAAGAGGACAAACGTACTTATCTAAATAAGTTTTAAAATATATATATATATATTAGCAATAATAGTCTTATTCTGATTAAAAGTGTTACAGGGCTGAATTGGTGAAACATTTAATCTAGGCTGACTATGTTGTAGAATATGAGTAATAGAAGAGAGCTTTACCCATTCTTTTAGAAAACTGACGATGTCAAGCCCAGCAGATCATGGGATTCTCTGCTAGATTCTCCTTTTTATCATGCGTAAAAGGTTATGGTAACAGGGATGGGTACATGTTGTGGGACACACGTCCCATGGATAATAATTATTATTATTGGAAATATTTTTGCTTATTAAAACAGATGTTCCCACAGTTCCAGAAGTTCATAAAACAGTAAATTTACTTAGAAACTGCTTTTTATTTTGTATGTGAAAAAATTTTAATTTGATGGTTGGACATAAAATGCAAGAGTGCAAGAAGTATACAGTTGGTGTTTAAGGAAAGTTCTGATCATGCTAATGATATCTTAGCAATGCATGTATCAAATATGATGCGAAGGTTATGTAAGGTGAAAGTTGGTATTTATATACTATGAGGACTCAGATGAGACATTAAGTAAAACTCATCGTTTACAATCAAGCTTGAAGAGATAGTTAAATGATATGTATATTATGTTGCTCCAACCCCCATGATAACCACAAGTGTTCATAAATTATCCTAAATGAAAGAAGAAATCAGTCCTTTTATCCTAAGGATTTAAAAAAGAACACAATTACCATTAGGATGGAAAATAAACGAGCCCCTCTAATGAACTGACCATTTAAATATGTGTTTTTGGAAAAGGAAACAATTTAACCGGAGTATCAAAGATAAGGAAGCCATCAACAGAAACAATCATAACGAGCAAAAACCTTAAAAGAGACAAAGTAATGAGGTGTCGCTTATTACTGTCCATCTCTGAAAGTAAAAAAAAACAACAAAGATATGGATAAAAACATTTTGGGTAATGGTTTATGCTCTGAGTTACCTCATCTGAGTCATTTCCCAAGCAGCATCTGCAGGAAGGTGGAGTGAGGAACAGAGCAGACACTTCCTGATTTTGACTGGCTTTGAACAAACCCACACTGTAATTGGCTTAGCAGAGCTTGAAAGTGAGCTGACAAGCTACTTTGTGGGCTCTTCAGGGTGTTTGGAGGATAATTCCACACTAATAACTCATTTCATTAGAAAGTGTAGATACAGTCCAACTTCATTTTCTAACCAATTGCACACCAAAGACTTTATTTTTTTGTTAACTTCTCTCTCGTTTGAACATGCACTTTTGATCCTTTATTGATCACTTTCCTACGGTGGCCCAGAAGGGTCACAACACAACACATTAACTTTATACACAACACACTAGCTTTATACACAACACACTAACTTTACACACAACACATTAACTCACAACACAACACATTAACTCACAACACAACACATTAACTTTACACACAACACATTAACTCACAACACAACACATTAACTCACAACACAACACATTAACTCACAACACAACACATTAACTTTACACACAACACATTAACTCACAACACAACACATTAACTCACAACACAACACATTAACTCACAACACAACACATTAACTTTACACACAACACATTAACTCACAACACAACACATTAACTCACAACACAACACATTAACTGACAACACAACACATTAACTCACAACACAACACATTAACTCACAACACAACACATTAACTCATGGCCCAGAAGGGTCACAACACAACACATTAACTTACCTCACAACACTTTAACTCACAACGGAAGTAAAGCAGCAATTGAAGTGCTTTTATTCTGAAATTTCTACTGGGCTGAGCGGCTAACTACCTAACAGAAAGTAACGTCACAGTGAGCTGTGGAGGGAGCATGTTATTGCTACAAGAGAAGCTAGCAGCAGTGTTGCCAGAAACTTTCTCTTTATTATGGTTCTCTTTCCTCGCGCTGCACGCGCGCTCCTCTCCTCTCCTTTCTTCCGCTTCCTCCTCTCACATGCACGTGCGGTCCCCAACACACACGAACACACCCACTCCGCAACACTAGACACCAAGAATGTGGAGAGATGGAGAGGAGAGGAGCGCGCAGCGTGTGTGTTGGGGTCTGCACGTGCCTGTGCGAGAGGACGGAGCGGAAAAAAGGAGAGGAGAGGAGCGCGCGTGCAGCGACAGAGGGGGGTGTCAGAGCGGAGGGAGGAGTGTGCGTTCATATTATGTGTGTTTAGAGGAACGAGAACCATAATAAAGAGAAAGTTTCTGGCAACACTGCTGCTAGCTTCTCTTGTAGCAATAACATGCTCCCTCCACAGCTCACTGTGACGTTACTTTCTGTTAGGTAGTTAGCCGCTCAGCCCAGTAGAAATTTCAGAATAAAAGCACTTCAATTGCTGCTTTACTTCCGTTGTGAGTTAAAGTGTTGTGAGGTAAGTTAATGTGTTGTGTTGTGACCCTTCTGGGCCATGAGTTAATGTGTTGTGTTGTGAGTTAATGTGTTGTGTTGTGAGTTAATGTGTTGTGTTGTGAGTTAATGTGTTGTGTGTAAAGTTAATGTGTTGTGTTGTGAGTTAATGTGTTGTGAGTTAATGTGTTGTGTTGTGAGTTAATGTGTTGTGTGTAAAGTTAATGTGTTGTGTTGTGAGTTAATGTGTTGTGTTGTGAGTTAATGTGTTGTGTGTAAAGTTAATGTGTTGTGTTGTGAGTTAATGTGTTGTGTTGTGAGTTAATGTGTTGTGTTGTGAGTTAATGTGTTGTGTGTAAAGTTAATGTGTTGTGTGTAAAGTTAATGTGTTGTGTTGTGACCCTTCTGGGCCACCGTACTTTCCTCACCGTTTTACTTTACGTCTTTTCTGTCTTCAGATGTCAACGACAATGTTCCTTTCTTCCTGTCATCCACCTATGAGGCCACAGTTCCTGAAGGAGCTCAGGTTGGCACTTCCGTGGCTCAGGTTTCAGCCACAGACTTAGACTCCGGTCTGCATGGGATGGTATGGAGCAACCACTTTAAAGCTTGGTGCAAATCCATTCCATCTTTTCCTCGTTTTCCAATTTCTATGTCTACTCTCCTCAGATTCACTATACCATCCTGAAAGACGAGAGCGGAGATTCCCAGTTCTTCAGCATCGACTCAGCCAGTGGAGTCATCGTCACTCGTGCCTCTTTTGACCGCGAGCAGAAGGCTTCGTACCTCATCGAGGTTCAGTCGCAAGATAGTTCCGAGTCAGCACGACCAGGGCAGCAGGGCCAGCCAAACACTGGTACCACGCTGACTGCCTCATACAAACATCATGAACTGAGTTCTGGAGTGCTTTGTTTTACTCTACAACTTACTCTCATTTTAAAATTTGGTGATACAAGTGGAACAACTGAAAAGAACTGATCACATAAAACATGAAAGCGCTAAATTAAAAGATTTTTTGATTAAAAAGTTGAACTTTTGAATCAGACAGTTTTTGATAATTGTGCAGAGTTGTGATGTCATCAAAGTAAAGTTTAAGCTCGTCTTTGCCCCGCCTCCACACAGACACAGCGTACGTTAGGATCTTCATCACAGACGTAAACGACAACGCCCCGGCGTTTGCCCAGCCCGTGTATGAGGTGAGCGTGGAGGAAGACAAGGAGGTCGGATTCATCCTAATCACCGTCACGGCAAATGATGAAGATGAAGGTCAGTTATGTAAACTGATTACGTTTTTAAGTCTGACCTTGAGATGAGACTAGTCTCAGAAAATTGACATTTTTTTCTTTGTGTGTTTTATTGTGTTTTATTCTCAAATCATTATTTACTGTACTGTTTGATAGTCTTACATCTACAAGTGACTCTCCGACCTCATTCTATTACAAGTTTTTCATTAGTCTTCATCTTTATTGTTGTTTATTTTTGTTTTTAATCTTTTTAAGCGAGATGACTCCCTTGTTGCTTTTATCAGAGTGCTGTAAATGAGATAATCGATGTATTCATTTTTAAGGTTTTAAAGTCTTTCCTGCAACTTGATGTTATATTACTTCTTACTCTTATCATTAGATTGTAATTGAGACCTAAAGGTTTCAGAAAATGGACTTACTTTGTCTTATTGGGTTTTTTTATTTTTGCACAATTCTTTTGTTTTCTGGAGTTTCTCCTGTCCTCAGTTCTTACCTCATCTCCTCACGGTCTCTCCTTCCTGCTCCTCTTTGCTCCTCTCCTCCCTCTTCTTCGCTCGCTGTCACGGCTCGTTAGCGAGTGCTGCTGCTCCCTTGAGGTCGGCAGTTTTGATGTTTGTCTCTTTGTTTGTGTCCCTCGTTCGTCTTCCTCCTCCGCTCAAAACCAATAAGCAGCAGGAGCTAAAAAAAAAAAAAAAAAAAGAAAAGAAAAATCAAAAATATCAGAGGAAAAGGAAAAAACAAGCGTCTCTTTCTCCGTTTCTGTTCCGTTCATAATAGCAGCTGTTTTTTGTTGTTGGCTCCAAGTCTCTCAGGTTTTATTTTTCTTCAGAATTAGACACAATGTGTGGTGATAAATAGCAGCGGTGGCTGCAAACACATAAACTCAGTCCAAGTTTACAATAACAACATGTAATCCCAAGAAAGACAAAGTAATGTCAATGATACTAAGTAATAGAAGTAGCAACATTTCTTATTCATCTATTGATAATATTAAGAAACTAAAGTTTAGTTTTTGCTTAGCGTTTAAAAGGATCTAAGTTAAAGTACTTTATTGAAATGTTTTAACTTTTGAAGGCTAAAGCAGCTGTTTCAAAAGGATTCTATTCACATCAAAACTCCTTTTTAAGCAGTTTGTTCTTTAAATCTGTTTTTTTTTTCTTCTACAAGAAACATCTTTGGTTATTTGGGAGTTTAATTTTTTTATAAGTGATAAAGAAGTGAGTGACAAATAATTAAAAGAGCAAACAAAGAAATGAAAATATAAAATGAAAACTTGACACTATATAAAAATATATTTTAAGATAAAGACCAAAGACAAGAAGAAATATTTAAGTGTCTAAATGCTAAAAAAAATAATAATAATAATCCATGTACGCAGAGAACGCCCTACCTTGTTTTTTTATCTTTTATTTTTGCCTTTTTTCTCATGATAGTTGTCAGTGTAGGAGCCAATATGCAGGAGACCAAGCTTGGTGACAGAAACCAAAACATTTAATAAATAAACTGAAACGTGCCAAAAACCCATGGGAGCCACAAAGAGGTGACTAAACAGAACAGAGGACCTGAAAACAACAAACTGAAAGCCAGAGACCTAAATACACTGAGGCTAATTAACATAAATCATGACAGCTGTTGATGATTTGCAATCTAAACCTGGTGTGACGGACAGAAGGAAAACAGTAAAGAGAACATGACCCAAAACTAGTGATGGAGAAACCGAAGACTTTTGAATCACTGAACCAAAAGGAATCACATTGTGTTGAAATGGTCCAGGATTGTGAAGCATTTGACACACTGAAACTGGTGACATCTATTGACCAGACTTGAAAACTGCATCAGAATGGAACAAAAAAAGACCATGATGTCATGAGAGACTTTATGTGTGTGAAATCATGTGCAGCAATAAAATGTTTATTATTCTCACAATCTGTTTCATGAATAGATTAAGTAGTTGTCACATAGTGACATTTCATGTTTAAAATATTGTAAGGCAAATCCTGTTTGCTTGCAAGATTAGTGTATATATATAAAATAAAATAGATCTTTAAATTACCAAATTTCATAAAAGAAATAGAACAGTGAAATCCTTGGGCTACTGCTAAATTTATACGTGGGCCTATCTGTGCTGTACATCCCGATCTGTTACGCTTCTTCAGCAGCTTGTTTCATTTATATAACTAAGGAAGAAATGCTGTTATTGGAAAAGGAATGTTTAAATGAATGTTGTGGCTGGGGCTATGGTGGTGTGAAGATGACGGGTGATGAGGAAGAGGACAAGCAGAAGACCAAGTGGAGGAAGTTTTGGTTTGATTTTTTGATTGGAAATGGTTTATTTCAAGCAATCAAATAAGAAATACACAAAAACATTACAATCATCAGTTATACAGTCATACAATGGCTGTTAAACTTGGGATAATTAAACATAAAATTTAATCTTGCTTGAAAGGTAGTGGAAGGAAGCAAATATATATAATCCCACCCCCGTAACCATTTTATTGCATTATTTATCTGTATCTGGTTCCTACATTTTATCAGACAGAATTAAGAATCCTAAGGTATCAATAAAGCACATGACAAAGATGAATTACTTAAATTATTATGTAAAAAAATAACTTAGAAATCAACATGGCAAATGCAGCTCAGTTATTTAATATATATGCAGATTATGTTAATTGTAAAAATCATGTATAAGATTAAAGAATAATACTATATCAGTAAAATAGACATTACACTGTTTCAAAAATCTTCACAGCAAAAATTGATCCAAGTATCAAAAGTAAAAAATATGTGCAAATAATGTTTCATTAGGAAAAATCATGAATCTGTGTTTGGGGCAAGTGAAGTGATATCATTAGAAGTCAATCATCCTAACCATCATCAATAATTGATTAAGGTTTTATATATATATATATATATATATATATATATATATATATATATATATATATATATATATATATATATATATATATATATATATATATATATATATATAAGCATTACCTTATAAATAATAAGGTAATGCTGAGAAATAAAAATAAAAAAGGTCCCATAATCTGTCAAATGACCAAGGTTGGTATTCCTTCTTGTGCTGATTAAGTGTTAAAAAAAAAGGAAGGTAATTTGGGAAATCAGGAAGTTCTCTGATGACTGGACAACTGTAGCTGAAGTGATCAGGGAGAGGAAGGTTCTTGATATGACATCTGGAACAAGGAAAGCAGATAAGGAGACTTGGTGGTGCATAAAGAAGTTCAGAAGTGAGTTAAGGAAAAGTGGGACTGAGAGAAAAGAAGAGAACAGACAGAAGTACAGAGAAATGCAGCACAAGGTGAAGAAATGTGTGATGAAATGAGAGAAACAGTAAGTTTACAGGGAGCAGAAGTGAAGCAGGTGGAGGACTTTAAGTTCTGGGGTCAACAGTTCAGGATGTGTGGGAAAAAGGTGTGTGCAAACAGGTGGGAAATGGTGGAAGGAGGTTTTAGGTGTGATATGAAATGAAAAACAATGAAAGGAAAGGTGTACAAGACGGTGGTGAAAGGAGCCATGTTGTTGGTTTAGAGACTCTGAGAAACAGACAAGAGGCAGAGCTGGAGGTAGCAGAGATAAATATGTTGAGGTTCTCTTTGGGAGCGACCAGGATGGATAGGATGAATCCATCAGAGAAATAGATGTTTTGGAGATCAAGGAAGCAGATTGAGATGGTTTGGACACATTGAGAGGGGCAATGGTCATGTTAAGGCTAAAGTTGGAGCTACAAGGAAGGAACCCTGGGGGAAGATCATAGAGGAGGTTCGTGGATCTGGTTAAGAAGGACACGAGGGTGGTTGGTGTGACTAAGAAGGATGAAGAGGAGAGGGTTAGATGGAGGCAGATGGTTTTGCTGTGGCAACCTCAGAAAGGTAGAGCAGCCAAAAGACAAAGAAAAAAACGAAAAATGATTTTTTTTCTTATTTAAACTCAATTTTTCCTTCTTATTTGAAACATTTAGAATAATCCAGTCTTTTCACACTAAATGCTAGTTTTATTAAACGTAAGTCTGAGCTTTGTTTATTCTTTTGTTTCTCCTAAGTGCATTTGTTGCTGGAAATGTCTCAGTTTAGTAACCATTCCCCTGAGACTAATCCCTGTGAGCTTCAGAAAGACACTGAACATGGGATTAAATGATGTTAAGATGGGAGAGACCTGCTGATTCCCTCTCTGATGCTTTTCGTGTGTGTGTGTGTGTGTGTGTGTGTGTGTGTGTGTTGCCTGGGACACTGTTGTAATTAGTAAACAACCTTCAACTCTGCAGCCCTTGGGATTTCAGAGACTGGAATGAGGAGAGTCATCCATCTTAGCTCACCCCCCTTCCAAATTGCAGAAAGGTGGGGGGTTTGAGTGGGATTAACTAAAACTGAGGATCTGATCTCTGCTGAGTCAGCTCTCATGTGTGCAAAAAAAGATTTTCAAAGCTGTTTAATCCTGAGCTGATATTTCTGTCACACACACAAGATAGACGTAGGTCTGTTAAAATGACGACTTAGTTCAGCTTGAACATGAGAATTAGAGCAAGATCAACTAAATGTAAGTATTTGAGGTAATTAATTAAATTTTTCCTAAAAACCCATCACACCTCGATCATGATCTATTTTAAAAGCAATCCCAGTGGTCTTTTAATAATGATTATGCTAGGGTGATTTTTAAGAAAAATTGAGGGAGAAAGTGTAATTTCCTAGAAAATAGTGTATGCAGAGTGCCAGTAGTTAATTAAAAACTTGCCTCAAAGTTTTAAGCGGGATCGCAGGTACAGAGCAACCCCGCTCCCCCTTCCCCTCCCCGTTGCTGGGAGCTCAGAGCAGGGAGCGTGTGGCCCGTCCATTGTATTTCCTATGCCTCAAATACGCTCTTTTTTTAAAAGGCATTTTTTTCGACTACTACATATTTACAACAATTCGAATAAAGAAATATGCAAAAATGCTGTTTTGAGCCGAATTTTCTTTGTATACACCCTTCATTATCAGAAAAATGCCACAAGAACATGTTAAAAACACCAAAAAGCACAACTTTCATCGCAGCGGGTCATTCAGAGCAGCATTGAGTCATTGCAGTTTTTGTGACAGAACCTGTTTTACGTCTTTTTTTGGAAGGTTTCAGGAAGTCAACTGATGTGAAAAAGGTCCAGATACTGAGAGGCTCCTCACATGTCGCTGATTCTAAAGAGTTAAAGCTGCCACCTGAGAGTAGACGAGCTGTAAACTGTACTGAAGGTTACGTCCTCTGGAGCGGCTACAGTCACCTCGGCTTCAGCTGGGGGGGTGTTGAACATAATGACCACAGCTGACAGGTGCTGAGGGACCGGTGACCTTCCACCCAACTGCAAAGCATCAGCCCAACAAACCAATTACAAGAGAAACCCACGCATTCAAAGATGATTGCAAAGTACTGCATTCATTTCAGCGCCCAAAAAGGTGGAGGGAATGTGAGAGGTGGGTTAAGATTACTACACCTCCTGTCTGGCCTTAAAGCTGATTAAAGCCTGAAGCTTTGTCACTGGTGTGTTGTCTGAAACCATTCGGTCCTGCTGGAAGAAAATTTGCAGAACTAGGAGTATTTGGTAATGAGATCAAGAGGCTTTTTTTCAAATCTGCTGAGTCTGGTCCTTGAGTTAAGAGTCGCCTTTGGGTTTAGTGAACACGCGCAAGCCCTGCAGTGAGTGATACCGCTGAATGTGTGAGTGGCCAGACACATATCGGAGGTGATGCTGCTGCTGCTGCTGCTGGATCTGGCGTGCCCAGATTGCTAGTTTTAATCCAAACATATTCCAGTCAGAAAATGATAAATAATTTAAAACCTGTCAGCCAAGTTCAGTCTGCATTCCCACGTCAAAGCCCCTCTTTCTGCAGCACACCTTTTAGATTACGATGTTGTACTCGAGCGCTCAGCACTGTGCTTGTTTCTGCGCCTCACGCCTGCTGCCACACGGCTCGCCAGAAAGCTATCCCGCCTCCAATGTAGGCTCTGAATTAATTCCCACTTGGTGGGAATTTAGCATGATCTCTCCCAAAGGAAAGCTCAGTAGGAGTGCAAGTGCAATTAGGTCACAGCCCAGGCAATAAACATTAATGTTATCCATGATATGCATGACTAAAGCTCTCTGTGTCAGCATGTGAGGGTCTGGAAGGTAAAAAGAAATCTGCAGAGTGGCTGCATTCCTGCCTTATTTACTGTAAATTGTTAAAATGTTCTCTAAAGAAAACAACACAAAGACAAATGTTTTTTGCATTAGTTTAGAATATATTAAAGAACAATCTGAAGTTTAAAGGAGGGCTTTTTGCATCTGTACGGTCCTAAATTGCTTTTTGTTTACACTGAAGCCCAACCTCATCCTCTTGGTGACCGGGGACAGATGAGAAGCTACAGTTACGGTTGGAGCCAACTCAATCTGCTCAAGGCTGCATGGAGGTGGAGCCTTTACTCCAGCTTACATTAGAGGGGCATCGTCCCCAATCCATCATAGACTCACACAGTGTGACAAACAATCATGCACACACACTCCTAATTTAATGCAGATTCCATTCAAACCCAAAAATATCGCTCCAGAGGAAAATTTTAAAAGAAGTTATTTGGGCTTTTTGAGGAAACTGGAGCACATGAAGAAAAAGCAAGCAAAAGTTTCACTGCAGACAAGCTTTTTAGTTTTGCACCTATGAAAACTTTTTACATCCATCAAGCAAGCAACAAAAAAAGGCTTAAGCTTAAAAAAAAATCCCTCTAAGAAGCGTAATTTTTATGTCTAATAATCTATTCAATTTACATTTAAAAGCAAACTTTACACACTGTGTCATTTTCTAAGACATAGTCACTTCTGAAGTTGTGGGCGGGACTGTTGGCAGGGAGCAAGCCCGCCACCCTTTCCCGTGACCCAGATGTGAATAAATCAAGTTGTCTACCAGTGGATGCATCAGAATGAATTGGATTGAATCTGATTTGCAACAATTCAAAAAAAAGAAATAATCAGATATGCAATTTTAAATAAAGTTTCTTAGTATACCATCACTAGATTAATGCCACAAGAACGTGTTAATTCCGAAAGCATGATTTTCATTGTTGTGGATCTTTAATGATTAAGTACAATTAATTGGAAATTAAAACCTTGTAAATGTAGTAACTCTGGCTAAAATCACATAGGAGAACCATTAACATTCTCTATTTAATGCTCAAACAGGCCACCGCAGTAATTCATGAGAAGGAAAACTTGTAGCTGTGAGCCCTTTGGAAGCCGCTGTTCTATTAACATTGTTGTTTCTGCAGTGCACCTCTACCCTACTCATTAAAACTGCAGGATTTCTTTCAGCTATTTAAGGCATCAACATGTGATTTTTTTTTTTTTTATGAGACTAACTTCCCTCAGTAATAAGTTGAGTCCTTCAGAGTGATGACCTGCAGTCGATGCTCAGGGACAACCGTACCCTCAGGTCTATCTCATGAGGAGCAGAGATCTGACCTTAATCTCAATTTGGGGTCTCCTGCTATGCTGGGAATTAAATCAGACCTATCCCCTAGTTTGCTTGTGTGTGTACGTGTGTGCATGTGCCAGTAAGTGTATATGTGGTGGGGGCAACACCATATGGCCACACTGATCATTAGGGAGGCTGCCTTAGGCAAAAACCACTGTAGCTACTCCTTTTACACACATTTACACACACTCCCGTTTACACACGTGCACTGAGCGGCTCGGCGAGTGTCACGATGGATCCCGCCTAAAGGCTGTGATGGACCGGTGCACTTAAGTTTCTCCTCACACACACACACACACACGGACATGCACTACCCAGTGTCGTAATGAAGGTCCTCCACGTCTCCACAGATGGTGTTTGTCTCCTAAAGTCTCCTTGGTGCTGAAAAAATGGGAGAGCAAGCTGGATGCAAGCAGACCTGCCTCTGGGCTATGGGCATGCATCTGTGTGTGCACAAATGCATGTGTGCTCATGTTGTGTTGATGTATGTATGCGTTTGCATCTTTTTACTTCTTGAAGAAAGAAGAGCAGTGGGGAAACAGACAAAAGCAAAGGATGAATCAAATAGAGAAAAGGACAGGAAAAGTCTGCAAATACAATGGAATTATGATGCTCTGGAGGGGGTTAAAAGAATATTTAGAATTTAGTATTGGAAATAAATATTCATTTAAAATGAAAAATATAAAATGCCAAAAAAGCAGGACCCCTAAATAAGTAAAAAAATTCTTAAGATTCTTTGAAAATTTTTCTCTAGAGAAGCAAAAAAATCTACCAATGTGGTAAGAAAAGTGGTCTTTCCAAGAATTCTTATTCTAAGAACAAGAAAAACTTCTTGATATGATTATTTTTCTTACAAGACAGAAAATTTGACATTTTTTCTTGACGCAAGGGTCTTTTTATTTTTTTGAAGATTAAGGTTTTGCCGTGTAAAGTCTAACATATGTACATCCAGTGTCGCTTAAGGATAATAATAGTACCTTGTGAATAATAAAAGTATAATTGCACTTATATTTCCAAACATAATGTACTTGTGTAATAGAATCGAATAAATGGATATTGTACTTTTTCGGAACAATACAAGACAAAGTAACTGAGAGATGTTTGGAGACCCAGCTAAAAGATGGAAAAAATGGACTAAAATTTAAAGTAATGACGAACAACACAAAATTGGCAAAAAAAGAAAACTGTAGGGTAGATAATATAATACAATATTTAAAATGTATAGTTAGCAACAAAACGAGTTAAGTTAATGGAAGGAAGGAAAGTTACAATCATATATTTTTTTAAAGACCACTATATATCGTTGGAGAGACAAAAACATAGTTCTGAATTAATGTTCAGTTTAAGTTTTCTGGTTCGTCTCTAGGAAATCATTTTAAGCATATGTGATGTTTTTTTAGGCAACTGAATAACACTGAATAACACCTCTGTTTGCAACTGAGCGTCTGCGAGGCAGGAAGATACAGGAAGTGTGGACGGGAGAGTGTCTAATGAGTCCCACTGTGAGGGAAATGCATGGATTTCTCCTCTCATGTCTGGCATTTGTTGTTGCTGTCTACTCGGTTTGTGTGTTCTTGAATGCATGTTGTCCCTGCTGCCAGTCAAAATTTGGATACATACTGTACAAGTCCTTAGTTTCTATGTACAGTTTTTCTCCAATAACATTTTTTAAAATTCTTTCACAGTAAAAGCACTGATAAACAAGTCTGGATAAATTAGTAGTGCTGTTCTTCTGCCTGAGGTGCTCTGGGTTACAAGAAAGACCTGCGTGTTGGTAGAACTGTAATATATTTTCTATCAGAACTTGCATATTTATTTTAACTGCAGCTCTGGTATTTCAAACAAGAAATGGTGTTAAAATATTGGTAGATATTTTCAGCTGAGCAGTTCTTTCTCTTAATTTGGTTATCCTAATTTCCTTTTAAAACTGTCTATTAGCATTTCAAGATCACAAATAGAAACGCGTGTATAACACACACTCCCGTTTACACACGTATAAACTGTTCTTTTTTCCAGGCGCCAACGCCAAACTGCGCTACCAGATCACCTCGGGAAACACCATGGGGACATTTGACGTGGAACCTGAAGTGGGAACCATCTTTGTGGCCCAGCCTCTTGATTATGAGATGGAGCAGCGGTATGAGCTCCGACTGGTGGCCTCCGATGGAAAGTGGGAGAACGAGACTCAGGTGCTGGTTCACGTGGTCAACCGTAACGACGAGGCGCCTGTCTTCAGTCAGACTGAGTACCATGCAGCTGTGACGGAGGAACTCACCCAGCTTCCTGTTTTCATTTTAGAGGTCTGTGATTGGTTCATGTTGTACAAATGTTTCACCTTCAATGCATTCAGACTAAATTGAAACTGCGGCAGGAAACAATTGTGGATGTGACTTCGTTTTCTGTAGGTGTGGCTTTAACTAAATAATTCAAATTAATATTTTCACTTTTTTTAAGAATGAGTACTGTAGTAAAGTTGATGCAACCTGGATGAAGACTGTTAGATGCAGGTCTTTCCTCTCATATCCCAGACGAAAAAAATGGAAGAACCTTGTCCATTGGCTCTGTAGTTTTTTGTTGCAAGGTCACTGCCATCTTGACAGACTGTGACACCCCTAAAGCCTCAACCTTAAGATAGATGAGCCAAATAGTTGTTCTAGGATAGAGGATTACACCATCAACTGTACATAACTACATAAAAACATGTCAGCTTGTGCTTAAATTTCCAATTAAATGATAAGGTACTTAAAAAAAATCCCCTATCTTGTAGCAGTCATAAGTCACCAATAGCAAAAGCTCAAAAAGGTTTTGAAACTATGTGCAAAAATATTTATTTCCACTTCGAAGGTGGATGTTTTACTATTAAATTAAATGCAGGCTGACTCGAGTAAAACACCACCGGACATTATTTGGATCAACTTACTTGGCTCCAGTTACTTTTAACTTGACACCAGTCTCCAATGAATAAATCCTATGAGTTTATTCTGCCCTCAACTGCTACTGCATGAAAAATGTTCTCTGTTGTTTAGTAAGTCCATTTCCTCCAACGCCTTACCTGAACTAGTTCACCCTTTTGTCCAACAAAAAGCAAACAAACACAAAAACTACATTTAGAATAAAAATACTACATTTTAGACACAAATACTAAAACACGAATACCTACATTTGATTATGAAAGGTTGGTTTTCTTCCAATTGCATGCTGGGATACAATTCACCCTCACTTTAACCCTATGTGGTGGTACACTTAAAGGAATGATTAGATAGATTGACAAAATGTTTTTATTAAATTCTTTTTAGCCATTGCCACTAATCAACTTTTCTCCTATTCCGGTAGAAACCAGTAAAAATGTAAGACAAAAAGCTAGAACTCTCACCAATGTTTGTGTAAGCAATATGTGAAAATCTATTAGGTTTACTGCAGAAAAATCTCATGCTGTTGGTTACGCTCTGCAGGGGAACTAGCCTGGAGCAACACCTTAGTCGACATCTGATCTCTATATACAAACACAACACACATTTTTAACACAGTCACAGCTAAAGGAGGCCCTCAGGTTTATGGTAACTGAACCCTCTTAAAACAAAGTGTCCAGTGTTTAAAAAGTTGCCTCTAAAAAGTCTGAGTTGACCCCTTTCTTCTGTGGCTTTCGTTCCTCTTTTGTCACACCTATCCCCTGTAATTCATAGTAATTTAAATATGACGCCACGCCTAATCAGATTAAGAATGTGGAGGTGCATCTAGAAGGGCAAGAAAGGGGAATGTGTCACCTAGTCCTCAACCTGGGCCTGCCTCCCATCGCTCTCTGAAATTGATTTGCTGCGCATCCGTTTCTTCTCTAAAGCTTCCAATAGTTTTTTTTTCCCCTCTCACCTCCCCACTGCATGCAGCTCCCAGCCCCATATACTAATACAATTCAGCAGATAGTGAACAGAGGAGGAAATCCAATTTGAAATGAATATTTCTTGACTTCACCTGTGCGACAGCATCCTCTGTGGTGCCACTACCACTCATCTTTAATGCTGTGTGCCTGCATTACATTGTCAGGAGATGCAGGGAGTCAACATTTGGGAGGTGGCTGTGGAGGGGAAGGGGGGAAACTTCAAAGGTTTCTGTAAACAAACCCTCTGGTGAGAAGAAAGGGTAAAAGTGTACTTTCTCTTCCTTTTGTCGGAGTCTATTAACTTTTAATTGCATTGTGTGTCTCGGTGAAAGATGTGAGCTCGTCTCAGTGGTGCTGCTCTTGTCCCCTCGTTCAGAGAGATAGCAAAAAGGCAGGTTAATTAAGCAGAAGGACAAAGCTACAGAGAATTATTTATTCCTTTGCCGAGGAGTGTGTGTGTGTGTGTGTGTGTGTGTGTGTGTGTGTGCGCAGGGGCAGCTACTGCAACCAGTTCCCTGGTGTGTGCCCTAGTTGCTGGGCTTGACACTTTTCACAGAAAAATAGCTATTCAGCTGTTTAGATAGGGTGAGACAGAACAACAGCAAAAAGAAATTGTTTCTTTCCAAGAAAACAAATGCTACTGACGTGTCGTGAATTGTTTACATCTCACCTTCGACCAGCTTAGAACAAAATAGTGATGACTATTTTTACCTACAAAGAAAATGTGTTTTGTTCCAGTTCGTCTAACGAAAGACAGCCAAATACTATAGGAAATTAAAGACCCACTCTAACGAAAATTGTCTATTTGGTATTTCTAACATGATTTTGTGGCATTTTTTCTGATGGAGGATATATGTAAAGAAAATTAAGATTAAAATTGATTTTCTGAGTATTTCTTTATTCAAATCACGGTGAATCCGCAGCAGATGAAAAACTGTTGTTTGAAAGAGCATGTAGTTGTTACGCTTAAACTACAATTAGCAGGCTACAAGCTCCCTGCTCCACTTCACTGAAGCATCAACTTGTAGACAGTAGATCCGTGTCCATGTCAGAGCTGACATCTGGCTCAAAACTGTACAGCTGGATAGCTCCAATATTGTTCACCATTTTTGTTGCATTGCTAATGTTAGCTTGGGGTTGTGAGGGGCTGTAAGCCAGCAGTAGAGAGTATAAACAGAGGCATGATGGGAAATAAACACGACCTTACTCCTCCCAGCTGTTCCACCAATAATTCAGAGGCAAATTTCCTCTTTAAAGGTTGGTATTGTAAATAGTATTGTGCAATGCTATGCTACCCTCACACAAGTGAAAAACCAATTATCTGTCTTGATTCCAGGTGGTGTAATTATGAGAAATCCTTGAGTCTAAACACAAAACCCCCCCAAAAAATTTCTTGTTAGGAGTACATGGTAAAACGTTCTCATTTTTGCAGGTTTCAGCCACAGATCCAGATCAAGAAGCTGACCAGACTGCCATTCGCTATTCTCTCCATGGCCAAGGAGCGGGTGGTGAGTTCACCATTGACGAACACACTGGAAGAATCTATGCTCAGCGTCGCCTGGACCGTGAAGAGCGCCCTGCATGGAGGTTCCTCGTCCTCGCCACTGACGAAGGAGGAGCGGGGCTGACGGGATTCGCTGATGTGCTTCTAGAAGTCAGAGACATCAACGACAATGCGCCTTTCTTTCCATGCCCAGCTCTGGAAATTGATGGATGTTTTGTTGGTCAAGTTGCTGAAAACTCACCAGCAGAGACCTCCATCATGGAGATGCGTGCAACAGACCTGGACGACCCCAATGAGGGCAGGAATGCCATGCTCACCTACAGCATCATCAAGAACATTCGTAATGAAATCAATCTCAACCTCTTCTCTATCAACACCACCACGGGAACCATCAACACAGTGCTGAGCTCTTTAGACCGGGAGGTGCAGGACAAATATATGGTGGTGGTGGAGGCCCGTGATGGGGGAGGTTTGTCAGGGACAGGGACAGCCACCATCATGGTTCTTGATGTCAATGACCACCCACCCATTTTTACTGAGAGGGTCTACTCTGCTAAGGTGAGTCTCCCTTCCTAAAATATATCTGGTTCTCAATATTATCATCAATGTTAAAAAAAAAAGTATTTCTCTTTATGTCTTTCAGGTGACTGAGGACCTGGAGGTCAACAGCGAAATTCTTGTAGTTTCTGCTACAGATGGAGATCGGGGTGAAAACGCAGTCGTAACCTTCAGCATTGTTGGTGGTGACCAAGACAGAAAGTTTTTTATAGAGACAGACAAAATAAATCGACGTGGGGTGATAAAACTGAAGAAAAAGGTGGACTTTGAAAAACCTCAGGAGAGGACTTTCAATCTGACCCTGAAGGCTGAAGATAATGACTTTTTTAGTCTGGCCCACTGTCTCATTCAAGTGGAGGACTCTAATGACCATGCTCCTGTCTTCTTCCCTCAGTTCTATGAATCCCCCGCCATGTCAGAAGATGTCCCTGTGGGGACAATCGTTGCTCAGGTTACAGCATCCGATCTAGACTCAGGACAAAATGGGCGTTTTTCTTACAGTATTTCAAAGGACTCAGACCCATACAACCAGTTCCTGGTGGACCAGTCTGGATGGGTGGTTGTGGCCAATTCCCTGGACAGAGAGAAAATCTCTCAACACAAGATTATGGTTCTCGCCACAGATGCTGGTCATCCGCCCCTGACGGGCACTGCAATCGTCATGGTTACAGTACTTGACGTTAACGACAATGGCCCTGAGTTTGAAGCCCCCTATAAGCCTGTTGTTTGGGAGAACACTCCGGCACCCCAGGCGGTGCGAATGAATGAAACATCCTTCCTTCTTCACATCACTGACCGTGACACCTCCACCAACGGTAGTCCTTTCTCAGTGCGGCTCCTCATGCTCACATCTGATGCCACCAACTTCAATCTGACAGACTTTCGGAATGGCAGCGCCGCTATCACCGCCCTTCGAACATTTGATCGAGAGCGCCAGAAAGAGTACCGACTCCCAGTTCTCATGATTGACAGCGGCTCTCCTCCAATGAGCTCAACCAGCACACTGACGGTTGTCATTGGTGACAGAAACGACCACCCCCACTCACCCGGGCACATTCACTTCATTGTCTACAGTTTTGAAGGTAGGTGTGGGTGTGTATTGCTTCAGGTCTCAAATTTTACAAACTAAGTCAACATGTTGCATTGGTGACATTTACCAAATCTTTAGCATCATATACATCTGTCTGTCTGGTATGCACATGTCAAGTAGCAGTGTTTGATTGGTCAACATTTGGGTCTGTTTAAATCTTTTTTAAATTTGTGTCTCTGAGGCCCTTGGCTGAGGCAAAAACTGAGAAGGGTAGAACTTTGGTTAATCCAGCAACATTTTCTGGAGAAATAAATGTGTTTGTTCATCAGTTGCTAAGAAAAGAAGCATGCCTTACATATTACACTTGATATGACCTTTTTTTAAAATAAGTGGTGCCTAAGGTGGTAGATTTTTTTCATATTCATGATATGCACTTGGAATTTGTTTATAAGAATGAGAAAACTTTTGATTTAGTCATTGATGTTATTTTTGTTGATAAGGAAACACAAAACACATATTTAACAAGTAAAATATGTCAAAATCACAAACTTGAAGCTGAAAAAGGCTTCTACCAAACAACAACACGAGAAAAGTGAGACATGATGGGATTTTTAATAGAAATTAGGTGATAACATATAAACTGAGATGCAGCAACTATACAAGCAGCAGCAGAATACCTGAGACCAGCTATAAAATGTGTGCATTTATGAGCAAGGTGGAATTATTCAGCTGTAAAGCATATAAATCTGAAGGGGTATTTAAGAAGTGTCCAAGCAGGGCTAAGCTGAAAATAGGCTTTTACTGATTTGTATTACTCTTGTTTGTCACAGTTACCAGAGAAAAAAATATATCTTGAAATATAAACTGAAGTAAAATTTGGTGTGAGTTACTTGTACAACTTTTTTAACCCTTTCAGAAGTATGAATTTGCATTATTTACGAATCATTTCTGAGCTTCAAGGTGAAACATGGCATTTTCTGTTGGAATGGCAGAGGCAGCTGAGCTGCTTTCCTTGAAGCCAACCTTTTGATAGTTGCACAACATAGCATTTGTCATTCCCTCATAATAGACTGTCCCAGTTGATCTTCAGACTATTTGATCACAGATGGCCTGGCTAACCTTCAGCTTGTTTGGTGCTCTTCCACCACCTCTCGAGCGCTGCATGTTCATGTTGTAAGGATTGTACTTGTCACAGTTGACTGCTCAAAGCCTCTCGCTGCAGCTCACATCACTTATTTAGTGTTTCATACCATCTGTCAGCCTGCTGTAATTTGATGAAAAACTAAAGTTTTCTGTAATGTATTTCTGTGTATTCCCTCTCTGGGGTCTTTTCGCATGAAGTGCATTAACATTTTAATGTGAATCTGTCCAGAACCTCGAGAGCATGCACTCAAGAAAACAATTAACTCCAGCTTAACTCCAAACTTTGGTGGGCACACAAACATTTTGAAAAAGCCACCGATTTCACAACTAAAGAGATTACAACACTGTTTGGGGTTTTTGGGGAAGAGGGGAGAGCCACAGAACAAGTACTTGTTTGTATGCCTACCTCCCTCATGGGCAAAACGCAAACTTGCATCTCAAAAAGCTGCAGCTTGAAGTCTTATCTCCTTAACAAAGCTTTCACTTGTTTCCCTTCACTCTTAGTGTTGAGGTTTTACCATACCATGGGAGATTTTTTTTGCCTCCATAACTAATTACACCAGCTAATGCCCTTTTTATTTTTGTCTTTGATGTTCCACCTCCTGACAGGTATTCTCCCAGTGACACCACTCGGACAAATTCAGTCTCCTGACCTTGATGACTGGAGTGAGAAAGTGTTTCGCTTTGAAGGCAAAGCTAACAGGTACTCCAGTCGTATCTGGTGAAACGTTGACCAGGTTGAAGAGGTGACATATGGATGTGAAACCAGAAATAGTCGAGTAATCGTTAATAGAAAGAAATTAGGAAGTATCAAGAACAAAGAGAGCAAGGAAACGAAATATGACTTATGTAAACAACAATGTAAAGATCATGGATGGGATATAGAGGCAGAACATTGGGTACTGTAAATCCTTACTATATTGAGCCTGTTGCTCCATTGAGACCATTGACTGCATATGGGAACTGGATAAGTGGCTCCTCCCCGCTGGTGTTCCAAACAGGAAGTACCCACTAAAGACAAAATGCCAGTGAGAAATAAATAGCTATTACTCAATCATTTTTATTTGTCAGAATAAGCATTCTTGCTCTTTAGTGCAAGTTTTTCAAGTTATGAACTGACCAATCAGATGTGTCGATAAAAGTAGGTACAGCAAAAAAATAGCCCAAAACAATTGACAAGTACTGCAATAAATACAGTCATATATGGTTCTTGTACATATTCCACCTTGAAGGTGACCAAATACAGGATCTGTACACTCTGAAGTCGGCAATTCTACTAGAGACTTTAAATCTTAAATTCCTTTAAATGCAAAACACTACAATACCCGCAGATTATGACAAATATATCTTTTGAAGCTCAACATGTCCCTTAATTGAGAGGTTAACCACAGGTTGCCTGTAGTGCCGCATCTCTCAATGGAAATTTTGCTCTTTTTTGATTCTGGATCCTCTGACTAATTTACCTGTAGCTTCTCTTTATTGGTTATGGGATACTGTTAATTAAGAAATGTGCAAAATTCTGTTTGTTCTGTTTTTAATTTTGAAAAGTGGTCTGAAAGAAGTGATCCCGATCTGAAAATTAAAAGAAGAACTAAGAAAAGAAACAGGAAGAAGAGGTATAACAGACACAAGTAAAATACTGATTAAAATATGAAAACTTTTATTTTTAATTTCACCAAACTGCAGCTTAATTAAAAATATATAATAATTAAATAAAAATAAAAATAATTAAATTAAAATTAAAATTAAAATTAAAATTAAAATAATTAAAAATATGAAACTCAAATAAAAATAAATAAATACAGAGAAAAATTACGCTTGATAAAAACTGGCAAATTAGTCAAATTTAGGCTTTTGTTTTGGTAAAAATCACAGAGAAAATTAAGATGCTTAACTAAGCTACATGTGATAAGAATACGCAGACTGCTGCTGAGACAACTGTCAGGAGGGTTTGAAACCAGAGAAAGGCAGATGTTAAACAGATTTATGGTGTGTCAGAACTTACGCAGCAAAGATTTCCTTTAAAGTTTCCCTTTTGTGTGACGCACAGCAGGAGAAGCAAAAAAAAACGGAAAAAATAGGAGACAAATCAAAAGTGCATGGGAACTGACAAATTTCAAGTAGAAGAGAAACAGTACAAAGGTGTGACGGAGAAAAAAAGAGGAGAAATAAAACTGGGACAGAGAAACAGGCAGTTTGAAGGAAGAAACAAAGAAAGAATGAAAGAGAATAGAAAGCGTCAAGGATGGAGAGATGGAAGAGGGGTTCCGACTTGTCAGGAACTGTGCTATTAATACTTCATAACCAGCGGTATTGAAAATTCCCAGTGAAGCGCGGCAAGGGCGCACTCATTTTGTTTGATGAGGTGAAGCTTCATGCGGACGCATTGAAAGGCAAGCCTGATTGCGCTCCCTGCCACCTTTTCTTCTAACGAGATACCTACAAGGAGGAACGACAAGACGACAAGAAAAGTCGTGAACAAAGGAACCACCTGGGAGAGAATTATCATACACATCCGTGAGCCGCGGCTTGTCATCACTGCATCCAGCAGATAGCAATTTGTTCTCAGAATGGATTAGGTTTAGGCTGAAGAGTCTTTACATATAGAAAAGATAAAACCCAGAGGAAAATAGGAAGGAGTTCAGAGGAAAAAGCCCCAGTTGGCCAATCATAACATGTCATATCACAGGAAGTGAATTTAAACAGCCCATAAACACAAAAGTGCACCATCACCAGCTGAATATGTTTGACTTGTTTTCCTGAAATCTTTAAATAAAGCAGAAGTTGCCATGTCTTTTCCACCAGTTTGATTCCAAACTCTCTTGACCTCATCTTAGAAACAGTTAATTAATCCGCCTGGGCCGAGCGCTGAAGGTTGTCTCCGTGTGAGGAGGTTAACCAGCTTCATCGCCCTCCGGCGGGTAATCTGGTTCATCTTTTACAGAGGGCCAATATTGTCCAGATCAAGAGTCCGACACATGGAGCCATGTTCAACAAATGACCTTCATCTGGTCTGAGAAATGTCGTATAAAGAAGACTTTACCAGATTGCAAATCACAGGAGGAAAGGAGAACCTGTCACTTTTCTAGAAACAGCAGCTGGACTTTGAATTAAAAAAAAAAAAAACACAAAAATGTCTTTCTCCGTCTTTATTTTTCCTTCTTACTTTCTGTAAAAAAAAAAAAAAATCTACAAAACAAAACATGCAATCCCTGAAACAGGTCTGAAATAGGATGAATTGTCTTCATTTTTCGCTTTATTTGAGCATAAATCTCTGCAACCATCATCGATGAAAAATGTGACTTTTTGTCATTGTTACTTTTAAGAAACGGCAGTTTTCTGCAGTTATTTCTGCATAAATAAGTTTTCATACTATTTGCTTCCTCTTTTTGCTTTGGATCCATTACTTAACCTACTGTATAATGCATTTTTCCATTTGCTGAATCTTCATAACAGATGGATTGATTGCAAAAGTATTTTTAAGTATGTTACTTGAAATACCGTATTCATCTACATTTCTTTGCGTATTTTCTGTAGTTTACCATCTGATTCATCAGTAAATTAGATCTTGAATGACATTTCTGTTGTTTCTTTAGGTTTTTCAATCTGAACCAGAGCTCAGGTCAGCTCAGCATCAAAGAAGGAACTCCTCCTGGTTCGTATCAGCTTCAGGTGCAGGTGTTTGACCACACCTGGCCCGACGTCACTTCTACTGCTCAGGTGGACGTGACAGAGCTGTACCAGGATGCTCTGCAGCACGCTGCCTCCATCCGCCTGAACAGTGAGTCCTAAAGCAATTTCATCAGGATACCTTTTTAGTCGAAAACTGCCAAAACTGCATGAACAATTTTCAACATGTTAACATAAAATGCAAATTTTCACCCCCCCCCCCCAAGGCCAAGGTGATGATGCACCTGTGCACCTACAGGGTCACAGGCGTTCAGTCTCTTCCTTCCTCTTCTCTTTGTGCTTAAGTCATCTTTTCTATCCAAATGTCACCTATTTTTATTGCTGCATAAATTCACTGGAGATGCAGAAGAGAAGCCGAATGTAAAAGCAGCATTATCTTAAAATAGTATTACTCAAGGGAGAGTAAAAAGAAGTCATCCAGTCAGTAACTTGACAAAGACTTACGAATCTCTCAGGGTTTAACCAATAGTTTTAATGTATTTGATGTATTATTTTAAGTAAGTAATTTTAAAAGAACTAATTTTGAACTGAGGTTTTCTAAAAAAAAAATAAATAAAATAAAAAAAAGCAATGAAAAGATATATATAAAAATAAACTAATATAAAAAAAACTAGTGTAACGCTATTATTGACAACTAACTTGTTTTTCTGTTTGGTCCAAAAAATGACTCAGAAAATAAAAATGAGACAAAAATGGCATTTCTAAAAATGTTTAAAAAATAAAACTGATTAAAAAAAGGAACATTCCTTTTGTCAGCAGTGTTTTTGGCAACAAAATACTTTTTCTGATCCTTTGAATTATTGGTACAAATTTAAGAAAAGTTACCAGATGAATACAAACTAGTAAAGTAGAGTATTGTATTCTTAGGAGTACAATTACTTTAAAAGTTATTGATCTAACCGAATAAATGCTTATGTCATGTGAAATGTACCAAAGAAACTTTCTTTGTTTCCTCACAGATCTGACAGTGGAGGAGTTTTTCAGCAGCACCGGTGGTGTTGAGGAGAGCCGGTTCTTCCGTTTGAGACGCAGCTTGTCTGAAATCCTGCAGACGTTGCCAGAAAATGTTCAAATCTTCTCTGTTGCCAACGCTGGTCAGAATGGTGAGAAGGCAATCGACGTGTGGTTCGCTGCGCATGGCTCGCCGTACTATAAGGCAGAGAAACTGCACGGATACGTGGCGGCAAACAAAGCAAAGGTGAGGAGAAGTAACTGGAATTAAAAGCAATTAAACAGGTTTTCTTACATTTACACAGTTTAGGAATAAAAAAAAGAAATTATTTCAAATCTATAGATACTCATTACAGACACTACAATACAGGCAGGACACTGAAATGACAAAAATGAACTTCTAACTGTAAGATGCATTTGGTCGAATTTAAATACAGATTCCCATGCACACTGATGGACGTGTAAATGAATATTTTATAATGCATTTCAAGCATAGCTGCATTAAATATCCAAAAAAGAATTATGGGAGAGGCAAAAGTGGAATGGACGTCACAAGCACAAGCTGTAGGTGCTTGTAGTCTGCTGAGCAAAGTCATATTCACATGTCTAGCAATTCCAATGTCCATCTACTGAGGTACAGCAAGGAAAATAAACAAATAAAAAAGAGAAGAACATACTGTAACAAGTATTTGTTATTTTTAACTCGTGCTACTCTGCAGCTTGGTTTAGGGGACTAATAAACACCTCACAAAGCACAGGAGTGTGGGCAAAGATTGACTCAAAATTGTTTTTTCATTAGTTGTAAAGTATGATTTGCAACTTTCTTTAGTATAAAGAAAAAAAAAATAACTGGTTTAAAACAAAAATGTCAGCTAATTGAAAAGTCTGCACACACAAAATAAAAACAGATTATGTTGAAACTCTGGAGCCAAAAATTGAAACCCTGCCTGGGGAGTGTAAGTCACTGTGGATAAGAGTGTCAAGAGAATCACTAAGCTCCAAAAAAAGAAATGCACACAGAGACAGGAGAAACCCTGAGGGACTCTGATGAAAAGCTTTCACCCATGAAGACAAAACAAGAAAGAGGGATCCGGATGACAACCGGTGAATTTGGCAAAAGAAAGCAAATGACAGCAAAAGGGAAACTGACAGAGAAACACCAAAGTGCATAAATAACATTAGGGAAAATAGAGTAAATTCATAAATCATTGATGCAGCTAGACATCAGATCAAAGACATTTGCTGTCATTCTCTCAAACACCCTGATACTGTTCAAACACTGCACTGACTCCAGTGCTGTTAGTTTGTGCTTTATGCTACTTTCACTTGCAGTAAGTTTTCTGATGGCTTAATATTCAAAACTAACTTTAATTTGGTTCATTTATTATTTATTAGAAGTATTGTTTTGTAATTTTCTAATTCACCTCCATCTTCACTATTTAATATTACTTTATTTTTGACAAAATGGTAACAAATTTTATTATTTAAAAATACAATTTCCTCAGTTTTCTTGTACTTTGAGTTAGCGCAGCATTTTGTTCATTTGAATTCTAGTTTTGTCATGGTTGTTCGAGTTCTGCTGTTATATCTGAAAGCTTTTCTTTGTGTCTGCAACGACCTCGTGTCCAGGTGGAGGCCACGCTGGGGGTGTCCATCTCTCAAGTGGGCGTAGACGATTGTCCTCACACAGATTGCAGTCAGGCGGCGGGCTGCAGCACTGAAGCGTCTTTCGGTCATGTTCCAGTGGTCCTCAGCTCCAGTAACGTCTCACTGGTGTCGCTGTCGGCCTCTCTGACCGCTAGATGTGGCTGCAGTGGGCGAGAGGCGGTCCCCTTACCCTGCTCTGCGTACGCCTACAACCCCTGCCTAAATGGGGGCACATGTCAGGATGGGTCGCTGGGATATCGGTAAATATGTTTTTCTGTTCATAAAATGTATTCAAAGCATTTATCTTCATTTTGTCAACCACATTTTGATGTTGTTTAACCTATTTTCTTAGCTCGTTTAAGAATTGTGGTTGTTGATTAGCCTACAAAAAGAAATGCAATATACTCCACCACAGGGATGGGCAAACTGTGACCCCGGAGCCATATGCGACCTGTTTTTTAATCTAGCCTGCCAACCTGGGAAAAAACATACCATAATCCTTTTTCATGTTTTATTTTCCCTGTAATTCTACTGTTTTTCCCATAGATGGTGCACTACAAATAAGGTTTAGGTGCAAACAGTAATTCTGCATCCATGTGGTGTTGGAAAACTGGTTGTTTTTCTGTTTTTCGAGTTATTTTTCCAATCGTTCCAACACCACAAACACATCATTTCTCTTAGTCTGCATTTCTGTCCTGAGGGACATCAACTCATTGCAATTGGCACTGAAATGGGAACAAAAGCCACAGGTTTGAAATAAAATAAATAATTAATTTTCAATGAAAATTAAATCATGTACTTGTTCAGATTCTGTGTTATTTCCATCTCTTATGAGGTTGAATTATTACAAACACTCCATGCATCTGCTCCTGATTCAGCCGTTTGTGGCCCATGAGGGAGAAACCCCTGCTTTACCATGCTTTCTTATGTTTTTTGGTTACATTTAATACATTATTTTATTCTTAGTGGAACTGTTGCTCCAGAAAATATTAGGCTTTAAGTGAAGCTATTGTACTTTCTCAGGTGTAAGTGTCCACCCATGTTTGATGGTCCCACCTGCCAGCAAACCAAACGCAGTTTCGGTGGTCAGGGTTATGCCTGGTTCCCTCCCATCAAGCCTTGCTTCCAAAGCCACATCTCTCTGGAGTTTCTGGCTGAGTCGGCTAACGGGCTGCTGTTTTATAACGGACCCCTTGGCCTTCTTCAGTCTGGGGAGCAGGAAGACTTCATTGCTGTGGGTAAGTTTCTGGCAAAGTTAGACTCAAGTTGATTTAATTTAGGGGTCAACTGTAAGCTCACACAATTTCCTGATGTGCTGATTATATGCCTGGCCGCCAAATTATCTTTTGATTTGAGTATAGCATGGTACTTTATCCTCACCTCATTTAAATAGAAATATATTTTTAGGAAAAAAATGTTAAAATCCAGATATTGTGTGAAATGTTTAACAAAAAAGCAGAGGAGTTGTTATTTTTTAAAGTCCCACTCCAATGAAAATGGCATTTTTGGTGTTTTTAACACGTTTTTGTGGTATTTTTCTGACGATGTAGGACAAAGAAAATAAAGCAGAGGTGAATTTTGAATGAACTCTTGCTGCTCTGCAGAAATGTCCTAAAATGACACAGGTTTATGGATTTGTGGCTGAAAATGGCATAATCATAACTAAAAGACCATTGGGGAAACTTTTAAAATAGAATCTAAAGAGGGTTAGAGTGAATCATTAAAGATTTTACCTGGTTTACGTTTTTGGAAGCTCTTGGAGCTTCAAGACATGAGCAGAAACTGAAACTCCTGAAATGACACGACTTTTGCTAAAATAGATTTTATTTTAAGATCTGTAAGGATTGCATTATTATAAATGCCCTTTATAAGCACACAAAAAAGTGTTGATCAGTCTGCTTCTGTGAAGGCAGTTTCCCAGAGGAGGAAGCGCTTCATAAACTTTTAATGTCAGCTCCCAGCAGTCTTTATGTAGTAGGAATGGATTAGCCTGCCGATGGCCTTTCAGATGCTCCTCACATAATCTGGTAGAATTAGGGTTATGTAATTATTGAACCTGGGATGTTGTCGGATAATTGTGCTTAGAGGAAAATCAAGGATGACAGCAATATTGATGTTTCTGGAGCCTTTTTTTACTTGCATGCTCAATATCGCAGCTGTGGGATTGATTGGGTCAAAAGGACACAAACTGGCATCAGGTAGCGGATGCGGCTGGAATTGGATGATACAAACAGAGCATTGATGAAGGGGATTTCTGCAGTTGTTGATGGGATTCAGCAGCTTGCACAGCAATACAGTTGAGTGATGGTGTGGCAAGTAAAAATCGGATAAACACAAGACTGCTTTTCTCTGCCTTATACTTGGTTTAATCAAAGTGTTACCACGGAGAAAGAAGGCAGAAATTTCTCGAAAGCTCACTATTTTCTTCATTTTTTCCTTCTTTGAGATGCCAAAAATTCACTCAGTTTCAAATTTACATCAATCTCTTCCACTCATGTTAATTTTTTTTTTTTTACTATTTTTTGCAAGTAAAGTTCAATGCAACAGTTAAATGTCGTTTCCACATCCAGAGCTGAGGAACGGAGTTCCAGTTCTGAGCATAAATCACGGATCAGGAACACTGACCCTTCAGCTCCCATCCACGGCTGCAATCAATGACAGAAGATGGCATCACCTCGACATCCTCAGCGATGGAAAGGTAAGAAGGACAGAAAAAAATAGATGGATAATGATTGACAGGATTCAAAAGTGAATGACAGGATGAATAAATGCTTCTTGGTTGAGTTCATGGACAGAATAACAGAGGAACTACATCAATATTTATGTTTTTTTCTATGAAATGTTGATAAATACATTAAATGTTGAGGTTAATATGTACATAAACGCAGAATCAGCAGATAACCATACTGATCTATTGTTATTGGTATTTTATACTCATAGTAGTGTCAGGTCTTAAGAGGTGAGTGTGGCTGAATGTTTACCTAGCCTCAAACATGATGAAGCTGATGAAGAAAACAATTGAAAAGCTTGGGGCTTTGTGTGTTCAGCTTGTGCAGCTGGTTCTGGATCGGTGCGGAGGTGTGGCAGTTAACGAGTTAGAAGGAACTGGGGGGGGGACTCTGAAGATGGATGAATCTGGCTGCAGGGCTGCAGGAGAAACACCTGGGAATCAGCGGTATGATAACAAAACAAGAATAATGTCACCGCATGCGTTCCAGCTCATAAATGTTATGACCTTCAGTCCAGCAAAACCCTAATAATCTCTTTTTTTTTACTCTTTTTGAATGCCCATCACATCCCTCCTCAGATACCTAAACGTGTTCCAGCCTCTTCAGCTGGGAGGAGTCAAGGAAATGACGCCGTATCGACGTTACAAAAGCTTCATTGGTTGCATTCGCAACTTGGTGGTTGACAGTCAGGTAACACCGTACTGTGCCATTAAATGTGTCCTCAACCAAATTTATGGTTAGTTCAGTGGGTTAAAATGCAGTTTAGTCACCTAGGAATGAGAAGACTGTAGCAGACTGCTGTTCCTGAACTTAACATTTCCTCTCTGTCTGCTGTTCTTGAGCCAACATGCAGTATTAATGCCTGCAGTTCTGCAGCTGTGTTCCCACATGTATGAATCCACTCCTCCTAAATCCTGAGTGGATATTTTGAGTCGCCGTGTATCCAAACCGTACCCATGCTTAGGTACAGTTTGGTGGTGTGAGCGCAATAACCAAAGCTAAGATAACTTCACATTCTAGACTGGATTACAAACAAGAAAAAACACTTCATCCTCTGGAAAGTAAGCAGAATGCTGTGGATTAAGAACTCCAACAGCCTCCCAGAGACCCGTAAAACCTCCAGAGAAGAAGAGAACATGTTTGCTTCAGTTTGCTCTTTCATTTTACCAAAATCCCTAAACACTTGTGTCTTGAAGGTTTTTGAGGGTGTAAGATCTGATTTCCATCCCTTTAAGGATAACTGCAGCTGCGTTAATGATTGTTTTTCCCGCAGAACTCCGGCACGTAGAATTTTTGCCAAGATTTACAAAAAATATTCTGAAAAAGATGATGTATCTACAGTCAGAGGTTAAGCACAACTGCAAATATCCTGTTAGGTCAACTCAAATTTTCTCCCAAGAGGGCTCCCTGAAACCTGGACTTAATTGATGTCTGCTATGCTAGTCCATTTGCACATTTGCAAAATGGCACTGGAGAACTACAAATCCCAACATGGTTCCTACAGTAAACTGAACTCAGTCTTTTCTGCTGCTGTTTATGGTATTTGATAAATACACTTTTAAATATAAAATTTATTTAAAAAAAAAAAGAATTAATGATGTAAACACATGCTACCATTTTTATGTAAAAAGTAGATGAAGAAAATATGTTATAACTGTAAAGCTCTGGTTCAACTGTTCTTACTTACTTAATTCTGAGTTAAATGTATGTAAACAAAAAGTTTGTAAGTGAAACTTGATCCTGGTCACAACTGAGGTTTGGAGATGACCTACAAAATATATTCAAAACACACAATCTATAACATTTACATGGTTGTTAATCCATTAGAGTCCATTCTTGCTAAAACTAATCAGTGTGAATTCATGTGACAGCAGTTCAAATGGTGCTTAACTGTGTTTAAACATAATTTCATTATTGAAACTAAACGTTAAGATAGTTCGTTGTAGCTTCAGTAAAACATCAATCAATCAATCAAACTTTAATTATAAAGCACTTTTCATATAAATGCATATCACAAAGTGCTTTATATTACATGAAAAGCAAACATTCTTTTGATTATTTGAGAACCACTTTTCTGCTATAACCCTTGTGCTATCCTATGACCCCGCCCTCACATTGACGTGTTCTCCCTACCATGACAAAGGTGGATAAAGGTGAAGAGGATTTCATGTAATCCATGGACACCAGTGAAGATCACAAATCATTGAAGAAAAAAGGTTCAGAGCTCTGTCTAGTGGGTCTAGATGACCCAACTCCCAATGTGAAAGTGCCTAGGATAGCACAAGGGTTAAAAACCCACTCAGATAAAAATTGTGTTTTTCTGAAGATGGGTGACATACATAAAGGAAATTAAGATTAAAATTGCATTTCTAGAAATGCCTTTATTCAAATTGTGAATCAGGAGGAAAAAATGCAATTTAAAAAAGAGCTTATTTGGTATGTACCAATCCCGACTACTTTCTTGCAGACGTATGAATGGAAAAACACCAAAAAACGAATTGGTGAAGGGCCTTAAAAACAGCAGTTCTGCATGTCTCTGTCCCTCAGGTGTATGATCTGGAGTCTCCAGGTGAGAGTGTGGACAGTGCTGCAGGCTGCAGGCTCACAGACGGCGTGTGTGTGACAGCTGCAGGGCCTTCCTGTGGAGTCCACGCCTCCTGTCTCGCAGACTGGGGTTCCTTCAGCTGCGAGTGCCACCCAGGATACACAGGACACAAGTGCGACAGAGGTAAGTAAATTAAGAGTGTGTGTTTTTCTGGAATTACATATGGAGAACTGCTTATTTTTCACTCAGTAAACTTGAATAACGTGTTATTGTCTTCCCTCCTCCTCAGCTGTCCAGGAGTTCTCCTTCGACTCAAACAGTTTGCTGCGTTTTCAGCTCAGAGGAGGCAGCAGCTCTCGACGCACCAACGTCCAACTGCTCCTCCGAACCAGAGCGACGTCTGGCACCCTGCTCTATGTGGCATCCAAGGAAGCCAGCGAGTACATCGTCCTGGAGGTCAGTCCACCCCTAGGAGAACGTTCAGTGACCTCTGACCTCATGAAGGACCTCTGATCACCATTCAAGCAGTAGCTACACATCAAAATAGACTCTTTTTTTTTTTTATTGTCAGGCATTTATCACAAAAATAACAATTTTAAGAGAATAGTTTTTTTCCCCAACTTTTCCACTTTGCTGTTTGAAAATAAAATCACTTTTTGGCTCCTTCTGAGACAGAATTACCCAGAGATGTGTTCAGAGTTTTGTCATTCTTTTCTAATGCCGGGACTCTTTGGACTCTCAGATCAGCGAGGGTCACGTCTCGGTGCGTGCCAACCTAGGAGACGGCGCGCACACCCTCCGGATCCCAAACCATCGGGTCGACGTGGGACAGTGGGTCCTGGTCAGCCTCAGTCGCTATGACAACATGTTCACGCTGCGGTTAGAGCAGGGCGGAGGCTCACGGGAGGTCAATGCCCAACTTGGAAGTGGGAAGGAGATTGTCATTTACCCTTCTGCCCTAATGGTTGGCAATGCACCAAAAACTGATGCTAAAGACGACTTTCAGGGTGAGATCTGGACTTCGTTTTGATGTTTTTCTCACAGCTTTTGGTAAAGACAACTTAACGATGATAACCTGGATTTATTCAAATGTATTGAATCTCTTTGGTTTTCATTTTATTGAGGAGCTGAGCTTTTAAACATGTAATCAGCTTTTACCAGAAACCAAATTTGAAAATAAAGCCGCGTGGTCTTTTTGTTGCACAGGCTGTCTGCGAGATGTACGGTTCAATGGCCAAGTCCTTCCTCTGGACGGACAGAGCCGCGACCTGATATCAGTTCTGGAGAGGCGTGGTGTCACCTCTGGCTGCTCCAGTGACGCCTGCAGCAGCCAACCGTGCCGCAGCCCTCTGCGCTGCGTGGACCTGTGGAGGAGACACCAGTGCAAGTAAATGGCAGACCATCACAACACACTTTTCAATACTGGGAGAACAGTTTTGATTTAGGTGGCAATGCCGTCAACTCCCTCTCACCTCCCATAATTCCATCCTCTGCAGGTGTCCCGGCGCTCAGGTGACGGTGACAGACGACTCCGGTCAGCACCGCTGCGTGCCGTCGCCCTGCGTGTCGTCGTCCTGCCGTAATGGCGGTACCTGCCAGGCTCTCTCGCCAGACACTTTCCGGTGCCGGTGTCAAGCCGGTTTTAGGGGTCAGCACTGTGAACTGGGGCAGGTCAAAGGTCATCGACTGGCAGCCCTCAGTCCCAGCTCCATCCTGGCGATCAGCATGTGCCTGCTTTTCTTTATTGGTGAGAGCCACTGGAGATTGTATCAACCTTTAACGGTCAAGTTAAACTAAATTTAAACTTTGTAGCTTTGAAACTTTGCTTAGAAAAAACATTTAAAAAGTTCACCAAACAATAATTTTAAAGAGGAGTCAGTTTAGATCTTTATTGCATTTCTCTGAAGAAATTAATTAAGCTGAGAGAAGTTCAAAATAAACTTCCATCTAAAGCCAATTTTGCAGCTAGAGATCAAATATAATTAACCTGAAGTTGTTCTGATTCTCACCTTTTATGTTTTTCAACATGGGTTAAAAAAAGTATCAATCAGACCCGAGAGGTCAGCTTAATGCGTAAATGAACCCCAGCTCAATATGAAAAAGAAGAGCAAGGGCCAGTTGTCCAGAATGTCAGTCATGTCTGCATCGCCCTGCCTTTTGTTGTGCTCAGTGGTGTTGGTGGCAGTGACGGTTTGGAACCAGAAAGGAAGCCGAAACAAGTTCAGGAAGCGCGGAGTTTACCACATTCCTGCTGAACACGAGAGCTGGGAGGACATCAGAGAAAACATCCTCAACTACAACGAGGAAGGAGGAGGAGAACAGGACCAGGTTTGCAAACAATCAGCTCTTCTTTTATTCCGTCCGTCAATTTTTTGTTCCCACAGCAAAAACAGGCCCCTTAGAAATAAATCAAAGATTCTTACTCCATTGGCTGTTTTTCTTTGAGTGAGCAGAAAAAACTTTTAGTGGAGTAAAATTCTTATTTAAAAAAAAAAAAAAAGAGTCTCTAAGATTATTTTGCTGTTGAAAAACTTTCTTAAAAGATTAATTTTCTTGCAAGACAGAAAATAAGATTTATTTTTTTAAACCAGGGTGTTTTTGCTTTCCAAAGATTTGGTTTTTGCAGACAGTTTATCTGACCGGCGCTCTTCTAGCAACAATAATCTGTAACAATTTAGCAAACTTAAAATGACCTTTTTGATATATAGACTTGTTTTAAAAGAGCTATTCCATGTTTTAAAGCCCTATGATGTCAAACTAAATGTGTTTATTGGTTGGAGCAACCATAACTGACAAAAATATAAATAATATGTTTTTTAGTGGACACCTTCAATGTATTTTTACTTTTTTCTTTACTGTTGATACTAATCAGCAAAAGAAATTATAAAAAACAGAAAAACACATTTTTAGTCATTTCATCTGCACCCTTTTTTCTTTTCACAAATTAGAAAAAATACATAGAAAACTTTCACTTCCTTTTATGTCTTCCCAATGACATAATATGAGACAGTAAACTTATTTCTAATATTCTGTATTTGTTTAACATTTTCAACCTTTCCTCTCCTCGATATTTTTTTGTATATGACATGTTTGATTTCAAAATAAGGTTTTTTCCACTTTCAAAATACAATACCACAGAAACTGCAAGTGCTTTTCACATAAGCAAAAGAAAAGTCTAACTGCACATCTGGACTTTTTTTCTGAATGGAGTGTTTGTGTCCAACAATGACAAGCAAACCTTTGCACAAAATTGCATTTGGTAAATTTAAGTAAAATAATTGCAGTCTGTTAATGAAACCTAAGGATGAACATAAAAAAACAGGGTTTGAGTGGAAGTTTCAGTGTGGTTTGGGATGGAAACTCTCAAACCATCATGGATTCCTACATGAGAGTTTATTTGCTTTGATAAATGTATATCATGGCGTCACAATAACCCAGTGATGTGTATGCTTAGGTGGCATGCATGTTCATTTCTGCTCCCCCTCTGCAGAATGGGTATGACATCACTGAGCTGAAGCGACCGCTGTGCTCCAGCTTGTCCCAGTCGTCCTCCTGCACCACAGCCCCGCTCATCAAATCCTCTCCCGGTTCCCAGGAGGAGGTTCATCCCTCCAGTTCCTCCTGCAGCTCCGGCATCCCCTACCTCAGCATCCCACACCACCATCAGCACCACCCTCCGCACGCCAACACCACCGGCTACGGCAGCGATTCAACTTACGCCAACTACACTGCTCACACGGGCCGGGACATGGAGACAAGTGAGGCGGGGGGCTATCTCAGTGCCCCTTCTGGGTCGCGCTCCCATGTGGACTTTAAAAGCTACGTGGCACGGATTATTTGGGAGGCGGACAACGACAGCGAGGCTTTCCCGCCAGACGCCTTCCACATCTGGTGTGTGGAAGGCTCTGGGTCCTCAGCAGGAAGCCTCAGCTCTCTGGGGTCGGCAGTGTCCCACAGAAAAGTTGCTGCCGGTGACAAGGAGGAAGAAGAGGAGGAAGATGATGAAAGAGGCTTTGCTTACGACAGGCTGCTGCGGTGGGGTCCAAAATTTCAGACCCTTAGCGACATGTACGACCAGCCGCAGCTGGCTCTCAGCTACAAAGACACGGTGGCCTACATGCAAAGGAGCCACAGCCATGACCCTTTGCCTCAACACCACTAGGGGGCAGCACAACACCCAAATACACACTCCAGGATTTAACATAGGGATGCAAGGAGGTCTGAGTTCCAACATCTCATTGACTTAATTATACCTTTGAAATAAATAGTACAAATTTAATGCAGAGAAACACTAATCTCCAATGATCAACTTTAACTTTTTAAGAGTCAAAAAGGAAAATTTGAAATATTCATGAAAAAGTGAGATTTAATAAGGCTTCTGATACCTATGTGTTACGATTCAGTCACCTAATGTCATGCTGATGGCTGTTGGAGTGTAGACAAACGGTTACATTTGAAAAAGAATATGTGTTGGTAAAGCTTTAAACTAGTTTGAATGGATTCTAGTTTGTGCTGTTCATAAAGCAACCATTTATTCTCACAATCCCCTTTATTTTATTTGTTGTATTTAAGGCAAACTGGAACTGACCTCACTCCACAAATGGCACCAAAAACAAAAATCCTTACATTTCACTTTGATCAGACAACAATCTCAGTGAATCGGATCTTGTAAGAACTTCGCCGCTCTGCTCCCACATGCTGCTAAATAACAGCATCATCTTGATCTTCACAATCCTTCATGTAGAAAACAAGATCAAAGATTTGGATGTTAGAGGTTAGAGTTGCTGTTTGGAAATGTGAAGGAAGCAAAAAAAAAAAAAAAGCACAGAAATAACATGTTACTGTTTCAATAGCCAGCTTTACAAGTGAGAATGTCACCTCTATTATTTTTTGTGTGTTATTTTTATTCAGAAGGCTGTTCTTTGCTGGGTTTTTTAACCAAGCTCTTATTTTGTAAAACAAACATTTCACGGCCAACACTTTATTGTGTGAGTTGCCTTCAAATCGTGAATGAAGCAATCGGTTTAAAAGATCTCTTTAAGGACATTTTAAATGAGATTTTTTAGAACACTCCTCCTCCAATAACAAAATAATCAACTTGGACTCTTTTAATAAGGCTGCATTAGTCTCTAAATTCAGCTAAAAAGTTGATTAAAACAAGATCCTACTTGTCCTTGCACTATTGCATAACTGATCAGTTTTTGCAAGCAGATTCAAATTGAAACAGAGGATCAAATGCTGAGTTAACTACTTCATAGGAGAAAGCTGCACCTTGTAACAAACTGTATGATTTCAGATGAGAATATTTTTCTACTCCCTTTGAAGACACTTCGGTTCCTCTAGCCATTGGTTGTGTGCTTTTTGTGTGCATGACGCTATATTTTACTTATTTGTTTCTTATTTGTCATTTTTAAGGTTGAGCAGGAGTTGCACATGCAGCCTCTGTGCTATAGGGGGCAGTGTTTAAAGCAGACATTGAGAAAATATTTGTTTTTGGCTTTTTTTTGGCTTTGATAGTTAGCTCAAAAACAATGTTGAAAAAGCCTATCTGACTGTTGTATTTTAAGAAAATGAGTCTGAAAATGTTCAGTAATAATTCTAAGCTAAAACTAAAAAGTTCTAACGTCTTAAAGGTCTGATAGGTTTTTCTCAGTGGTCATTTTGTGTGAACTTTCACTGCGATACTCAATGAAGTTGGACATTTATTCACTCTTTGTGTGTTTTGTTTTATTTTATGACCTTTTCAAAGTGTGATTCGTTGATTTGTAACTGCAGACTTCATTTGTTTATTGTTTCCAGGTTACCTCTCAGCTGTTTTGTTTTTGTGGCACCGCCTGATGAATGTAGTTTTTATTCTGAGAGAGGGGTGCAAGCAAGAGTACAATCAGAATGAACATTTGTATTTAAGACTTTTTTTTTAATAAATAAACGTTTGTGCAAATCCAAAAACACAAGTCCCAGATGGAATTTATCATGAAAAACATAAAAACTCATTTTAATTCATGGAAAAAACAGTCGGACAACATCGGCACCTGAGCTTGGATCTGCTTTCGCTTTAAGGAACTCAGAGTGTGGAACAGGTTGCATTCCTCTTCTTGGACTTGACCAAAATCCAGAGAGCCCTAAACTGTGTTTCAAGCTATGCATCCAAATGGAAAAACACAGACTGTGTCTTTATGTGTGTGAAGCGGATGTTGCCTCTGCAACTTCTGCAGGGTTTTGCTGTAAATCCAGTGTTTTGAACTGCTAATAAGTGTGAGAATGTGTTGTTAAATTCAAACACGTTGTGTTTCAGTATCGCTCAGCGCTGACCAGTGTTGATCTGTATTATATGATGTACATATAAACGTTTTATAGCAGCCTGTCATGAAGATTCCTTTTGTATCTGAATTTTAATTAAAAAAATCTTTCCCCTTAAGAATGTTTGTGGTTTTTATTAACTATTTCCATTCAAGACCGTTTTACTGAAAAATATCAGGATCAGAGAAATATAGCAATATTTTGCAGTGTATTTATCTGTTTTATTTTTTTTTAACCCTTGTGCTATCTTAGATGACCCCACCCTTACTTTGCGTGTTCTCCCTACACGTGGAAAAATTTCATGTAATCCATTGAACCAGTGAAGATCATAAATCATTGAAAAAAAAAAGTTCAGCACACTGTCTAGTGGGTCTAGATGACCCAACTCCTGACGGTAAAGTGCCTGATATAGCACAAGGGCTACACTGATTTAAAAATGACGGGGCTCCGTACTAAAGTCAAATGGAATAAAACATGTAATTTAAATATAATGTGGGAAATAAATGTTTGAACTGTAAAAAATATGTGTTGCATTTTTCTGTTTTGCTTTTCCTGTGAAGGTTTTGTTGTGGGGTTAATTTCCTGCCCAATGCTGCCACTTTGTGTTCACAAGCAGATAGTTATTTGCTTCAGTTTGTTTTTTTTTTTTGGTTGCTCTGTTTTTCTAAATTTAAGGACAAATCAAACCATTTTCCTTAACTCATTAATACAAAGATGATACAGTGAGACTGTAATAAACCAAGAATCAGAAAAAACTTTTGGCCCCA
The DNA here is from genome assembly GCA_023969325.1 of Oryzias curvinotus. NCBI lineage: Eukaryota > Metazoa > Chordata > Actinopteri > Beloniformes > Adrianichthyidae > Oryzias > Oryzias curvinotus. The sequence continues at coordinate 28,803,757 of CM043721.1, forward strand.
CATTTGCAGGTAATAAAATACAATCATTTAGTACAGAAAAAAAAACTTTCGTTGACTAACAACTTTCAAAATTGTACTTCAAACATATTTTAGTGTCTTCAGACAATGATTGGATTAAAAACAAGAAACAGTGCTAGGAAATGATTTAACATAATTAAGACCCATTTGTTGTCATCAATTTGCACATATGATGCAACTAACAGAATAAAAAGATTTAAATGACGCATGTGCAAAAACATGCAAAAATTAAAAAGTTAATCCAGTTCAAATTCTATTTTTTGTAAAAAAAAAAAAAACAAAAACAAAAAAAAAACCTGTATGTGAAACTGTAAGTTTATCTTAAAACTTTAAAAACTGCAGGAAAAAAATGGATTTTAAATAAAAATGTTGTTCGCTTCAAACACGAGAATGATGTAAAAAAAAACACACGTAGATATTTATTTATTTATTTATTTTTTTCTGTTACTTTCTATCCGCGTTTCTCCTTTTTCCTTTTTATTTTGGCGTAAATTCCACATTTATTCAAAAAATGTTGTTCATTTGATGGAAGAAACATCCATCCATCCATTTATTTTGGGAACCTGCCAAGTCCCTCTTTGGGTCATAGGGTTGCTGGTGCCAACCCGGCTACTGTTAGGTGAGGGCGGGGTTCACCATGAACAGGTCACCAATCTACCAATTCAAATATGAAGTATGTATTTTGACTGTGAGTGACCAGAGAAAACCCACGCATGCACAAGGAGCTCATGCAAAGACCCAGCCGGGATTTGAGCCACTGCACCACCCTGCATGAAGGAAACTTTCTGGGGATGGGTGCCCTCAGTCCTACAACAGCGCCCCAGCAGTGCCCCACCCCCTCCTCAGCTCTGCTAAAGAGCAAACCCTGGGTTGAAGCATGTTCATTGTGGGAAACAATGAAAGGAGGTTAATGTGATCTGATGCAGCTGCTGCCGCGCTCGCATCATTGTGGCGGCTAATGCGAGCAGCAGACCATGACAGAGGAGCATGTCTGTCTGCAGAGGAAGACCGCTTCCTAGCATGGAAATGGAATCTAACTTTATTCATTTTTACCCATAAACTTCACATTTTGTGTTCTTCAAGTGTCAAATGTGTTTTTTTTTCACCCAAAGAAGCTTTTTGTTTGTCTTCAAACCTAGAGGCAGTGCATGACACGATTCCACCAATTCAATCATAGAAAACACAAAAAAAGATGCTTTTTAGGGCAACCAACCAAATCACTGTGAGACGTGTTGTATGGATTTTTACTTAAAAAAAACTAACAGTTTGAAGCTTCGGGTTTTTCTTCAAAGTGTCATCATTGTGAAATTTTCTTGTAAGGTTTGACGCCTCCTGCAGTCTCAACCCCACTCCGTGATCTAGCCCATGGTGCTGAGTGTCAATAAGCATTTGGGATGACTTAACCAGGCTTTTTGAACCCTGTCTTTAAGTCTTTAACTGAAAACTTCTCTTACTGGAGGTGAATGTAATTATTAGTTTGAGTTTTTGTCAGTCTTTACAGCTACTGATGACATTTTATTATCAAAAGGCAAGAAAACATGATGAGAGCAGACTCTCTGGCCAGAGATCTACAAAATAATGATTACCTTAAATTCTGGAAGGAGGTTAATGCTATGAATAATCGTAAAACTTCATTGCCATCCAACATTGAAGGTGTATGTGGTGCTGATAACATTGCTGATTTATGGCGCAAGCATTATTCTGACCTGCTTAATTCGGTAAAAAGTCACGCAGTTTCTATTGACAATGTGGATTTTACTGACACAATGTTATTCGTGCAAGTGAGATTCAAGATGCAATTTCAAAGATAAAAGAAGGCAAAGCATGTGGTCTTGATGACATCACAGTCGAGCATCTAAAATATTCAAGTTTTAAATTACTGCCCCTGCTGGCCATGTGTTTCACTGGCTTTCTAACCTATGGAGTCCTGCCTGATTCAATTCTCTCAGTTGTATTGATTCCCGTCATCAAAGACAAGACTGCCAGTTTAAATAGTCTGTTGAACTACCGACCGATTGCCCTTTCCAGCAACATTTCAAAAATTTTAGAATATGTTTTATTGACTAGACTTGAAGTGCATCTTTTAACAAGTGAGAACCAATTTGGTTTTAAAAAAAGCCTCGGCACTGATATGTGTATCTACGCGTTACACGAAATAGTTGGGAAATACCTGCATCTGAATACAACTGTGTTTTTGAGTTTTATTGATGCCACTAAGGCCTTTGACAGGGTCAACCACCTCAAGCTTTTTCAGAAGCTAATTAATCGAGGAGTGCCCAAATATCTTGTACGACTCCTGGCTTTCTGGTATGCTAATCAAACAATGGTAGTCAAATGGGGCAATGTCTTATCAGAACCTTTTTATGTAAGCAATGGAGTTCAACAGGGGGGGATCCTCTCTCCATTTCTATTCAATGTGTATATTCATGACCTATCCACTAATCTGAATCTGTGCAAAACTGGGTGTGTTGTTGGATGTCAAACCTTTAATCATCTCATGTATGCTGATGACCTTGTCATTTTTAGCCCCTACAGTGCTGGGTTACAAACACTCTTAAAAGTTTGTTCTGACTATGGCAGAGACTTTGATATAAAATACAATCCCTCCAAAAGCAAAGTAATGATCGTAAGGACCAAAGACGACAGAAATGTAAACTTTCCTGTTTTTAAGCTGTGTGGAACGACTCTGGAACAAACATCATCTATCAAATATCTTGGACATTTCATTACTGACGATTGGAGGGATGATAGAGACATTCAGAGACAGTACTGTAAACTCTATGCTCAGGCAAATATGCTGATGAGAAAATTCAGTGCATGTTCTCTTCAAGTGAAGTGTTCGCTGTTCAGAGCTTACTGCACTCCTCTGTATACGGCCCCTCTTTGGTGGAACTATGGACGTGGGACATTCCACAAATTCTTAGTGGCCTATAATGATGCTTTTAGGCTTCTGCTACAGGTGCCCAGGTGGTACAGAGCCAGTCAACTGTTCGTGGATGCTCACATCCCCACCTGTGAAGCTCTACTGCGTAAGCTTACATACAGCCTCATGGAACGCCTGGAAAAGTCTAAGAACTCAATTATCATGTCTCTGACCAATCCCAAAAGAAGCTCATGCCGCTACACTTCTGCCCTGAGGAAACACTGGATACAGCGATTATACTCTTTTTAAGTTATATCTTTTTACTTTTTATTGTACATACTGTATTTGTATCTTATGTTTTTTTTTTCTTCTCTTTTCTTCCTATGGACCACCTGAGTCTGAAATAAAAGTTTGATTTTCCAGGGCCTGCATCTTCTCTTTAGCCCATTTGGAGGTAAAGCATTTGATGAAGACGAGGGCCCACAAGGTCCTGTGAGTCACAACAGGTTATGAGAATCTTCTGGTTTTGATTGACAACGTAATTAATCTCTTTTTAAGTATAATTTTTCAGCAGTCTGCACTTAATAAAGATTTCTGTAATACCTTAATGTCTTTTTATGAAATCAATAAGTACTTAATCTTTGCTATTTGATATTGATAAATGATCTGCACTTGTACTGGTGAAGTATGAATAACTGAGACCTGGATTATAACTGTGTAAAAAAAAACAATTAAGTTAAGCATAATAGGTGAGGATTATATAAATTCACTCCCTCATACTCCTATTTAAGCAAATAATTTGACTCTTTTTGGCAAATTTATGATTTAATGTCTCATGTACTGTATGTATAAAAGGTTAATATCTCTGTTTAAAAGTTTTTTTTTTTAAAGTCTATCAACCTCATAGTATTTCCCATGAATGAATGCAGTAACGTCATTCCTTCCCAAAGACATTTCCATCCGCTTAATCTCTTTCCGTTTATTTAAAACATTTGAATATAAAAATGAAATTACACATTTCTGAATTGATCTATTTACAAAAATGATACATTCTTGAGCACCGACATACAGTTCACATGGTTATTCGATCGCTGCAAAAATCGTACAGTCACAGGATTTGATGGCGTTCGCTCATCCGTTCGGCTCGCTTCAGATCAAACTAGGCAGTTGTTTCCCAAAAAAGGCACAAAATCAGAGTTGGTTGACGTACACACGGAAGGACAGAACTGTAATTCACAAAGGCGCTAAAGGGCAGAATCATAAATAGCTTTTGCCTTTGGCAACAATCAGATCGAGCTCCATTTCTGAAAATTGTACATATGAACATTTTATTTGTATATGCTAAGGATTCTCAATAAATACGAGCACTTAAAATGAAACTTTGTACAATTGTCAAGTTTCCCCAGGAATGTAACAAGAAGATGCAACCAGGTTGCAAGTTACCAAAAAAAATAAAAAATATGAGTGAAAGACAATTTAAGCACAAACACGTCACATGCATTTCAAAAGAAAACACAGGGGAGCCATTCCTTCACCTGGTGCGGCTACAAAAACCCTCTGCGGTTCATTTGACTCCAGCCGGTCGGAGCGCTGAGGCAACAATTCAGAGTAAATCCAAGAGGCAGTTACCGATGGTCACGTCGGCTTAGACTCAGAGCACCTCTAAACTCCACAGTGGAACGGGAGTCAGCGGCATAAACCACAGAAAGCAGGAATTTGTCATTTCCTGAGGAATGATTGAAGCACCGAAGAATCAATGCAGTTGACCAGTGAAGTTCTCAGATAATATGAACAACCAGGAGAAATTCATATTTATACTTAAAAGCCACATTTACCGCCTTCACCTCTTCCTCCAGAAGCAAGTAAAACTGATGATGGTAAAAATCTAAATGAACACTCAATTAAAATAAGAACATTTTGAATACAATTGGCTAATCTGACTGTAAACTGCAATTTCTGCAAAAGATTCATAGTCTGGTAACCTTCTTTGGTCCCAGAAACCTGAACTTAGTGTTCATGAGGAAAAAAAAAAAAAAAAAAAAAAAAGTAAAACAAAGGGAAGCAACAAAATAAAAAATAAAAGGCGCCATCCACAACGATGCATCCCAGGAAGTCAGCGATGGCGCCCCGTTGGACAGCAGAGAGGTAGCTGGACTCGATGGTTACTGGCTCCTCAGACACTGGTGGGTTTCTCTGTGCTGCTGGGAGGAGTCAGGATGGCTGCCGTAGCAACAGGCGACATCTGAAAGTCGTGGCTGTCGATCTGACGCTCCTGAGCTTTTCTCTGCACAGAAAATGTTTTAGGTGAGAAACGAGAGCAAAAACACACAACCATCAGCTTTAATGCTACGTTCCCACCGCCATGTTTAAACCTCTCTCGCTTCACTGTGCATGTTTTAAGTCCGTCTTGAACATGTGTTGAATTATAAGCGAAGCTGAACTTTGACCAATCAGACTTGGAGTTTGTGGTGATAAATGGATGACGGCCGTTTTCATTTACGGGAGTTTCAACTGAAACTTGATCATGGAGGACAGATTACTAATTGTGTTGGGAATCACATGACATCAAGTCTTTTATTTCTCAGAATAAAAGAACTGGAATAAGATTCGTTTTGACACCAGTCCTGTCCTAACTGTGGGTGGTACACATGCGGTAGTATTCGATAGAAACAGAAGAGTTCCAGTGTGAACGCCGTATGATGAAAGCGCCTTCAAGAATGTGGGTTTCAAAGCCTGTCACGTGCCCGTTGGGACGTAGCATTCGACTTATGGAAATTCTGCTCAAATTTGACACAAATGTGAGTTCTTTGAAGCGTCTTTAAAGTTAAACAGAACTTGAAGCTAAATAATAAAACATGTTATCTTAGAGACCATCTGCTGCCAGCAGCTGTGTGGATTTGAGTGACGTAATTCCAAGAATCTAAGTCTGACAGCACACATGGAAAGGTGTCATCAGTGCGTCCAGCTTTACATTACTGTTTTAGGTTTAATTCTTAGATAAAAAGGAAATCAAAAGGTCTGTATTTTTTCCATTTCTAAAAAGGTTTGTCGTTTGTTTTTTCCTCACCAGCAGGTCCAGATAAGCCACGTGCGTCTGGATGTTGTGTTTGTCGTCGGCTTTGACTTTAGGGAAACTCTTGAGTTGGGCTGTGGGCTCAGATTGAAGCGTGTCCATGAAGGGGGTCATCCATCGATAGCAGGGGGAGACGCTCTCCCACGTCAGGCCTAGAATTAGACACAAAAACGTCACTCCCCCATCCCAGTTTAATATTACAAAAAAAGTGAAAGAAAAAAAAAAAGATGAAGATGGAGAAAGTTAATGTTCTCTAGAGTGGGATCAGACGCTGCAGAGGAGGAGGCCTACCTGAGACTCTATGAACAACATCAAAAGATGAGAAGTGGCAGAAAGCGGCAGCAGCGAGAACGCTGTAGCTGAAGTCCAGCGAGTCGATGTCCATCATACACAAGTCCAACAACTGCAACACACGGGTCAAAAGATCAGCGTCATGTTTGTTCGGGGTCTTCCTACGCGAGCAGGGAAGTACAGACAAAGCTCTGGTGAGGCTCACCTGTGTGATCTGGATGTACTTGTCTTGACTGAACTGTGGCTCCAGGAAGTTCTCGTCTTTCTGGGCCTCCACCTGAGCGTACAGCTTCAACCAAGAGATGGGCGTCTCTGGAAAGAGGTTCCAGTCCAAAGCCTAAAGAAAAAAGCGTCACATGACTTCAAACGGAGCACAGGAGGGCTGAATGGATGGATTCCAGAACCACCGTTAGCGTACCTTCAGTATCAGAAGCTCCGTTTGTTGGATGTCCCACACGCTGCAGGCTCCATCTGTGACGAAGGCAAACTCGAGGATTTTGGGAGGATAGATCTCCTGAGGAGGGAAGGATCAGATATGTCACGTGGTGGTTTGAGAAAAGTGTTTTATAGCCTAAACCAGGGGGGTGGGCAATTATTTTAACTCGCGGGCCACATTGGGTTCTAAAATTGGATAGAAGGGCCGGACCAGAAGCAGGTGCATGGAGTGAAAATGTTATAACACGGAATGTAAACATTTGGACTGAAAATTATATTCTAAAACTGAATATTCTAGAGTTTTTAGTTTAAAACTTTTGTTCCCATTTTAGATCTCTTTTATTGTGAGGCCCTTTGGTTCCTTCAAGGAGTTGGAAAGTCTTATATGAATAAAGTTTCATTCATTCATGATCCTTTCAATAAAATAAATAACTAAAAATAATCGTGATCAGTGAAATTCACGGAGAATGATTACAGAGGTTTTAAATTTAAGGCAGTAAAACTCCTCACTGCATAAATACACTTTTCAGACAGACATGAACATTTTCAACCTTTTCTCTTGTTTAAATTCTCAAACCTTCATAGAAATGAGGTCCAGGATCTTAATCCGTAATGAAAACAAAGATCTGATCGGGATCAAAGATTTCTGTAGATCTGAAGAGCTGCGCGTTTCCGTACAGGAGTCACGGCACGGACTGGGGAGATTGATTGACAGGGTCTCCAGCCAATCAGGACACAGAAAGGGGAGCGCTGTTTAAAAAAGGCAGCATGATCGCTCAGAAATAATGAGCTAAACCGGGAAAGATGAAGAAAGGGAAGACTGTCTTCTGTTCTATTTGACAGAGATTTTTAGAGGTTTTCAGGTAGAACACAGACTGCAGAAGGTGGAATAAAATGTCACGTCTTGATCGTGTGGCCAGATTAAAAACAAACATGGGTCTCTGATATTGTTCAGCGGGCCGGACCAAAGACGGAGGCGGGCCGGATCCAGCCCGTGGGTCGTAGTTTGCCCACCCCTGGCCTAAACTCATCCTTTTCAAATCCTCACTAGGTGGACTCACCTCAATCTTTGAGGCGATGAAGAGCGCGGTGATGCCGATGAGCTGCAAGACATCTTTGCTGACGTTCTCTTGAGTCAGCATGTAGCGGTCAAAGTAGTCCTGAGCCAAGTAAGCGGTCTGCCTGTGGAGGCTGTAAACCTCACTCACCTACACACAAAGAAGACCGGTCACCTTTAAAGACTCAAAAAGACGAAGGTGCTAGAAACAAACATCTGGGTCAACAATGTTCACCTCCAGCAGCCAATCCAGCAGGATGGACCTCATCTTGGGTTGCAGCTTTGGATGCCGCTGCAGGTAGCTCTTATCATGAATGTAAGTCAGCTCCTTGTTGATCATTTTTATCCACACATCCTCTGAGTTAGCCCAGCTAAAAGACAACAACAACAAAGATCAATATTTAGACAGAAGAACAACATCTGCAGCTGAGCTTTTTACATCCTGAGGTTTCAACAAACTGGTCGTAACAAGAATAAAAACTTCAGAAAAACAAAAATGTTGTTTCTTGTATGATTGTTTACCACAAAGAAAGAATTTTTAACTCGGATTTGAGATAATTATACAGACAACAATTACACATAAGCATCGGCTACGAAGAGAATCTGCATACAAACCAAATCAAGTTTAGGATTAAAAGTCAACGAGAGCTTTTGAGACCTGAATGAAAGCTGGTTGTGCAACAGGGGGGTCTCCTTTAGAATGAGTGTGAGGTTTAAAAACTAAAAAACAATCACGTTACCTGAGGCGAGGGATGGGGGAGTTCTTGATGAAGAGGTTTTTGAATCGGTACTGTTTGAAGCTGGATTGGTCTGTGGGCTCCAGCTCTTTGTGTGGAGTTTCAATGAGAATGCAGGGACTTGCACCATCCTCTGACCAACAGGTCTGGAATCAAAAGGACAATTATTTATAATCAAAATAATGTCAATTAACTATGCTTCATGAAAATGATGCATCACAATGATACATGTTAATAAAATCATTCATTTTGTTAGTCCAATCCCATCTCCTTTAAGCCAAATAATAGTAATAATAATAATAAATTAACTTTACTTATAAACCATGTATTAAAATATGCACATATTAAATAAAAGCTATAAACTTCCATTTGAACAGAAATCTTCAAACAACTCTTCATGAAAACTTCAGTCCAACTGGCAAGTTTCTGATAAATACTGCCACCTTCTGTTGACAAAGGAGTATTACACCCCGACTGATCCTCCTAAAACTTCAGTTCACCCCCGTTACCCAACCACATTAATTAGCATTTTAACAGCTTCCATTTGTGCATTAAAAGAACATTTTAGATCTGTGAAAGGACATGATGGGGGGGTGCCACAAACCAGATAAACCCACCGAGCATTCTGGGTGTAAATACTCAATCATGTAGGGCAGCAACTGACTGACCTGTATTTCATAGTTCTGTTTCTTGGAGGCAGGCTGGAGCTTCTTCCTTGAAGGCTGAAGGAGAATATAAGAAAATGAATTTCTTTTTGAGCAGTGAACGGAATCTGGGGCTTCTCATCAGATTATCCAGAAATGCAAAAACAAACCTCTGACTTCCTTTTCTTCAGCAGGGGTCTGTCGGTTTCAGGCGTGTTTGAATCTCTGGCTTGAAGTGTGATGCGACCACTTAAAAGAAAAGCGAAGCCACATGAGCTACAACAAAACGCTCTTTAAAATGGATAACATTTGTTCTCAACAAGCCGAAACATCCCACCGAATATATACTTTTTATACTCATTAGCAAAACCGTACTGTTAAAGCTGTAGAACTATACCAACACATGCAGCATATTGCTTTTTAACCTTACACAGAGTTTAGATTACGAAAAAAATAAAGCAAAAATCTACATGAAACGTTTCTAGTGTGCCAAATGATTGTTAAAAATAGTGTTTCCTGTATATCTGAAGGGTTTCACAAGTCATCTCCAAGCCTCAAGGGTAGTAAATTGGTAGTTCCTCTTTGGACTTTCTGCTATCAAACTACAACTACCAGATGCTCACCTGCGTCTTGACATGGTTGGTGCCGATTTTCTTTAATCCTCCTCTGCAGGACAAAAGTACAGGACATAAAAGTGAGATTTAGGGGGGGAAAAAATAAAATAAAGCACCTTTTGACATATAAAAGCATTTTATGTGAATGTATTGTGAAAAAATTAGACTTAACAGATAAACAAAATACACAGAAAATAAACAAATACCAGAACATATGTGTGATTTTTTTTTATTTTTTGTAGGGAGCTGCTCTAGTGTAAACAGTACACAACATGTTGCAGTTTGCTGATAAGTGCCTTCAGGGTGAGCTGGTGTAGGTTCATGAGCCAAATTTTCCACAACATATTAAAACTAAAATCATATAATTTATATTTTATATTCTGTTTCTAGCTACAGAAGGTTCTGAGACCCCCAAACCCCCAACATCAGAAGTTCAGTTATGACTTGGTTATTATCTGTGGCTAGCTTCTGATAACAGATATACTGCTAGCTTATGGGCAGAAAACAGCGCTATAATATTGTAAAATAACGCAACACCGAGATAAAAATGAAGCCGAATGACCATTTGATAATACGGCGAAACCCTCAATCGTGTAGTAAAATGTAAACGTTAGTAAGAGATATAAAAAATTTAGCAAAACTAGCCGAGTAGTTTCTGTAAGCTAGTTTGGAGACAACAGCCTGAAAGGAGGGGGGCTGGTGGCTCCCCTGATTTCAAACAAAAAAAGCTGAAAAAATACCGAATTTCAACTCTATATTTTTCCTCACATCGATGCCGAAGATGTTTTAAAAGCTCCCCGGTGATGTTTATGGAACATATTCGACGGTATATGAACTTTTATCGAGCGTCGAAACTCAGGGACGCGCCAATTTCCACAACGCAGAAGCGGGAGGATTTGAGTCCAGCTCAGTCACACGAAACTGCGAGGGAAAACGAGCCGAGAGGACCGCTAACGGCTGGTCAGACCAACCCTAAACCAGTCTTACGGCCTCTGATTATAGTTAGGCAACAAATGATCGAAGATGGGACGTTTTCGAAGCCCAATAAAAGTCTAAAAAGCTTGGCTGGCAGCTCAGACTACTGCCAGGCCAGGCTGTGGAGGGGAGCTACTAGCAAACCAAGCTGAGGTCGAGCCATCTAGGTCATCAATAACAGCCACAGATCCACAGAAAAATGGATTAAGGATTAAAAATGGATTAAATGGATATGTTAACCTAGTCGGTTAAATACTTTTGTTTGCAGTGAAGCAGACGAAAGGGTAGAGTTCAAATAGTTTTCTCCCCCGACTGCAACAGGCGCCTAAAGTTTGAACCAACATTGTTCTTTCTTCACAACCAGATCACCGACAAAGTTCAAAATTCAAAACGAACTTCAATGAGTTTTCACAAAAGACGGAACTACTTTCAAATGGGTAAACAAAATAATAATGGGGTAACAACTTCGTTCGATACCTGCAGCTGATAGTACTAGTACTATTTTGCTGATTCAACGCCATTTTTAAACGAAATATTTGTAGTAAAAACTAGATTTATTGCCAAAATTCGCCCCGTGAAGTGATTAAGCATGCATTTGACCTAAAACTACCTAACAACGTGGATATAACGTGTTTCCCTGGCTCGGTGCTCTTACCTCCACTGCGAAGAATGAATGAATGCATCAGCTGTGGCGCCGGCGCCAATCCTTATATCCGCATCTGTCTGCTGCACTCAGTGCGCATGTGCGTTCCCGGTTAAGATAAACGCGCTAAATGTTTAAATCCGAGCGGCGATTCTCACAAATGAGCCACACCGCGCGATTTAAATGGGTGTTAACATCCCAGCTTTGCTATATCTCGATGCTACGTGGAATTTAACCATTTAAAATATCGTGTTTAAACGGCGTCTATATTGTTTTCTAACGAAGGGTGAAGCTACTGAACGTTTTATGATGTTAATAGTGATTTCCGTTCTTTCCGGTTGGATTTTTAACGATTCGGTAGGCCCTACGAAACGTTTTAAGGTACAAAATATACTGAAAAATAACGTTTGGCGGAGTTATTTACACTCTTTAAGGACCACTAAACAGTCTTCCGGGTGCTAGTTCCGCCCGTGGGCGTAACTTTTGTGACGTATAGCCAATAGGAGTACGTAGAGCAGAACCCGCGTGTTTTTTAAGCAGAATGTAAACATTGTCTGCACGTGGAGATGCTGTCAAACCAATAAGTCATTTTCTTCCAATTTTCTTTATCACATACACATGTAAAATTGAAACTCAATAAATCCTGCAAATAAAATAAGAACCTTTTGACATTTTTTACATGCTGAAAAATAAAACATGATCAAGTCTGACACAAAAAGTCAAAATATTTTTAACATTTGACTGTGACATGTAGAAGTTCCACCAACAATTGTAGAAATGCTGTCAGCAGGAGCAGATGCTAAGAAAATAAAAAACACAAAGTAAAAGTAAAAAAAGAAAAAGAAACCACAACAAATTGGGTTGTGGAAAAAGCAATTCAAATGTACCCAATAAAAAACAATACTTAGAGAAATAGCTTACAGGTGATTTTTTAAGTTATTGTATTATCCATTATTCATTATTATTATTTTAACATTGGCCAAAACTGTCACCAAAACTGTTTACCAAAAAATAATCATTAATAAATTAATAAAGACTTTAAATGTCCGACACACCAGTCCAGTAACGAAAAAAAAGCAATAATTTATATTTTTTGGTATAAATACATTTTATTTTCATACTTTCTGTCCATTGTAATATTTTTTTTTTACATGTATGTCTGTTGGTTTGGAAAATATTTCATGAATGATTCCTTAACAGGAAGTACTTTTATTTGAATTTTTAGCACACAAATTTCCTTTTTTCTTTGATTTGGATGCATTTTAACCTCTAATAGTTTTATTGTTAATGAATCATTTAAATTATCTTAATATGACATGCATTATGAATTTCACAAATATTTATTTTTAGTGCTACCTAATAATAACATTATTATGCAGTATTGATAATTTCCTTTGGTCTATTACATAGTCGGTAAGGACAATAGACAGTAGTTTGAGTATGAAAACATTTATTAAAGTAATGAGAGATCACATGTATTAACTATTACAGTTTAAAAACAAATGACCCCATTATTATAAGCATTTTAATGACATCAGAACAGACTGAATTGATCTTTCGTACAACCAAAATACAAATGAGAACAGTTACTTTGATAAATAAAGTTTACCCAAAATCCCCACAACTTTTTTTTTTTTTTACATTTTGGCAAAGTGCTGTATAATTCCAGTAAACTACACAAACAACAAACATGTCTAATACTTGGTGAAAAAAAAAAAAATAGAATGCCACAATAGATTATTCACTCTTTTAAAAAAAAAAATTAGGAGAAAAAAAGGTTTTGCTACATCATTCTGTCTGGTTTTTCCAAGTCAATAAAAATCTGTATTCAGGCTGGGCGTGTGGTGGCAGCGAGGAGATTTACGCTTCCTCCAAGTGATGCATAGTCGGTTTCTGATATCTATCTGCCTGTGTTTTCATCCATTGCGTCCGATCTGGACGGCTTAAGAAAGAGTTCAAGTTCTTCATTGATGCATTGTCATTACAATATTTCAACCTGGAAGGCACGTGATCCACATATTTCAAGGCAATGAACAAAAACATTAGAAATCCCTGTTAGTTCAGTGAAAGTTAGATGAGCTGAGAAAGAAACTACAGCACAAATAAAACATTAAAGGCTCCTGACAGTCCTTAAACATCTTCAATTTCTTTCAATTTGTATTAAAAAACACATTGCAGTAACCTAACATGGCCTGTTTTGTGATAGCAAAAGTTGATAGCAAATACAGCTAAACATCTCAGAGCTAAAAGAAGGCATAAATATTTCAAAGACTTTTTCTATCGTCGCATTATGTACAGCAAACACCTAATAAACATATGTTGGTGTTTCATCCCATCAACACAACCAGAAAAACCACACTGCAGTTTTTTTTTTCCTCAAGTAATTAAATCATTTTTGAACTTTTTTTTTACTTCATAGCATACATTCCATAAGCTTAAACGTTAAACTGACACACCGGCGTGTTAAATTTGAACAATATTCAATATTTTTACAAGTGAATCAGCAAAGTTAGAGCCCTTTTACTGCTTCAAAACCAGTCCAGAGCATACCAAATAAAATCAGCTTGAACTGGACATAAAAAAAGATTAAATCACATATTGAAAGCAAATGTAAAAAAAATGTTGATGTAAGTAAAATACTTTCAGATTTCCTGTTACAAATTTTAATCAAGTACAGCAATTCTCAAGAAAAACCTTTAAAAAAAACAGATTTTTTTTGTAAATATTAACTTTCTTTCATACACTAGAATTCTTACTATATATTTAACTGCTTACATGTTTGTTTTCTTTCCCAGCAATAATGCTCCTCAGTAGCATTCAGTCATTTTTTATGATTGAATATAGTTCTTGCTGCAGTGTGGTGACCTGGCTCGGGCTCCACTTTTCCCATAGCAGACACTTTTATGAGACTATCTACTATTTCAGAGCACAGAGGCCAAGATCAGCTCTAAAAACAACACAAACAAACAGCAAAGATATAACACTGGCAATATGTTATACAACAAAAAAACAATTTCTACTTTTTTTTTTGGTTTAAACATCCGTTTAACAAAATGTAACTAGTTTAGCGAAGAAAACAGAACAACAATTAGTACAAACCATGTTAGGAAACAAAACAAAAAGACTGAAAGAATCTCTGCTTCTTTGATGGATTCCCAACATTCAACGGTGTGAAGCATTTCAGAAAAAAACAAACTAGTTGAATTTAGGAGGGAGCGCTCGGCGAGAAGAGCTGGAAATGTCCGAGCGCAAAACAAATCATCAGCTGTCAAGTAGATCTGCATTTTCCTAAAGTGTAAAGGTGATTAGTTGTGACCCTGAGAAGTGGACTGCAGATTCATTTCAGAACAGACATAAGAAAAACATCATATAGTCCTTTTTCATTTTGCTTTTCTTTTGTCAACCATCACAAAACTAACAACTCTACAACCATGCAACAAAGTGCACACTAACAAAAAACCAAACATACCTAGGCAAGAATCCATTAACCTGTATAACTTCATATTGATATGTCATTTGTTTTTCTCTTTAAAAAAATATTTTGGATTTTTTTTTTTTTTTTTTTACATCTTACTTGCATCTCAAAGCTACCATTAAAACACGAGTTTAGTGATGTTTAACCCAGTCTTTTTTTTTCTTTTTTTTTTCTCTTCAAAATGAAGAAAACGTGAAAAGTTCTGAATTTAAAAAATCAGAGGCAGGTTCAGTGGCGCTGCAGGAAGCATTCAGAACAAAAAGGCAGATGTTAAGGAGGACAGAATGAACTATGGTTTAAATGATGCGAAGATTTGAAGTTCAGGTTTGAATTGTAACAGTGGTTTTTTTGATTTAGCAAATAAAATACGCTAAAAACACATTATATAAATAACAGTATTATCAATTCACAGGAGGTAATAACAACGAATAATAAAAACTACAGTACACAGAGAACGTTTGAGCCAATTTTTCTGAAACCATTTTTACGTCAGTTTTCAGCGACTACGCTTAGCTCAACAGGCAAACCTGGAAATACGGCTTTGTTACCGTTTGAACTCGTAACTCCAGCTACAGTAAACATCTTGTTAAGGATGTTTGCTGTTCAACCAGAGGTCAAAGCGCGAGTGAGTCTTCGGACTGACAACCAAACGAGTCTAAAACGTATTGCACTTCCAAGGAGTTTCAAGCAAGAGCTTCTGATGCGTAAATTGAACCCTTGATAGGTAAATGTACTGAGCTCTCCTGAAAAAAAAAATAGAAAAAACATAGGAAACTAAGGAATAACATTTCTATGTTTGTTGATTCCTGTAATTATGTGAAAGGTTATCTGAATTAAACCAGTGTCCATGTTGCTAGTCGGTACTTGACGCTAGATTTCTTCTGCACTGATGACTTAGAAACATTGAACTGCTGCTCTGAACACATTCAAGTGATTTAGGTTCTGAATATTTTAGGCTCGGATCAAGCTGAGACGACGCCGCTGGACCATACTGCCACGCCGTGAACCTGCCACTGAGTAAAGTGACCTACAGCATTGATTCCACATGTGAAGTCCTCCGTGAAGAACAAGAAGAAAAAAAAAAAAAAAGAGGAGCAGGACTTCTCTTTTGATTGACGCACAAATACTCAAGAAAAGAAGAGGAAATGGCTGTATGACAGAAGGGGGGGGGGGGGGTGATGAGCGGAAGATGGCAGAGCCTCCTACCATTCCCTATTTCACTGTCCAGTGAGATTTCAGAACCAATCAGGCGGCTCATCGTTGGATTATTGTGTAACTAGCTGTTTGCTGGTGTTTCTTGATGAGAAGACAAAAAACCTAAAGGTGGTTGGGTGACTAGTGTTCCATTTCCATACTGTGCTGACGGTGATGAAGGTGAAAGCCTCAGAAGTTGAGATGCCTCTGGGTTGGCTGTTGAAGGTGCATGGTGCCGGTCTTTGGGGGGCGGAGAAGGTTGCGGCGTCGCAGGCCTTTGCGGGAGAGAGGTTGGGAGCGCTGGGCGGCGCTACCTGGTCGTCGCTGCTGCTGCTGCAGGAAGCCGGCGTTGGGGGAGAGCGTTGCCGCATAGCAGGGAGAGTGGAGGTTGGGGCGGCGTTGAGCAACTGCTACCTCCTGCCTGCAGGGGGCGTAGAGCGTCAGAACCACAGAGGATCAGAAAACTGACAGGAAACTCGCTTTTGCTGGTCAGAGACGTTGTTTCTCAATACAAGTATTGTGCATTTCTCATCTTCAATATTAGTCAAACTTCTAGTACTTTTCAAATGCTAATGTTATCTAAAAAAAACTACAAATGTTTCTACTTCCTTTTGTGTCTTCTAAAGCTTTTAATTTTGCATAATCTAGACACATACAATCTGGACATTTTTAAGTAAACAAATTTCATTGCAGTTAATGTCCTCGACAACATTTCAACACAGAAAAAATATTTAGTAGTATGCAATAACAAAAGTAAAAGCCTTTAAGTCCCACTCTGATCATTTTCTGATCAACTGTAAAAGTGAGGGTGGGAGTTCGGAGCAGGGAGCTTGTGGTCCACAGAGCATATTTTCTGTCACAGATAAGAACTTTTTCAAACAGAATTTTTTTCGGCTGCTCCTGACTCACAACAATTTGAGGAAAGAAGTACTCAGAAATGCATTTTTAAGTTTCATTTTCTTTTTCCATGTCTTCCATCATCAGAAAAATGTCACAAAAACATGTTAAAAACTCCATAAACAAGATTTCCCTTGAAGTGGGACTTAAAGGTGATGAGCATTTTGTTCAGACTGATTTTTTTTTAAATAAAAAAAAAAGAAAAACATTGATCTATGCCACAGGATTTTTACCTGTGTCGAGATCCTTCAATTGAGCATCTGACCTTTTCCTTTCCTCTGGATGTTTTCCGGTCGGAGGGACGACCGCTGGACAAAAAGTCCAGTTTTCCTTCAAGAGGGTGCTGTGGGAGCGGATTGAGCATCAGTCGGGGCGGGCTGTGGTGGGCATAGACGGACATGCTGGGGTGCTCGATCAGCAGGTTCTCCAGAGGGCTGGTCTCCAGGAGTACTGGCTGGCTGCCGCGGCCGGTGAAGCAGGGCGGTGGGGTGACGAACCAGCTCTCCTCCAGGGAGCAGGCGTCGAGGCGCAGGAAACCGCCCTCCTCATCGTCCACGTACTCGTCCTCGTCTACACCACCATCGGGGTCTGTGTCAGCCACCGAGTTTAGAGAGGTGCAGGAGGGGTAGCGGATGGCAGGACTGGATATAGGGGAGGGGATCATCACCAGATCCTCCTCCTCGTCTTCATCTTCAGGACTGAGCATGGATCCAGAAAGGCCGTCGCCACAGTCACCAGAACAGGCGTCAGCTATTGAGACAGAGAGAAAAATACTGTTAAAAATATGAAACAGTGCACAAATGTACACAGATTTGACAAATGAGTTCATAAAATTGTCTCTTTTCCTTTTCCTGCTAACAGTTTTCTCGTGTCAGGAGCCACTCCTTAACCTTGACATTAGTTTTAACGACATAGATGCATTGACCATAGCCTTCCAGCAGGGGGCACTGCAGCTCATCTGCGCAGCAGCAGAAACTGACAAACATACCGGTAAACAACATTTGGTGAATGCTCCTTCTGCTTTTTCAGCACTGCATGCTCCAACCCACAGCATGTTGATGTTTGAGACAGCAACCACTCCCACTCACCCACTGAACTTGTGTGAATCTCCAACAGCTTCAAAATCTCTCTGCAACCAGCTGAATGACATTTCCTCTTCAGAAAAGCAGCCGGGACAACCGTTGCACATTCTTATGCAGTGAAATCATCTTTCAACATCCTGTACTGCAAGATATCTACCTGTTCCATGTCTCCGAGCTCAATAGATACTGTAGAGGAATCTTGCATTCAAACAAGTCCTTTAAATATTAACCAAAAAAACAGGACGTTATGAGACTGAAACTGGATCTCAAGCGAGCAGACTGCGAGCTAAAAATATCTGTCTCGACTAAGCAGATGTCTGTTCTGTGTGAGGACGTGTCATTCTCTCCAAAGGACCCGTTTCTACTCAGACATTGCAAAGGTTATAGACATACATATTCTGACTCAAACCTACAAATTTACGACCTGGACTTGGTGCTCTCACTCTGTCAGCATGAAAATTGTTTCCATGCATGCTGGTGAGGTGCCTGCAGCCCATTCTCCCCTGTGACATGGCCCCCGCTGCGTGCCATTTCATAGAGGAATCTTTGTTTACCAACAACCTGCAGAGTGCTGACTCAGGGCCCGGCAACTGATCTGCACGCTTTATCCTCTCATCAGCATCGGCCCGCTCCTCGCTGTCCGAGTCCGTCTGCTGAGGATGCATGCACAGGTGTGTCCGTGCGTGCAACCTCTGAGTGGTGGGTTACTTCAGCAGGGAGGAGGAGGCAGGGATTCAGACCAAAGCTTGAGCCTGGATTACAAATGACCCAGTTGACCCTCCACATAATTCTGTTTCCTCCTCAAACAACAAAGGCTCAGCATCTGCAGGAGGACTTTTTTTTTCACCTTTAACAAGTTCATTGACTTTTTAAACTTTATTAGAATGATTTAAAATAATTGCATTCATCCTAACCATTATGGCCTTTAAGTTCACCTGCTTACTTTGTTAAATAAATTGCAAGCTGCCCTTTAGACTCCATCCAGTCTAAAGCCAGACAGACAGTTTGCTTCCCTTCTCCTGCCTGAAATATCCACAGAGTTTTGGAATCAGAGCTGACAGGTCTAAACTGGCAGTGGGTGAGAGCAGGACCAACGCAAAGATGTCGCAGCTTTCACCCTTTTGGAAGTCTCTACAGTGTGATCTGCTGCTGCTGCATTTGGCGTGTGACCTGATAAAGCTCTCCCTGTGCCGTGTCTGTTTTGACTGGGATCTGTTTTAGGTCTCAGTCAGCTCTGGAAACTTGGCTCAGCTTTTACCTGCCATCACAAACCTCTAAAATTACACAGTATCTTTCTCACTGACCTGACACTTTTGATTTATTCCTCTCTGGACGTAAAATGCAGTTTGAAGATGTAATCCCAGCTCCAGAGCCGTTTCCAAATAAAGCTTACTGTCTGTGTTTGTGTGATTTGGTCCAACCCTTTCATGATTTTGAGTCGACTTTCTCCAGCTTGACACACCAGTTTGAAAAATGTCTCAAACTTCTCTCTGTGGTTTGAGTGGAACTGCTAAGCGGTTCTGGATGAGCGACTTGAATTTTTATTGATGCTGCAGCTGGAAAAGAAAAAAATGATTACTCTGATATTAAATGGAATCACCGCCTTTGGGCTGTGATTGGGCTTGTTTTATGTGTCATTTAATGGAAGACACATTATCACATGTGTGTACAGATGAAAAATACAATCTGCATGAAGTGAGCTGGTGTGTCATAGCGCTATTTACCATATGGGTTTTTGTAGACTAGAAGGACTTTGTGGAATTGGATGGGCCCATTTTCATAAGTTGGATGTTTTCAGGATGAAAAATGCTGTTTGTCCAGTGAAGGACTTTTGAACAACTTAAACCCTAAAAGAACTGAAAAGTGCATTGTGAAGGGATAAAGCCAAAAACTGTCCCCACAAGGCTCTGCAACTTGGACATCGAAGTGTCACAGCCAAATGGAGCGCAATTTTTTATACAAATACTCAGAAATGTGTGAAAGGATCAAAATACGGTTTTGGGGTTTCTTTACATGAGAAATGAACATTATGATCAGTTAAAAACTAAAAAAAATAAAGTTGATTTTGCATGGTTTAGGCCCTTTAAATCATTTTTATTACTTACAGTGCTCATTTATATCACAATTCACCTTTTGCGATCTTGCTTTTTTGGCAACATTTTTTGGAATTTTTTTAAGCTTTTTGTTTTTTTTTTCAAGCTAATTGTGTTCTGCATCCTGATTGGCTGTAGACCACTGTCAATCAATCTCCTCAGTCTTCTATACACAATGTGTTCAGTTTGCCATATCTACATACAACCCCACTGCAATCAGATCTTTGGTTTCATTCCATGATCCTGGATTTATTTTTATGCAAAGATTTGAACGTTGAGAGTTTAAACAGGAGAGAAAAGTGTGAAAATGTTCCTGTGTGTCTGAGAAAAGTGTCTGAAAGGTGTGGGGAGGGGGGTTTGCAGCCTTAGAACATTTATATTAATAGAAAAAAATAAAAAAGAAAACTTTGCGGATTTCACCTCTCATGGATTATTTTTAGAACAAACGCACCACTGTACATATTTTTTTTGCTTTCTGCTGTTGAGTCCAAAATGTTTAGATTTTTAGATAGTAACACTCTACTGCCATAATCAATAAGTGGTGCACTCCAATCACTGATTCTGTTGTGTGCTGGACTTACTCAGATAGTTAACCAGGATCCAGTCTTCGTCTTCCTCCTCCTCCCGTTTGTCGTCTCCAGGTCGGCTGCATTGGCTCAGTTCTTCCACGCCGTCCCTGAACAGAGCACTGGCGAACACCTGAAACATCCCGGAACGTCCTTCTGGGGCGTGAAGCCGCAAGAGGGGCGTAGCTGGAACCAACGGCGAGGACGCGTCGCAGTCTTTTTGGTCATCAGCTGCAGGCTGAACAGTGAGTAGAAGGCTCTGGAAAGGTGCTAAAGTGCATCAGTAAGGGTGTGGTCATGTATCATCTGATGGTCGGCGAAATCAGGCTGGACATCGCTCAGCGTCAGGTTCAACGAGTGCAAAAGTACAAAAAAAAAAGTCTGAGGAAAAAGGAAAAGAGACAAAACATCAGTAAGAACCTTCAATCGTTACTTTAACTGGTTTTTGGTGCAGGCGAATGTTTTATGAATGGAACTGGGAAACAAGCCCAAAACCGTGCAGCAAAGTGAGAAGACAGAAATAAATTGGAGAACATTTCCAGCCATCATCAAGTGTGGACTAGAAGCTGTTACCAAAAGAAAAAGCAAATCATAAAAACGAATAAAAGGTGATTTAGGAGCCAATGACCTCAACAACCAGTCAAGAGGCTATTAAATGGAGCCCGAACAGATAATTAAGCATGCAAGTTAACTTATTGCCCCTTTAATTTTTATTTATAGTTTTATTTCCAACTAAGAAGATAATCTCTGCTCTTAACCAAACCCCAACCAGTGAATTCATTTCCTGTCAGACGTGATGCAGAAGCTGAAGCCTGATAACAGCTTCAATGGGAACAAATGCAGAGAAGCGACCCTGTCTGTGTTTTATTGAGCTGCACATAAAGGGCTCTGCTGTCCTCAGAGGACGCGCAGACACAGCTGGTTGGCAGTCGGCGTGCCAGACTAGCTGCAGCGTTTCACATTAGGAAAGCAGACAGAATGAAAAGTGAGCAGTGTAAGTTTCAGACACGCAGATGCTGCATGAATGGCATCTACTGGCACAGCGCTAGTGGCTTTCAGCCAGGTAAAGGATGCCCATTCATTACCTTTTAAGTCTTTAGTTGTTTACAAAGCCACCAAGACTTAGATTTCGGTGGATCTTTTAGAAAAAAACTGTTTTTCCCCAATGAAAACACAAAAGATTTATAAAGATGCACAGCCATTTCTGTTTATTCAGCCTGAAAAACAACACCAAGGATTATGCATACAATGCACGATAATGATTGAAATTGCTTGAAATTGATTTCCGCCAAGTTTTTTTGCAAAGCGTAAATACAACATAAGACCTAAATGAATATTTTTTACATGATCTTAATTTGTTTATGGCAATAAAACGTGCAACTTTTATCAAGTTGCAAAACGTTTATGGTTTAACTATTCACATGTAACAGGAGAAACTAGGTTTGCCTACATTAGCTGAAACAATGACTAAACACCGCTAGGGGGCAGACATTGTCGCTGGAAAAAAATAACTCAATTTTTGTTTTTTCATCTTAAACAACGGACTTGTACGAGGTTTTTCTTCGATCTTGAACACACTCAACCACTTTGAGGAGCGGCTACGATGCATTCAGGCCTTTGACACGCGCTCGTATTTTTCGAACTTGGTTCACGCTTGAAAAAAAAAGAAGAAAAAAAAGAGGGACTAACGTGAAGCAACTCGTTGACTCCGCCTCTGCCAACACCGAGCAGCTGTGGCCAACAGCAAACCGAAAAGAAGGTTTAAACTGACTGCCTGTTTCAACATTAACAACAACAGGCGGATAATCTGCCGCACCTGTTTGTCCTCCACCCTCTGCCGCCATGCCAGCTCATTTCAAGGAGAAATACTGAAGATGATTGTCACATTTATGCAGGCCTCGCAAAGTATGCGGGGTAACCATTGGTTGGAATACATCATGTATCCAGATCCTTTAATATATTCAGTTTTATAAACAATGGAGCACATAAAACCCTGCAACAAATCAGAGGCTTTTGCGATCTGCAGGCCAGGGATTAGGAATAAAACAAGCGTCTCTCTCTCCGGCCTGCAGGGGTTTGCTGAGTTTACATTCAAATTACAGCCAAATTTCAATCCTAAACCACTTTAACTCTTGTTTATTTACCATTTGCTATTATGCGAGACCGGAAACTTACAAGTTATGTTTTAATGCTAATGTTTTGACCTTAAGAGGTAGACTTTTCCAAATAAAACTTTGCACTATTTTTGTAGACGGAATAAGCCAATAATGAATCATCGACTACCTCTTTGTGGTAGTTTGTGGTTTAGACATCAGTTTCAACTCCTCACAGAAGCTGTAATAAAGAGGCAGCAGCCTGCAAGCGCTGCACGGTTTGGATGGTTAACAAGGGGAAGGGGAGGAGGCTGTAATTCTACACTAGCGGCTCCAAACCGCACAGCCCATCTGGCTGGTAAACCCTGATCTCACTGCACTTACAGATACGTTATGAAATATTTTTTCAGAATTTACACACAAAAAAACTTCTTAGAACACGATCGAGGCAAAGTGGACTCGATTTCACAAAGCTAAACAGCAGACATACAACAAACAAACACAGAGGGAGAACCAGCGGTTACTTGGATAAACTCGACCATTTAAAAGCATAAAGAACGTGTTAGGATTGTGTAAGTAGCTCGTTCAGCTGTAATGTACACAACAAAGAGCATTAGCATCGAGATAAACGGCCATAAGGCCCGTTAACGATCAGCGATACAAAACAAAGAACCCACCTGCGGCAGAAGAAGGGGGAGATGTGAACGGCTCCACTTCAGATCGGGATTAAAATCCTTAAAACGGAGGTAAAATTCGTTACTTTTCGAAAAATAGAAAAACTGGCGGTTTCTTCTCGGAAGAAATAAAATATAAAAATCGTTATTTTACGGACTGTCCATCGGGAGTCACAGTGAGGTTTTTTTTTCTTTTTCTCTCCGTGCAGTCCGGTTCCTTCTTAGTCCCCCGACTGCGCCTTCTTTTGTTGTTGTTGTGGACCTCTAACAGCTGATTGCAGTGACGTCACCAAGGACAGCCTATCACAGGGGACGGGCTAAGAGTCCCTCGTCCAATCAGAATACTTGGTACGGGCTGTCACTAACCCACGTGAACGCCCTCCCCGTCTCTGGAAAGAAAACATAATAAAAAGAGGGGAACAAAAGGGCATGACTGGGCAAAGATCTCCGATGAACGGGTCTGAAATGGAAGCTACCCAAAAAACAGACAGATGTTACATAAACAGACCCGCTTCCGGCCTCAGCTGCTCGGTTTCCTGTTATTTTAAGCATCCACCCACCCTATAAGCGCCATCTTTTTAGTGGAAGGCCCTTTATAGTGTTGGCTTTGCATATTAATAAGTTTTATTTTTATTTTTAAAGTGTCATAACATACTCATATTTTCAGAATGATGGTTTCTGCTTCTTGATTTACTTTATGATCCTTTATGAAATGTTTTCTGCTCTGAACAAGCAGTAAATACTTTGATATGTGGGTTTTGTTTTGTTTTTTTTTTTAGCAAAAAGCAGTACACTTTTATTTTTGTTAAAGTACAATAGCAAGTCAACAATAGACCAGAGGTCTGCAACCTGAAGCCCTGGAGCAACTTGCAGCTCTATTATCCTTACCTCGTGGGGGCTTCTGCTGTGAGGAAAAATGCTGACAAATTTAACACATAATGCATTTGTTAATAACGTTTTGTCATATATTTTTTAAAGATTTTTAAACTGTTAAATGTGTTCAAATTGTCTATTTTTCTCTCTTTTTTATTTTTTTTTACTACTGCTGACATCACACTAAATCAAGAGGCATTACGAGCTTCAGCATTCCTTCAAAATGCACACGTCAGATGACGAATTAAAATGATGGTAAAAGGTTTGATCTGTCGGAGTGAGAATACATTTGGAAGTAAATCTGCTGCAGCAGGATCTTATTTGACACAGGATGTATGTCATTTTGAAAGGAACTTTGCATTTGTTGCAATAAACAGTAATATAATAGAAATATATTAAAGTTCTAATTCAATTATTGTAAATATTTAAAAATCAATTGCTTAATGGACACAAAAATGTAAATAAACTGCATTTTTTAAGTGTGTCTCACTGCCTTTTGGTCTGTAAAAAACTGAACCAAATTGCTTTTTTAGTGTTAAAGGTTGTAGACCCCTGCTATAGACCATCTACTGTACATGCAGAAAGTATACCAACTGAATCCTTCAGACTAAATTGGAACAATTTAAGCTTATAGATAATATATAAAAAGTCAGCTTCAAGTACACTGCCTCACTCTAATATAGACTAATGCCTTTAACGTCTTCTTGCCTAAGAAAAAGTCTGCACTGTCCTGCAGAACAACTCTAGACACACATATGGACATATTCCAAACTTTTGGCAACTAGTAAAACATAAAATGTGTCAATCAGCTTCTCTGTTTATTAAAAGTTTCCATTTTAAAATTTGCTGCTCTTGTGATTTGCGACTTTCCGATTCTGTACAAGACAGTTCCCAAGAGGCCATCCTGAAAAGGAAATTCCCACAAGGAGCCTAATTATTTTTCCACAAACATCTTCAGCCATCCAAACTTCAGAGTCATAAAAGTATAGCCGTTCTTTAGGTTTTAAAACATCAGTACTTTTTTCTTCCTATTCAAATAGTCCCAAATATTTGCAGATTTTAGAGCTGTTGATAATCAATGCTAAAGTTACAGTTTAAGGTGGATGTATTCACTGCACTAAAAACTGAATCCTCACTAGTTGCACAACAAAGTTAATCACCGTGCAAAATATAGAAATCTAAAAGTGATGTGTAGAAGTTTTAATGTTAATCCAGAATAGTTAGTTCAAACTAAAATGAGGTTTTATGCATTTGTTTTTGTTAGGCTTTATTAAACAAAAAGAAAACCAAAGTTATCTACCAAACAAACGAATCTCAGATAACATTTGACTCTTGAATAAGCGGGCTATACATGAAACAAGTTGGGTATTTTTCTACTAGGGTTTCGCTTCATCTATACGTTATTGCTGACTGATCATCTCTAAGCTGTTTCAGTCTCAGTCGTCAATACAGATACTTACAGAGCCGGAGGCTTAGTAAAAATTCAAACATATATATTCTTTGTGTCCAGTTTATTTTTTTCTGGAACCTGAGGACCCTTGAAGGTTTAGCACTTCAGATGCAATCGATCTTTTTGTATGAATTAAGCTCATTTTGATCATTTCTATTGTTATTTATTTTGGTATGGAAAAAACAAAAAACTAACAAGTGATACACTTCCATATTTTCCCCCTTATTTCCAGCCCCCCCCCTTTTTTTTTAATTGCTATTATTTATTTTGGTTGTTTTTTGTGTCCACCTGCATCTATAATGCTGGCTGTTTGCTTTATGAGGCTGTAAAGCCTCACAGCTGTGATTGGGAGGACAGGAGCAGTCAGTCCTTCTGATTAGCAGCTTTAAAAACATCCATGTGGGAAAAGAGCAGATCACAGGGAAAAACATTGGTTTCTAGATTTTTCCATTTTCAAATAACAAGTACACACCTGTCCAACCGTGACACAGTCACACTGATAACATGTCCTCTGCTGCTCCCTTCCTGAGTGTTTTCTTTCTTAAAGCATTGCATCACTGCTGTACTATGATGTGAACAACGCTGACCAAGATGATGCACTACATGTTAAAAAACCACATTTCACAATAGGTACAGGATTTGAACATTTAAAAACACTTAATTTCTTAATAAAGCACTATTGAATGAAAAACTGAACCTATTACTGAAATTTAGCTCACCTATTAAGGATAAAGGGGTTAGATTTAAGCTCTATTTCATTGGAATTGGTGAAATTAGGATCAATATAGTGTCCTTTTTAGACTTTTTCGTTACAAAATAAGTACTGCGGCTTATTTGTTCCTGTTTGGTGATGTAATGATGATGTTGAAGAGGAACTGTAAGGCAATACTTTATAGAGTTCAGCTCCATCTGAAAACCACACATGTAGGAAAGGTGAAGGAAATTGTGAGCTTTATTTGTTTCACGAAAGCTTTTTAAATTGATTCTTTATGGTTAGTGTTTTTTTTACTTCAAAGATTTAGTACTGTAAGGAAACGTGATCTTGATTCAAAAGGTTTCTAACCGGGTTTAAGCATTTGATAGGTAAAAACAAAACATACTGAATGTCGTGTACTGAATATCCACATGTCTGTGAGTAATTGTGTCTTTTTGACATCGTGGAGACTCAACTTCCTTATAGGGTCAATAAAAAACAGTCTGAAAGTAAATGATTACATTCTAGTCATGGTCGAAGGTTATTATACAGTAACAGTAACCTTCCAGTGAAAAAAGAGTCAACACAAGGGGAAAAATAACCCCCAGGACTTTCTGTACCTGCCCCTGGGTAAAAGTGTTTGCATGGACATAAAGAGCCATCATTGTTACACACTTATCTGCCACAACAATACAGCCTTCCTCCTACTGCTGATTTATGTAATCGGGCTAATGTTTACAGACTGTATTGCACAATCTGCTCTGTGTGTGCGTTAAAGGGGTCAAGAACCGTGTGTTGTTGCTACTTATGACCAATCAAGTCAATTTTTTTTTGTTTATATGAAAATTCTACGAAAAAGTGACAGACTTGACATTGTAGTTTATGTTTCAAGAAGGCTTGCGGAGCTTTCTTTCTGACAACTTTAAAGGTTTTTAATTACAATAAAAAATTATGTTTGTTAAGGTAAACAATGCGACGTCATATGACATAAGTGTAACACACATCGAATTAAATTAAACAGTAAGACATTTGTTTTTTTCACAGTTAAATTAGATTAGTCTAACTGTCTAAAGCCAAAGGCTTGAGGCCAAACACACCAGTTCTTAGACAAATTCATTAACAGGTTCATTCTGGATTACCAGAGGAAAGAATATGGGCCATGCTGTGTGTAACACTGACCCCACCCCACCCCCTTCACAGCTTTGAGAAAAAAAAAAAAGAAAAAAGAGAGGATTAAATAGCAATGTCTCCCACATCCATACATCATAAATGAAAGAAATAAGATAAAAATGTCTCTTTTGTGATAGTTTTAGACAAACTTATTTGTTAATTTACCATTTAAATAATCCTAGAGCGGGACGGAGATCATTTGGCTGTTCTGTTTGGCACGTAATCCAGTCAGGTTATAAGCAGGATTTGAAATCTCTATTAACGAGTTGTTATCAAGATGATAAATCTGAAAAAACTAGAAAAAAAAATCTAATAGATACAGCTTTTGTTCCTTATTTTATTTTTGAAAGAAAAATCTAGAGCAAAAATGGCTATGACAAACACAAACTGAAGCACAACCAGTGTGGTGTGCAGACGAGGTCACCTAATATTCCAGATCGACCCACATTAAAGGTGCATGAATTTGGCTCAGTTTGCATGTTCTTATCGGCTTAAACCTTTACAAACAAAGCCGGCTGCAAAAAATGGTAACACTTGAAGACTTCAAAATATACATAAAATATACATAATATATATATATATATTTTTTTTTTTTTGCAAATATTTATGTTGTTTTGTAAAAGGCCTAAAACCTGCACGACATAAGAGACATAATTAAGTTTACCACAACTTCTATATCGAAGGCGATTCGTTTTGGTTATTGCTTTCTGTTGCAACAACATTCATATCCATTATTAAAAGCCATCAGATAACAGGTTTATTGATGGATAAAATGGTCATCATTGCCTTGATGACTAATACAGCAGCAGTTTCTGAAGCAGCAAAACAAAAAAAACAAAAAACACCATTCTGTTTTTTATTTGGTTGATTGACCAGCTACTTGAGAATGTGAACCACAAAAAGGGATTTCTTTGAACAAAGAATTGACAGTTTTTGTGTCATACCAGATGGAAAATGCTGTATTGACTCAGTCACTATATCGCTAAGATATGATGCCGAGCACTTACCCTGAAAATAGAAGCAGGTTACAGGGTATCATACAGACAGGAGCTACAACTTCAAACCTGCTTTCTCCTGACCCAGTAGGTCAACTCCATCTTCCTGTCTGCACACGATCTGTAAAACATGAAATAAAAACAAGCAGTTCTATTGCAATATATAGAATTCATATAAATGTTTCATGTTTTGAAATGACATTTTTATACAGGAATATTGTATTAGAGAGCTAATGTTGCCACTGAAAACAATTCCACACAAACAAGCTATATTGTTGGTGTGTCATCTACCTTTATTTAATATGAATCATTTTCAGGATGCAGTGTTTCCTCGAAATTTGTTGTTCCTCAATGGATCAGTTCGTTCTTTTAGACTGCATTCTGTCTACATGATGAAAATCCAGCAGTTTGATTGCAGGCAGTGGTCGGGTGGGGCATCAGTTGAGCTTCTGTAGCATGCAAGCAAGTTCACAAACAAAAGCATGTCAACGCACCCAGAGGAAAAGGCTGAGTGTGGGGAGGAGGGTCTGATGAGATGATAGCACACACACACACACTATACGCACGCAGCTGATTACCGTATGTGGGGAAGCAGAAAAGTTAACTCCTGTATGACTTTTTAAAAGAGAGAATCAAAAGTAAAAACAAAAAAGGACACAAGATCGTCATGGTGCTCTGAAGTTACATCAGCAGGACTGAAAGAGGCGGGACGTTTCACTGACAAGGGTGTTGGCTCTACTTTCTCATCAGCCACTGCGAATTATGTCTTCCACATGTGTTTGAAATATAAAAATGAAAGTTATAATGCACAAAAAGAATAAAAAAACAGAGCATTAACGTAATAATAAAGCAGCTTAACAAATAATAATGGATTGGATTTTTCTGCGCTTTTCCAGATGCTCAAAGCGTTTACATTGTGTCCATTATTCATTCACTCCTCATTCATACTTGGTGATGGTTAGCTACTGATGTAGCCACAGCTACAGACTGACAGAGGCGTGGCTGCCATTTCGCGCCTACGGCCCCTCTGACCATCACCGGGATCATCCATGCACATCCACACACCAGTGGAGGCCACACTGGAGGCAAGGAGGGTGAAGTGTCTTGCCCAAGGACACAACGACATTTTGGCTGGTGGGAGCGGGGATCGAACCGCCGACCCTTTGATCATTGGACGCCCCGCTCAACCACCTGAGCCACTGTCGCCCACAAATGCAAAATACATTTAGGTCTAAATAGTTCTTTCACTCAGAAAAAACACCAGTATTTACAGATTCAAGTGAAAGGTGGAGGAACCACACTGAACAGGAAACTGAACCAAATGCCGGTAAAGCCAGAACTTTACCCACACATTTCACGATTCAATTATTATGAATTGGTTCATGAATTCCTCCCAAAAACACACAAAAAAGCACTTTTGAACCTTTACATTAAAAAAAGTTTAACTCTAGAACACAAATAAAATCAGATAAAGGCAGAAATTTGCCTCACACAAGTTCATTATTTATATGAAAAGTATAGGATTTCCCATTTGGGTGGTGTAAAA
Source organism: Oryzias curvinotus (assembly GCA_023969325.1). NCBI lineage: Eukaryota > Metazoa > Chordata > Actinopteri > Beloniformes > Adrianichthyidae > Oryzias > Oryzias curvinotus. The sequence goes on from CM043721.1 coordinate 28,833,909, forward strand.
TAAACAGGGCCCATAAAATAAACACATATTCCTCTATTACAATTATTTTTAGCCATAATATTACTTCATGAAATTATGCAAATATAAAATGAAAAAAATGAAAAATAAAGACTAAAGAGGAGCTTTGACTGAAATAGCTGCAGAAACATTTGGTTAAGAATATCTTTATTCAAGTACTGAAAAGATGGGAGATTCTGTGCTGAATAGAAACAATGGCCTCACAATATTTAAAGACAATCTCTGCGAGTCATTTAAACAGCTGTAAACAGTTCATAGGTCAGACATTTCAAATGAAAACTATTTTACTTACTGCAAAAACACCCAAGTAACCAATACCAGACATTTCAGATCGAGTCTTGTTTACACCAAATCTTATGATGGCAAATAGCATTACAGAGTGCAGCTTAGGCTGAAATGTGACCCCAACTTAGACAGAGTCAGAACATGGAAAAATCCTATTTCAGCCTAACCATCTCCTTCGAAATTGTGAATCTTTTTTACCTTTAGCAAGTTTTTTTTTGATCAAACAAGGAAAAAGTCTGAATTTAATAGTTAATAAAAATCAATAGTAAAATAATGTATGCATTTCATAATGAGTACAAGGTTCACCTAATTTATGAAAGGTGCCTTTCCTTAACTGCCAATTACAGAGAGTTGATATGTAACAGTTTGTATTTCAGTTTTATGGTTATTTATCGTTCAAGTATTAAGCTAAGAAGCTATAAAAAAACCCAATCCATTTCATAAACCCTGATTTCTGTCGTTGTGACCGCACAGCACCAAGTCAGGACGTTTGTGCTAAAAGCATTTGGCAGCTTTGCTGGAAATTGCTTGGCTTCACTAAAAATATTCTTTTTAATCGATGTTTTTCATAGATTCTCCTTTCATTTTAAATATCAAAGCAACAGTATTTGCTTTGGTTAATGAGCTGCAGTACAAAACATCAGCAATCCTGATAGAAACCCATCAAACAGCTGCAAGAACTTTAGTCCTTTTAATTACAGAAAACGTGGGCCTGGCATGTTTCATTTACAATTTATTAGATCATTTTTCATCAATATAAACTCTCAATTAAAAGGTCTCAAATGAAAGTTACTGAGACTTTTATAAAACCTGATACTGCATTTCAATTTACAATAAAAAAAGCTCTCAAAGGCTTTTATAACTTCTTATAAACATGCGCCTTGGTACCTGATGAGTTTCTAAATAACTGTTTGGTTATAAATAAAGTAGTTTAAAGAAAAGGTGTTTTATGGCGATCCAACCAAAAATAACACGTGTGAAAAGTCGGCTAGTTTTGGATTCACAGTTTATCAGTTTACATGATTAAGTTTCAAATATTTGTCTGGAAAGGACTAAAGATGTTGCTCCCAAGTGAAAATCTTGGCAGTTTTCAGTTCAAGAACAGAGGAAAATGGCCCAGCTATGAACAACAATCATGTGTGCACGTTAAAGCAGCTGCCCAGTGTGAAAAAATGCATTGAAACTGCAGCACTGTCATTTCACCGCACCAGAAACACGTGAGGAATTCCCGAGATGAGAGGACAAAGTGTGCGTCTCTTAGTGCAAAAGCCGTGTACTCGCTTGTTATACGAGGCCTTTTAAGAACGCGGCGAAGACCAGACTTCCTCCTGGGAGTCAGAATCTTCCAAATCCAAACCAGAAGTCCTAGATTTCCTAGCGCTCCTTGTTTGGTCTGCTCCATTTATGTTCGTCAGTGGTACGTAGGAGTAATCCCGACGTTCAGGAAAGTGAGAGGCGGCGGATCCAGAGCACGCCCGCACGAGGTGAGCCATCAAGCTGGCTGACAGCAGAAAAGCCAGCAGGACGGTAATTATGAGCCAAGTTCTCCTGTAGAGAAAGTTAGTTTTAGTTCCTGGAGCTTTAACAGACCTATATTAACAGGATTATGTCAGTCAAAACAAACTTATTTTGGATGTAGATTTTTGCCTCATTACTGACGTGATTGTTCACTTTTGTCGAGTCATATTGACTTAGCTCGGCAGCTCTCCCCCTTTTTCTAGGTTTTCTATGTAAATAAAACAAAAACTCTTCCAGGAAATTATTCTAAAAAAGTATTGATATACAGTCAATTTAATAAAAATAATAATAAAAAAAAATAAAACATTTGGTTTATATGGTTTTACAAAGGAGCCTATGTCCACTAAAAATACTTCAACACATTAATCCGTCATAATAAACACTAACCTGCACTGATGTCTGAATGTGTGAGAAGACCAGACTGTATCTAAAGATCCACTCTGATTTAAAATCCTTTTTTTAGCATTTGTATAATGATGGAGGACATTAAGAAAATTAAGCTGAAATTTGCATATCCGAGTATTTTTTCTTTTTTCTATTTTTTCCTCTGTCTTTTCAATGAAATAACACAAACTCATTCATAATAAGAAATGTTTCTCAATTTTATCTGAAAAGTTTAAAGTTTTAAAAAAAGACTGTGTGCAGATCTGCCTTAAAACAAAGCATGATTCTCATTCATCTCTTAAAAAAGGATATTTAATGTCTTTATGCTGCTGCAGTGCTGTTTGAGACTTCATAACATCTTAAATTATGTTAGGATTTTCTCACATTTGGTTTGACAACCATTTAATAGTCAAATTTAATTCAAAACAAAGCCACTAAAGAATGTGGATTTATGTAACTAAAGACCAAAAAAGAATATTGCAGGCACATGGAGATGTTTCACCATAATAACTTCATGTTTATAGTAAAAAAAAATGTGTTTGTTTTTTCTTTTACTTTCCATCATTTAATCAAAGAAGTAATATAGAAACAGCTTGACCCCAAATGTGACCCCTCTCTATTTTGAAGGACATTGATTTTCTTCTTGGAAAGCCATAAAGCACAGACAGTAATGATAAATGGTCAGAGATGAAAGACTTGACCTTTGACACTTACTCTGTCAAATGATGCTGCTCTCTATGAGCTTCTTCCTTATGGACCCAAGATGTAAACATCTTTGTGGCCAGACAATGTCCAGCTGCAGAAACGACAAAAACACTTTTCATTTGCAATGAACCTGAATTTTGATTGCATTACAGTATGAAAATTACAAGAACATATATTATTTTTTTTAACACTGCATTGGAAAGAGGACAACATTTTAAACTATTCTCTGTTCTGCTGTCCATGTTTATGTTAGAAAACTTTTAGAAGAGTGTACTTTCCCAAAATGCATCAGGGTATTTCTCCATGCAAGGTTTTTAATGTGTGTGATCTTTTGCAGCATCTCTACCTTTCCTCTCCAGTTCTCTGGGCTAAGCTCTTGCGTTTCTTGTTTTGCTTTGTCTCCTTGGTAATAGTCAAGCTATCCCTGAGCTAAGAGCTGGGACTCAATGACAATAAGCGCTGCCACTGACCTACAAAAGGCATAACAACAATACAGTCATCACTTTCCATGTTTTTTTCTCCCTCGATGACCCAAAATCCTAGATTACACACTGCAGTTCAGCCGGGATTCTGAATACAATTCTGTTTTATTAGAGCTACTGCTAAGTTTAAGGAAGCTAATGTGCAGGTGAGTAACATTTCCAGTTCTTCCACTTGGCATCGCTTTGCTCTGTTTGGACAGACGGAAAAGAACACAGACGGGTCTCTATTTGACTTTATGCAAATGACTCGACGTTGGTTAAACGGGAGCCCATGGAGGAAATGCAGAACAGCTTCGGCTGATAAGAGCATGAAAGCAAACATTTGTTGAATTATGTTGATATTTAAATGTGGTTCTACCTCTGTGTATGGTGTAGTTGGCCTCTCCTTGCAGGGTGGCGTTGCAGGTTCCAGTTTGAGGGTCACATGGACACAGGTCGTCACAGTGGCACTCCTGAGCGCAGGACAGACCGAAGAAACCCAGAGGACACACTGACGGAAGAACAGACAGAGAAATATTTACTGAAAACTAACTAGTAGTGCAAAAACGGTACTCAAGTCTTCCTTCTATTTGAGATTATTCTGGTAAAAGTAAAATATTAACCCAAGTAATGACTCAAGTTAGACATTTTTGGAAAAAAAAGGGACAATTTCACTTTATGGCTTTGTGTTCGATTAAGCATTAGCCTTCAATACCTTGACCACATGTGTCACCATGGAAACCGGGCGGGCAGGCACAGCGCCCGTGTACGGGATCACAGGAACCGCCATTAACACAGGAGCAGGTGTGATTGCAGCCATCGCCGTAGAAACCTAGGACGCACTCTTCATAATAAAAACAAAAACATTAATAATTTAAATTAATCGGCCTAATTTTCATCCTCACACGTGTTTGGCTATAAGGATGCATTGAAAAGGAGAAACACCTGTTATGCAAACTCACAAGCACATCCCTAAGTAACTTCCCCGACAACAACCTTATTGGCTAAGAAATAAACATAACACTTACCAGGAACAATAAAATGTCCAGACTTGGGATGAACCTTTCTGCTTTAAACTCAGATATGCCTTCGTTAGTCGTCCTTTTGACTGCAGTCATTTCTCTACATTCGATCATTTTATCATATTTTATTCATTTATTATTTATCGTGGTGTGCGTATGTGTGTGTGTTTTTGCGGGGGGGGGGGGGGGGGGGTTGTCGCACTGTTTGTCTTGTTATCTTGTTTTTAAATTTTATTGTATTTTATGCACAGCACTTTGAGTGACATATGTTGTTGAAAAAGTGCTATATAAATAAAGGTTGATTTGATTTGTTGTCAAATGTGCTCTTTCAACAGAACTGCTCTCAACTGAAGAATTTAAGCACTTTTTCCCAAAATACCTATTCATCATCAGTCTTGTTGACTTTGTTTCTCATGAACTTTATTTAACAAGAGCCTTGCTGGGTTGGAGATGTGGTTCTCTGCAGGTTTTTTATAAAAACTTTTGTTTTGTTTTTTAATAACTTGAGTTTTTCTCAAATTTCCATTGCTTGAATTCTACATTTCCTTTTCCTGGACTGATGAGCTGCATAAACAGCACATTTCATATCATCTTTAAAACCTTTGTGCAAATTGGTAAACTTTAGGCTCCTAGCAGCAAACGAACCAAACAAGCACAGCACATTCATGTGTATTTGTGTGTGTGTGTTTTTTACCGTAGCTGCAGTTTTCTCCCCTCCATCCAGCATCACAGACACAGCCATCTGCAGGACAGAGGAGATAGATCAAACTATGGCATGCATTACTGCACTTCTTAAAGAAATATAGCAGAAATATTCAATATAAAGACTCACTCCAATAATTTAGGCTATTTTAAAAGCCTTTCCAGTGGTCTTTTAATTATGATTATGCCATCTTTATCCCAATAAATATAACTTTGTTTTCTAAGACATAGTTTCTGCAGAGCAGCAGTAGTTCATTAGTATTTCGCCTTAATTGTGGGCGGGACTGTTGGCCCGTAGCAACCTAATCATGTTGTGCCCCCCCCCCCCCCATGCATTTTCCTCTTAAAAAAAAAAAAAAAAGCTATTTTTCATGTTTTCTGTTTGCTCCCAATTAACAACAATTGGAATAAAGAAATGCCGGTACTCAGAAATGCAACTTTAAGCTTCATTTTCTTTATACTTGTCCTCCATCGTCAGAAAATGCCACAAGAATGTTAAAAACACAATTTTCATCGGAGAGGGTCTTCACATAAACAGAAAAGAAGAGAATCTTTCTTAAATGAGCAGCTGCAATTCTAAAAGTTGACTTTAAAATGCAACCAGACCTGTTCAGAAGAGGAATCTTGTAGTTTTCCACCAAGATACTTTTATATCTAACATTTTTGTGATTTTTATCATTTTACCATTGGTTCCATATGACCGAATCGGTCTATTTGTATCTTACTGGGAGTGCAGATTCCATGGGATCCACATTGAGATGGCTGACACAGCAGAGAATCACAGGCCTCCCCCTGCCAGCCCCTCCGACACCGGCACAGTCCGTCCACACACTCCCCGTGCCCACTGCAGTTTTCTGGCTTGCATGATTTCTGATGGACACAGAAGATGGTCGACACATCCCGTCCACAGCGCCAACGGCTGTCTGATGTGCTGCAGGGGGGGGAAACCCAGACAGACGAGGACGAGATTATAAATGAATGCAGCGAGCTGAAGACGGATGATCCTCGTGACACAGCTAGACTGAGATTAACAGCCGTCCAAATGTGAATGGTCACACTTTTAGTAGCTCACCAATGATCAGAGGGGTAGCTGGCCAAGGAGCCATTAATCACACAGGTAGAAGACCCGCCTCCATCCAAATTTATGGCATTGATTACTCCTTGTTCCTTCAGAAATGTTGCCATGTCCAACAGATTCATGCTGGAGGGACAGAAATAGACAAAGAAAAAAGCTATAGAGAAAGACTTCCAAGACTGAGCCAGGCCATGACAGAGAGGAGCGCAAAGAAACAAACAAATGCATGAATGAAAACATGTCAGGAGGACAGTTTGAGTTTTTTTATCTTCTCCAATACTGAGATTATTAAAAATTAGAGGGTCAATGTTAAAGAAACTAATAAAATGATAAATTTGACCTAATATTGAAGACAAAAATGATAATAACATTGAGTATTTAAGAGTACAACACAAAATATCTCAAGATGTAAGCATTACTTTCTAAAGTCAAAGCAGAGGCTGCTTGTTAAGCAAATTACCGGCTTCAGATCGCAGCTTTGTTCCAGCTGGCTTTGACATGTTTTATGGAGCGTCTGGCAGCCTGCTATCGATTAAAAATTAACATGTTCAGACATATGTGCAGTGCTTCTCATCACCACATCATTAACAACAACACGTTCCCGTCGAGTCACCCTGGGGTCACTGCTCTAAGAGAGGAGCAGATCAATACAACCCACTCATGGAAGGATCTGGGGGGTATTCCAGGAAGCATGTTTAAACTAGCCTGACTTTAAGCCTGAACTCTGGCTGAAATCCGCCTGAACTTGCTTACTCTGGGTATGTCGGTTCCAGAAGACCGGATATGAGTTGGCGTAATTACGCTCGACTTGGTAACCCTGGGTTAACGCACGTGCACATCGTGTACATAAAGACATTCTCAATAGATCGCCGATTTCTGGAGTCACCATGGAAACGCGTGGGGAAAAAAAAAGAAAGCGCGACACTTGAGACGGAAGTGAGACGGAGTCTGAGATTTTAATGACGGTTTATGAAGATTATACGTCCATCAAAAAAGTAACACGGCTGCATCATCAAAAAAAAAAGAATTTCTGCTTGGAGAAAATCAACAGACAAAGTAAACCCACGAGTTTCTGATCTCGTTTCCATTTTCCTTGTGACGCATATATATATATATATATATATATATATATGTATATATATATATGACATATAGGACATATGAGAGTTCAATATATATATATATATATTGAACTGTCATATGTCTAAGTTTGAGCCGGTGAACATGCTAATTTTTATAACAATAAAAAAGACGGTAAAAAATGCACGGAGTGCAAAAAGTAATTAAAGAATTTCCCATCATTGTACTTGCAGAGTGGGAGTGTAGGGGTGCTATAAAAACTTGTCATCCTCTCCTTCACTCTCACTCGTGGTGCTGTGTCATAAGCACAGTAGTACAAAATAACTCGGCAAAACACAGTAAAACAGCTAAACAACTAAACATATTTAGTCAAAAACCCACACTTCAACCCAAATCCGTCCAGACAGGCAAAGGGAATGATATCCCAGAATCCCTTGCGGTGCCGATCTAACAGCAGCACCAAAGTTACGCCTACTTAATTGAATTAATTTGAATGAAAGGAAAATAATTGTCTGAAAACTGTGTTATTTTTAAGGTGACTTAACAAAAAATGATTTCTCTTAACTGAAGCAAATAATTAAGTTAGATCAAAGTAAACAAGTTTAAATTTCCAACATCCATATGTGGTCCTATCACCCTCTCACGGTGGAAAAAGTATCATCTGAGCTTCTTCATCCACTAAATCATCTTCAAATGGACACGCCATGCTGCTTCACCTCTCTCAAGACAAACTAAGCTTCAACTAAACCTGCTCCGGACCAGGTTATGTTCAGAGCATGAGTTGCTATGGCAACTTGACCTACCCTGAGACATACCTCCATTTCTGGAACCGGAAGCTGAGGTTATCAACTTCCTTAGCCTCAAACTTATCGTGGGAGCTAGCAGAACCTGCTTTCTGGAATACCCCCCTGAAGTGACATGAGGCTCACAATAAGGCCGCACCGCTAACGTTAGCTTGGGGTGGTGAGGGCCTGTAAGCTAGCAGGAGAGGGTGTAAACAAAGGGATGATGGGTAATGAGGCCAGGCTTACTTTAGCGCCAACAGTCCCACCCATAACTCAGAGGCTAATTTCTAATAAACTCCTGCAGAAACTATGTCTTAGAAAACCACACAGGTTTTTTGAGTTTGGCTAAAATGGGATAATCATAATTAAGAAAACCAGTTGGAACGCTTTTAAAATAGATCAAAAGGTGATTGGAGTGGGACTTTGAAGTAAATGCACTTTAAATAGATAAGACAAAGTTAAATGAGATTACAGAGCTGACATTTTATGGACAGGTTGCATCAGTAATCCTCAAATCAATCTGGGAATGTTTTTACAGTAGATCAAAAGATGATCGGAGAGGGACTTTAAAAGTCTAATGTTTGTTTTTACTTTGACAGCTACCAAAATGCTTAGTTATGGGACTGTACTAGTTAAAAAAAGTTAAAAATGCTTAACATGAAACTCTTTTGTAGAAATACCTCTTCAGTTTTATACAGAAATTGCAGATTTGGTTACTCCTTAAGTAAAACACAGCAGTATGAGTTCCATTCATTTTTATATCTCACTTCTTTCTCTGTTTTGGACAACCAACTCAAACCCACTTTATCTGGTTTAAATATAAAACCTCGAGTTTCATTTAATCAATGATTATTTTCCTTACCCCCTGTTTCCCGTTTGTCCATCAATTTGAAACAGGACTATATTTCCGTCTGCATCATGACCCACTGCAGTCCGGGCCGACACCACATTCACAAAGTAGCTTAGGTTCCCTAATGAAAAACAACAACAACAGATTTTAAGTTCTAATACGAAATATCATGCTAAATATCACCAATTCCTTTTTTCATTCACAATTCAAAATGAATCAAAAAGGCAAACTTCTGGATTTGACTTAAATTATTTTGCCCTTAATACCTACTAAGAAAAAAAGCCTACTTTGTAAAAGTATAATCCTTATATGGAATTAATTTTTAACAACAAGAAGACTGAGTTCCTGTTTTCTTGTAAATAAAAAGAAAAGGATTACTAATAAAAATGTAAACACCCAAAGAATGAGGTCCACTATCAGCGAGCCAAACGTTAAATTCCAGGCTCCTGCTCTGCCACATTTTACTCGTGGTTTTGCTTTTGAGTGCGCTCTAGAAAATCAACTGAAGCTTTAAGCCCTGAGGTGAACTGGGCCACATACTTTCACTTCTGCCCCTGCTAACCAAACATGACACCACCATGTTTTATTGGGCAGATGAGATTACGTGAGGTCAGGGGGGAGTCTGCGTGCCACTCAGACTACAGGTCAGCAATGCAGACGCTCTTACTTTTATTTACATCATTCTGGCTGGCACTTTTGGAGGCTCAGTTTGTAAACTGAAATACTGCAAATACTTGGGGATGTGAGGGGCTGTAAGCTAGCAGGAGAGCATGTAAACAGGGAGCTCTTAGTAACGGGGAAGGGAAGAGGGGCTTGGGCTGCTCCACAACTTAGAGACACATTTTTAATGAGCCACTGCTGCACTGCAGAAACTATGTTAACACAGCTTTTTCATTTGAGCAAAAAAACGACAATCATAATTAAAAGACTGTTTTAAAAAAGATCAAAATAGGATGGGAGTGGGACAACTAACTGCAGCACGACATGTTCCTTTCAAAATCTCAAGTAACCCAGCAGATTTGCTATGAAAAAGTTGATTTTAGTATTAAATTACGTGTTTTTTTTTTCCAAGTGTCACCACGTACCTGTTTCTTGGCTTTTTTCACACTCTGCCTCCAGACTCTGATTGATGTAAATCTCTCCGTCTCTCAACAGCCATATGACGCCACTGACCAGCTGAACAAACGGGTTCGACTGATCCAAAACATCTTCCTGCGACAGATACCTGGAGGAACAAAGCAAATCCCAAAATCTTATGGAACGGAACCCCAAACTATAAAAGCAGACCAAGATCCGCCTCGTTTAATTGTTAGAGGGGACTTTCTGGTTGATTTCATATTTTAAAGTACAAAAAAAAGGAAAAGAAAACAGGTGAGCAGAATGGTTGGTGCAAACTACAATATGGCATCTGGCTCGCATTTCTGTTTTGAGTTAGACTTTAGTTTGCGTCTATAAAAACGCACCAGGACAATGTTCCAACAAACCCAACAGAATGGAAACTTGCTTTTCTTTGTTTTTACATTTTAGGCAAACCCAGGAAGGAATTTCTGAGGTTTCTTACCTCAAGCTATCAAAAAACATAATGAGCCATGACTGCAAAGTGAATTGTGCTGAATTCGATCACGTTTAGCTCTAGTCTTGAATAGAAATCCGGCAGAGTTCATTTACCCAACATTACTTTTGTTACATAACTGGTTTGATAAGTACACAACACAAACAGTAGTTTAATGCGTTTGCTGAGGTCGGGTTACCCACAATAAACAGGTTGGTGGCAGTGAGTCATGCAGACATGAACTTGTCACCTGAAGATTGTTTTTGAGTTTTTGTTTAAACTGGACCGGGGGTTACGCTGTCATTTACAAGCTCACGCAAACAGGAAGCCACACGGCTGCAATTGTGGTCAACTTCACACGATCTCAGAGGAGGTCAGTGACAAACATGAAATAAGATGGTATTTTAGAAATGTGAGGTCAGGTGAACAGAACAAGAGGAACAGGCTTAGGCTGGCTCAGTTTTAGGAAACCCATAAGCTTTTGTCTGGGTAAAAATCCATCACAGCAGCACGGTGGACATTTCCCACAAATGTACAGCATCTCTTCCAAAGATACCCGTCTGAATAGATCTCTAAGAGGTCATTTAGCCAACAGCTAAAAGTCTTCTCATCTGAAACCAAAACATTTTTTTATTATACATGATTTATGAAGGGCATACTCCTGAGGAACTTAAAAAAAACCAACTACAGTAAAACCTGCAGTTCACTGGGTTTCATTTACTGAAGAAACGTGCCCTTTGTGGGAAATCAGCTGAGAGGTTTACATGCACAAGAATAAACAAGTTTCCACATCCCCACTATCGATTATTTCAACTTTGCAAAGTTTAGGGCTGAGTATCAGCAGCATGTCAGCAAATTTGTTTTTGAGAACTCTGATTTTGTGGAGAGAAAAAAAGAAACCAGGTTTCCTCTAAATCCTCTACTCTGGCTCAAGATTAAAAAAAAAGTACTTTGTTGACCCAGTTACTGGAGAAAATCAATTGTAATCTGATTATTTTAGCAAATGTTAAGTAAAAATGCAGTTCAGAAACTGTATTGATAGAATACATACATGTTTAAATTGTAGCAAATGATAATGGATAAATGCAGGCAAATACTAAACACACAAAGCATTGCAGAGCAGATCTAAAGCGGTGACCTCCAACCTTTTTCAGGCCACGGACCGGTTTAACGTTAGACAATATTTTCACCCACCCGCTGAAGTTGGCATCTGATTTTTTTTGTTTTGTTTAGCTGCCAGTGTCCTTTTACTTTTGAAAGTAAAGTTTATTCTCATCCTCTGTGAAATATTTGCAGCTGCTTTTGACTAATTTTACACTAGATTTAGTGCAGGAACCATTAAAATGGGATACAGATTTCCCATAAAGTCATAACTACCAAAGTGGAAGCTTAAAAAAAAAATCAGATGCCAACTTCAGCCTCGTCTAACTTTAAGATGTGATGAACAAATACTGGAAAAACATAAATAAAAGTCACTATAGCTGGTATTTTCCTAAAGTTAATAAAAGTGAACCCACCATTTGAGCACAGCCAATAGTAGCATCCTATTAACATTAGACAGGCGGTTGCTGACTGTTCCGTATTATTATTATGGTTTGTGGGAACAACCGTCAATATAAATCCATATTTGGAGTAAAGACTCCTGCTTTTTGTCTACAAAATGCAGCTTTCTTTTATTTTGAAGTGGAATGCTCTTCTTCTGTTTCCTCACTGGATCTTTTCTGCACCAAGAAACCTTACAAGTGTGTTGGCTTTTTGTCAACTTTACTAGCTAAGGGGTTTCAGTACCGCGGTCACCGATGCCGCTTTAACAAGTGGTGGATGGATTTTCACTAGTCGGGAAAATGTCATATGCGGTGGGGAAACTCAAGTAGTTTTCCAAATTAAAACTTCCTTTAGAATCAGCTTATAGATGAATTTGAAAAATTGTGAAACCAACTGTTCCACAGACCGGTACCGATCCGCGGCCTGGGGGTTGGGGACCACTGATCTAGGCCTTTACTGAGAACACAGATCCAACCCCTTCCTGTTGAACAGTTTGTTCTTTGAAGGTTCTTGCACACCCCAAAAGTACACAATCTTGATGTAACATGTTCAGTCATTTTATTTGATTTTGTTTTTAATGATTATAGTATTCATTCATGAAAGAAAAAACAATGAATGAATGAATGAATGATTATAGTATTTTTACGCAGGACTTCTTACCCAAAAATCAAGGTGCCGTCTCTCCTAATCCCAAACTGGGCGTTTTGCACTCCCCCACTGTCTTGCACAAGCCTTCCATTGCTCACCACGTTTCCCAAACACTCCCCTGACTTGGTGTTGAAGAAGCCAGCGTTCTGGGCATACAGACAGCCGGCAGCTTTGGCCGTCTCCTCCACCGATACCCTATGGTTGTTTTTGCAGCCATCTGGCCCTCCAGGTTCCAGCACAGACAGTGTCTGCAGTGGGTCATGGACCACTGTCAAGCGACCTGGAAACAAAGGCGTAAAAACCAAAAGAACATATTCACACCGTCTATCTAAGAGGGCCCATTGAATGCTTTACGGTTTCTTAAATGACATTAAATCCAATCTCTAACCTAAAGGATTAGCAACATTTCTGGATAATCCATCTGGACACCAATTTTATACGTACAACAAATAGAGATTAACTCCAAGTTAAACCCAAAAATGAGATCGATCTACGCTCTGAAAAAAAGGAACAGTTCCCTTAACCTGTGATTAGTTACCGTAAACCCATCCAGAAGGAGCCTTCGTCACAAACACATTAGACTCAGAAACCGGCTGTCCGGTTTGGTGACGGGGATGCGAGCTTTCATGGGTGGTGTTTCCATGAATGATGGGCTGACAATCTCGGACGTGACGGTGAGAGTGGGCGGGCCCATGTCCATTAGCATAAGGTAGGAGGAGGTCATCATCCAGAGAAGAGCTACAATTGAACAAATAGATTAGAATACAGAAAAGGACTATTCACACATCATTTTTTAAATACGTGCGGCTAGTGCTGAACGTCTTTCTTGGCCGCATGGACCCTGAGGAAGGGTTAGGGTTAGGTTAATGTGTGCCAACAACAACATTTAGCCTTGGACGCATTTAAAATAGGTGCATCACTACAGCAATGTGCGTCTTGGCTGAATGTATTACGTATTGCAAACATGAATTTCCATCAGTTTTTCCACTTGGCCACACATAAACACGTGAATTACACGATTATTTTAGAAAAGCACAACACAAATGGCAAAAGCAAAAGAAAACAAACGTTATTAATTCATTTTGCTTCCACCGTCTTGTCTTAACTACTTATTAAAATCAGAGTAAGGAAATAAAACGGATACAGGTATGAATAAAAGCTTAGTTATGAAGTACATTTTAAACTATGTTTATCTCATTCGTATTTAATAGTTACATTTTCTTTTTTATCCTACTTTACTACAAACAATACTTGTGGTGCATTATTTACTCAAAGTATTTGCTTAGGTGGCTTTAAGCTCACATGAAACTTAAGTTATACATACTACTTCATAGAGTTTATTAATATGACATTAGATTTGAAGCTTCAACTTTTTTTTTTTGGAAGGTCTCTCTATAAAGTCCAGAAGGGTTTTTGGACATGCTTGCTCTTTATGTCAGGAGCATATTCGTTATATCGGACACTGCTGTCCCTGACAGTCTGCATGACTATTTTAGACACCTTTGCTTTGAGCACCGAAATGATTTGAACTTCTGGGAATACTGTAGAGTTTACAGTGTTTTAGTAGTGGCACCACCGTGTGGTCAAAACGGCTAACTACCACAATAAGTCAACAGGAACTATCAACTTCCTTGAAAAATAAAAGCAAATGTGGCGTCGCGTCTTGTGACTATAACCCTATGCACGTGTTAGCATGAACTTTAGTCATTAAATGTCGAAATGTAAAGAAACTATCAACATAGTCATGTCATTCATATAACCATATGTTCAACTGTACTACTTAAATGATTAAATTAGGGTTTCTAGCGTTGGGAGATCGATAAGTGTAGAAAGACATTCAACAGTTCAAAGGTTTAACCCAAGTCGCTGTTACTCGACAGCTGGCGAAGAGTTGTTCAGTTTCTGTTCAGTTTATATTGAAATTAAAATAGTAAATTGCTTATAAATTTAAACCAAAAACCTCATACAAAGTAAACTCACCTGTAGTAATTTAAAAGAGAATGAAAGCACTCCAGTGCTACGTATAACTTAAGTTCCTCTTAAGCTAACATTAGCATTTAGCAAACAAAACAAAACAAAAATGAAAAGAAAACTTACCGATAGTTTTTCTCCACAGACACCCGAAGGCAAAGCATCAACAACAACCAAAAACACGCACATTTCACCGAGTCTGCTGCCATGTGAGGCGTAGAGCGACCATGTCAAACTCCCCACTCCTCCAACTAACACACAAATGCATCATGTCTGCATGATCATCAAAAACCACAAAGGGTTACTTCCGGTTAGACTAAAAAATAAAGGTTATGTCGCGATATAACTCATTCGTTACACCACCAGTCGGTACACAAAATCGGGGGGGAAAGGAAAACATGAAATTGGTTGAATTGATTTAATGGACAAATGTTTATATTATGTTAGAACTTTAAACGCAAAATAAATTAGCTTAACCGAACATTTACTTCAGTGTACATTAAAAAAAATCCATACGGTAAATAAAAACTTATAAAATCTAAGTACTTGAGCTAATTTGCTAAAATATGCTTTATTATTTTTTCTCTTAATTTTGCAACACACCCTTTATTTCCGGCAAGTTACAAAACGTACACATTTACATGTTTTATTTATATTTCTGCTTTACACCTGTTTTCTGTTTTATTTTAAATTAACTTTACATATATGATATACATGAAACGTAAATAATACTAAGAAGGTTTTGCTGTAAAAGGAAACACATCCTGACATTTGACTTTAAGAAATGATCGAAGGGTCAGGGGAAATGTTTAAATGTGACACCAGAGCATTGTGTTGCGTTCAAAAGCGTTTTAAACGTCGGGGGAAAAAACTGGTGAACTTGTCGTATTTTCTTATTTAGCTCTCTAAACAAAATGTACTATGACAGATATTCATTTTCAATTCTCAAAGATATAAATAAAAATACACACATGACATGATTAAGCTTAAATTTACAATAATTACTCTTGAGAAAAACAGTTCTAAACTAAAGTTAATAAATCCGAGGGTATCCAAATGCAACACAAGCAGAACGCGAACATGGCAGCCGGTGTTAAAGCTAAACATGGATTACTAAACATCAGTATATCACACGTGCACAGTTTTTGTAGAAAAATAGCACCTAAAAATGTTTGTATCCAACGAGCAAGTGAAATACAAAGCGTGAGAGCTGTAAGCAATGGGACAGTGGGCTCCGATCACAGTGAAAAGTACTGCCTGGATCTGGTGAGGTGGGTTTGACCTGCAGCGCTTCAGTTTTTACCACACGCTTATTCATGTAAGACGACACAGTCAAACACAAACTAAACCGTGACATTATTTCACTGAGAATCCAGGAAAAAACACTCATTTAATTATTTAAAGGAATACCTTGACATGGTAAGTCTAAGGAAGTGTTTTAATGGTTTTAATCAAGTGTAACGACAATCCAAGCTTGAGTTTAGAACAGAATATAAGCTTTTGATTCCATCACCTCTCTGTTAACACTCTGCTTCTAAAAGAGTGACCCTCAACAATAGATAACAATTAAAAATACGTCTCCAGAGTTTAGTGGCTTAATTCTTAATATAATGTTGGCAACTGGATTACATATAAATATATACAGATTAATATGTATATGATATGATATGTATATGATAAACACAGCTTTAGCTCATTTTGAGTTTCTGAAAACGTGTCTTTGTATGTGTTGCCTTGTGGAATTGTATTATAACTCCCCCTTTCCTTTGCCTCCTCCTCAGGTCCAGAGATTATGAAGGCTTCCTGTGCTCCCTTCTCCTCCCGAAGGAGGTGTGGCGCTCCTGTCTGACTCTGAAGGCCTTCAATGTTGAGCTGGCTCAGGCAGGTCTTCCATCGCCCAGATCATTTCCCACTCCTGCTGTTGTCCTGTTATTTTACTGCTGGTGTCGCCGTTCATGGTCGCTGTGATACCAGCTCCTCCTACACCTGTCAAGTGAACGCAACGTTAAAAAAATAGTGCTGGACATGCCATCCAAAGCCTTTTCTAAGCGTGTGTGTGTGTCTATAATTAGACTCTTCTTTTTTCATGCACTAGGTGAAGGACTCAGTTTCACAGAAGACCATCGGCTTGATGCGAATGCAGTTTTGGAAGACGGCTTTAGACGACATTTATCGCGATGAGCCTCCAAACCAACCAGTCGGCACTGAACTGTGGAAGGTAAGCAGGATTTCTCTCAATTTTTGGACAGTTTCTGAAGATTTCAACCATGAATTGTTTAAACCTGCTGCAATTTATGCACCAATAGTTCAGTTTCTAGAATAATAAAGTAAAAATTCCTGGCATGTGGCACATTGGATTTAAAATATTGCTTTTGCAGGCGGTGAAGCAACACAACCTGACAAAAAGATGGCTGCTGAGGATCGTTACAGAGAGAGTAAGACCATCTCATTCAGACCTCCTAAATTGACTGTTTTGCATCTTTCATGTGACACGTATGAAGATAAATCAATAAGGAACTCAAGGACTTTGAAGATATTTCCACATGTTTTCCTTAAATTGTTTTTTAAGCTATAGATCGAATAAAGCATTTCACTCTCCTTCAATTTTGCGTCCTGATCGTAGGATTTCCTTATTTACATTAGACATATGGTAATATATTCCTTAAACAAAATGATGTTAAAATATTTCACATTTTCCCAGGAAAAGGATCTGGATGACAGAGCTTACAGGACCCTTCAGGAGCTGGAGACTTATGCAGAGAAGACGCAGTCGTCCTTAATATACCTGCTGTTGGAGTGTTTAGGTAAAGACAAAACAGTTTTAACTGATGCATAAAAAAGATGAAACAAAAGGATCAATACTTGTATAATAATTTAAAATGAAAGAAACTCAGATTACTGGGATGTATTTTGGCTTTTTAAAATTCAGAGCATATTTTCCACCAAGCTGTTTGGTTCTAATCATAGGAAGCTTTATAAATTGCCTTTTTGTGTATTTGTCCTTTTTGGCTGTTCTCTTCAGAGGCCACCATAGAATCTTTTGCATCATCTTCTGTGTCGGAAACTCACTTCCTGTTTCTTTTCCCGACATATTATGGACATTTTTCTGTGTGTGAGCAAAAGGTCAATCTTTTTTTTTTTCTCAGACTAATTGCTGTCCTCTTAGAAGCTCTTAGCTCATCAGAACATGTTTATTCTGCTCTTTTGAACGAACTTGGAAAAATTAAGAGATTGTTCCTTTTGATTTGAAAACAGGTAGAAGTAAAGCAAATTTTGTTTACCTTGTGTGCGTTTCCTGTCGCAGGTGTTAGGGATGTCCACGCAGACCATGCAGCGAGTCACATCGGTAAAGCTCAGGGAATTGTAACGTGTTTGAGAGCGATCCCCTACCACAGCAGCCGACGGAAAGTCTACCTGCCCATGGACATCTGCATGCTGGTGAGCCAGAATTTTACACCAACTTCTGAACAATTTTATATGAAAAAAAAATGTTCATTTTTGCTCAAGAAAGTTAGAAAATATCAGGCTCGGCTGATCATGAGCTGACAAAACATTGATTTTTGCAATCTGAGCTAAAAAGAATCCTGTTTTTTTTTTTTTCAAAAGCATAGTGTAAACGATGTGGGTGTTTTTTGGCTGCAATGTCGCATTTCAATGGCTTTTATTTCATAAAATTGCATAAAAACATAAAAAACAAAAGTCAAATGTAAATGCACACTTTATTTTCCTTCCTGCTCAATATGAGACATGCTTATGCTGCAAGTTCTTGCCTAAACTAAAGAAAATATATGTAAAAATGATTTTAAAGCCAAAAATCTGGCTATTCTTTCCTTTCAATTAAAGTTAAACTGTTTAACATTTGTTTTTAATCATCAAATATTTACATAATAATTCAAGGGAAATTTGTATTTTCATTTAACTGCAAAAGACCGTGATTGTTTATTTACATTATTTTGTTTTTTCATAACATTTATACCTCTTCATTACTGGCAAAAACCTAAACAAAATAAAAGAAAAGTCTGTAAAAATAATTATTGATTTTCTTATACCAGTTGGTCATCCAGATGTAGATCTGCTTCGAGAAAAAAAAGACGAATTAAGTGCTTCCACAATTTTTTTTACTTTAAAAACTAAATACAAACTTGCACATTTTACAGTAAATATTTGTACAACACACATTTTATTGACTTAAAATTATAAGGATGTTAATAATTGTTAAATTAGAGATTAAATTATTAGGTTTTCTGTAATGACCGAAAAGTGATTGAAAAAATAGTCAGCTTACTGATGATAAAAAAATTCTCTACAGTACATGATTGTTTATTTAAAACAGAAAAATGTTTATTTTTAATCAGTTTGTTTATTTTATTGGAACATCTGGACATTCCAAAATGTCAAGTCTTTATGAAATTCATCACAAACCAGCAACTCTGTGGAAAATATTTGTTTGAACAAAACTTCAATGCTATAAACATTTACTGGCACAATTTGAATCCTCTGTATCATTATTATATATTTATATGTAAATATATGTACATGTTATATTTGGTTTGCTGAGTGAAGTAGACCCTGTATGGACTTGCGCTTCCCTTCACCGCCACAAGAGGGTGCTAGAGGCGCATTGAAATACCAGCCACAACTTGTGTTGAAGATCTTTCAAATGTACAATTCTGACAAATGAAAGGATTTCCTTTGCGGATTAACTCAAGTTATTTATGTAGGAGGAAGAAAAACGAACAGATCTTGCATGATGAGAAATCCAATAACAAAACACAAACAAGCTTGAGGGTGGAATATACTGTAACATCCGGCTGTGTGCATGTATTTATATCTAGGAAAAGGCAAGAATAAAGCTTCGTCTGGCATGGTTCTTATGGCTTTTTATTTAATTCTGTAGAGTAAACCGTTTTTTCTTCAAACACCATTCTATGCTCATTCAAACATTTAATCTTCTTGCAGAATTGGCAGGTGCTGATACGTTCTCCATCCTCCAAGTCATTTGTGAGCTGTGGGATTATGTAACTGCTGCCTTTGGGAACGTTAGTGGGTTTTCCTGCTGTGATTGTATTTTTTTCCGATGCTGTTAAAAGTGTGCTGTGTATTGCAGCAGCAACAACAACACAATATCTAAAAAAGTCCCATATTTGAAAGCTTCTTGAGGTTAAATGTATTTTTCTTTTTCAGCAGTCAAGTAGGGCTCTGACTAACCGGTTGTCATTAAATTTTGTCCATTTAGTGACCTGAGCAGATGGCTCTGTGTTGGGGCTTGATGAGATGCGAGTCACTGTTTCAGAGAGCAAACGAAAGCTCGCTTCTTAACGTAAACTCAAGCACTTGGCGGATCTGTGAGGCGTCATGGCCCAAAAAACTGCTCCCTTTCCTTCTCAGCTTAAACATCAATGAAGGCAGACTCTCCCCATGCTCGCCATCAGATGTTCACATGTGCCGCTGCTGCAGCAGAACACAGGCTCTTTGCTTAAAAGCACAGAAATGGATAGATCATTTATGATTTTCTTAATGTTCTTCTCCTGAATAGTAGCGACTATTTAATGGATTTCACTAATTGGAATTTCCTTTTTTATTCTTGAAGGTTTATGAAAATGTGTCCGTAAATTAATAGATGGTTTATTTCTGATGATCATAACTAACCTTAAGCACTATGAAACTGAGATTAAGCTGTGTGTTTATTTTATTAAAGTTCCTCTTCAGTGAAGTACCTTCATATCTCCTCAAAAACACAACTAAATACTGCATTAAAGGTTGATATTACTGCAGACATATAAAGAAATGAGCTTTTTTTTTGTTTCCCATTCATGATGCAGTAAATGCATCATCCAACCCATCAGCTCCTCATGCAAATATCGCTCAAGGCTTGTTCTTTGTAGAACCACAGAAATACTGGACTTCAAACACTCAGTTTCCCTTAAAAAAGGATGTAATAGATTACAAGTTTTGACTTGCTCTTTATCTTTTTAGGCCCTTTGGTGCTGAATTTAGATTTAAAACAGCAGAAAATGAAAAGAAATCGAATCAGAGGCTGAATGGAAGATTTAAAAAAGACTGAACAGAGACATATATTAACTTATAAACCTTATAAATCAGAGGTTTTTTTGTTTTCATTTTTTTATAATTGATTATTCTTTATTTTAAGAAATGTTCAAAATAATTTAAGATCTGTGTGTGAGCCCTGAAAACAGTTTAATCCAATAAAAAATGTATTATTACCTTTTCTTTAACTATATATTTTTACATTTGATCAAAAATAATAATAAAAAATCTAAAGCAAACAAATTCTTTCTCTGAGGCATATTTAGTTATAGTGATACTTTTGTTTTTCTCTGTTAAAAATAAAAATAAAAACTAAAGCTCTACCAGCCATTTGAAATTTATTCCATTTTTGTTCAAATAATCTTCAATAAGTTTTCTGCCTAAAGTCAAACTTTTGTGTCTCGTTAACAGTTAGCCAGAAACAGACACAAATTCAGATAAAAAAGAAAAAAATGACAGATCTGTGATAATATTTAGGACTTTTTATGTGACAGAGTTTTCTTGAACACACCTTTTGACATCTTTGTGTCAAATTCCAGGTGCTTTAGTAAAAAAGCTCAGAATCTGTTGAAATTCCTGCTGAATAACCAGCGGAGTGAACCTGTGAAGTCAACAGGTTTTTTTTTCTTCTTTTTTTTTCTTTAAAAAATCCTCATAAGGGAGATGTTTGTGACCAACAGATGGACGTGTTCTTGTTGAGTTCAGGCTCGTTTCTCCTCTAACAGACCTGAAGTCTTCTCTCTGGGAGTAGCTTGTTGCATTTTTCATGCTGTTTGGCTAAGAGGGAGGGTGAAGGTCGGGGCTAACCCCTCAGCGTTCACCTCCTCAGGTTTAACATTTGCAATACTCAAGACCAGAAGGAGGATCGATTTGCCTACAAGCTCACTAGTTAGATTTGTGTGTTTTTCCCTTTTTTGTTGTTGATTATTGTCGAAAATGACAAGGCAAACTTGGGAATGTTTCCACTTCAGATGTATTTCAGTTTTCATTTTTAAACTTTAATTGCAAAAAGCAAAAGCCTATAAATTATTCTTTGCAATACAAAGAGGGATTTAATTGTTATTTAGCACAAGTCGTTCTCCGCGACATTTTTCTTGGTGGTACAGAAATGGGTCTGACCCCAATTGTTGCTGTTGTTTTTTTTGTTTCAAACCACAGACATGTTTTACTTTTAATTATTATTATTATTGGGGAAAAATGTAGAAGCTTTTTCATTTTTATATAAAAGACGTCTTCATTTTATGTGGAGTGTGAACCAGCAACAGAACAAAAACAGAAGACATCACAGGAGCTGTTATGACTTTGTGCTGCAAACCTTCAAAGGGAATAGTTTAAAATAACACAAGAAAAGTTCTTTTTTTATTTAAGATTTCCAAAGGTCATTTTAATTTTGGTTTAGACTATAGTTTTTCTCACTAGTAAACAACAGACTGACTTCTCTGTTGTTGTTTGATCATTAATGTGTTCATTTTTTTCCCCCTTTTTTGTTGTAGATTTGTTAGTGCACTTCTGATTGCAGAGTAATCTGGTTTGAAAAAGTTTTACCTTTCAGATAGAAACATCCAAAAACATAACAAAAGAAGAGGAAGTTTATAGTTAATTTAAAGGTTCTTTCGCTGCAAAACAAGCCCAAATCATCATCCTGTCTCCTCTGTGCTTCACAGCAGTCATGAGGTTTATCTGCTTAAATCTGCCTCAATTCCCACTCCGATCATCTCTTGATCCTTCTTCAAAGCGTTCCCAAAGGCCTGTTAATTACGATTATGCTTATAGCCAAAATAAAATAAAAAAAACGGTGCCTTCTCCATTGACGGTTTCTGCAGACGTCGGTAGTTCATTAGAAACTTTCTTCTGAGTTGTCCGGCGTGACTGCTGGCACAGGGCAACCCCGCCCCTGTTCCCCTCCCTGCTGAGAAGCGGTGTGGAGCAGGAAGCTTGTGGTCCACCCAGGATGTTTTCCACGTCATAAATAAGCTCTGGTAGTTTTATTGTCTGTTCCTCATTGACAACAGCTAAAGAAATACTCAGAAATGAAATTTTGATCTTAATTTTCTTTATATGTGTCTTCCATCGTCAGAAAAATGCCACAAAATCATGTTAAAAGCAAAAAAATAAATAAAACAGTCTTTAAAGGTCATTGGAAGCGGAGTCTAAACCCTAAAGAATCTCACTTTGTGTCATGTCAGTTTTCTGCATAAGGCAACCTTCCCATTGAAGCCTCCTGAGGAGCCAATGTGTTCAGTTTGCTCATTTGATCCCTTTTGGGGTCACAGGGCTGCTGGAGCCTATCCCGGCTTGTGGGAAGGCAGGGGGTCTGAAAAAACCCATGCATGCACGGGGAGAACATGCAAACTCCACACAGAAAGGTCCCCCATTCTTGTTCTGTTCCAGGTCCCCCAGCCAGGACTTGAACCGGGGGCCTTCTTGCTGTGAGGCAATAGTGCTAACCACTGCGCCACCGTGCACAGCCTGGGATGCAAAACTCTTATCTTAGAAATCCTCCACTGTTCTGTGTGTTTAATTCTGTTTACAAAAAACTCAGGGTGAAAAAAATGATAAGTTTGCTTTGTGTGATGTGATGGACACGCTGAACAGGAGGCAACAAAAGAAAAAGGCAGCGACATGGAGGTGTCAAAAAAAACTAAATATAACAACAAAAATAAACAGCCAGAACCCTCCTCTCCCCTCTCCTCTCCTCTCCTCTCCTCTCCTCTCCTCTCCTCTCCTCTCCTCTCCTCTCCTCTCCTCTCCCCTCCTCTCCCCTCCTCTCCCCTCCTCTCCTCTCCTCTCCTCTCCTCTCCTCCTCAATCCTGAGTGCAGGTGAGCAGACCCTTATCAAACCTTTCATCCAGGTGTTGCCAATTAACCACATTAAAAGCTGAAACTTAAAAGAAAAACTATAAAGTAAAGAAGGAAATGTGCTAAGAATCTACATTTTGGCTCCTAAACCAGAAGTTATGCTGGATTTTCCTGATTTTATTTTTTTGTCTTTTGCTTTTCTTCTTCTTCTTACCTTTCAAAACAAACTGCAGCTGTTCGGTCTTCTAATTTCCTCATCATGGACTTTAACATTAAAGTTCATCGTGGTCACTCTGGTGCTTCTTTTCTCCCTGCATTAAAACAAAAAATTGCTTACTTTTCTTTATCAAGAAGTTTGGTACTCCTCTTAAATAGATTAGTAAAAAATAAAATAAAATAAAATGCAGCTGGGCATTTGAAGTTCACATTAGTTCAAAAATGTTCTATAAATCTTTCAGATGTTGCAGCACATTTCCACCCCCAAAAGAAAACCACTGAATTCTCTCTTTGCCAAGAATCAATATGTGACTGCTTCACACTAACTAACAGAAATAGTCGCTCTTGCAAAAAGCTGCAACACCTACTGATACTTATGTCTTCAAGGAGGAACAGCAACACTTGGATGAAGTCTGCTTTCCTAACATGTCATGACATAGATGTAGCAAGAAGAGTTAAAAACATTTTGATTGTTCAGAAATGGTTACATTCAGTTTACTGGATTCCTTTTTTTACACAGCGGCATAGAAAATGAACTAGAAGGCAACAAATGAGTGTTTTTTTATTACAAAACAGGCATTATTATGAAATAAATTGGGTTTGGTTTTATACTATTTTATACTTTTTTTTATATACCTGTGTAGTTTCTACCCTTCAAAGACCCACTCTGATGATCAGTTTAGCTCTTTAAAATGCAGTTCCAGTGGTTTCTTAACTATGAATATGCCATTTAGGACATAATTGCTGCAGAGCGGCAGGAGTTAAATAGAAATTCGCCTCTGAGTTGTGGGCTGGACTGTTGGCGCCGGACCCGGCCCCCCCTTTCCTCCCCGTTGCAGAGCGGTACGGAGCAGGGAGTCGTATTTAAAAAAGCTCTTTTTCAAACAGCATTTTTTTCATCTGCTCCTGATTCACAGTAATTTGATTAAAGAAATAGTTTTCTTAATGCATGCCCTCCATTATCAGAAAAATGCCACAGGTACATGTTAAAAACACAATTTTCTTCTGAGTGGGTCTTTAGGATCAGTTTTATTTTTTCAATAACGTTTATCTGCTGTGGGACTTTGAATAGAAACAAGCCTATGGCTAAAATCTAGCATATCTGCAGTTGTTTTTAATGTTCATTAATATGCAATGTCCCCTTCCTAATATCTAAATGTTCAGGGGGGAAAAAGTGAAGATTTGCAGCTTAGCAGCAAAATTAAACCAAAAAAATGTATACCAAAAGTCTTTTTTATAAAAAATCAAGAACCAAAGCAGACTTGAGACTGTTCTGCTGAATCACCAGGAAACAGCTTTGGACTTCTAAACGTTCTTTCTTACGCAAATGAGAACGTTCTAACCCCAGCACAAACTGAAGTTAAGTTTGCAGCAGCTGAGCTGCAAAGATCCTTCCAGAGGTTGAAGTGTGTGTTTTGCAGAAACGTGTGACTTGTTGTTCTTTTGTTTCTCTTTTGCGTTTCTCCAGCACGGAGCTTCGCAGGAGGACTTCATTCGTGGCAGCCGGGAGCAGAACGTGCGAGATGTTGTGTACGACATCGCCAGTCAGGCTCATGCACATCTGCAACATGTATGTATTGCAGCTACAAAAGGAAGAATGTGGGTTTAAAAAAAAAAAAAAAGAAGAAGAAACATAATCAGTGCTTGAAGGGACTTGAACACGTGATGGGAAGCTGCCATGCTCTCTTTAGTGAGCTGCTTTGATATAGAATTCTCTGGTTTCCACACACTGGCTGTGGACATTTACATATATTTTATAACCTATTCGCTTGATGCTTTTGTCCAAAGCAAGCAGGCGGTTCAAAGACGAGCCTTTGAGGACATTAGTCGCAACCCTGCTTCCACACACGATGGCCACTGGGTAGCAGATGTACAAAGAAACAAGAGGTGCATAATGAGTCACCTGTGCCCCCCTTTGAAGACGCCACGTCAGGCGAGGACCTGCCAAAGAAATTAGTTTTGAAAACACAGATTCCCAGCAGAACTAACTGCTAACGCCACCAGCAGAGTGCACAGAAGAGGTTTCCCTTTGACAATGTTACCCAAACCGTCTTTTGGGGTGGGGGGTGGGGGCTTTTTTTTGTTTTACATTTTCCCAAATCAAATAGAAACCTTTATTTTTTTTATTCATCAAGACTTTTTATCCCTGATAGACTTGAAGCGAATCTCTGTTTTCAGATTATTTCATCAGAGGAAAGAAATTGTCACGTCAGTTTTTCATATGTTTCATTTTCTCCATTAAAAATGACATATTTTTTTAAAAAATAATAATATATTTTTTAATCCTTCATGGCAAAAAGCTTTAAATCCACATTTGAATAGTATCAAATTGTTGCTGCTATAAATGTATTTACAGAAAATACGTTAAATATCCTCAGTTTTAATTTTTAAAAAGTTAATTTTATGTTTCGCAATAACAGATTATCTTGACTTTTACTTTTCCCACCACGCTTCTCGTAGCTTCAAAGTGATTTTAAAGAGTTATCTTTATACTTTCCAAGCAATATCTTCAAATGCTGCATTTATTTAATAAACTACAAATTCCTTTTCAAGGCCAAAATTCAAATGAACACACATTTTGTGTGGACGATGGTTGATGCTTTTTAAGAATTATTCGTCATCAGATTGAGTGTTTATTCAAATGTTTTAAAACCATTTTTATTAAACCTTCAACAAAAAAAGCAAACGTACATACATTTATTGATGCCAATCATTTATGGCATTCCAAGTCAGTATAAATCTGATATTTAAGTGGAATTTACTTTAAAATGTAACGGCATAAATAAGAAAGAAATGTTTTGCTGTTATTGCAGATACAGAAAGTTGCTGCATAGACATTTTTTTTCCCGGGTGAAGGCTGTGCTCGTGATTTTGCTCTGCTAGTGAAGCTGACATCTGCAGCAGTTTTGGTTAACAGCGCTCTTGAACACCTCTTAAACTACTTAATTGTCAGAACTAAAAGGTTTTCAGTTTTTCGAGTAGAAATGAGCGTCTATGATGGTTGAAGCTTTGACGTACTGTCATTTGCAGTTTGCATTTGCCATGTTGCCAGTAAATGAAAAGGTACTGGCAATGTCTTATCCTTTATCACTGAACTGCTAATGTAACTCTTAAGAGTTTACTGATAATTGGTTTGGGGAATTGTCATTCTCCATTTGTTTAGCCTAATTGGTTTTTTGTACTTGAGGAGGCTTTTTAATTAAGCAGCTGCTCCAACATTAATAAGTGTTTACATTTTTTTTTTGCCTCTCATTAGTGTCAAGAGTCTTCCTAAAAGCTGAAATCTGTGTTTTTCCGCACATAATGCACAAATATTGAGGGAGCATAATGATGTTAATTTACAATACAAACATTAAAAGTTTGATTTGTGTGCTTTAGGCTGTTTAGAGTCCCAGAAAATGAAAGGAAATAAAAGTTAAAACAACAGTTTAGCGATTCTTTTATCTTTACTGGGAGATATTTGGCAGATTGTTTCAACATAAAAAATATATCACATCTATTCAGAGGTTGGTTTAAAAAAAAAAAAAAAAAGAAGAAAAGACAAAGCCAAGTCAGTTCATTAAGCCACAACTAAAAAGGTTTGTTACATAAACAGGTTAGTTCCCTTTTACTCCAAAGTAAAAAAGGTCCCATTTTGCATTTAAAGCCTAAGTCACATCTGGATACGGGCAAAAACAAACAAAAAAAGGGCAAACCTTTATGGGGTATGCAGGTGGCCAGCACAAAATAACAGTGAAGTAAAAAAAAATAATCATTTTTTTCTACATTAATACTGCGGCTGGCAGCTTGTAGTGAACACTTAACACGCAAGGGTATATATTAAGGGTATAGTAGGTAAGATGCACGCCTGATGTAGGAATTTTTCACTTTTTCCTCCCCCCCCCCAATTCCTGCAGACTGTGCGGGGAGCCTGTTAAAGTGATAACTGTGCGCTCTTTGCCTGGAGTCTGAGTGTTAGAAGTAGCAAATTAGACGGAGTGTAGTTTTTGTCTACAGCATTTGCGCACAGTCTGTAAAGGGCTCGTACTCGCACCTCACCAACGACTAGAGTGCAGCGAAGCGCCGCTGTATGATAGCATCCCCCGATTGTCATAACTACATTCCATTTTCAGGATGTCCTGAAGACCCATCTTAAAGAAATGGGTGTTTTTGACATGTTCTTGAAACATTTCGCATGATAGAGGACATATATGATATAACTCCAAAATGAGTTTGTTGTGTCATCTGTCCAGGGGGAACTGACGCACCGAGTAAATGTATCCACCATTTACAACAACAGGAAATGGGTGATAATAACCCTGGACCCATGGGGTCAAATTTGTTTTGCAGTTTCCTTGGTTTTTGTTAATTTATTTTTGGCGGCTGTTAATTGCTGCAATCCTGAAGGAACAAACCAACAAAAAAAAACTGACCAAATTACTCTTGAGAGACAAAAATTATTCTTGGTTTCTTCAAGGTTAAAAAAAAAAAGGTACTAGCAGTACCTGGACACCATTAGAAGAAATGACAGCACCAAAGCAGAGATATCAGCACCAGAACAGGCTGCCAGTAGACCAGGAGAAGCTGGGATCAACAAAATCCAGCTGATCCTGAGGAGCAGACAGTGCAGAGATGCTCTTCAGCCCAAAGTGCAGAGAGCTGAAAAGATTGCTGTGGCCTCCAGGTTTTTTTATAACACCCACCTCACCCAGAAAGCCATCATCTGTATTGTGAGCGACTACAGCCATCCATCACACAGCCTCTTCAGCCTGCTGCCTTTTGGAGAAGGTGCTGCTGCCTAAGTGCCCACTCCAGCAGCCTCACAAACAGCCTCATCCACCAGGCTGTCAGGAAACTGCAATGGCTCCTCCACCCTCCCATCGCCAAAACCTCCAACCTCTGAACCGTCTCAGACGTTGCCCTACCATGGCAAATATGGTTACCTTACAAAGACATAACCGCCCTCTACAGATGATGTACAAACCTGTCTTAATTTTCTGCATTTTTTTTCTTCACAGTTGGACATAAGTTGGTATAATTTTAACTTTTCTGTATGTTTTGGTCCTTTTTTTGCACAGTGGCTTCTGAAGAAAAACATTGGATCTGTGGGTCATGTGCATTTGTTTGAAGACATTTCATAGAAAAAGTAATAAAACATGATTTGGAATCACATAATAGCAGGAAAAAATGACAAAACACCTATATTGACCCATACTCACTGGCTACTTTACTAGGCACACCTGTCCGACTGCTTGTTACGCAGATTTCTGATCAGCCAATCACATGGCAGCAACTCAATGGATTTATTCATGCAGACACGGTAGAGACGATCAGCTGCAGTCAAAACCGAGCATCAGAATGGGGAAGAAAAGTGATTGAAGTCACCTTAAGCGTAACATGGTTGTTGCTTCCAGACAGGCTGGTTTAAGCATTTTAGAAACTGCTGATCTACTGGGATTTTCACCGACAACCATCTCCTGTTGGTTTACGAGGTATGGTCAGAAAAAGAGAGTATTCAGTGGTCAGAGGAGAATGGCCAGACTGGTTCCAGCTGATTAAAAGACAACAGTTATTCAAATAACCACTGGTTACAACCGAGGTCTGCAGAAGAGCGTCTCTGAACGCACAACACGTCTAACCTTGAGGCAGATGGTTACAGCAGCAGAAGACCACACTGGGTGCCTGTCCTGTCAGCTAAGAACAGGAAACTGAGGCTTCAATTCACACAGACTTACCAAAATTGGACAGTAACAGATTGTCTCATCTGATGAGTGTGGATTTCTGCTTCTACGTTCAGATGGTAGGATCAGAATTTGGCGTCAACAACAAGAAAGCCTGGATCCATCCTCCCTTGTATCAATGGTTCAGGCTGGTGGTGGTGGTATAATGGTGTGGGGGAATCTTTTCGTGGCACACTTTGGCTCCCTTAGTACCAATTGAGCATGATTCCAATGCTACAAGCTTCCTGAGTGTTGGTTCTGACCATGTCCATCCCTTTATGACCACAGTAAACCATCTTCTGATGGCTACTTCCAGCAGGATAAGGCGCCATGTCATAAAGCTGGAATCATCTCAGACTGGTTTCTTGAACAGAGTTCACAGGACTCAAATGACCTCCACCGGATCTCAACCCAATAGATCAACTTTGGGATGCGGTGAAACAGGAGACTGGCATCATGGATGTGCAGTCATCCAATATGCAACAACTGCGTGACGCTGTCCTGTTCAATATGGACCAAAACTTCTCTGAG
Organism: Oryzias curvinotus; assembly: GCA_023969325.1. NCBI lineage: Eukaryota > Metazoa > Chordata > Actinopteri > Beloniformes > Adrianichthyidae > Oryzias > Oryzias curvinotus. Next base: position 28,863,803 of record CM043721.1, read on the forward strand.
GAATTGTTTCCTGTACCTCCAACCCGGTGTTAGCAAGCTGTACCTACAAAAGTGGCTGAGTTTAATTTATAGAGTTAGACGAACTACACAAGAGAAATAGGTCAAAAACCTACTTAACACAAACAATACAATTTTTAAAAACATATATATTTAAATAAAACAGTCCACCATACGGTTGTCAAATACAGGGGAAATAAATGTGCATTCTCTTTTAAAGTATAACAATCCTAAAGAAATTGTTTTACTGCCACTGAAAAAAATCAGTCTAAAGTCAAGCTGAAAGCTGTGGCTGCTTGTTAAAAATAAACCGTGGAGGAATTTCTTTGTCCTACTTTTAATTCCCGTTTGTCTTTTTTCTTCTTGAAGGCACGGTCTTTTAGCCACAACGTTCCAGCGGCTGCCTTCCCCGCCTTCCTGCATACAGTAAGTCATCTGAAGACCTTGCCTCATTTTTTCCTCTGTGTGGCTCTGAACTCCTACACAATCAGCATTTTGGATGGAGAGACACTGAGCCTACATCTTCATGCCAGTGAAAGACTTTTATGATAAAGACGGCAATGAAGCTGTCAGTTAATTCAAATTCTGTTTTACTTTGCTCTTTAGTATTTTGATGTTTGATTTTTTTTTTAATGTTTCAATTAGTCTTTTATTGATATAATATTCTATTAGTTTTAGAAAACATTTCACTAAATTCAGATTTGTTTCCTAATTAAATTGAATAGGTTATTTAAAAAGGAGAGTAACACATAGAATAATTAGTCATTTTACTATTTTTCACCTTACTAATTCAATTGCTTCGCTATTATCTACAAAAGGTCATTCGAGTCATACAATTTTTTGGAACGTGGATCATGCATGTGTAAGATTTAGTTTTTGTTTTTTCTTTTTATGTAAAAAGGTAGTGAACTCGCACTTTATGAATAAACTGAATGGAGTTAAATGTAATATTCAGAAAAAAATATTGAAGAAGGGATTTCGGTTCCTGATAAATTCAGCTTTTTATGAGGAAAACCATGAAGAGCAGCCCGTTACTTGTTACATTCTTAACATTTTTTATGTTAACACTGCATTTATTCTGCCCCAGGTGAAATTTGGGGTAAAACTCTCCTGGGTTTACATTTCTCATGACTGTTGTGGAAGTTTTGCACACTGAGGAATATCAGAATATCTTTTTTTGATTCCAATTTATCACATCTTTTCTCACATTTGCCAGAGATTCTGGTCCAAGGAAACTAAGCTAAGTACAATTTGAGACGGGCTGAATTCGCCTAAAACTCCCCAAATAAAACCGGCTGCCAAATAAAACTGATCTTTGTGGTGCATAATCATACAACTGCTCTGACCTGCTGAAACTCCACTACAGATCGGAGGAGCAGCATAGTCGTCCTGCTGTCTGCACGGAGCGAGAAGCCCCCCGCTCTCCTGAATATGAAATTAGGTGTTTTCACGCTGCAGTGGCCCTTCGCCATGCAGCAGAAAAGGCTTTTTGTGATCATGTGTGGGCATTAGTGTGTGTTTTTGTGTGTGTTTGTCAAAGGCTGGCCCACATGAGACAGCAGACACTTTCTGGCCCTCTTTTTTCCTGCTAAAGCGTACAGAACAGAGCGAAAAAGAGCCTGGAGGACGTGAAGCACAGGGACTCATCTCTGTGTTTCCTTTCTTTTAACGCACAAAAGAAGCTTATTTACTCCTCACTGAGTGCTCAGACTGTTCAAACAGACAACATGCGCGACTTTCACATTTGATTTGTGTATATTACTGAGCACTTTATGTTGGCAAACAAATTTTTGCAACATTCCTGTTAAGTTTATATTTCTTCATTTTCCCATGGGCAGAAAACCTAAAAACATATAAAAGCCAAATTTGTCATACTTCCAATTATTTCAGCATAAAATGAGAGAAATAGTCAGATCATCAGAAGAGCCCGTGGGCAACAGAAGAAAGTCAGTATCATGTTCCTATACGGTGCTCTAGGTGAGTAAAAATGGATGGAAAAAGGAAACTGTGGGTTACAGAAAACCTTCTCTGAAGCTTGTTGGCTTATTTTCCATAAATCTTTATATCTTGTGAATTATTAATAAATACCTTAAACATATTTACAACAGTAGCTCCTAATATCAATAGTGTAATCAATATTTTTAAATATACAGCTGATCAGACCTAAATGTCTTTTTTTTTTATTGTAGTTAAAAGGTAACATAATTAGAGCAGCTCAAGTCTATAAGGTACAAGGAAACGAAAATACATCAGTGTGCAACAATGCAATATATGTTAAACGATAAAAAGTATGAATATTAAAAAATAAATGTGCATGAAAGGAGTCCAATTCCAAACAAGGGTTTATTTATGTGCATAGAAAAAGATAGCAGTCGACACATTCAATTCAATTTTATTTATATCTACCAATATTACAGCAATAGTTTTTTCAATGGGCTTCACACCAGTAATTGTATAATGAACATGAAATCATAATGAACACAGTGATATAGAATTCAATAAGTAATGGCTACATTAATTAAATGTAATATTCAGAAAAAATATAAAGACATGAGGAAATTTTTTGAAGGGTTTTTACTCTGACTAACTGAAACCTCTGACTTCCAGATTGAAACTCCTTAATCAGTCAGGTGTAGTTCATTAAATTACCACTGTACCATTGTAAAACATTCCAATTTATTCACAAAAAGACTTTTGCACATTGGTTGTTTTTCTTTGTGGATAAATGTTATATTCACAAAACTCGCGGCGGAAATTTTTCATAAATCGTTGTTTTATTTTAGTGAATCTCATTTATAAAAGCAACAATTTACAGCCATTTTCATGTCAGTGTGCAAAACAAAAAGAATCAAAGCAAGCAACAAAATTATTAATTTACCTTTTTTTAAATATTAATGATATTTTATTAAATATGTGATCATATGTGACAGATTTCACACAAGAATTTTTAATTACAATTCCCAGTACAAAGCATGCATTTGGGCAACAGGAGAAGAAAACTCCAACTGGAACTTTGCATTAAGAGATAAAATCCTCACTTCTAGAACAACCCTAGTTCAAAGACTGATTGCTTCACTCTGCCCTGCTAAAAGGTCAGTACCTACGGCTCCAAAACTGGCTTCTGCAAGGCTTATTCTAAGCAATGGATGACATGACATATTTAGTCAATTCTTATTTACAGGTGGTGCATCTAAACCCCTGTGGTCCAGGAGATGACATCCTGAGCTGAAGTGTCCCATTAAGTCAGATTTGTGTGGTTTATTGCTCTCATTTTTCCTGGAACTACGTCATAACCACCCACAGCATCAGGGAAGAAGTACTTCTGGTGTGGTTTTAAAAAAAATGCTCCTTCAAATTTCAATCTTTAAAATCTGCATATCATATATAAGCATGAACAGTCTGTTGGTAACCTAAGAGAAATGGCTGAGAAAAACTGCAATATAAAACATTTGCCAATGATGCCAAAGTTATAAAATGACTAATTCTCCTCATCTTCTGTACCCGACACAAACCTGGAAGTTCTAAATCACTGCAGTTCTTCAAAACGCGCCCCAGGAAACAGTTGTCGGAATTCAATCCCATCTTAAGAAGTTGAATTTAACATTTTCAATATTTAAACATTTTTGCATTTATGTCGTTTGTGTTTGCCTGCTATTTGTTTTTAAATCAGTCATTATGATTTTACTAGACCTCAAATTTTTAGGGACCTGTGCCCTTGATTGGCAGGTGGGTGGAGCCAGAACACCTTTAAACATTGCTTTGTCTCGCCCAATTGCCGTTTCTGAAATAATGAGGCGAGCAGAGTAAACTCCGGTCGACTTGCCCGTCCCACTTTATGCTTCATTTTCGCCCAGCACTATCTCACGCATGGTATCAGAGACGATCAGTCTTAGTTATATTTGTGGCAGCACCCACTGCACCTTTTCTGGTTTTTAGACATAATATCCACCATCAGTATTAATGCTGCACCACCGAACAGCTTTCAGATATTGTAATAGAAATACATCAGACACCTTTTTCCTTTTCTTGCCTTAGATTTCGTCCTCTTTCCTCCTGTGCTGTTTTGCTGATGCAACCCGTCCATAAATTTTTATTTCTTTAATCTTCTTAGGCTTTGTCTTCTTTAGTTAAAGTGCATTTACTTTGAAGTCCCACTGATCATCTTTTGATCTACTTAAAGAGTTCCCAGATGTCTTTTAATTATGATTATGCAGTTTTTAGGCAAAACCAAATAACCTGTAGTTTTTAAGAGCATAGTTTCTGCAGGGCAGCAGGAGTTCATCAGAAATCTACCTCCGAGTTGTGGGCGGGGAGTTTGGCATGCTGTAAGCCCAAGCCTTCCCTCTTTTCCCATCATCCCTTTGTTGACATACTCCTCTGCCATCTTGCACCCCCTCCGAACCCCAGCATAAAATTACAAGTGAAACAAAAATGGTAAACCAGATTGGAGCTATCCACAGCTGTACAGTTTCGAGTCAGATACCAGCTCAGATGAGGAAAACGAAGACCTACATGGATCTTTTTGTCTGTAAGTGGATGCATCAGAATGGAGCAGACTGTACCACCTGTGTCACTGCTACAGGCTTTTTCAACCAGAATTTTCTTCAACCCATATTAACCCAGACCTTTTTTTTTTTTAAACTAAAATGTGTATTTTACCACAAACCAAGTGGACCACAGAATCAGTTTCTGATATTTTTCTGTGTGTCATCAGACAAATGCCACAAGAACATGTTTCAATCACGGTTTTCATTGGAGCCGGACTTTAAGAAGCATCTGTTGTAACTGTAATCCAGATTTTCTAATCTCATTCACTCGTCAAAGGTTTGTTCTTTTAAAAACTGTCATTAAAATATTTGTGCATAGAGTCTAAAAGATAATGTGAGTGTTAGGTCTCTGAATTTCAAAGGCTTTCATGGATTTTTGTTCAATTTTAAGTTGAGACTGAAGACCTTTTCTTGTATAAAGTGGAGTTTTAATTGTAACTTGCATAGCATGCAGAAAACCTGGTCCTGACTGTTTCAGTCTCATAAGAGAAGCCTCTTCTTTTTTAATATTTCAGCATTGCTGTAAAATAGAATTTTCAAGAATCTGACAGAAGTCGTCTCTTGTACTGCAGGTGGTGTTGGAAGACTATCTTCAGCGAGTGCGAAAGGTGAATTTTGATGTTTTCCATAAGAGTCTGCAGAACAGGAACCCTGTCCTACCCATCCAGCTGTACATCCGCTCTTGGAGGAACATTTACTGACTTCAACTGAAGCTCTTTGCCCGCCATCAGAGTTTCTATGCAGCCACTTTTTGAGCTGAAGACCAGAGACTTCACTTCTTCAGTTTCTGTCTGCAAGTGGCCATTTAAGCAGGACTCTTCTGAACAGGGACACTGCCATCTTTTAAAGTCTTTTCCTTTCCACTGAAATCCCACAAAATGTGCTCCTCATACCAGCTTTCATTATTAAAGTATTTGTTGTTGGAGCCAAGAGAACACCATAGAAATGTTTGGTCTATTTATCCAAAAAGGTTTGTGTTCAGAAATGTACAAATACATGAAAAGCATGTAATCTGCGAGCTTAAAAGATTATCTAAAATATTTTGAAGTTGTTTGTTTCAGCATTTATTTTAGCGTCTATTAAGGAAAGGCTTTACATTTAGAGATCAGTGTCAGTTTTTTTTCTTATTATCCAGATGCACAAACTGAGGTGAAACCAGCAACAGATGTCAAGATTCGGAAATTTATTCAAGACAGAAGCAGCAGACATACTGAGCACTTGAAACTTTTTAATTTTGCAAAGCTCAACAGAAAATGAGCTGAACAATGACATGCATTTACCTCACTGCATTTGCCTCCATTCTGGGGAGATTCAGTGGTATTTCTAATGCAAAAACTCACTAAAAAGCTGGCCAACAACAAACAACTGTACTTACTTTCAGTGTCTACAGACTAGGAGAAGCTGAAGTGAAATTCAGAGCTATGGTAACTCAATAGCTAGTTATAAAGTAATGAAAACTGATTTAAAAGCCACGCTTTCAAAGCTGGATGAGGTTTCTAGATGTGCCCAATGTTTGGAGATACTCTCCAGCTAGTTAAGAATTACTTCAATGGGTGGTTGTTGATTTTTTTTTTTTTTTGCCGATCAGAGAATCTCTTTTCATATCTGTAATAACGTCTTTTATCAACAGATTATATTAACAACAGATTATTCAGTTCAGGACATTCAAGTCTAAACTGGATCACATCTTCTCAAGGTTGAGCTTTTTGGTTTATTAATTTTTATTCTGTGCTATTATTTTTTTACCAAATCATTTATCTGTCATTCACTGAAGACACAATGTAAAATGTTAGAACGAGATTCTCAAGTCTAGACCCATTCCCATCATCTTTTGATTTATTGTGAAAGCGTTCCCAGTAGTCTTTAAATTATGATTATACTGATTTTAACCAAAATCTAGGACAGTTTCATCGGAGCGGCAGTAGTTCATTAAAACCTCAGAGTTTTAGGCAGGATTGTTAGCGTGGTGCAATCCCACCCCCACTGCTGAGAGCTTATAGCCCACCTAGCATATTTTCTACATCACAAATAAGTTTGTTTTAAAACTGCATTTTTTTTTTTTGCTCTTGATTCACAACAGCTTACATGAAGAAATACTCAGAAATGGAATTTTGAGCTTAATTTTCTTCACAAAGGTCCTCCACCATGAAAAAAATGCCACAACAAGTAAAAAAGCACAATTTTCTTTGGAGTTGGCCTTTAAGTAAAGTGCTTAAAAACATATCTTACTGATAATTTGATTTTGTAAAAAGTTATCCTATGATTAAACTTGTGCAGTTTTAGTTTTATTTAATTTCGATAGACCATACATTAAATAATCTCAGGTTTTAACATTTTTTAATGGAAAAAGTTAGTAAAACAAATGTTTGGGTTTTTTAAAATGATGTTTGCTAAGCATTAACGTTTTAAAGGGTTTTTTCTTTTCATCCAAGATGTGAAAATGGAGGATTATCGAGTTTTCTTTGAACGATTGTTCAGTAGTCATTAACCTGCAATGGAGTAAATCCCTTCATTTGCAAAAGGAAATGTACTTGGAATAGAAAAGTAGACCAATTCCAATAAATTTTTGTCTGCTGTGAAGTAGTTCTTGAAATAAAACTCACAACTGCATCTTTTACATAGTATATTGCTGAAAGCCATTAAAATTTTAAATCTTTTCAGTTTGACATTCAAGTTTTGCACATTTCTAATTGAATAATTAATTTAATCAACGTTTTTAGATTTTGTTACTACTTGCAATCTAACTACATGTTGCAGTCAGCTATTATATTTCATAATACAGAACCGCGGTGAGGGATGCTTTGCACCATGTCACACCCCTCTGAGAAAAGCTGCTACACAGCTACATAAGTTACCATGGCAACCTGAGAAATGCAATTGTCCATAATATCCTAGAGTTTGGTGGCACATTCTGCTCCTAATCTAATCTGAACCTCCTGAAGCTTTTTTTTTTTTTTAGGAAAAAAAAAAGTCAAAACTATTCACTGCCTTAACTTCCTGCTTCTCCTTCAACACAGCTTGTTGTGACCGTGTCACATCTACTAATTGTAGTGTTTTGACTGTCACAATCTCTTTGTTGTTGTTGTCTGCCGTCACTCTGAGCTGAAGAGTCTGCAGAGGAGAAAAATAGACCACTGATGTTATTTTGCTCCCCAACTGGGGGAGCTCATGCAGTCACTCAGAGAAGCGAGTGATAAGCAATGATCAGAAAAGAATCTGGAGATAATGAGTCAGAAGATGCGAGTGCTGGAAGCAGTTAGCATCAAATGAGAAACATTTTATCTCCAAACATGTTCCACACGAAGGGCTCCTATGGAGACATTTCCTTCTGCTTAAATTCACCCATTTGGGTCTGTCAGGTGAGTCAGCCTATCTAACTTAGAAAAAAAACAACTAAAAAAAAAGTATGTTGTGTAGCTTTTATCAAGCTAAACAGCACTGTAGGTGGAGAAGAAGGCTGGTCTGTGTCAGTGAGCTTTACCCCAAGGCTTCAAATTGGGGGGAAAAACTGCAACTATTTGTGCAGCCTGAACGGAAACAAACACATATAGTATATAGTATCCGCAGGATAATGTGTCACCAGTTTCACAGTAAAAGAAAAAGGAAACTTGCAGAAGAACAAGACTTTATAAAATGCATCCAAACCAAGGCTGAGACCTACAGCTTGTCAAGGGCAAAGGACTCCCATTACTCGCAACACGTCTTTTCATCAACAAATGCAGCCAATGTAGGAAATGTAATATCCTTTACAACCGTCAGCCCATTATGCCCATTATGTTGCGGCCAATGCTACAAGGCAAGGGAAGAAATAGGATCTTTATGGGGAAAGAAAATAAATCTTACAAACATAACATGAATATATTCTGTTACTGTGGCAACACACAACCAGTCACATCCATGAAAGCTCCTCTTTCTATGGTGCAGTGAAAAGTTACAGGAAAGCTACATCTAATTTGTTCAGTTCAGTCAGATTAAGCGATAATTTCATTACCTTTATGTCAGACCGTTTCCAAACAGAAATGTTATTTCAGTTATAAAAGCATGCTGGTTTGTGTGAAATGTAAATGTGCCAAAAGGAAAAGAAGAAGAAGTTAGTTGACCCTCGCTGTCCTCTCAAAGTGAATGAGCTTTCACTGATTTGGAGAGATTTTTACGCCGGATGCCCTTCCTGACACAACCCTGTATTTTTTCTGGGCTGGTGACCGGCACAGGGAGGCCCAGACCCAGTGTGAAGGGTCTTGCTCAAGGACCTACACTGGATGAAACTCACCGTGCCCCCTGGGAATCAGACCCCAGTTTCCCATGTGCCAGTCCTGCCCTTAACTAACAGAGTTATCCAGCCACTCATCTTTTATGCTGGTACTGCTCGTTTATCCATCCATGAATATAAAAGAGCTCTGAGCTAAAAAACAAAAAACAAAACAAAGGTTGACAATACGATTTTGTCAACTGACTTTTCACCAAGGTATCCAGTCTGCTTTGACGTAATTAGGAAGAACAACCTGTGAAATGGGCTGATAATGCTTGCAGCAATCACATATGGGGACTTCATCGGTAGTGCTGTTTTAGAGATACTATGAATAAAATGAATTTATTTTGTTATTCATATTTTAGGATCCTCTATTAAATTCTGCTGACAGATGCTTTCAAAATTACTTTCAGCAACAACAAATTCTAAAGCAAATTGTCTCAGATTGTGCATATTGGATTTGATCTTTATGGCAAAATACTTTTTTTTTTAAAACAGCAGTTTCCTGGGAGAAGAACTAAATTTACAATAAGTAAAAATTCAATTAAAGTCACATGTGTATTATTATTCTGTTGTATGGTGGAAATGATAATATTTTAATGAGAACTGGTGTGTTATTTGACAAAAACAAAGCTGTTTAACAAAGAACAACTGATTGGATCAAAGTAAAAAAACAGCTACCAACAGGTTTTACATGGAAAACTTGCAAATATAAAAATGTATTTGTTTGTTTTGTTGTTTTTTGTTGTTGTTTTTGTTATTTTAAATAGAGACATTTTCACACTCCCTCATTCAGATTCAGGGGTTTTAAAAAGACACAGGAAATGTTTTTTAATATTAGTTATATTCCTAAAACCTCAATATGCTTTTTAAATCTAATTTGTACTCAAAAGGTAAAATAAAGAACAAGCACCCAAAATGATTTTTTATTTAAAAAAATGCTTAGATTAAATGTAGTTTCCTATGGGTTTTGTTTTTTTATTGCAGATATTACATCATGATTAATGTCAACAGCCTTGCAAGCATAAATTATCTTCTTTCAACATTAAGCAGGGCTTCTGTGGAGCTGCTCATTTCTGAAATCTTTGACTCAACACTGCCTAAAGTCTGAAATCCCATTAACAAGTGGCATTTCAGAGGAACAAGAAAGGTCAGGTCAGAGTCTGGATTGAGGATCATCAGAGCTGCATGGAGGAGTTTTAGAGGCAACTTAAGACCCAGACCAGAGGGATGTACATGTTCACTTTGAGTACAAAAAAAATAAACATATTGCCAATGTGAGCAGTATTACACTGAAAAAAAGTCATTCTAATGCATAAATCTTAATCTAAAATGAAGAAGCCCTGATAAAAATTCATATTGATGTGAAAAAAAAAGAAATAAAATAAATAATAAACTAAGTCAAAGCATAATTTTTACACAAACCTAAAAGAAAAAACAAAGTTTTACACACATGAAAAAACAAAAAAAAGCCTTTATGTTGATGGAAACATTGTGAGGTGAATTGAATTGCAAAAGCAAAAACTTAAGAATAAAGCAGATTTAACCTGATGTGTTTGTTTTCTAATTCGAGTGAAACTAAAGTTTTTTCTTGTTTAAAGCAATTTTGGCATCCAAAAAACAAAAGCAGGACAAAAGCATACAACGTGGTTTAAATTTAAGAAGCGCATGGAATTAATTTAAAAAATACATTTAAAAAAATAAAAAAAAAGCAGCCCAACTTTAGAAATGACCAAACAGGACTAATGACCAGCAAACAAAAACCAGTCCTCCATGAGACACAGAGGTTTTTTAAAGGGGAGGCTGGCACATGAAGGGGGAGATGTATCTTAAATTGATTTGAAAATTCATAAAATTCTCATAAAATGCTTGTAAGTGAATTGAAATTGTTTAACACTGCAGGATTTAAAAAAAAGGCATTCACCTTGCTTTGCTAAATGCTGTTATTTAATCAGTGTTTTTCAACTTTTTGAGCCACGGCACATTTACACTGACAAAAATCCGCGCACACAGCAAAAGAAAAAAAGAAAAAAAGGAACTCAAGTCTGTTTTTTACACCCCCCCCCCCCCCCCCCCCCCCGCGAACCGCAAATAGGCGATTTGTGATAATGCCAGAAAAACTGGAAGTTTCACTGTTTTTTTTAAAGATTAATAAATTTGTAGGAATTTACAAACTATGTTCGTTGTGTTAAGCGTTTACTCATTGTATCGAGCGCTGTCACGTACCTAATGCATCATGGGAGATGAAGTGTGAAACTGCCGCAAAAGGGCAGAAAGACCAGCCTCTCTGAGCTTCATTGTTTTGTTCACTTGTTCCACGGTCTGATCCCAGATTCTGTGGAAAGCTACACCGCTAAAGACGAGCTTTAGCTGGTATTTTGTTAGAACTGAGCGACGTTTTGAGCTAAATTGGGACAAGGAAGTTAAGACTTTAAGCACTTCTGATTGGTCAGACTGATGACATGTGATTAAACCTTCAAGAATGATTGGTGGAGACAGTTGAAGGGGCGGGACTTCAGGAAACGGGTATAGCTGCAGCTAAATCGCGGTGGCACCGTCATTCTTATCAAAATGTCTTTAATAGAATCAAATAAACACAAAGAAAAAGTAATTTTCTGATCTTTTATATTCCTAACTACTCAGTGTTTTATCAGGGCCTGTTTGGATGAACACAGAGCTGATATCCTGGAGATGGGAAATGGTTTTAGATCAGTTAATGAGGGCAATTTCCCACGGCACACTTGTCCATCTCCCACGGCACACTAGTGTGCCGCGGCACACTGGTTGAAAAACACTGATTTAAATAATCTCTTGGGGAAAAAAACTATTTAAAAAAGTCTGGCGCTCCCCCTACTATAAGAATGGTCTGCCCCGTCTTCCACCTTGCAGCTTTGATTAGTAATTTGGATCACCTGTGCACATTTAGGACTCAATGAAAAAACAAGAGAAATAAATATTTAAAGTCAGATTATTTATTTAAAAGTGTGCACCCATAGTGTGTTAATCTAACTATAAAAAGGGATCTTTAAAGAAAAAATGTGAGTAATTGTGAATGATTTTAAAAGAAAATACTAATCTTATGTAACTGCCACAGCTTGCATCCTATTTGCATGTTGTGAGGAATTATTTCCAGTCTGCTTTGTTTTTCTAGTGTCATTTATTTGTCACGGCAGTCATTCACTGTGATGTTATCTAGTCAGACCGTTGCAAAAACATCAATGGCAATTTTGCTGAAGAATTTCAATGCAGGCTTTTTATGACAACAGTGTGTTTTATTTATTAGTTGAAATAAAGTTTGACAAAATGTCTTAACACTTCAGATATATTGTTTTGCATGACAGGCACAACATAAGAATATGAATGTGTCTGCATTTGAAAAGAAGAACATGAAAAAACATGAGTGTTTATGAAATAAGGGTTCGTTAGAAAAACAGAAAAAAGTGTAGGACTTGAGGGCCTTTGAGGAAATTTACTCACTGTAGTTTTTTTGTAACTATAACGGAGTCCAATGCAGTTTTTGTTACAACTTGGCAGGTGTTTGGTTTTGGTTTAATTAAGCCTCACTCCGTGTGCCTGGAGCTGTCACTGCTGGCACAGACCTGTAATTATTAGCTGCAACCCAGGGAGCCTCTCTGTTTACATCAGCAGCTTTATACCAAGAAGAAAAGTGAAAACATTAATTAGGCTATCTCTGTCCGCTCCAATGTAATTAGAGTCACTGAAAGAGACATATTCACCTTCATTTGTTCACAGTCACTGAACTATTGCTCAGCTTTAAAACCTTGTTTATGAAATGTCGGGAGCTAATAGCTTTCACTACAGGCAACAAATTACTTATATTTTAATCTGCTGTCACCAGTTTGAAATGTTTTTTAGTTAGGTGGGTTTGTATGTTCCATGTTTTTTTTGTGTGTGTTCAACTCAATTTAGAGTGAAAAAGTTTGTGAACGATCATTTTCATTGTGGCCATGGGGGGAAAAAATGAAAAAAAATAAATAAATAAATATTCATGGCCAGCTGCACCTGAGATCTTTATTGCAGAAGCTTTGCAAAAAAAACAACATCTGTCAGGCAGTGAAGAATGATGAGGTGTCAGAGGAATTATCTCTTAGTCTATATATCACCTGAGCTTTTAACACATCCAAATTTGCTTCATTTTTTTTAAAGAGTGTGCATTAAAGTCATTTAATTACTACACTACCTCCACTACAGACACCGTCTCTTGTGGGGGCGACAGCATGTTCATGTAAGCTAATGGAGACAAACATTGTTATATGATTTTATGATTATATATAACTCAATGTATTTTTCTTTTAACTTAAAGAAGCTGCAATACATCAACTACAACACCAATACAGCCTTTATAGCAGTAAGCACAGCAGAGACAAATAAATCTCTAATAATGCATGATGTGGAATAGAGTCACATAAACATCAGCCTTCTGTCTAACAAAGGGTGCTTTATAATGTAGATAAAGATTTGATTGATCATAAATACATATCGAGATGTTCCAGGAGAAAGAAACCTGGAGAAACTCCACACCCTCTGCATGCAAATCGTAAATATTCAGATCAGTCCAGAGCAGACGGGGAGTGGGCTGCACTGATGATCCAGACCAGATATATTGTGGGCAGCATTTGAGACGGTGAGCAGAAAAGGTGTGGGCAAACAGAGTCAGGTGACAGAACCATGTAAGGAGTTTTCCACGTTTCTTTTAGATTCAATAGTTTGTGAAGAATCTTTGATGTATCTAAACTTAAAGGGCCAATATCATGCTTTTCTTAAGCCTTTTTAGAGTAAACTGTGTCCATATACCGGTAAATGATAATATATAACCTTTGGGACACTAAAGACTGATATTTAAAATGAAATATGAGTTATTTTTGCAGCTCACTTTTCGACCTGGAAGAAAGACGACTCGATCTCTGAGGCACCGCCTTTCGCTTCTTGTGGATGCAACCCATTTCATGAGGTCAGCCTAGACCCGCCCTCTGCAGTGTGATTGAAACTGAGATCCGCTCAACATTTTGTGTTTTAGGCCAAACACACGTTTGATAGTTTAACTCAAATAAAACTGACTCGGTTAACCCACCTTTGACCTTAATTCCTTTCATTTAAACACAATAGTTACAAATGATAAGGGTCGCTGTGGTCAACATCATGGACATTATCAAATTTCTAAATGTAGTAGAAAGATTTCCGTGTGAATTATGAGTTTAACCTTAGCAGCGAATCTGAAGCCACAAGAAAAAAAAAAGCTTTTCATCAGTCAGTTCCAATGAAGGTTCAGAGACAAAAAACAGCTCTTATCGATTTCAGACACTTCTCCCCTTTAGGAAGAACTCGCACTCAACTGTCAAAGATTGTATTTGACTAATTCGCAATGATGACAGACTGATTTATCTCTGCACACGCCAAGGCCTCAGAGGAAAGAAAAAGACCCTTCTGAAAAAAATTGCAGGCACTACCTGCTATTGCTGGTTTATAAACTTGGATAATTAATTTTACACTGTAAGCCCGGATAAGTTGAATTTACTTAAAAAATTTGAGGAAACCGGTTGCCTTAAAAATTTTAAGTAATGGGTTATGAAAACTTGAGTGCATTTAACTTAAATGCATGAAAGGGTGGAATTATTATTTTAAGTTCAAACTACTGAATGCTAAGTTGATTTCACTTACAATCTCTTGTAATATCAATTGCTTTGTTACATGAACTCCACTTACTATTTTAATTTGAAGTAACTAAACCTTTGTATTCATTGCATGTGCTAAACTAGAACGTTTAAATTAAGAAAAATATGCAACACAAAAGTCTTTTTTTTTTTTTACTGTTTATTTAAAACAGCATTAAGTTACAGGAATGTGGTCCCCTGCTTTCACAAACTTGAATCATAAGTCACAAACAGGGGCAAAATGTGTGTCATTCATGCCCTAAACATTGCATAAAACAAAGCACCATCATGCCAACAAAAACACTTATTGTGCTCAAGCATGTGTACATCTTTATTACAACATAATTAAAACATCAAAACTGCATTGTAACTTACACTCCTTTATGGAAATGTTTTAGCTTTTAGTTGGTAATGTAACTAAAATACCCAACTCATTTGAAATTAAATTTGATCAAAGCTGCGTCATGGAATCTTGTGCAAAATCAGTGCAAATACCACAGAACACATGTACCCCAAAATCGTACACAACAGTAAACATGTTTCATAAAAGTCTAACATTACAAACTGTGGCAAACAAATATGGAACAGTAGAAGGGCCATTTTGAACCCGATTTATGCTTCCAGCTGATTTTTCAAAGTTTGAATTTTGGGTACCAGCTCACTTTTACCCAGTTTCAGCATTACTTGCTGAATAAAATTGGAAGTGTTTTTCATGCACTTGGGGTAGTCCAGGTGTAGGGCATAGATCAGTCTGAAAAGGACACAGAAGGCCTGAGGTAGGTTTGACAGTTCATCCATTACCACAGACCCTTCTAAGATGATCCCTACTCTGGATGGGTTGAGCTGGGTATTTTCTTGACCAAGGCAGAGAATTCCCACTGAAGTTTCACTGTACGAGTCCTTGTCAGTTACATCCTATCATTGAAAGAAACGTTTTGACAAGGAGAGAACATAAACATAAAATGGTTTTTGTGCACCAAAAATAACATGTGACTGTTCATAATGAACAGCACTGTACAACATAAAACACACTGAAAGTAATTTATATTAAAAGGACGATATCGAATTTTTATCAAATGCCATATTCAAATCTGTACAGGTTGCAACACTTTGCCCAAAATATGTAGTGTACTCACTGAGTCACAGCCGTGCTGATCTTTTTTTCCCCCCAATGGAGCAACCAGAACCTAACAAGTGCAATCAGAACTCCCCATTTGAGTTTTAGACCCAAAAACATTTCACAAGTTCCAACTGGTGACAGTTAAGTTAAAAATCTAATTGGGAAATTGTAAAAGGATTCATACAACTTTAGTTATTGGGAGCCATTTTCAACTTTTTCAATAGGACTGGGACTGAAAGTGGGTAAACTATCTTTGCTCGGCCATAAAATAGAGACTTAATGGAGACACTGATGCTGATCAAATAATTTTGAAAATTAATGGCAATGTTCATTAACAGTTAAAAAGGAGACAAAAGGAGCATGCACCTGCAATATTTACAAAAACAAATGAACTTACAGAGCATGTCCTGAAGAAGGCAGAAGAATCATCCGCCAAGATGACAGGCAGTCCCCGAAGACATAGGCACCTGATGTCTGTTGGCTCAGTGGTCTGCAAAATAGTAGACACAAGAGTTAAAACATATCTTGATAAGGATACTCACATCAGGGTTTCCCATACATTCATTAGTTTGTGGTGGCCCATGTATGTGAGCCTTAAATAGCCTTAAATAGCTGTGCTCTCTTTTCACAGTTAAGAGGGCAATACTTACACTTCCAAAGCATATTTTTCCAGAGGTTGGTATTCAGTTTGTTGCTAATATCAGGAGACTGGTTTTAAAGGAATCTCTTCCTATGACCTGCAACACAATAAAACAAAGAAAATAAGAGACAAGGGAACTTATATAAGCTACAGTGGTCTACTGCAACAATATACCTGTATTTTCAAAGTAGCTAACATTAAAGATATAATGTAATTGTTAGGGGTGTAAAGTTATTGCTTTACTCAGTCATAATCCGGTTGCAATTCACTTTCTATTAAGTGCTTGGAGGTAAAATAATCACTAATGCAAAACATGTCATGAATAAGACAATAATACAATGAATGGTCAAAGAAATTTACATTTAACGTTAATACTAGGAAAAAAACAATGCAATGTGGTCGCTTACACTCTTCCCACCGAATGCGTGTCCCTCGCTCAGCGTGGATCGGGCAGTGTCACCACCAACACGCTAAAACTGCAGGTGGAAAAATAGTTAAACTGGTTACAACAGCTTTATACTGCTCACAAAAGCCCCTCCAGTAAGAAAAAAGTAAATAACGTTGCGCTCCCATCCCCGTCGCCATGAATGCGCGAGGTTTTCGCCCGCGGCGCCTCTAATCTGCCGAGCGGCAGTTCAAAGCCGGGCGGCGCCCGCTAAGACGCTACAGAGGTAGAAAATGTCCCGTTGAACTGTTTAAAACGACAGTTTTATAAGTTCACAAACAGCGCGTCAAGCCAAAAAAAAAAAAGCAATTTGGCTAGCTAACGTTAAGCCATCAATAAAGGTGGTTACGGTCACGGTGATAACTTAATAAAAGTACGTCTTTCTCTAAAGATACTCATAAAAAGCCCCTCCGGTGACAAAAGTGACTTACTTAGCTAGCTAAGTACCTTAACGGGTGACAATGTTAATGTCCATTGACGTCAAACTGCTTCACTTGGACTTCTCACAAACAGCGCATCAAGTGAGTAAAAACTTGTAACGTTAGCTAGCAGGTGAAAATGGCTGCCGACCTAAATAAGATAACGTCCTCCCAATACTCACCAGCATCCCCTTGTATCAACACACAAACACGGAAAAATTAAGTTGAATGACTCAGGAGCAACGTTAGCTAAATCAAAGTTACTTACCGTCTCTGGCGAGTTTTAGCAGAAACTGGACTGTCCGGTGCGCGGCGAGAAAGTGACGTCGTCTCCGCAAAAAGCACAGACACGGCGGCAAAGACACGGCGGCAAAGACACGTCTTCTCGGCAGCAAAGTGACGGCAATCACGTTCCCATCATGCATTGCATGACTAAAACTTGGGAATTTTAAGCTATTTCACTTAAAATTATTCACTGGCTCAACTAGGTCTACAAATTAGTATAACATACTTACATCTGCTAGTAATGCAATCAAAACTTAATCGATTTGAGTCATGTAAGTACATTATACTTTAAATGTTTGATTAGATATGAAATCCGGGTTTACAGTGTAAAACCAGGCTAAGTTGATTGATACAAATGATCTTCAGGCAGTGAAACTCAACAAAGCAGGCTTAAAAAACAGGTCAAAGATTAAGAGACATGATAATACAGGGAACAAAGATCTTCCCTGTTTGATGAAAATTTTGGATTTCCTTATACCTCAAATGAATCCAGAACCATTTATCAAAGCTAAAACATGAACAAAAGTGAGTTCTAATTAGTAACTACAGCTTCAAATACTCATGTACGTTTGTTCTCTGAACGATTTTTCATAATTAGGGTAGGAGGTAACAAGAAAGCAGCAGAATAAAGCAAGTGGAGTAAATCAAAAATCACCTTTATTTCAGTTTTTGTCTAATAAACTAGGGGGAAGGACTCTTTCTGTCTAGCAGCTTTAGGACACAATAAAAAAAACCAATACATTCTGTCGTTTGAAAAGTAATGCATTTAGCGGAAAAGCAACTTTTCAGTGTTGTAGTTAAAGCCATTTGAAACTAACATTTTATTTGATAGAACTTAAGAAAATTCCAGACACAAATTAAGTGCAGTCATGATTTCTGTCACCTGTCAGAACTTCAGGACAGCAGCAGGGCTATACAGATTGCAAAGGTGTATATATGCACATATATACATATATATATGTGCATATATATATGTCTATATGCTCAGTTGGTAAGGTGCAGGACTGTCACGCAGGAAACCAGGATTCCCAGGGCGGAATGAACAATATAATGGCAATGGAAGATGGGGGCAATTACCATAACAATGGAAATGGGGCAATTACCATAACAATGGTGAGAAAATAACATCACCCAGTGAGGGTCCTTGGGTAAGACCCTTAACGCTACTGCCAACCTCACAACATGAGAGACAATGAACCACATGTCATGCCAACTTCATCCGGCCAAACAAGGTCTGCGTCAGGTGCTGGGGGACCAGAGCACTCTGATGGAAAGTGGGCTACTGGAACAAGACGGAAATGGACTAGATGTAAGAACAAGGTTCTGTTAGAATGCTACTACTCAAGTAATCCCACCCAGAGGGGTTACATGCAGAGAATGTGGAATGAATGGATGCTTCGAAACCCACAATCAAGGCTAACTGCCAAACAACTGGTAGCCCAATGCTCGAACATCCACAAGTGGCAACTCCTATCACAACTTGAGATTGAAGGACTACAATACAATGGCAATACCACGGGAGAGCCAGAACAACAGGTCAGAGAGGAGGTTATACCACACTCCCACCCTGAGATTGGTACACAGCCCCAACAACCACAATTACGCTGAGCGAGGCAGCAACTGACCTGAAAGACAAGATCATGTCTACAATGAACACTGGGCAACCCTGACACCAGCTACAACGGTTAAGTGATGTACCGCCTGAAAGTCTACTGGAAACTGTGAATGAAGCATTGAGGGCAATTCCTACCACAACCATCACAGAAACCAATGAACTGGTTTACAATTCAGCAGCAGTGATCCTTGAGATGCTTGGCTATAAGAGTAACCATGGGAGAAAACAATACCCACCATGGAAGCAACTGTTAGAGGCCAAAATCAAGGCAACTGTGAGTAAGCTGACAGAGGCTCAAAGAGGTACAATGAGAAAGCAAGTACCTAAGAGATACAGATGGCCATACCTGAAGCACTGGAAACTGCCAAACAAAGGCTCCTAGCCTTGAGCAGCCGCCTAAAGAGGTACACAAGAGACAATGAAGCCAGACGGATAAACAGGCTGTTCGCAACTCAACCTGCGAAAGTGTACGCTCAGTGGCAGGGTCAAAACAGCCGAGCAGACCCACCAAGGCTAGAAACTGAACAGTACAATATATGGGAGAAAGAGACAGCACATAACAGCAATGCCCAGTGGCTGGTCTCTCTGAGAACCATCACATCCAAGAAAGAGTCTCAGGTAGGAAGAACTGGACAGCACCGGGCCCTGACATGATATATGTCTACTGGCTAAAGAAGCTTACCGCACTCCACGAGCGCCTGGCATCACAAATGAACCAGCTGCTAAGAGATGGGACTCACCCCGAATGGCTAACGGAAGGGCGAATGATCATGATCCAGAAGGATCCCTCAAAGGGTGCAGTCCCATCCAACTACCGGTCAATGACCTGTCTCTCCACAACATGGAAGCTCATGTCAGGCATCATTGAAACCAAGATAGAAACCAAGAAACCAAGATAGGCACATGGATCAATTCATGAGTAACACACAGAAGGGCATTGGTAGAGACTCCAGAGGAGCCAAACACCAACTCCTGATCGATAGAACAGTCGCTCAAGACTGCAAGTCACGACACGCGGTGGTCCTGCTGGCCCTGGTCTGGGTGGCGGATGTGATCGCCCAGGGGGTGGTTGTTCTCTGCCTGCTGCCATGTGGCGCTGGGGGATCCTGGCTGCCGCTGCTGCTGCGGCGGGGGTCTTGGTGTGGGGATGGCTGGTCACTCCCCCTCCTTCTTTTCACATTCCACCATCCATTTTAGAGGAACATAAACACTCACTTGAGCACAGGTGTTAGCTCACCTTTACACTAACAGTTTGCGTAATTGAATGAAATATTTCACACTAGTTGGCTTGAAGACATCAGTATGCATGTCTGAACACTATCTGTATTGTGTACATGCTGACAAGTGGACAGGTGTGTTTATAACATTTGAGTGTGTGTGTGGACAGGCCCCGCCCCTTTGAGATTTTTATTACATCTGAACCTGACCGTAATGATAAACACCCAGTAACTTGTGGCTTTATGCCGCTTTGTGGTCCCCCCCCCTCCTATAATCACCCTCTATCCCCCCCCCCCCCTCTCTTACCTCTCTCTTCTTCCCTCCTTTCCTTTTCCATCCGGTCCAACACAAAAAGGATTTTCAAATATGATTCAAATGAATAAAGTCTGGCCTCAATTACAAAAGGGGTTTATTCAGACATACCTCTGGTTTGTCAGAAGATTCACAACCCCTGTTGTTAAAGTGAAATATGTCCAACACAAGAGGCCTTCAGCTCTCATCTGTCTGCCCATAGCTGTTGGAAAGGAAAAGTTAGAAGAAAAAAAAATAGAAAACTCTTTGAATGTGAAAGTGTCTCCAAACTTTTGGTCTGTACTATATATATAAACATAAATATATATAGGGTCATATCCATCCATCCTCCTAAAGGTCCCGTGACACAGCAACTACGTACGTTTTTTGCATTTTGTTTGTATGAATTTTGGGTCTTTCGTGATACATGTCTTACATTTCAAGATATATGCATGATATACGTAATTCATGAATCATTTGTTGATATGAGCAAATGTCCATCGAGGGTTTCGACTGACGGGTCTTTATGTGAATACAGTTTCTGTTTAAAATTTTTGGTTGGTTGACAACTGTGTAGTTTACGTAGTTTGTACGCAATTATTACATAAATCGTAAATTGTATGTGATTTTTGAATTTGTCCAAGAAAGAAGTTAACCTGCTGTGAAACTGGACTATTTTGCTATGCTCAGAAACATAAAAATTAGAGAAAAACAATTACAAATAGGCCCTTGCATCCAACGTAGTTGCATTGCAAAGACTGATTCTTTGCTTATCACATTATGCATTGCTGTTGTTTGCAAAGGTTCATGCCATCACCTCAAAACACCAGCGTGTAACACCTGACATACAAATCCATTATTTCCCTGCATCCCTCTGATGAGTCACTGCCTTCAGGGTCCAGTTTCAACTCTCTGCACAGAAACAGTGTTGTTGTTGATGGCATGCATTAGTGAGCATTAAAGCCACATTGCTCACTAATAACTGACAATGTGTACAAAGAAGGCAGTGTTGGAGTAAAATAAAAGCCTTTTTCATGTTGGTATGGTGTCAGTGGAAGGTAAACACACTCCGAGATCACCTTGCTTGTGTTTTTGCTGGACTACTCTCAAAATCTGATCAATGGCAATCTTTAGATACATTTCCATTATGGCATGTGGAGCACCGTGCATTATCATTCATGTTTTGTGGTTTTTTAGTGTGCATAATCTTCTTTAAATGATCAAGGAGTAGTTTATGAAATATATCATTTACAAGGTATTATCTGTAGTGCAAATGCAATAAGAGAAGAAACATGATCTGTGCCAATGAGGAAAGTCTGGTGTTGTAACTTTCCTAAACTTTCCTTACATTTTGCAATCTGCAAAAACAGTTTGTTTAAGATCTGTTTTAATTGAAATTGCTTAATCATTTTGTGTTTTCTCTCCTACTCTTTACATATTATGTTATAAGCAGTAGCACCCTCCTGGTCGGATTTCTGCTTTTAATTTTGAAGTCGTTTCTTCTGTTTTGGATAAAGGAAGTGTTTTGTGTTTTACCATTTGGATGCTTTCCATAAACGAGTGAATGGCAGAGGCACAGCTAACTGGTTTAGCGTTAGTACTGTATAGACGGCACTGCTGTCAGCTCTACTGAGCCATTCAGACGCGTAAGACATTCATGAAGTTTATTTAGGATTGAATATTTTGAAGAAAGTTGAACTAAAAAAATTCTCTGCAATGATGAAAATGAACTTTGAGCCACAGAGACATGCACTGTAGCTGCATCTGTGAAAAGTTCAAGAAAGAAAATCATGACTTTGATAAAACAGAGAACAAAATAATTATTTTGTTTTGCCGATCTAAACTCATCTGGTACTGAGAAAAATTACCAGTGCTGTCACTCCAACAGTACCATGAGATGCCATCTACAATCCAAATAAGTGGCCCAGGTAGTGCAACTTGTCCAGGAAGAGGGTTTGTTGTTGTTGTGTCAACATAGTTTCCAGAGCAAGGAGGCACTACTAAAATACAGGCCAATACACCAGGAGACCACTGCCAGCGCCCATCAAAATTACCTCTAGCAGGCCACAAACGCATGTGTCTACTTAAACTGTTAGAAACAGACTTCCTGAGGGTAGTGAGAGGGCACAATGTCCACAGTTGCGAGTTGTGCTTACAGCTCAACACCACGCAAGACGTTTGGCATTTTCTAAAGAACACCAAGATTGGCAAATTTACCACTGTCACCTTGCTCTTCACAGATGAAAGCAGTTGATAAAGGCTCAGGTTGATTTAGCCCACTGTTGTTTTTCCACATGTATTTGTGAAAGCAGTACAATATGAATAAAGGTAGATTTACCTGCTACCTCTACTGCTAAAAACAATACAAACATTATACCACACTGTAGGGTCACGTGTCTTTGCAATTGCGGTTGTGCTGTTTGTCGCTTTGCCAGCACTAGGTTGTGATGTCATATACATTTTAAATTCAAATGGTATTTTCCAATATTGACATAATCAACGTATTTTATTTTGAAACAATTGCATGGGTTGTTTCTATTAACAACTTGCCTCAGACAAATTGATGTGATTGTATTGTTGGAGTATAAATTGATTGATTTATTTATGGTGTTGATTAAGTGTTTCACCCCTATGTATATAATTATATTTAAATAAAAAGTGTAAACAAAGAGGTCTAAACAATTATGTTGGAACATGGAACACAGTAAAGCTGTTAACATTTAAGCTACAAAAGAACAAATTTTATTTACTTGGGAATTCTGGAGGAACTTTTAATGAACCCCAACTCAGAAGTTTTCAAAGGTTCTGAGCAGATATCAGTGGTGTCACTGTGTAAATTGGACCTATGTCCCCTTTTATTTATTGATGTATTCCAGTTTGCAGGCACATGTTTAAAAAAACATGCCCTTTCCTTCTTCAAATTCTGCAAGACAGCATTTTTCCGAGCAGCGAAGAGCGTGAAAATGAAAAATCTCCAGAGTCAGAGTGCAGGTGCCAGGATTGCTGAGTTGATAATACCTACTGGAGTTCTGGTACACAACAGGAGTATGTGGTTGACTCACACTGCAATTTCTTGGTCCCGTCACAGTAAAATGAGTCTCTAGAAACTTTTTGGCCTTAATGTAATGCTTTTGCCAATTAACGCGTTTGGACTTAACCACAGAACATTGCTTAGAAGGTCTTGTAGTTTGTTTTGGGGCAGTTTTGTGGACCTCAGAGGTGCATTTTGATGGGCATCACGCTTTCAATAGGTTATGGGTATCAATAGAGATGTAAATATTTGCTGGGTTCTTATTTTCTTACCTTTTGTTCGTTATCAAAGCGTTTTCAAACATTTTGAGCATAAATTACATCACACAGCACTCACAGGATTACTGAAGGTAAAATTGTATTTTAATTGTTAAAATGTGGCATTGTGTTAAAACAAAATTCTTAATTCCCATGGAGGGAATACGTATGCCAATCACCGTCCTTTGTGATTGCAAGTATCTTATTGTGACTCACATTTTTTAAATGCTGGGGATTCAGAAGATGTTTAACGTTATTTTCTCTTTTTATTTAGCACAGATATTGAACAACAGAGAATAAGAGTCAAAAAGCTTCTTTATTTCCTATTTCAAGCACACAAGACAAGCTCTGATCAAGGCTTTAATGCCTTAAAATTAGCAAGAGACATTGATATGTTGATTATCTGCCTAAAAAATCATTGCCTAATTTACAGTTAACAAAGTAAGTGTTTGAGGTTTGTAAACTTGAGCTTTTTGGTGTGTTTGGCTCTTTAGAATGATACTTTTACTGTTTTTATTTTGTTTGTTTTACTCTTCCCCATATCTTCTTCACGCATGGTCTGATTTTCTAATCACAGCAGCTGCTATGCATTCAGTTAATTAGTCTTCAGTGCATTTAAATCCATGGCTACTCACAGTTGGATTTGCTCCTATCGTTCCCCTGTTGAATAGGAATTTCTTTTTGCAGTTTGTCATGGTTTTGGGTTCTTTTGGTTTACTTAAGTATTTCAAGTGGCTTGATAAACTAGTGATGGAGAAGCCAAAACTTTCTGAACCAAAATGAATCAATTTGTATTGAAATGGTTCAGGGTTGTGAAGCATTTGACACATTGAAACTAGTGACATCTATTGACCAGACTACTTCACTGCATTAGAATGGAACAAAAAAGACCAGCATGTCATGAAAGAGATATGTGTGTGTTAAGTCATGTGTAGCAATGAAATGTTTGATTTCCAAAATCTGTTTCTTTCATAAATAATCATAATGTAGTAGTCACATAGTGACATTTCATGTATGAAATATTGTAAAGCAAATCCTGTTTGTTTGCAAGAATTGTATAAAAAAAAACAAATAAAATCTTTTGAATACCAAATTTCATAAAAGAAATAGAACAGTGAAATCCTTGTGCTACTGCTAAATTAAAATGTAGGCCTATCTGTGCTGAGTTTGTGTATAAATGTATTTACCGTATATGAAAAAAGGTTGGTAAATCTGTGTCTGATTGCAGATGTCAGTAAATGAAATGTTCTACCAAACTGACTTAAATATTTCCCCTCTGTGTATAAAGCAACGTGACCACAGCAACAATGTAAGCAAAGACTCCTCTGCTGTATAGTGAGGACGGGAATTCTGGTTCTTCCCATAGAAAACAGTCTCTTCTGGCTCGGCTCACTAAAAAGAGCCGACTCTCATAGCTCCCTGTCAGCTCTTCAGGTTGTTTGATTGCTTTAATTAATTTAGTATAAACTATAATGTAAAATTTTGCACAAAATGAATTGTTAATGCTAAAAACATGTTTTTCTTAATATGTGGTTTATACGAATATGCTTTAATTTGTTCACTGCTTATAAAATGCAAAAAATAAAGTATAAAATACAAAAAAACTACAATTACAACTATATATATTTCAAAAAATATTTTTCATTTTAAACAAATTTAAAGTGAAAGAACACAAAACACAACTACAACACAAAATATAAATTTAAATTGTGTAAAACAAGAAAACAAAGATTTTAATCAATCATTGTAAAAGGTAGCATTTAAAATAACCATGTTTCTCAACTTTGCGGAGCTGATCCGGTTCCTTCAGTCAGTAATCATCTGCTCTGTTTTAAGAATCTCTCAGTTCTCAGGTGTAGGTTGTTTGTGGAGCCGGTTCGATTGTCAAAAGGGAAATGGTTCCTGGCTTTGCTTCTTTTCCTGGTGTCAAATTTTTCTTCACTCATGTTCGGTTCATGTGCGATTGCTGCCATTGAAATGACTGAACAGATAATGGAGAGAAAATAAAATATCCACCACTGACTCATCACTGCTTAACGCCACAAACAAAGGATATGTGATGTCTAAGAACGGACATTTTGATAACGCCACTCTGAATTCAAAGCTTCATTTGGAAAGTCACGTGATCAAACGCAATCTAAAGTGGGTGCTTGATATTCCATCAGTGACTGCTTTGAAAGATCGATACAGTCGAGCCAACACGATTGAGCTGAGCAACTTTGAATAAATCAAGAAAGTTGTTCAGTCTGTCTCTGTTCTCCTGCAGTTTTTTGTTTCCATACCCATTTATGAAAGCGAAAAAAATATATATTTGAAATCCTTCAAATGAATGAACAAATGGTTGACTTTGACAATGAGAAAATGCATTATGCACTTTAAGTTTAGAAAATGGCTCCAAACTTGTGTATTAAACCATTTTAAATAAAAATCCCAGTTGTGAGTATAGTTTAAGCCCATCAGCCACAGGTAAACATGGCTTCTTGATGTTTTTTTTATTTTTTTTTTTTTTCATTTAAGCTTGAGTAACTGCAGCTTGAAGGCCAAAAAAACTCAGCAAAGCCAAAGCTAAATGTCCAACCATAGGTTCAGCCTCAGAGGAAACTCACAGATATATCTACCTCAGGAAAAAAGTGGCCAAAGTAAATTCAGATTAGACTACCTCTTAGATTGTGCATTAAATTGAAGGAATCGTGTTATTCAGTGGATGACAAAGTTTGACCTTTGCTTCTTCCAAGAGCGAGCTGAATTTATCTGAAAAGAGAGCATATGCTTTCACAAGAACACTTCTGTTTTGTATACTTTTACAGAGAGACAGCTTGTTGTTCTTGCTAAAAAGTTTAACAATTTCCAAGCAGACGAAGAAGTTTGCTGGATTTAATGATGATTTATTTGCGCTGTAGCTATTTTTCTGCTGCGCCGCATCACTTTGAAAGATTTTATCACCCTGCTGGATTTGACAGTCCTAATGAAGATAACTGTGTGCCACCAACATTTAATGAATCTTTTGTTTTATGTTCAGTTAATTAAAACAAACCTGCAATTAGTAGCTGTGGAGAAATGCAAACCAAAGAGGACTTTAATGAATAGGGTTTTTTTGTTGTGAAATTGACAGCTGGATAGGAAATAAGGCCTTCTTAAATGAATGGAAAATCTTTTCTTTCATCTTGTCACCTCGACAGCTTGAGTCATTTATGTTCATTTATTTACCTGCTACTTGCAAAACCTGCAGAGACGGCTCATAGTCATGATTCATCGCACACCTGCAGCTCCACTTCTGGGTCAGGTGAACAGACAACCCCCCCCCCCCCCTTCCCCCCCAGCACAAACTAATTGATGCCACAATGAAAGCTTTTAAATGGCACCTGCTGAAATTTTGTCTGAGAGTCCAATGAATTGTGAAAATAGTAATAAACCTCTAACCTGTTCAAACCCACAGAAACCGAGTCAATTCAATGGTCAGTTCATTTTCTTAAAGCAGGTTTCTGTATAAGTCAATGGTCAGTTTCAAACTTGGATCAATTATCTCATAATATTCAGCAATTCCTAACTAATGTAGTAATTTCAGGAGTTTTATGGCTTATATTACAAGTGACAGATTCATGTGTGTGTTCACACTGTGTCCAGCATTATGCACTCTGACTAACTCACAGAAGGTAAAAAGTTCATTAGTTTAAAACAGGGTTTGCATTTTCACAGATGACTTGTTTTGAACTTTTTATCAATATGTTGAGAAAAACTGAACCTCTAGAGATGAAACAATGATCTCTGGTTAATAATCAGGCTACATTGCAGAAGAAATGTAGCAGATGCTACATTTTAAGGTCCACTTTTCCAGCAAAGTCATCCTCCATCCTAAAAAAATCTATGTTGCTGCATGGAGACATGTTTTCTTGTTCAAGAAATCTAGTATGAAACTTGCCATTTTATATTATTTTCATGAAAATTTCAATCAAACTGAAGTTAATTGTTTAATTGACTGCATTCCAGCTCTGTTTTCATTGACTTGCCTAATGCATTTAGCACTAAACCCAGCAGATTAAACCAACAGCACATTAGATCAGGACAAGTAGTTGGTTCAATACCTCGGAATGAAATAGGTCTGCAGGTAGAAAAAGGTGTCTCACAAATTTAGCCAAAACTATCTCAGGAGTCAAATCTTTGAGTTTTGGCTGCTCCCTTTATCAGTCACAACAGCAGATTGCAGACCTCCCTCTAATCCAATCCTCTGCATTCTCCTCGCTCATAAAAACCTTCCTCGTGTCCTCCTCCATCACATCCATGAACTTCCTCTTTGGTTTTCCTCTGGGACTCTTTCCAGGTAGCCTCAGCATCCTTTCAGCGACATAATCACTGATCCTCCTTTAAATGTGTCCAAACTTCTCAACCTGCTTTCCTGCATTTATTTCCTAAACATCTAACATGATCTGATGGATTTACTCCTGATGCATCCATCCATCCTCATCACTCCTACAGGAAACGTAAACATCTTCAGCTCTGTTACCACTAGCTCTGCCTCCTGTCTCTTTCTTCAATAAGTCATCGATATGGTTGTTCATCATGATTGTCTCTCCCACCTTTCCTTTCATTCTTTCTAACTGCTTTTATTCTTAATGTTTTAACTACGTTTAAGAAAGATTAATAAAAATTCTAACCAGGCCCAGATGGTGAGAATATATATATATATATATATATATATATATATATATATATATATCCAAAGTGTCACAAAGTGAACTATCCTGGTCCTTTTCTATTTGCAACAGTGTGCATTATTTTTGGTAACAGTATTATTCACATACGTACATATAAAAGTGTGATAAGTACTACATGCAGTATCCAAGGAAAGTTTGAGACTAAACATGACATTTCCGTGAGAAACAAAAAATCTGCAAAGTAACTTGCAGCTTTTCTTTATTTCTTCCTTATTGCTAATTACATATGTTGAAACTCAGAATCTGTAATTTCTTCATCTGATCCCAGTTCCTTCTTCTTTCATTAAATCTTTGATCTGTACAAACAATTAGATTTAAAACATTAACACAATAGCTGCTATTATCACAAATATTGGTAACTAAAAGTTATCAGCTGTTGTGGAATACTGAAAAACAATCAAGTATTGCATTTGACCTAATTCCACTGTCAGAACAAATATTATTTGTCCTAAATCTATGAAATTGCAAACAATTCATGTTTTCCATAACCACAAAAGCTAAACTGCCACATCTCAGAAAACCTTTGACCTAATTTTTCCTCTTGGCTCCAATTCAGCTCATGATCTCTGCAAAATCAACTGCTGTGTTAATGGGTTAAATGCCACATAATGACAGATCAATATTCATAGAGCTGCTTTTTCTGAAAGTGCACCTGTCCCTTGAACCGTCTGGATGTTTAAGGTACAATTGTATTTGCTGCTGAGGCGACACAAGACTCCGTGGCAGACTTAGTAGTTTGGGGGCCCCAGGCAAACAATACCATGGGGCCCCCCAAAAAGTACCTTTTTTGTTTTTCCATTTGTGTATTAAAACTAATTCTGCGCAACACCGACGGTAAAAATCCTCCCAAAAACGCATGTATGTTTTCATTGTCATGGTGCTCCGGGTCTACCCTTTTCCCTATCCTCTTTTTTTCTTCCTCATCTTGAGGTTTCTGTTTTCTATTTACTCTGCAGTACTCCTAGGACCTACTCCGTGGGTGTGGCCACTCCTAATTGCACTCATCTCATCAGCTCTGCTTCTATATTTGGGCTAAAATGCATTTTTGAGACTGAAAGAAGGGGATCTACAAATTTCCACTTCGGACTCATCTGTTGTCGCTCGGCCTTCGTAGAAGAACTTTGGATCTCTTGCCAGCAAGCACACATGCAAAAGACGATAAGGATCACCAGCAGTCTCACTGCTTCGTCCCTTGTGTAACCTGTTTGCAATAAGCAGCACATTTGTCAACATACTAAAGAGATTTTTGACCAGATTACACAATTTTTCAATTGGTTTTGTAAACCTGCTGCTGGTTAAATGTTTTAATGTAACATTTTGATAATTTAATGATCAAAATCCATTGTTTTTGTTTTCTTTATTTTTAAAACTAAATGTTTGGCTACAAAAGAATTCAAAATCCTCCTGTCTTTAAATAAAACTGGTCTGTCAATGTCAGCAGAGAATTAAGTGATCTAATTACAGCCCAGCCTTCTGCACTCATCAGTATCTCAGGTTCCGACAGAGCTCCATTAAGACTAACCTGCTGTGTTTGCTTGGTTAAAAAAAAGGTACTTTTTTAATAATGGAGGGTTGACCAAGCTTAAAATCATGAAGTAAAGGGTTATAGCATGTTAAATGCTGAGCTAAAAAGGAAAAGAAAAAGTGCATCCACATGAGGGACAGAAGCTAAGTGGCTGTTAGGAGGAGCCAAATGGAGGTGAGCCTGGTGATGGAAAGTTAATTATTAAATGAAGTGAAGGAGATGACCAAAAAGCTAACATTACGACACGACAGGTGGCCGCCAAAATTGGCATGAGGATGTGGCAGAAAATGAGTGTAGTGCGTACTCAGGAAATAATCAAAACACGAAACACACAAAGCAGTTTAATCCAGCAAATACAAGTAAAACTAAACTGAAGTAGGTAAAAATAACTTTTTCCACCTGTTTGTAAAATGAGTTGTGGTGAAAACAGCATCACCTGCATGGTATTGTTCCTGTTTTCGACTGGAGTGACGGAAAAAGTCATTGTTTTTCTAAAAGTTATTGTAGAGTCGCTGCTTTCAGTAAACATGTTTGTCAACATCAACACTCCATTTTAAAGTAAAGTCTACTGCTTTTTTTTTATCGGTTTAGAATATGTATTCACCGGCCACTTTATCAGTTACACCTGTCCAATTGCTCTTTACCAAAAATTACTACTCAGCCGATCACATGGCAGCAACACAATGCATTTAGGCATGTAGAGATGGTCATGACGGTCTGCTGCAGTTCAAATTGAGCATCGGAATGGGGAAGAAAGGTAAGTCACTTTGAATGTAGCACAGTTGTTGGTTCCAGACGGGCTGGTCTGAGTATTTCAGAAACTGCTGATCTACTGGGATTTTCACCCACAACAATTTTTAGGGTTTACAGATAATGGTCTCCAGTGAGCGGCAGTTCTGTGGGCGGAAATGCCTTGATGCTGCCAGAGGTCAGAGGAGAATGGCCAGACTGATTCCAGCAAACTGAAAGACAACAGGGACTCAATCGACCACTGGTTACAACCGAGGTCTGCAAAAAAAGCATCTCTGAACACACAACACGTCCAATCTTGAGGCAGGTGGGCTATGGCGGCAGAAGACCATGAGGAAAGCATGGACACATCCTGACTTGTATCAATGGTTCGGGCTGGTGGTGGTGGTATAATGGTGTGGGGGGTATTTTCTTGGACCCTTAGTACCATCTGAGCATGGTTACAACCCCACAGCCTACCCAAGTATTGCTGTTGACCATGTCCATCCCTTTATGACCACAGTTTCTGATGGCTACTTCCAGCAGGATTAGGTACCATGTCATAAAGCTGGAATCATCTCAGACTGGTTTCTTGAATATGACAACGAAGTCACTGAACTCAAATGTTCTCCACAGTCACCAGATCTCAACCCGATAGAGAACCTTTGCGATGTGGTGGAATGGGAGGTTGACATCATGGATGTGCAGCCGACAAATCTGCAGCAACTGTGTGATGCTTTCATGTCAATATGGACCAAACTCTCTAAAGAATGTTTCCTGTACCTTATCTATGCCACCAAGGATTAAGGCAGTTCTGAAGGTAAATGTGGGTCCAAACCAGTACTAGCAAGGTGTATATGATAAATTGGCATATTTGCTAATCCTTTGATGTAATTTTGCTGAAAAATAGATTAATTTGTCTTTTATCTATCTTTAACTTTAATTATTTTTTGAAAGATTTACAATCAGTTAACATGTGTTTTGATCTTCAATGCAACTTGTTTAAATCAGAGGAAGCCAAAAAAAACATATTTTTTTAAACATTTTTCGAAATTTACCATGTGATTTCTTTCTGCTAAGAACTTTTGAGAGACTTCAGATTACGAGATGAGTGAATGATAGGATTTTTGAGAAAAAGCTATGCTATCTAAAAGACAGATTAATTGTCCTTCATTTTATGCAAATGAAGCATTTAAAGTTTTCTCTCAATCTGCTTAAATTTTGGCAAACATGAGATGCGGCTGTGAACTCAATAAACCTTGATTGCCCAAAGGAAAGTCTTTTTAAATTTGGTTTTAAATCTTCACCGGAATGCAGAACAAACATCATTTTTTTGACACCATCTGCTGCATGACTGGTGAAATCACTCGACTACAGTGGTATGTGAAACTGTGAAATTGAAGCGGCGTGCTGTTACCATTCCCGTTGGCCCATGAGAATGATTTGCTGCTTTTACTCGAAACCATCGAAAATGAACACAGCAACTGGCGCCGTTCCTCCGTGGCCTTCATCTATCAGTGCAATGATCCAGACATCCAGGATGCAGGCCAACCAAGCAATTTTACCCCCCCCCCCCCCTTTGTGTTGTGACACGGGAGCACAACACCTGTACATCAACCTGCAGTTTTATTAAATTTCTTCCTTTTTTTTTTGTTGCTCAGTCCCTTTTGCTCTGAGCTGAGGTTCAGAGTCAGATGTCCTGAAGAGTATTGCTTAAGAAAAGTGCACCAGTGATTGGTAAATGACTGTTATACCGAATTAGTGCTTTTCTATATTCACTAATGCCTAAAGCGACAACGGACACTTTGACACATGAATAGGCAGAACGAAAACTGAACCTGCGAATTCCTAATCAGAGGTCAATTGTTCTACATCTGCCTTTTTTATTTTTACTTCTTTTTTTTCATATGCATACAGTTCAGTTCTGGAGCAAAAGAGCTTAATTGTATAAACCTGCAACATCCTTTACACTGCTAATACTCAAGGACATTTTTCATTTTGGTTAATTCTCCAAGCACACTTACAAAAAGAACAGCGCACATAAACCGTATTACCTTTCATGGGTAAATTACCTGTAAACCACAAGATGAGTTTAACTCTTTGAATTTATAGACAAAGTTTAGAATTTTGAGATGTGCTTTTACATAAGAAGAGCAAGTATGTATGAATGAAAAAGTTCCATTTAAGAAAATAGTGTTTTTGGTGTTTTTAACATGTTCTTGTGTTATTTTTTTGACGATAGAGGACATACATATATATATATATATATATATATATATATATATATATATATATATATATATATATATATATATATATATATATATATATATATAAATAGGCTTAAAATTTTGTTTCTAAGTATGTCTTTATTCACGTCTCTGTGAAACAGGTGCAGACGAAAAAATGCCATTTGTAAAAGCTTGTAATTAAGATAAGATAGAGCTCTTTGCTCTGCTCCATTCAAATTAATGCACTTGCCGTCCAAGCTGGCCTCTGGCTGAAATCTGTATCTGGATAGCTCTGATATTGCTCATCATTTTAGTTGCACCAGTAATGTTAGGTTGGGGTAGTGAGTTTCTGTAAGATAGTGGGAGCACATGTAAACAGATGGGCAACTGGAAGTGGGGGCGGGCTTGCGCTGCGCCAATATTCCTGCTTACAAACTGCCGCTATGCAGAAACTATTTTCTAGGAAATTACACAGATTTTTTCGAGTTTGGCTAAAAACAGCATAATCATAACTAAAGGTCCACTGCATACACTTTGAAAATGGATCAAAAGATGATCAAAGTGGGACTTTTTACTTCTAAAAAAATGACATCATACAACTATCAGGCAATCTCAAGGTACCTTGAGACAGGTATTTATATACAAAGGTACATACTTTCAGAATAGTTGAGTGTGTGTCCATCTCATGTAGAATCCAACCATGATGTGTCACTAAGGTCACACAGTCCTTTACTTAAGTGTCCATTATAGACAAATGCCACAATAGAGGCATCTCCAGCAGAAGAGTGAGATATTTTTTCTTTTAAGATCTTCTCAGATGAGTGCTTCACCTACATGTTAAGAGGATTACAGATGTGTGAGTCATAAAACGGGCTTCAAGTGCTGTTAGGAACACACAGCTTTTGAAGAGGTGGTCAGAGATTACGCTCAACACCATAGAATTGTAAGGACATGGATTAGAAAATAAATGTCAAGATTTAAGGTATTTGTTAATGCTGATGTCATTCTAAACATACTTAAAAGGATAAGTTTGCAGCTACGTTATGGGTTCCAATGATTAACTTACCTAAGATATTCCTCTTGAGGCAATCTAGATGAAGTGGGCTCAGCATAATAGAAAAAGCCCTTCTGCTTTTAAATTCAGAGGCACATGTGTGTTACTTAAAATGACTGACAAGACTGATTGGATGTCTGATTAGATTATTAAACTAGTTTCCATTTGCTTTGAATAAATCCCTCCAGAGGGGCAGCAAGCTGACTCCCACTGAATATATTTGGAGCCATCTGAAATTCATGATCACATGCAAGTGTTATAATAAATATTTCAATGACTATTGCTTTCTGAATTGTCTTCCTTTTAAAAAGCAATGTCCATTAGAAGGTAATGACAACATTTTGGCAGATCATGAGTTTTTATATCAATTTTTGTTTGTATATTGGGGGAGGTTCTCTTAGAAGTGTTTTTTTTTCTGAACATGCAGAGGATTTGTAGATTATTTGGTTTTGTTATTTCGTGAACAAATAATTTTTTCCCTGGTTTTCTCTTTCTGTTCTTAATTTAAAGTTTTGATTTCTTTTTTCTTTTTACTTCTTGTTTTATTTTGAATTGGCCATTTGAGTGCCAATGAGTTTAGCCTGACTTCCTGCAGTTCCTCTCAAGTTCCTGTCAGTTAGTCTCCTCAGAACCTTGGTTTTATTCTTAATTTTCTTCATCTTTGTTCATGTTTTACCTGAGCTACTGTGTTTTTCAGCATTAGGTTTTTTTTGTTTCTTTTATTTAGTTTTTGTCAAGTCTGGTTTTGGTAAACAGTTAAAATGTCCTTATTTTAACTTTTTATGAAGGACTTACAGCAACAAGTCTATAAAAACACAGGCAAACCGTCCTTACAAAGAAAAAAGTGATGTATGTTTGTTGCCCCAGACCTCTAAATATTTAATGGTGAGGGTCTCCCTGAAAGAGTAAAATAAATGCAGCAGCTAAAAAGCACTCAGGCTTCTTGGCCTTGTTTAATGCCAGTGTCAGTAGCCTGCGGCTGACAGGATGCGCTGCAGGCAGAGAACAGGACGAGTTAAAAATGTCCAGATGGGTAACGCCCCATGGTCAAGCATGAGTGACCCCAAAATCTCACAAGACTAAAATTATACGCTGAGACAACTTTGTTTCGGTGTATAACCTAAAAACACTAACACAATAAAACTGCAAACTTTTAGTTTTTCACAAGAAAACTTATTTAAACTTTTTTCTCTTGAGATTTAGTCTTTTATTGTGAAGGGAGACATCTTTATTGTAATCCCCCTCTAACAAGGACTTTTTTTAGGAGCTCAGTTTTAAATTAATTAAATATTTTGCTAATTTGGTTATTTTTTATTCCCTTTTCTTTCTTTTTTTGTCTTTATAGTCTCTTAAAAGATGTTGCCTTCAAAAGGTGTTTGCTACCATATAAGCAAAACGATGTGTTTTCAAATAACAGGCAAAATGCTGCATTTATTTGTTTTTGTGCAATTACTGTTCACTGTCATCTGTCTTAGATTGTGTCCCCTGAGAGAAGCAACTGGTAAACATCTGCATTTCCGGCGTGTGATAGATTTGGTATCAGAATTCTACTGCACCTGCTACTCATTCTTCTATCCCCATTTAGGCGTTTTTCAGTCTCAGTTTCAGTTTGCTTCAGATCACAGTCAGAGAAAGAAGGGACTGCAGCAAACAAAGGAGTACCTATTTGACACACCCAAATGTCACAAACATACCTGTTGGCTCCAAAAATGTTCACACGTCAACATGCACGCAGTACAAATATTGTTCACACACGCATATTTATGCATTCAAACCAACTAGTGTGAAATATTTCATTCGATCACGCAAAATACTTGTGCAAAGGTGAGCTAACACCTGTGCTCGAGTGAGTGTTCATATTCCTCTAAAATGGATGATGAATGACTTATTACAAAAAACAAAACTCATCAAGAGCCCAATTTTTTTGAGCACTGAGTCATTTATTCCACTATGCATCTGCACGCTGAGACTCGTCAGACTTTCTGCGGGAGTTTTAAGTAATCTGTTACCTTAGCACTTTTTCTAGAGCTAATTCCTGGCATAACATCTAGAATGTGACTCAAATGATTTTTTCACACTCTAAAGTTGACAACCTGGATTCTTCTCCAGCCCAAAAATGTCATTGTAGAAGTACAGCATGGGTTGAATGGGTGGTAACTTGATTAGTCAGAGAAAAGGGTCACCAAATTCTATATATTTTTTAGATGTATGCATAGCCTTAGCTTTAGTGTTAGTCAGACTGGAATGCTGTGGTGAAGCATCTGCCCACTTTCTGTCATTTAGGTTGTCTTGTTTTTTCTGCTGTTGCCCTGTGTGGGTCTGAGTCAGACTGGTTCATTTTGTATGTGTGGGCCTGACATCCCACTGCTTTGTTTTTCAACACTTTGTTGATGACCCTTGTCTATAGAAGCTGCTGTGTGGAACAGTTCACCATCATCTACGTATGCATCTAATCTAACCCTAGGATGGAAATACTTTCAAGCCTGATAGGGTTATTTTATACGGAGCCCGTGTCATGACATTAAAAAAATAAAATATATCTCGTTCCCACAGATTAATAACTCGTTCCCACAGATTAATAACTCGTTCGCACGAAATACTATTCCGTTCCCACAAGATACTATTCCGTTCCCACAAGATACTATTTCGTTCCCTCAAAATACTATTTCGTTCCCACGAAATGATTAACTCGTGCGAACGCAATAATTAATCCGTTCGAACGCAATAATTAATCACGTCATAAGTCAGTCACACGGATATGCTCTAAGTCCGTCCGGCCGCAAAAGCCGCTTTCAGCGGTAACATCCGTCTCTTTGTGACCCACATTCGTTCAAGAAAGGAAAAAGAAAAACAAGAAGGATCAATTTATTACTGTCTCAATGAATATAAGAAAAATTTCACAAGATTTGATAGCTACGCTGCTTTGCCATACGATAGCTTCTGCTAGGCTACTACTACTAGCTTAGCTCCCCGCGGAGCTCCTTGCTTGTCATGCCGGCATTCGGGCAACTGGCTGGTCGGTAGACAGCCAGCCAGCTGATATTGTAGTTTAGGGTCGAATAGGAATAATAATATTCAAGACTTGTCTTTTATTAACATACTCTTTAGCAGTCAGTCGCTTCACATTCGAAGGCTATTAGGCTACATGCTAACTAACTAGCAGATCGTTTATCCTGTTATTTACGTCATAGATTTACAGCAGATACCTTCACATTTCTGTCTGTGTGTGTGTCTCATTACATTGCATTGAGGACATGGAGGATGTTTAGAGATCAGATTCATTTATTTTAAAAAGCACAAAAGCATCCATCGGACTTAGCTTTTAGCTACCAGCATTATTACAAACAAGGCTGCATGCATCCGGCATTCCCAGCATGCATTTCGGCCAATCACCGTGTCCCTGTAACTGAAGTGTAACAACAAGACCAATGATTTGCTGATCAAAATGCACGTGGGTAAACGTGATGCATCATGGGGTATATTGTTCGCAGCCATGTTTGTGATGCTAAAAGCTAAGTCCGGTAGGGGAAGCATTCAGGCTTATCTTATGATATTTTTCTGGTTTTTATCGAGACAATAATAGATCGATCATTCTTGCTTTTATTTTTATGCCCAGTGAATGCTCACAGAGACACGGAAGTAGCTGCAGAAAGCGGCTTTTGCAGCGAGATGACGGAGAGCGTACCAGAGGATGATCATGTGAATACCGATGGATGCTTTTGTGCTTTTTAAAATAAATAAATCTGATCTCGTCTTGGGGTATCGGTCAGCCATATTTGTTGTGCTTGGAGCTAAGAGGTAAGTGCGTTTGGCGAAGCAGTCAGCTTAATATGATATTTTTTCAGATTTTCATTGAGAAAATAATAGATCGACCATTCTTGCTTTTATTTTTACCCCTATTGAATGCTCACAGGGACACGGACGTAGCGGCAGGAAGCTGCTTTTGCAGCTAGATGACGGAGGGCGTACCAGAGGATCATGATGTGAATACGATGGAATGGATGCTTTTGTGCTTTTTAAAATAAATGAATCTGATCTCTAAACATCCTCGGTGTCTTCAATGCAATGTAATGAGACACACACACAGACAGAAATGTGAAGGTATCTGCTGTAAATCTATGACGTAAATAACAGGATAAACGATCTGCTAGTTAGTTAGCATGTAGCCTAATAGCCTTCGAATGTGAAGCGACTGACCGCTAAAGAGTATGTTAATAAAAGACAAGTCTTGAATATTATTATTCCTATTCGACCCTAAACTACAATATCAGCTGGCTGGCTGTCTACCGACCAGCCAGTTGCCCGAATGCCGGCATGACTAGCAAGGAGCTCCGCGGGGAGCTAAGCTAGTAGTAGTAGCCTAGCAGAAGCTATCGTATGGCAAAGCAGCGTAGCTATCAAATCTTGTGAAATTTTTCTTATATTCATTGAGACAGTAATAAATTGATCCTTCTTGTTTTTCTTTTTCCTTTCTTGAACGAATGTGGGTCACAAAGAGACGGATGTTACCGCTGAAAGCGGCTTTTGCGGCCGGACGGACTTAGAGCATATCCGTGTGATTGACTTATGACGTGATTAATTATTGCGTTCGAACGGATTAATTATTGCGTTCATTTTATAACCAACCTAATGGCTAGAACTTTTTTTTTTTTTGTCAGAAAATCCTTTTTATTTCCCCTCTGGATTTTCCAGCACTCATGTAAAACCTATTAAATCACTTGGCAGAGCCAACCTGCCTTTTTTTTTTTTTCAAATTATTTTTGCAGCTAATAACTTTTGACTTTTCAATATCTAGTATCTACAGCTGCAGACAATCAGGTGCTTCATTAGTGCACAACCAAGTCCTGCCGACTGCAAACAGGGTCAGTAAGTGTGAGAAACATATGGTGACACTATGCTAATTGGGTAAATTTACGTGTTTAAAGAACTACAGGTTAATATCTGCTTTCTCAGAGAACTTTTTTTTCAATTTTATGTTATATCTGATGTTTCTATAACAGGTTCGAGGATCAGGAAAACCTTGTTTCCAGGGGTAGATTTCTGTCTCAGCTGAAAGCTGAGAGTGTGAGATGAAAAAAACCCAAACAGTGTCCATGTGATCAGACAAAGCAGCAATCAGTGCTGATGTGCTGCTTGGATCCAGAGTGGGACCAGAATCAGAAGGTTGAGCCAAACTGTGTGGGTGTAATAGGGTTTTTCTGCATACTAACCAAGGTGTCTGCTTGTTAAATAAATATAAAAGTATAATAATTGGAATCCAAATATTCAGTTCTGCTTCTCATTGATGCTTAACAAATGAAGAACCAATTAAAAAGGGAAAAACACTTCTTTGCATTATATGAAATTGTCAAAAAGTATTTGACTTTTTGTGTTTAGCTTAAACAACATTAACTAACACATGAAAGCGTTTTTCTGTTTACTGTACTTGCACGTTTTTCACCACATAACTATCACTATAATTAGAACAATAAAAACATAGTGCGTGGACCTTGAAGACGCATTTGAAAAAACTCAAAAATCAAATGTCATCCTCGAATCAGCAATGTTCCATACCTTATCCAGTTTCTTACAGTGTTTTGTTTTTTTTTAGCATTTCTTGATTTCTTGTGCTGTTATGAGAGCAAAAACATCCTGGTTCAGATCAGACTAAAATTATTACAAGACTAACTAAACATGTGTTTGACAAAATATTTATTTTAAAAAAAAATGTAAAAAAAGGTCAAAGCAAAGAAAACCTTTAGGTCCATGCAAACACCTAATTGTTGTGACTTTCACTGTGGTAATAAGGCTGGAAATGCCAACTCATCAACAGAATGAGGGTTACTAAGAAAATCAGGGCTGATTGAAGACTCTTTTTCTGAAGTTGGATGAGTTTCTCAGTTGTCTTAAAAAGTTATTATTAATTAATTATGTTTCACATAGTAAAGATCCTCTGAGCATGAAGATTTCACAACTGAGTTATAGTTCAGAGATCTGAAAGTTTGTGTGTCTCTATCCTTTGACCGAAGGACCTGTGTGTTCTCTAAATGATTTTAACCCTTTTGTGTCAATGGCAATAATAATAATAATGGGTTTGATTTATCTGCGCTTTTCCAGATGCTCAGAGCATGTGTCCATTATTCATTCACTCCTCATGTATACTTGGTGATGGTTAGAGGCGTGGCAGCCAGTTTGCGCCTACAGTCCCTCTGACCAACACTGGAACATTCACACACCAATGGAGCCACACTGGTGTTCGTCACACAAAATCAGATGATTTTACATTTACTTTGAACTTTCATCCTCTATAATCTAACTAACTTGTTTTTTCCAAAGTGGTAAGGTCTCATTTTGTTCTTTTTAATTCATTTAAATGTATGCAGCAGAGTACTGAGCGTTTCATCTGCTGTCAAAATGTTTAATCGTTTAAAAGAACCTGAGAGGAGTACAGTTACTACATTTGCAACAAACCCTGATTTCAACTGCTGTAGTCGTGCATGTTCGGCATGCACACCTATCCAGATTTTTTATATGTTGAAAGCGTTCTTTCTTAGAGGAAGCTCATTTAGTTGAGTCTTTATCTTGACTCTAGCCTCAGAATTCCCCTTAGTCCGCTAAAATGAGAAATTAGTGGCCATGCACTGTCAGCTGCAGGTGAGACCTTGACTCCTTATAAATACTTGGTTTTGTGTTTCTCACTTCCAGATTCCCCTGCGCCCTACACATTTTGTACGTTTCTCTGCTCCGAATCCACACGATTCAGCTTATCACTTTTTCAGAGCTCTGCAGAAGCCCCATAATGGCGCAGTCATTTTAATCAGATGTGCTGGAGGGCAGAAACTTCCAAAAACGAGACACCAGTTCTTAGACTTGATATATTTGCACAAAAACCAACAACTGTTCTAGTTCCATCTCCTTTTAAAAAAAAGTTACCATCAGTTATTTTATTAAGTCAGCAAATGTTTTCTGATCAAATCTAACACCATTTTCTATTTACACTCTTGTTTCTTTTTTTAACTCAACTCTGACTTAGTTATTTTAGTCTAAACATTTCCCCAGCATTACTATGCATCCACCCTCCCTACTTTCAAAATACATTTAAATATTTTCACATGCAGGATGTGAAATGGGAGCATTAAATGGTTGAATTTACAAGAAGCAACTTCCAAATCAAGCTAGGATTTTCTTCCCTAAGCAGTTCCAGCTCCTTGGCTAAATTAAAGCCTGGCAATTCCATTAATAAAGAATAAAGACTTCAAATCTTGTCACTGACCTTACTGTGTGAGCTTGAGGACCTAAAGAAAACATTCAGTGCATCTCTTGATAGTCTAAATGTATATTGTTTAGAGCTAATAACAATGAATTTGGATCAAATTTGCTGCTATCAAACTGGAACTGCTCCTATTTTGATTTAAAGGAGAAAGCTGAATTAGGGGTTGAGCCTAATAAACCACAGAAGAGTTTGAGTGGCATGAGCAGACAATTCTGAACACTCTTGATTTATGATAATTTTGCCCTTTAGTTTGGTTTAGGGCACAAATGAAGTGAGACGAGATTGAGACGTTTGGACACGAAGACAGTGGTTGTGTTTGTAAAAGGATGCTGGGCCTGAAGCTATCAGAAAAAGGGCATATGGGGACACCAAAGAGGAGCTTCGTGGATGTAGTGAAGAAGAAGAAGATATGCTCTTTTTTCTTCAGGCTTTGTGCTTTTCCCCCTGTCACAGTCACACCAGGCATTAATTGCTATTTATCCAGAGCTATCTTTCAACTTGAAGTAGAATCATGGCATCTGGACTTAATGTTCTTTTTACATCCAGATGCCATGCATCAACTTCAAGATGTCACCAGGATAAATGAAATCCTTCACCGACAGCTGTCCTCACAAGTCAATCACTTCCAGATATATTTGAGTGTCTGGTTTTCAGTTTAACTGGGTCACGTCTTCTGCTCTGCCGCTCATTTGTGGCTCTTTTTGGTCATGGTTCTGTAATGTTTTATGGTATCGTTTTATGTTGCTCCTGCAACTTGGATCCTACACCAGCAGTTCTTAACAAGATTTGCAACAAAAATGTGGTGGGCATTGGCACAAAAAGCTCCGGGCAGGAGGTCAATGGCACAGTCGTAGGACTGATGTAGTTGGAGCTATTAAAGCTATTGAAGGCCTCCCGCAGGTCCTCGTATTGAACCGGCAACCCTTCCACCTCCCCTGTCGCACTGGTCTCTATGAGCGTGGTGGCTGCAATTGGTCTCAACAGAGCACAGTTTTCAGACCTTGCTGCGGCCTTAAGGCAGTGTCGCCAGCGATGAGCGGAGGTGAACATGAGTCTGTGCTCTGACCAGTTTATAGTGGGATCGTGCCTCTCCATGGCTGTTGAACTTGTCTGGAAGCGCTATTTTTGGTCCCGGTCCGGGAGGTGGGCTAGGCGCGCCGCCTTTGGCGGTTGTTGAAGATAACTGAGCAACCAGAAGAGTTGCGGCGGATGTGTCCCTGACAGGCGAGTTGATATGCAGGCGTGACATGATGGCTTTGGTTGCAGAGGTTAGACGATGGAACTGGCGACTGCTCCACCAACAAAGAAGCAAACCCCACCAGGTTTTTGGGGCTAGAAACTCCTGCTGCTGGATCCATATTTGGTGACGAATTCTGTCACAAGAACAGGCAGACGGCTGGTTCCAATTGGAGCAGGTTTATTAGCTCAGCTAAAAGTCCACAATGCTAAATCAGGGTCAGGCAGGCAGGGGTCAAAAACGGGCATGGGAGCATCAGAGAAACAATGAGAATAGTCAGGATCCAGGCAAGAGTCGGGGCAGGCAAACTGAGTCAAAGATGAAACAGGGTCAGGAAATCAGAAGATCAAATCTGGATACAACGTTCAGTAATTCAGGCACAGTGG
This sequence comes from Oryzias curvinotus, assembly GCA_023969325.1. Taxonomy (NCBI): domain Eukaryota; kingdom Metazoa; phylum Chordata; class Actinopteri; order Beloniformes; family Adrianichthyidae; genus Oryzias; species Oryzias curvinotus. The sequence goes on from CM043721.1 coordinate 28,906,715, forward strand.
CACAAACAATACTTCACACTGTGTGAGGCTTAGTGCAGTGCTTAAGTATACTGTGAGTGATCGCAAAGTGAAAGTCAGGTGTGTGGCATCCAGAAACCAACTGGGGTTGCATTTGGAACTCTGGAGAGCGTTCCCGCCGCTGACCAGAGGGGGAGACAGAGATCTGACCTCTGACATTAGTAAAGTAAAAAGTATTGTCTGTAAAACTTGAAAGTAACTTGTTACTACTCACTTCTAGTTTTAACTTAAGCTTGGCCTGGCTTTTGCTTCAATTTCGGTTCTTCCATATTGATAAAGATTTGACTTTCCCTTGCACCAAAGCTAAAGTTGTGACTCTAAATTGACCCTAGGTATGAATGGATGTGTATGTGTGGTCCTGCAATAGTCTGGCAACCCATCCTTCACCCGACAGTGGCTGGGATAGGCTCCAGCAAACCCGTGACCAAAAAAGAGATTAAGCAGATTTAGAAGATGGATGGATGTTAGGATGTTTTCCCTTCCAAACAGAAGGAGCGACAAGCAATAAGGAAAAAAAGCTTGCTGAATGAAAAGAGAAGAAAATAAGGAAAATTACTACATCCTTTTTTAAGTAAGTAAAATTCAAAACTAATCATTTTGTCAAAAACACCTTTTGACAGAACATTTGAAATTCAGCTTCAAGGTTAGATGAGATGCAGCTGTGCCACACGCCGCCTTTGATGAAAGTTGTGTTAAATTGTCAGCTCTGAACCAAACACATCACTGTTTGTTAAACGGCTGTCACCTTCACTCACTTTTAATGTATTTTTTTCCGTTTTCAACTCTTTTCATCTCTGATGGGAGGATAAAAAAGTAGCCGAATTAAATGCAAAAACTCTTTGTTGCACTGACTCCTGACATTCACTTTCCCTAATATGCCAGGGAGTGAGGACTCTCCTGTAAGTTTGCAACTAAAGTTGTTGACTTGGAGCAATAAAAAGATCTTCAGGAGTAAATGCTTTTTTTTTTTTAATCTCAATGTTTAGTTGAAAAAAGACAAATATAAATTCTTCAGCGGGGTAAACATCAGAAAAACATCTCTCCTTTTTTTACAGTTTCTACATTGTAATTTCCATTTCTGCACCCTTTAAACAAAATACAAATGTATTTGAATTTTTCTTTAATCAACTGTACTCTGTAACAACTAGTCCACAAACTCCGGCAGGCTACAAATACTTTACGGAACAAGACAAAATGTGCACTGAGGAAAAAAATACTCACATCCAAAGCTTGTGTTCACAGAAACCTGTGCTCCTTTTTGTTGTAAAAAACGCAACATCAAAACAGCACGACTTGGAGATCAATTACAGAACATCTCTGAACAGTATTTACTAGAAGATGGACAAAACGTGTAGTACAAACAATGTTGTTGAAGCTCAGCTTGTCATTGTTCTTCAGTCTTTTGTGTTTTGCTTGTGGTGCTGCTTTGTCTGTGACCAGGCAGAAAAAGTTTATGTGCGCGTAGTCTGAACTTCTGGTCCCTCACACTGTAAATAATAACATTCCAGCAGCTGTTTGTAGCCAAAATCCAGAAGGCAAAAAAGGAAAAGTTGCACCATTCGTTCCCCAAAACGTTCCCTACGACAAAGACGGCGATGGGGGTGAAGGATGCTGTGAAGGCCACAGTGAGGGTCCCGATGGTCTTGGCTGCTTTAATGTCTGAGAACGTGGGGTTGCTAGTGTTATGGCATTCCGTCTCCGCCAGGGTTTTTCTGCGTTTGGAGTGCTGCCTGATGCTGGACAGAGAGATGATGTTGATGACAACGGTGCCACCAAGCAGGGTGAAGTCAAATGCAGGAAAGAGGAGGAGGATGTTCCAGGCCTGGGTAGGAAATTCGCCAATGCTGCCTAAAGCGTAGTTGCACATCCGGCTACAGGAGTTGTACTCCAGCGCAATCTCCCTGCTGAAAACCATGGGAGACACCGCCAAGAAGAAACTCCCCACCCAGGAGAGGACTATGAGGATTGTTGTCCTTTTCCGGGTGATGACAGAGTCCTTGTGCAGTGGTCTCAGCACGGCGATGCTCCGCTCAATCGTGAGCAGGAAGATGGTCGTGATGGAGACAAAAGTGCACCCGGCAAAAATGGGTCCAATGATGTTGCACGGGTGGAAGCTCACCGATTGGGAATTGTACAAAGTCCACTCTGGTCCGGACTCAGTCACCATGAGATGGATCTCGGCGTAGACAGACAGTGGCACAACGAATATTCCCACCGCCAAATCAGCCACAGCCAGGGACGCCTTCAGGTAGCCCTGCGGCGTGTGGAAGACTTTGGTCCCGAACACCACCGCCAGAGTCACCAAATTCCCAAACAAGGTGGCAAATATGAGCAGCAGCATGAAAACCACCATGAGGATCTTGTTGGCCATGGTGCAGCAGCACACAGTGCAGTGCGCTGGTTCAGGCCTGTCCAGCATGCCGGGGGTGTTTGTCTCAATCATCGGGTGAGGAGAATCTGAACGCTCACATTGTAACCTTAAACACAAGCAGAAAAACATGTCAGGCATGAAGGATCAGCACAACAAACGAGGACAGGAATGTACAAGCTGAATTTTGAAGATAAATGGCAAAACAATTTGCTCCGTGTTCCTGAGGTCATTTTCCTCTTTTGATTGGTGGGCAGGATAATCAAAAAAGATGCATCATTTTCATTCTCTTTAGTTTAGGTTAAGATTGTTGAAGGAGGAGCTCATGCTGATATAAGACAAGTTTTCTAAACTGCTTTGTCATAGTTTGAGGCCTCTTTGAAGTTTCAGCATGGACTTTCTGTATATGTGGATCGGACGTGTATATATATATATATATATATATATATATATATATATAATTTTTTTGGATCGGATGTATAATAATAAAGCAACCTTCCTTTAACCAACCTTTATTGATACTTAAACTGGGGCAGAAGTCAAAGAAATCATGTTCAGCTCTGGCTACCAGGTTGTCAACATTTTCTGCTAATTTTATACTCTGCACAATCAGTGTCTTAAAACATTTATTTGGATCCATTTATCAAAATATTTATTTGTTTCTCTTCCATTTGAGTGTTTAAAAAAAGTCAAAGATATAAACAACTTTAATTGTAATATTTTAGCCAATATTTAGAAATGTGTGCCTTTTTCTTTTCTAGAGGTGCAAAGAAAAAGAGTCTTATTTGCAAAATTGATCCAAAAACGTATTTGCTTCACTTTGGGTTTTACAACTATTTTAAATCTATAAACAACTTTATTTTGTAACATTTAGGCAATTATTTAAGATTGTATGCCTTCTTCATAAATGAGCAAGGAAAAGGGTCTTATTTGGAACATTTCTCAAAAGTCTTATGAATGTTTACTCACATTAGGGTTTTTACAACAAATTCAATGCTATAAATAACTCAATTTGTAATATTTAAGGAGTTATTTAGGATTTATTGCCTTTTATAAAAGAGGAATAAAAAGACAAATAATAATACCAACAAAAGTAAAGAAAAAGTAAAACATTAAAATGTGTACAAAGTAGAATAAAAGTAAATGTATAAAATTGATTTAATTAACTCAATAAAGGAATTACTACATAAAATCACAGCTTTCAGTTATAGTGTCCTGTATAGTTATGTTTGAGAATTATAATTTGCTTTTGTTTTAAGTGAAATCAATCAATATTAAGTTTGCTGTCATTTTCACATGAGAAACAAACCAACCACAAGTAAAAGAGCATGTTTGGGGATTTTCAGCATATTTTTTTAACAAAGGGGTATGTGGGTGACGCCCTGCTGTCTGTGCTTTCAAACATAACAGTACCCCACACATCCAGCCTTTAATTATTCCTCTAATTGCTTCTTTTTCCTGCCAAAAGGTAGCAACAGATTTCTTTTACTCTGTGCTTTTCTCACATTTATCACTGAGCGCCTGACCCTCCAAGTGCCCCTCACATCCTCCCACTCACCTCCTTCTCAAATGTCTTTCACCCCTCAGGTTAATGACCATTTTTTTCCTATTTGCCAAACTGTCACCAGGGGCACAGCTGAAAGTGCACGCAGCATATTAACAAGCCCAGCTAAACTCCTGGTCAGAGCACATGTGGTCCTGTCTTTGCCCCCTCCTGTCAAATTCCAGGAGAGAAAAACACACCTAGGATCTTTATCTATTTGGCTTTTTTTTTCTTTTCACCTTTGCTGCTCCTTTTTCAAAAATCACATCTAAATGTTGATACCTCTGCACAACAATGAACACAGAAAGAAGTGAACTTTGGAGAAAAAAACAAAGCTGATGGATCGGAAACCAACTGAGTAATGCAAGAGTTACATAATATAAAGTCATGGCTTTCTGATTACTCTTACAGGCTTAAAAACGTTTAGCTTTGTAAAATATCTCAGCTTGCATCCTAAAGGATTTTATTGTAAAAAAAAATCTCTGATTGGTTGACAAGGAAAGTTTTGCCCCCTGAGGATGGAGAGATGGATGGATCCCCCTAATTCCAGCTCTAGGAGTAGTGACGTCATAATCTTGCTGAACAATAACAACAATCGCTGTAGTAGTAAACAAAACGGCTGATGCTTTTTATCCTCCCACGCAGCTACCTTTTATTTTTAAATAAAGAGATAAATATTTCCCACATTTTTTTCAGTCCGGTCTAAAAAAGCTACCAAATACAAATGTTTTAGGTTGAAAACTAAATCTTATTCCTACTAATGATCCTCTGGTGTGAAAAAAGTGGAGCTCAAATCAGCGTGGCAACGTGCGCGCATCACTGCTGGATAATAAAAACGCAATTTAAGTCGTCACTGCTGTCTTTGTGTCGCATTTATTATTTAAAAAAAAAAATGCTGGAGTGGCTCAGAAAAGGTAAAAAGAAAAAAAGAAAGAAAAGCCTCGGCTGTAGGCGACCTTGTCGTTACTTGTTCTGTCTATTCTGTTTAAGCTGTCATATCCTCAAGCTCGTTTTCCTTCACTGTACATCCATCCAGAGCGCGCAGCCATGCAGAACACTCCGCTCATCCAGCCAATAATAGCTTTCATTCAAAAAGAAATCTACAAAAAAAACACACACACACGAGTCCTAAAATATCCATAAACATGTTCACTCAGAAATTAAACAGTTTTCAAAAACATTCTTCCGTTGTTATTCCAACTCTACTCACTTTTAGTCTGGAATCAAGATGCCACAAGAGGCCAGCAGCTTGTAAAGTTCCATGTTTTGTTACCCACTGAAAATCCACGCGCAAACTTGTCCACGAGCTTTTTAAATCCCACAGAGAAGCAGATGGACATGAAGCTTCTGGAGCATCGGAAGTCACTTCCCGGGACTGGATGGATGCGTTGCGCCAGGCGCTGCGCTCTGATCCGCGCCGCTCTGCAGACACCGTTAAGTGTCTCCTCCGCTGGTGTCTCCATAGGCTGGAGATGCTGGTGATGACAGAGGGAGCCCACCGCCCACTCCTTGCGCCCCCTGCACGCGCGGTTCACAAACCGATGCTGCACAGCAGGACTGGAGGGGGGGGGGGGGGGGGGGGGGGGTCCGCGCTAGAGGTGGGCGGTTTTTTCCATTAACGCACTGGCCTACAGGTGATTTTTCATCATTAACCCAGAAGCTTCATATCGCACTGAGAGCTTAACGTTCATTGATTTTTAATCTAAGACCAGAACTCGCTCAAATAAGCTGTCCACTGCTGTTTAAAAGCATGGAAATGAGAGCTGCTTGATGACTTCCCAGCAGGGTTAAAGTTCCATACAGGCTCCTCAAAGAAGGTTCCTCACGTTGACGTTACATTGATTACGCTTCTTCTTTCGATGTAAGCTGGATTATCCTGCTGCTTTTCACAGAACTCTGAGGTCCAAGAACATTTGGAGGCAGATTCTGAGGACCCTAAATCTTTTTCTTCCTTGTGATCAAGTCAAGTGAAGCAAAATAACATTTTTAAAATGTGTTAATATCAGATTCTGCTTAAGTTCCTTGAGTCTGGAGATAAAGTGAGGAGATGGTCATCAAAGAAGACAAGAGCGAAAAAATACACAAATAATTTAAAATACAACATACCTGTCCTCCAGCACCTGAGCAAACAGAGAAGAGCAGAAGGCCTCTTTTGTTGGACATATTTTACTGTTACAACAGGGGTTATGAATCTTTTGAGTGTATATTTATACATGTTTTTATTCATCTATTGAACAGGAACAATGCACATTAAAAGCATGGCTGCAATGCGCCAGAATTAGCCCAAAGGCTATTTTCCATCTGTTGTCCCTGGACAGGTGTTAAAATCGTCAACCTAAAAACCTCAAAGCATCAATTAAATACATTAATAGAAAATATACATGTACAATGAACAATCATTTAAAATACATAAAAACATGCACACAGTGAGAAACATAAAAACAAATATAAAAGACACAGAGGTGACAGATCGGACAAGGAGGGGCAATCATTAATATAGTTTAATGTAGACATGTTTGCTGTGATATGAACCAGTTTTTTAGGGGTTTTTAAACAGAGTGTATGTGGTCTCTAATAACATGAGGAACAGAGTTCCACTCTTGAGCTGCTGTTGCTGAGAAGGCGCTCTGGCTGAAGGCACTTCTCCACAGAGGAACTATATAGTCTTGGGGAACCGACCCTTGTGTCACTCTTTGGGAGAATGATCTTATTTTTACAAACTGACTGAGTGGAGGGGATGACAGACCATTGGTGATTTTAAAACAGGCATAGTTTTGTATACCGGTACTTAATGATGTTCTCCCAGCTTAACAGTTTGTGTTTTTGTAAAATGTCACAGTGATGATGTCTTAATGGTTTTTTATCCAGTATTTTAATTTTTGTAAAGTGACTCCAAAGGTTTTAACGCTGATTTGTTTGCCTGCAACCAGGTAGTGAGACAGTATGTCATGCGGGATAATATATTAGCTTTCATGAACATTGTAGCAGCTTGCAGTGACAAAGTTTCCCTAATAAATCTAAAATTAGACATGTTAAACTTAACACGGTTACATACTTTTTGGATTTGTGATTTAAAATTGAATTTTGTATCAATTAAAATGCCCAGATGTTCAAATTTTTCAACAAGTTCTATTTTCTTTCTTGCCACAAAAACATCAGACAGAATAGTTTTACGGTTCTATTTGGAAAAGAACATTGCAACTGTTTAGTTTACATTGAGACTTAAACTCAACTGTTCCAACCATTCTGCAACATGTCCCATCATTCTGGTGAGATTCTCTTCCACCTCAGATGTGTTATTGCCATGTGCATAAGTGACAGTATCATCTGCATACATCTGAATGAAGACATTAGAACAAACAGAAGGGAGGTCATCAATGTAGAGAGAGAAAAGTAGAGGCCCTAGAATGGAACCTTGCGGAACACCTGTAGAGATATGGAGATATGGATAAATCAATACAAGACTTTGAAAATTAGATTCGAAAGGGGATTGGAAGAAGCTTAAGCTTATAGGAATCCAATTCCCCACTCAACACCACTCATAACAGACAACAAAATTAAACATTTGACATTATAACGTTAACACACAACAAACACAAGACAAAGACAAACATGCCATACAACAAGTGACCTAATTGTTTGTGAGACTTCAGTTTCTTTGACAGTTATTAGCCTAAATATAGGCTCTGTCACATTTGTAGGACAAACATGCAAATCATTAGATTTGAAATGACCAAATGTGAGGAAACTGGATTTTCTATAAAGGACTGTATTAATAAAAAAAAAAAAAGGTTGGTTCGTTCCCTTCAGTTTCCAGCACACAGAAATGAATGAATGAGGACACAGAGACAATACTTAGCTTCAGTGAAGATTTACTCCGCACAAAACAGCACAGATTTGTACGCAGGGTTACAGACAGAGGAGCAGGATCACAAAGTCTGAACAAAGACACTCAGAAAAGGGCTTGGTATATATACCTGGCATTTACATATTCAGAAGATGGTCCGAGGGTCTATGGTGTGAAAAACCCACCCACATGCTGTTGCAGGCTGGATACTTGAAGGTCGTAAAGCTTCAGGTATCAGATCTTTCTGATGTTCCCACAGACATTTGCCAGAGCACAAACACCAGAACACACAAAAAGTAAAAAAGGGAGGATGAGGAGGAACTGTGAGGACAATAGTTTGGTTGTGCTGTCTTAGGATGCAATATAATTTTGAGATGATAATACATGCTCAGTGAATTAAGTTTAAACCATTAGTGTAATAAAAGGTACAAGTAAATGTAATAAAAGTAAAAATAGTTTCTAACTATTCTATTTCTAATTATTCCTAACAAAATGACTGGCAGTTGAATGAAAAATCTATTGAAGGCATCTGCTACTGTGACTGGATCATTACTAATATGTCCATTTACCTTTATTTCTAAACCCTTTTTGTGTTTTGTGTCCTTTCCTTCAATCCATTAAGTATAACAATAGTCCAGTTGAGTTTAATTCCTTGAAAGGAAGCACACTTGTATGATTCCACCCCTTTTATGTTTTACTTATTTTTTGTATAGTAGCCATAATCCGGTTCTTAACATCCAATTAAAGTTAATGATACTTTTCAATCTAAGTGCAGTTAAAATGCAAATCATTATCACTTGTCATGTAACAATAACAAAATGATAATTGATTAACATAGGGGAAAATGATTTGACTTTTGCAAAGCAACAGTAGTTTATTAGAAATTCATCTCTGAGTTGTGGGTGGGATCATTGGCAGGAAGCAACTCCCCTAGCTTACCCCCACAACCCCAACCAAACATTACTGGTACAACACAAATAGCGAGCAATATACAGCTGTATAGTTTTGAACCAAATACCAGCTCAGCCGAGGAAAACGAAAATGTTCATGGATCTATTTGTCTATGAGTGGATGCATCAGAATGGAGCAGAGCAGGGAGCTTGTATTTGCGACCACTATAATTTTCTTTCAAATTACATTTTTTTCGTCAACTCCTGATCCACAGACTTGAATAAAGAAAAACTCAGAAATGCTATTTTAAGCTTAATTTTATATTTTCTCCATAATGACACAAATGCCATAAGAAAATGTTAGAAGAAACACCAGGTAAGTAACATCTGTATAAAATAAATTATAATAATTCTGCAAAGACTACATTTTCCAGTATTTAAGTTGAAAAAGGGTTATCAAAGTGTTTAAAGAGTGATTTTTATTTTACTTTTTCAGTAGAAACTGTGAAAATCCATCCTCCAGGCTGAGGGGGAGGAACCATCTGGCTCTTTGCTTTGCAACACTTTTAAAAGTCCAGCATCTGTGATGGTATGGGGGTGCATTAACGCACAGGGCATGGCTAACGTGCACATCTGTGAAAGACATAAAATATGACCTATGAAGCACATGATCCTCACAGATCCATAGGGTAACTTAAAGACAGAGGGACATCCAGGAGCATGACTTGAAAACTTTAAACCAAATCTATTTTTATCCACTTCCTTGTTTCCCTTTTTTTTTTCTTTTTTTTTTTTTGCTAATTTGAGTCTCCTTGCCTTCCTTTAATGGAAATGTTTTCTGCTAGGATCTTTGTTAGACTGAGTCACAGTTTTGGGAACTGAAGCCAAAAGATTATAATTAAACCTGGTTAATGGGTGGAGTCCGCAGAGCCCCCAAGCACCAGACGTTAGCTTTATTCTTGTGCCTCTGTAATTAATTTGCTCTGTGAAAACCTCATAACACAGATTATGCAAGGCCTCCTACAGAAAATACAAAAAAATCCAATGGATCAATTAGTAGATCTGATTGGAGTTCATAAGATTTAAAAAAAATCTTCATTGACCTGAAAAGTTGATGTTACATTTCTGCTCACTAAAGGAGCTCCTAAAAAAAGTTCAATAAAATGTACAAATCTGTTTCATAGTCAGAGAATGTTTACTTTATCTGCATAAAAACTAAATTGAAGATTGTGTAAAAAAATATGGGATTTACCAGTATATGTTGCAGCAGCTTTAATATTTGATGTAAGAATATTAAACAAAACCTAATAAAAGTCCTCTCTCAAAACAGTTTGTGACATTGCTCTTGTCTCAAACTGCTCTCAGTCTAGTTTCTGTGAGTCAGACAGGGTCCTGTAGTGGACTAGGGACTGCCCAGAGTGTAGCCTGCCTTCACCCGTCACTGGCTGGGTCGGTTCTAGTGTCCCAATGACCCCAAAACGGGACTAGGTAGGAGTAGAGTATGGACACATGGAGTCAGAAAATGGGACACTGATTTCAGATTTGTTGACCAAAACAGGGAAATACTGGAGACAAAATAAAAAATTGACATTTTGTAAAAGTGCACATCCGATTAGTAAGACGGAGTTTGAGCTGCAATGACAGGGAAAATGAGAACATGGTCTCAATTTCCCTAATTCCCCTCAATTTCCCAATTTCTCTAATATTTTCTTATCATTGAGAGACAACTATAATCAGTCTTTTGCAAGACTGCTTGTGTTGTGCTCATCAAAAGTTCAGCAAGGGGCTAAATACCAACAGCATGACAACAACAAAGCAGAGAATGGCCAGGGTGATAAACAGTGATACTTCAATTGTTAGAGATGTTAGTGCTGCAGCTGTTCAGGCCAGTTGGTTAGAAATTACTACATATGGTTTGATTACTGTTTTTATTTTTGGCTACATTCACACAAATGTCTTAAAAAAAACATTTGGCAGCACAACACCACCTTCTATTTATTATTGTTTTTAAAAAAGAATAAATAAGTACAATGCAAAAAGAGGTAGCATTAAAAAAAAGAAAATAACACTTTTTTAAGAAGAACATTTGTACTTTACAAAAAATCTTATAAGATATCAAAAATTGGAAACAAGGAGTTCCACACAAGTATTCAAAAATGGAAAAAGAAGCCAAACAAGCGAACTGTTTACTTCAAATTAAATGTTGTTTTTGCTTGTTCTAAGTAGATGGTTTGTAATTTTTGACTTTTTATTAACATAATTGTGGTTCATTTTAATTGCAGTGACAAAACAAACTAGTGTAATAAGTATAAATGACTCATTTTAGAACAAAATAAGAAAATTATCTTAGTACAAGTTGGCCCATCTTAATGAATCTTCAGAAAATCTGAAACTAGTACTTTTTCTTAGACAGTAAATCTAAATTTCTGTTTTCAAAATAATGACAATAAATGCCAGTCTAATTTGTCACTTGTTTTTTGATCTTCAAGATTACATCGTTAAAATTTAACTAAAAACTGCAGTGCAATCAAGATCTTTTTAATCTACAGTTGTAAAAAAAGTTAAAATTTAATATATATATATATATATATATATATATATTTTTTTTTTATTGTAATAAGAGGGTTTGATAAAGTGAACTCCACTCCATCAGATGACTTTATAGTTGGGCTTCACATTTCTTTTCTCTGGAGTCCTTTTTCTCCTGACTCTATAAAATGGTTTTTAATGATTCTGCCTTTCAGGAAGCAGCAGAAATCCTCTGACACAGCCATCTGCACAGAAGCAAGCACCACCCGCGTGCTGCAGCGATATCATCTATCTGTCTCCAGAGGACACAACAGAACAAAAGCGTAATCTGGTGTTTCTCTGGTTTGTTGGTAATCTTTAATCCAGTGGTCACAGCGGGAGGCTTCAGCCCGATGCTTTAGATCACAACCATGGGGGTTTGACAAGGAGCTTCTCATGAAAACTGCCAGCTGCTTCATTTTTACTGTCTTTGCACTGATCCAGATCATCCTCACGAGCTATACTGTATCTGAATTAGTGATTCTTTCTCTTCAGTTGGATTAAATTTTAATTTTTGTATTGAAAGTAGAGGTTTGAAAGAACAGGAAATAAATTCCTTCTAGTTTTTTTCGACAGTTACTCATTTACTCTGTTGTTTTGAACGTTGTTGATGCCACATTTTTTTCTTCATTTCATGCAAAAAATAAAAACGTCAGAACACTTAACTGGCAAGGAGGGACATTTCTGACCTGAGTGGAACTGATCTGTGTCCTGAGCTTTATTTAAAAAAATAGAAAAGAAGCAAAAAAAAAGACAAAACTTTGATGATAATTAAAGATCTTTCCCTTTCGATGCATTGTGTGCTTAGGCGATTCTTTGAATTCCTGCCATCATCAGGACATTGACTCGACCGTGCAAACAGAAGAAGAAGCTCACATGTTTTTTAAACCAAATGAAATGGGTTGAGCTCACAGGATTATAGCTACAAATCAATGTCTGAGATCATGTTCAAGAGCTGAGCAATCATACAGCTGAAGATGCAGTTAAAGGAAACATTTTGTAAATCTGTGATGTGATCTTAGTCTTATAAAATGCAATCCAGAACCACAAGTGGTGGTTCTGACTTTACTGTATTCTTTGTAGAGTGTTTTTTTTGTGATGGAGTCAATTCTAAGCTTTGAGGACAAAATAACCCAACAAATAGTACACATTATCGCGCTCAGTTAACGTCCAACTCCTTGCTTTTTGTGTAGAAAACGAGTCGACGTTGTCATGGCAATGTTACATGAGCTAATTGCTGCGAAATTCAGTTTATTTCCAAGAAGCATTGAAACAGAAACAGCTTTAATGCAAAAGACTTTAAACCTGTTGGATCTTTAAAAAACAAAACAAATGAACTCTTTGATTCATCTAGCAACCTTCTAAGAAAAAAGTCATGTTCTTTGAATAAAATGACCAAAAGAATGAAAAGAATTGTGATGGGCATGAGTAAAAAAAGGAATAACCATTGCAAAGAGATACATAGATTCAAAACAGTCATTTTTATGTAATAATTAGATTTTTTTTATTTCAGACAGGTGAACATTTGCACACCACTGTATTTTTTTACATGGGAGAGAGTCACAACTCAGCACAACACATGTGAAGGCAAACAGCCTAAAAACCTCTTAGTATTTCCCTTTACTTGGATGCAAAGCATAGGTCATGGTAACGTGACAAGGCGCCGCACTATCGCTGATATATAAAGTGATATATATCTTGTAAAGCACTTTGAATGCCTTGGGTTTTAAAGGTGCTATGCAAATAAACTTTGATTTGATTTGATATTTGCTGATCATCTCGATGGGTTGAATCAGTACAGAGAGAAAGTTCACCTCTTACTGCTTGTTTTTGTCCAAATGATGATGTCACAGAGACTTTGTCATGCTGGTGTCGCCAGTGACAGCAACGGTATGGAAGGGTTAATGGCCGACGAAGTGTCCATTATCAGCAATTAACACACCGTGGAAGCCTGAGGTTGCTTCTGCGAAGTGGGTTTATTTCTGATAATGCACAATTCCATGGCCATTATCCCACTTATACCTCAGTAATGTACAGAATAAAAAAACATTCAATCGGTTTTTAGTACTCTATTTGGAGGTTTTGGTACGGTCGCCTGTTTTACATTTTTAAGCCTTTTATTTATTTATTTATTTATTTATTTGTTTCAGTTAGCAGTTTTAGTCTTTTTATCAAGTTAATGATACCTGGTTATTTTACAGTTCTTATACTTTTATTTAATTGTTTTTATATTCCTATGACATTGATTTTATACTTTATGACACTGTTTTTTAAATACCTTTTATGTCATTGTTCTCATACTTCTTTGAGTATTTTATTTTTATCCTTAAGTCTTTTATATGTTTTGTGTATTTTGTGGCAAATGGACCTTGAATCTGTAATAAAGCTTATAATTTAGTTATTTTTTTCGGTGTAGATTTCTTTTTACACAAAAAGTGGACAATTTGATACATGGTGCGGCGCGTTGTCACGGTTACATGACAATGCGCTGAGCAGCACCGATTTTGGCTGCAGCGGTAAAGAGAAGCGATATTTATGCTAATCGTCATGATAGGTTAAATGAAGCAAAAGTTTGTTTTAAAGAAGCCAGCGCAGTGATATAGAACAATTCAAATATGTGACTGGAACTTATTTTTTAGTTGTGCGGTTATCACTATGGATTATCAGTTTTTTATATCATGGTCCGGGTAAATACTCGATTCTGATTGGCTGCTGGGTGTACATTAAAAAGTTATATAACATATAACCACACGGTGAAAAACGTTCTCTCTGAACTGAAGCTTTATTCAACTCATCAGAAAGATCAGCATATATATATATCGCTTTATATCGCATAATCTTGACTGCAGCGGTGGTGCTGCACAACGCGGACAAATAGTCCGCTTTTTGTGAGAAAAGCGATCCAAATCGGGGGAAAAAAAAACAAGAATTAAGGACTAAAAACTGGTGAATATGTATTACTTTTGTAAGTGACCATGGTATAAGCGGGTTAATGGCCTTCGAAGTGTGCATTATTACTTTTTAATGCACTTCGAGGAAGCAACCTCAGGCTTTCACGGTGTGTGTTAATTGTTGATAATGCACACTTCGTCGGCCATTAACCCTTCCATACCGTAGCTGTCACTGGCGACACCAGCATGACAAAGTCTCTGCTGTGAATCTTCAACCGTTACATGATTAACATGGATCAGCCGATTCTGACACGGAGAAAAACGACTTTTATATTGGCTTTACACTGCTATGCAACACATTCATAACGGGGCAAAGTTGGTTTTCTTCATGCTAGAATCAGCTGATTTACGTTGATTTTGTAAACACTTCCCTACTCTTACCTACTAATACAAAACTGCTTTTCTCCGTTTTAGAATCTGCTAGAATTATATTAATTATGCCAACAGTTGAGGAGTCACGGTAGTCAGAAGAATGTCAACACTGAGGCTAATGCTCAAGTGTTAAAAGGGTTGTTTGCACTCACCAACAGATCTCCTCTACAACACCTTCTTGTATTGTATACAGGAACACACTTTAAAACCGAACACATAGTCTTCAAACTAGCATTTAGGAGCTGGGTCACTCTTGCTGTAAACTTTCCTTTTTCTTCCATGTTCTCCAAGTTCTACAGTGAAGTCTGCATCCTGAGGGAAGCCCTTAAAATTCAGAAGACAGAATGTTTGGGAGATATCTCTTAAAATTCTGCTGATCACAAAGTGATCAGAGGTCAAAGAGTTATTTCTGTGGAGACCTTTAAAATTTTCAGCTGAGAGTTTTGATTCTGTACAGAGAGGGAGTGACCCCACCAAGTGACAGAGAAGGTCATTACATTTTTGATAAAAGCATAGTAGCAAATGGAGAAAAAGTCCAGGCTCCCCCTTTGTGATGATGCTGACTGACTCAGACTTTTGTCTCTGCCTCTGAGGCAATCACGTCTCTAGTTTTGTTAATGATGAGTTCGTTTTATGATCCCCACACCACTCCAACGTCTGGCAGAGCTGGGCGGGGGTGTAGAGTGTGGCTGGGGAGAGAGGCCAAAATAGTGTCATCGTCAGATTTAACGGTGTGGCTGTCCTGTTGTGTAGACAGACTGTCATCAGTGTAAAAGGTGCACATCCTTGAGAGGAACCAGTGGAAGTGACAAGTGAGTCTGAGGATGAAAACACCAGGGGCCTCATTTATAAAACTTTGCGTAGGATTTGCGTCAGAAGTGGCGTATGAATGAAACATAGGACGTGCGTACGCACAGAAATATTCGGATTTATAAAACCGTGCGCACGCACATCCTACGCATCCTTCCCTTAATAAATCACAATCAATCCTAAATGCTGCGCAGCTTTTGCGGCTTCATGACACGCCCATATTTGCCCATAAATAGTCCATGAAACGCCCACAAATGAACATTCATTGATAGTGAAACCATGGCAAACACAGAGAGGAAATCAAAGAAACGTAACTTCACTCGATGTGAAGTAGAAGTTATCGTTGGCGAGGTGGAAAAGAGGAGAAAAATGTTGTTTAGAGGGCGCAGTGTGGGCATTACTAATGCCGAAAAAGCACGTGAGTGGCAAACAGTGACAGACGGACATCAAAGTCGAGGCAGAAAAACGTCTGGCGCTGCATCGCCAGAGTGTGTCTGCCACGGGTGGGGGACAGGGGACACCGGAGCCGACCCCTCTTGATGAGAGAGTGGCGGCAATTATTGGGGAGTCCCTTTTACGTGGAGTAGTGACTGAGGCGGGGGGGGGGGGGGGGGGGGGGGCACGACGCACCTGATGCACCGGGTGACACACACCCCCAAAAGCTCCAACAGGACGGCTCGAGGAAGTCAGAACCGGCTCATAAGCCACTCGTCCTCGTTTGCCAGCAAGTCTTCTTGCTGTCTAAAGATGCGTTTACTCTGAATTCTTCCATTTGCCACATCTTCTAAGAGCGCAAGATCAGCCATTGTGCGTCATTACGCATTGTGATGGGGCATTTTATTTCCATCCATTTAATTGCATCTGACAAGCTACAGATGTCGGTAATAATCCACGTGGAAATGGGAAATTGTTCAGCGCAAATGTTATTTCTTGCTGCTTTCTGAATGGTTGAGACATACGCCATACATTGTTTTATCAAAAAGAAAACAAACTAAAGGCATATGCATGAATACCATAATTCCGTAGCTTACGAAGAAATGTTTTACTATGAAAACAACTTTCCCCAGTGGACAATTAATACGTCTGTCTGTCTGATTCACACGCATCTGGCGGCGCGTGCACACGCAGCGGCTCTATCGGCTTTATTGTTTTTAAAAGAATGTATTTTTAAGTCGTTTTATTATTATTTATTATTATTTATTATTATTATTTATTATTTTATATGCTGCTTGCACTGTGGGGTGAGAGGAAAGCAATTTCATCTGTGCTGTAAGTCTTACGGATGCAGCATATTTGACAATAAAGCTGACTTTGACTTTGACTATATCTGCTCCGCCAGACGGACACATTGACGAGAATATCAGTTTTGTACATTATTTCGTTCTGTTAACTATATTATTTATGAGGATGAATTGCATAACATGCCAATATTACAGAACATATTTCACTTTTTTTTGCAAATATGTGTTCATTTGAATTTCTGTTGTAATTTTCATTTGATTTTTTTGTTTGTTTCACTGCTGATCGATCAAACGGGTGTTCATGTAGGCTGTTAATTGTGAGACTTGCTTTGTGAAGTCTTCATATTATTTATGAGAGGCAGTATTATCATTTTCACTTTCACGTGTTTCTTCCATCTGCCGACGGTGTCACCGTTTCTCATGTCACCCGTTTTTGTGCGTACGCCTGGGTCAGAGCTTGCGTGAAGGACCGCACATCTTCCCGTCAAGTTTGATTTTTATAAATCTCAACTATGCGTAGAGAGTGGCGTACGCCTTCTTTTGTGCGTACGCAACATTTATAAATGAGGCCCCTGAACTCTCTGTGACCTGTTGGTTCTAGAAGGTCTGAGAAAAAGCAGTTGATTCAAATAAAAGCAGAATCTCAGCCTCTGTGCTAAAATGTGTATCTGCATTGTAAAAGCCAATAAATAGTCCTCTGCTTGTGTTTAAGATCAATCGTTTATTTACACTTTTCTGGGCTCAGTTACTTTGATAATCGCAGAAAACGTTTCAATTAATACGGTTTATCTGCGGGCTGAATCAATGGCCCCAAGTAGATTCTAAGTGGGTTTGACTACACATATCATGTGGAACCAGCCGCTGCTGATGACCTTTCACCCCACTTTGCCATAAGAACTTCTTCCAAAGGGGTGTCAATAATATTTCATAATTACATTTTACGTTTTACTTCTAATTGTGCAGCGGAAAAATGTTTACAGATCATATGTAAACATTTTGAACAAAGATTATATCCATTCAGGGGAAGACAAACAGCTGTGGTCAGTAAAGAAATTTCCTATTATTTTTGTTACAGTTTGTATTATTTTAGAAGTTGTCCTCAAGAAACTTGAGGACTTTTTGTTATATTTTTACCCTAAATAAAGGAAAATGCTGTCAGCGTCAGCCCCTATCCTCCCTTTTCAATGTGACAAAATTCTAGAAGCACCAAATATTGTAGTTCCTCAAATGACCACTGGAGGCAGGCTATGAAGGCTCTGAAGTGTGGTTACTTTCACCCAAAATTTAAAGTAATATGCAATTCTCAATTAGCAAATCTACTGGCACTTTAAAAATGTATTTTGCAATTTAGAATTCAATATGAAACATTGCAATTCAATCGTACATTTTTAAAGATAAAATGTTAAAGAAAAACAAAATCAATTGCATTTTAAATTGTCATTGCTCATTGATACCATAATTCAAATTAAAATGCATTTTACTATTTAAAAAGGTACCCCTCTGGTGTCATGCATTTTCATTTTAATTCAAACAGAGAGGGAAATCTTTCAGACTCTGATCAGGGCGGGGCCCACCTGCTTAAATATGCTAAGTGGGGTCCAGTCACGTCCCATGTCAATAACAGGTAAATCCCGCCTGGTGAGGTAAACCATATGGGGTCTATATTGAAATGTTTGCTGGGAAAATGACCTTTTTTATTCTCTCCATAGTCTTCACGTCCATGGAGGTGAGAACTACAGTTCACTGAGGGCTTATTCAGATATGAATCACTGGATGAATCACTTTTGACCCAGAGGGGCTGTGCTGCTGTTGTCACACACTCCCCCTGGCTCTGTACTTCAAGGTTCACACCCACCGATACTGTCAGGTCCTGGAGCTGCTTAACATTTAGCCCTCTTAAGGGCTCTCACCACCTCCTCTGTGCTGATGGTGAGAACTGGATCTATTTGAGTGACAGCGCAGATGATTGATCATAGATGAGGGATAAATGAGTGGATCCTGCAACCAGGATGGGTTTGTGATTGAGGCCGAAACTGCCACACTCACTCGGCTTCTTGCTTTGCTTTAAAAGAAAATAGATTACATTTGGGGTATTCTTCCATAATCACAAGCTCTTGGGGATGCATACATGTCGCAGTCGGTGTGAAACCTAAACATTTAATGTAAAACCTTCCTATTGGCCTTGGCGTCACAGACTGAAATCTGATTGGCTGTTGCAACAGTATATTGGCTCCACAGCCTGCTTTATAAGTTTTTCAGGCTTCAGGCAGATTTCAAGCTACCCCAAAAAAAATGACTCTGCCAAGAACACAGCTCTAACTGGGCATATGGTTGTATGCATCTTAGTAAAAAAAGTACAGATTTTGATGTGCTGCTGACTGAAATTCCCTTTTCCTTTCTTTTAGCAAAACACTTTAAACATTTTTCTTTTTAGGTTTTTAATCTGAAGATCAAAGAGAAGTTTGGAGCTAATAAAGTAAAATAACTGCTGCTGTTCAGTTAACACGTGTAGAGAAAAACCTTTCTATTGTCAGCTGGTCTGATAGATTCGTCTTTTTTACAGGCGGTTTTGTCAACTGACAGCCCTTTTCGTTTTTCATGATAATATATGCTTTGTGGAGGCACTTTTGTTGATTGGCAGGTGGATGAACCTGTGAGTGGATTCAGCGAAGCTCTTACCTTACTTTTTATCACCCAATTTTCCTTTTTTAGAGTGTTTTTGAGGAGAGTGCAGTCACCAATGCCAAACCCACCTCAGGTTTCATTTAACCATCAAGAACTCTATGAGAAGTCAGAATTTATCAATCCAAAAATATATAAATAAATAAATAAAGAATTTATCAATCCAGCCTATGTTTATGTTTAAAGATCAAACCAATAAAGTGGCTGTATTTTATGAACAAAATGTTGATGTTTTCTTCTGGCTTTGAGAGGTTTCTTTTTACAGTGCAAAAATCTTCCCCCGAAATTGGCACTTTTTGACCTTTTTGGTTTTTAGATTTCCCCATCACCACAATATTGTGTAACAGTTAGCTTCCTGAAACAAAAACCATAAAAAATGGTTCACAGCTGTCTAGGCTGCAGAAGATCCCATTGCCACATCTCACACATACTCTGCATTTTGTGTGTTTGATATTTAGTTTGACATAATGTTAAAGAACTGGATATGTGCTTGTGACCTTTAGTGTTTTGCACTTCTGAACACAATACCTGTTGGTATTATTTGACTGTTATTACATTTCAATCTGAAAATTTTATAAAGCATTTTTCTGTCACTATATTTACATTTTTATTAAGAACCTAAGCTCTTTTTATATCTCTGATGGCTTTTTTTTTAATTAGCATTGTCTGGTTGTGTCCAGATTTGTTTACATTTGTGTAAAACATAGAGAAATTCAAATAATTTCAAACAAATGTATTGAACAAAGTTGAAGGAATCATATGTTATAACATTGCTGCTTCATACATTTTCACTACATCAAATTGTGCAAAAGGTTTGAGCAGTCATGATCCAAAGACTTCCATCTTGTTCATAAATCTTAGTATGATTGTTGTGAATGGAGGAACACCACGGGTCCCCCCAGTTAACCACTGACAACTTATGAGAGAACTTGAGAACAGTTTGTGGTCTCATTAGTAAATTGCATGTCTTCAACTTCAAAAATCTGGTAACTGACCATTTTCTTTCTTTTTTTTTTTTTGCCCTTTTAGGATATTCAAGTTGAGGGAAAACCGCTTTCCTCAAACCAGGCAACCTTATTCCACTATAGCCCTCGAGCCGAGTTTTCTATTCCCCATAATTTGTGGTGTGCCAAACATTGAAGCTGATGTATGCTTTAATCATTTCCAAACAAGAAAAGCCTCGAGCCAATAAATTCTACATCCCAGCTGGCTCATCAAACACAGATGGAGAAGGCTTTCCTCTATCAGCTTGTTAGACATTTGAATTTAAACTAGAGTGGGCACGCTGATCAACAGCATCCTTGTTCACTTGGATGCTGAGCTTAGATGTTTGTTTGTTTGTTTGTATCCCAATAAAAAGCTTGTTTCTCTGGTGTTCAAAGATTTCCAGGTCATCATTTTTGTAACTTCTGCATACCAAGAAATTATATTAAACTACATGAGAAAGGCTGTGTACCATCGGCAGCGTTTCTTCAAGCAAAATTCTCACTTTAATATGCAGACTTGCATCAAAATTGCGCAAAGAAAATGCAGAGATCTGTTGAATTTGCTTAAAAATTCATACATGTGATGTAAAAGTAGGCATTGTCAATTTAGCCAAGTGCCTCCGTGTATGGTAACAGCAACACGGCTTTGAACTGAACTCTGTTCATCGGCACGTTGAGCTGAGGACCAGTGGTGGAAATGGTTTCCTTCTGACAGATGGACATGAATGCCACATTATTTTTATGACACAGAGCACGACTTTCATCATAATGGATTTCAGTGGGAGGCTTCCTTCATGCTCCACTGAGTCATTTTCATTTGTTTTGTTGATGGGTCGAAGGTAAACTAGAAAAGAAAAACTTTGCACACGAACGGTTCGAGAGTGTTGGTTTCAATGTAAGCAATGACGTGTTACCATTTGTGATCAGTTGGGTTATTTTTAATTAATTTGGAATAAAGAAGAAAAAAAAAACATAAAAAATCTCTAAAAGTCAGGGACATATTTGATTACTACACTAAGGAAGAACAAATCGGGTCTAATATTACAGACCCACACTGGTGAAATTCCAGTTGTTATTTTTTTTAACATTATGTTGTAGTATTTTTCTGATGATGGAGGACATATATGAGTAAATTAAGTTTAAAATTGAATTTCTGAGTATTTCTTTATTCAAATCATTGTGAATCAAGAGGGGATGAAAACATGCTTTTGGAAAAAGAGTGCATTTGTTGTGTGAAAAATATGCTGAGGGGGCCACAAGCTCCCCGCTCGGCTGCTTTCTGATGGAGCCTCTTGTAGACGACTAGACTCATGTGCGTCTTGGTTTTCCTCCTCTGAGCTGGAATCTGGCTGAAAACTGTACAAATGCTAGCTCCGAATTTTTGTTCCACTGGTAATGTTAGGTTGGGGGTGTGAGGGTCTGTAAGATAGCAGGAAAGCAAGTAAATAGAGCGCTCTCAGCAACGAGCAGGTGAAAGGGGGTGGGGTTTCTTCGCACCAACAGTTCCGCCCATGACTCAGGTAAATTTCTAATGATCTACTGCTGCTTTGCTGAAACTGTTTACCACTAACAACACAGTGTCATGGCTACAGAACGACAGAGACCCAGATGCTGGAACCCGGAATGAGACACAGAGTTCAGATGACTTTGGCGAGAAGAAAAGGGATTTAATGAGGTAGCAAGACAGGTAGGCACAGTTCCTGGAGGTCCAGAGATTGAGAGACTGCGGCCCGTGGCGTCACTGGTGAATATCCTCGTAGAGTCCGGAGTCGGCAGCGTGGATCCGTCTCGTGAGGATGGTAGCACTGCAGAGGCTCGTGGTGAGGTCGGAGGGAACAGACCAGATGAGGATTCCAGAATACAGCAGGTTCGGGCGACCACTCGTGGCTGAGGTTTCCTGGAGAGAGGTAAAGCAACGTTCAGTAACTTGCTGGCTTGTGACAAGAAAGCAAAACTTGAACTTGACGTGAGGGCCAATATGCACTATCAGGGGCAACGGACTGGCGTTGAATGATGATCCTGGAGCTCCTTAAGAAGGCAGGTGAGGCGATGAGGTAAGTGGTCGTAGCTGGGATCAATCAGGAACCAAGCGGAGAGGAGAGGGGGAGGAGTCTGACAGAGGCACCATGACACACAGGTTCTTAGATTTTGACTGAAAATTGTATAATCATAACTAAAAGACCACTGGCAATGCTCTTAAAATGGATCACAAGATGATTGTAATTGGGACTATAAAAAAACAGCTGATGCAATACTCAGTAGGAGTTTTGAAAACGTTTAATATAACTTAACTTTGTCTAATTATTTGAATGCATTGGCAATGAAAAACAAAAAAGAACTGTGTTGGGAGTTTGAATTTGGGGAATAGGCAGACATTTTGAGAATAACTGCACTTCGGGAGAACCTCACAGTTGTTCTTTGGAGTGACTCCCAACACTTGCCAATCCACACTTGTTAAACCTCCAGCAGCTCAGAGGGACTCGTGAGTGTGAAAACCATCTGAGTTGAGACACTTTTGTCCAACTCGAACCAAGGAGGCAGCAGTATTTTGTAAATACCATAGGAAAGAACTGAATAGAAATCTTGTGCCATCCCATATTTTAACTGTTGATAGGATCACAAATTAAATATTTACAAACTTGAAGACATTTGATTGTAATTTCACAAGACAGCCTATAGAGGCAGAAATGCTGATGCCTATAAGGTGGCCCTGGACTGCCTCAGGAGGTGGTGGGGGTTTGTTCTCCATGCTCTCCGCCAGCTGCCTGTCATATAGATTCTGTGCAGGAGGAATCGACATTCCAGCTTCCTTTCTAAATTCAGTGCTGTCATCGGTGGACAGCTCTGCACCTCTTTTTACCCGATTGTCCAAGAGGCACTGCCGAAGGTCGCCTGAAACAACTGCAAAGTCGATCATCCGTTTCTTGCATAGGGTGTCCTGTTGCCACAGACATCACTAAAAAGTGTGGTTGCTGTTTAATTGTGCAGGCAGAGAGTTGAAAAACAAGTGGATGGGGTGACTTTACTCACAGAATTGTTGGTTTTTTCGTTATAGAAAGGCTTCAGGGATTCCTTGCAGCCTCCACACAGTAGTAGACTTTTTCGTCATTCTTCGTGAGACCCTCCCACTACATAATATACCCACTTCAGAAAAGCAAAAGCAAATGTAGTCTCTTTCAATAACAAAAATGCTCAAACTCTGGCCACGATGGTTTTAACAATTTGTCTGATTAAAATTGCATATTACTATTATTTTCAGCTTTGCTTTTTGATGAGTGGCTTGTCTCTCAGTCATTGTTGTAAACAATAAAACAATGACGTTTTTTGGGGGTCTTTTTTTCCACAGTACTCAAGGCTCCATTTAGGTTTAGTTAGAAGCAGCAATTTTCTTAAATTTTTGCTCGATGCTGAACCAGAAGTTTTTAAAATTAGAAAGATGAATGCTTTGAAAAAATTTTGCACAATGGTCCAAATTACACCTCCAGCAGGAGATGTGACTCATTCCCAACCCAAAGGTGGCAAGTCCATCTTTTTCTGATTGAGAACAGCAGCCTTGGACTTGGGAGGCGACGTTTTCATCCTGGCCCCCACAAGAGTTGGAGGTTATGGTTTTAGCAAAGTAGAAGAAGTATGTTTTCCAGAAAAAAAGCTGAGACAGGATTCTGAAGTGCCCAAACCAAAATGTAACCCACCTCTGCTAAGAAAATGATGTCCATAAAAAGTCTGATGAGAAGTTTGGAGAAAGGGCAGCCATGGTGGACTCAGACTCTCACTGAAATAAGACTGACTTGTAACTGGCAGAGTAAACAAGTGCTTATAAAGGGATTCTAGAGGTCTTCAAGGCAAAAGGATCAAAATAAAAAAGAGCAAGTGTTTGTTTACTTTTTTTTTCATCCTTTAGAAAAAGAAATAAACTATGGCAAAAATCTGCAAACCTAAAATCTTTCACAGACATTACGGAATGTAACTTCTCTGTCCATTCATGCTTGAAATTAATGGAATTTTGCGAGACAAACGTGATTAAAGATGAAAGGCTGTGGGGAAAACTATTTTCATGGCTTTGTTGGTTTTTCCATTTATTTCTTTACCCCATCATCTTATGCAATCAAGGTTTTGCTTTCTGCATCAAAAACCATATTTGGTCAGCTGTTTTCCTCCTTTAGCACTACTGCGAATTTGCAGCTGTTTGAGGGACAGTTATGTGAGAAAGGTGTAACATTAAAAACCATTTGTATTTTTATTAGCAACAATTGAGACTGGGAGTGTTTGCTAAATGTTATAAATTGTTGAAAATTGTGTTTTTAGTGCTTTTAATGTGGTCTTATTGCATTTTTCTCATCATAGAGGACAAATGTAAAGAAAAATTAAGCTCAACTTTACATTTCTTTGTATTTTTATTTAAATTGCTGTGAATCAGGAGCAGTCGAAAACAATGTCGTTTCAAAAAGATTGTATTTGTTGCATCATAAACTGATCAAAATAATAGGCGGGCCACAAGCTCCCTGCTCCATTCTGATGCATCCATTTGCAGATGACTAGATTTCATTTTCCTCATGTGAGCTGGCATCTGGCTCAAAACGATGGCTGGATATCTCCAATATTGTAATTTTGTTGCACCAATAGGTGTAATAATCAAATCTGCGTTTGCCAGTTTGTAAAGAAACTGGCTGCAGCCCGCCCTTGTCCAAAACTGATCACATGAACTGACCTGGGTGTATTAGTGCTGATGCAGACACAGTTAATGAGTGATTTATGAATCAGCTCACAGTGTTCCGGTCTTCTCCAGCAACACCTAAAATACAAATAATACATTTGACAAAAGGTTTCAGAATGATGTTTTGAAAGATTTTTTTGAAGAGTTTTTCAATGGAGCTCTAATTCTTCTTGTTACCATTATTGTTTGTTACCATTATTCAAATTAGACAAATGCTGCTCCTTTGTAAGGCTCCTATCCCAAGTGTTCTCAATGGGAAGTTAAAACTGATTTTTTAGTTTGGTTTTCCAAGTAAAACACGCATATATTATTGGTTATTTAATAAACATTTTAAAAAAAATCATTCAACCAAATCTTAGCTTCACAAGGTTGGTAGTACAGCTGAATATACCTTAAGTGTCCAGAAATTATGTGTGATTTTGAAAATTACCTGTGATGGATTACATCTCTTTACTATTGAAGGGCCAATTTGATTCTGTGTTTTGGTCTGAATCTGGAAAGAGTGAGATAAAAACAGAACTGGTGATGCAGACCTAACCACATACAGTAAGTCACTCGCTGCCTCCTAAAGAATACAAAAAATCTCAAAAAATAATTTTAATCTAAACAGAAATTATACAGACATAGCCCACAGTCTGGGTTTGAGAAGAAAAAAATTTTGGAATACATGGGAATAATAACTATTTTCCCCAAACCAACATTTAGTTGAGGTGTTTTTACATTTTTGGAGTAAAGTTTTTTTCTCTTTTAGCCCTGAGAAGGTTTGTTTTGTTTTGGATGCTTCAGTAGAAGGCAATGAAAGCTTAATCTTGAAATATCAGACACCGGATGGAGGCTTCTACTGGCAAGGCTACCCAGGATTTGCAGCGATGCTTGATTCCTAGCAACAGAAATGAGGCCCAGAGGGTCAAAGGCAGAGAGACTGAACCAAGTGTGAGCTGGTTATTAGTTTGCAACCCAAACTCATCCCAAAATGTGTAGTAGCTATGTTTGTCCACAGGGACAAAAAATAGGAGATTTACAAAAAAAATGGGCTTTAAATTGTGGGATGGCTATGTTTCATGTTCTTATTCATTGCATGTTATAAAAGTAAAATGTATTTTTTTCGCTAGAAATGTTATCAAAATAAAGATTAGTCCACAAAATATCTTACTTTGTGGGATTTTCCACCAAAAAAAATAGCAGATATCTGCCATGTTTTTTGTTCAGTTTAGCCACGGGATCCTGACTAGGCTCGGGGAAAAGGAATAGGAAAATAAAAAGGCAGCCATCCCACAATTTCAAGCTCGTTTTTTAGAACTGGGGAAAACGTAGCTATTACACGTTTTGGGATGAGACTGGGTTGTAGTTTGATCTTCAGAGAAGTAGGTGTCACAAAAGACTGAACCTGGCATGTTTTCTATTTTGATTCTGTTCTGTTGATATTTTTACCTATTTCTGTGTGTACTTTTACATTAATGTTTAGAGCACAAACATTCTAGGAAACCAATAACTCAACGATAGCTTTTAGGCAGTGACTTGGCTCAAAACCAATCAAGGCTGTGTTAAAGAGGGTCTATTGTCAAAGAAGTCCCACTGGACTCAGCTAATATTTCTCTGGGGCTTTTATTGTGAAATGCTAATATTCTCAATCATTTTCCACTTTTATACAGATCCTTTCTTCACAATCAGGATCCAGAATTCATTTTGATTACCTGCAGAAAGACACTTGAAGAGCTGTAAAATCAGCACCCTCTCTAAAGGAATAAAACACACTGAACCACAGGAGATCTTGAAGTCAACAACAGGTTGACCACAAATAGATGTGTTACATCATACTTTATTTATGATGACACTCAAAAAGCACATAGTTACTTGAGTGTCTTTGCACACTTGTGTTTCATTCTCTCAGAAAATATAGCTATATATAACTAGGAGGGGGTGCTAAAGGCCAGTGTGATTTAGTCTTTTTGGCAAAAGAAAGCTCTCCTTTTTTCTGTCCTATGAATGAAACACTTTAGATTATCCTTTCCTGAATTCCACTCAAAAACCTCATTTTATTGAACTGTGTTTAAAACGTATGCAATGTTCAGGAAGTCCTGTTATTTTCAAATTCAATCCTCTTTTGGAAGCACCTAATTATTTCTAAATTTTAAAATACAAATAAAGTCACTTTTAACTATTGACTTCCAGTCAAATATTGGCTATAAGAAAAGAATGTGAAAATCCTCTGACTGCATTTGCCCACATAAAATCAAATACAGAAAATGTGTTATTTCAGAGGACTGCAGTTGCAAGATGCAAATCTCTTTTCTTCTAACTCCTATGTAAAGCCTCAACTGCATGTCTTTAGGCAGGATTTCTGCACACACCCCTCACACCTTGTGTGCTGTTTGCCATCTTTTATGATGATTGCTTCCAAAAAGGTTAATATTGTGTGTTGCAATTTAAGATAACAGATTAAATTAGCTATTTCAGTTAGTTTATTTGTTAATAATATTTTAAATATGAACACTATGTGAGACTGGCAGATGTGTGCAGTGATGTTAAGTACAAAGCATTAAAGACATTTTGCAAATGAAGACAACACAGAAGTCAGTCATAACTCAGTGGTGATTGAAAATGTTTTAATTGTACCTTGTAATTAATATTTACATAGCATTAAGGTAAAGCCTTAGTCTTTGTCACTCTGCTGTAAACTGACATCAAAGTTAGGTGGAGTAAATGTATTTAAGTCATAAACAAGAACTGAGCTTGAAATATTCAGAAAAATGTTCATCACTGAAGCAATTTTAGATTAAGGCTGTGGTTCATTTATATGCTAAATGATATGAAATGCTAAATGTCAATTCTGACCTTTCGTTGAACTTTCTTTTCCTGCCTGATATTTAAGGTTATTATTGAGGCAGAGCACCAAAAAGTTCAAAGTATTTCATCTGATGTAAAACATTAGGAAGAATTTTGTTGTGGATCTTTAGATGCAGTGAGAAAGACATCAAGAGGGGGATTTAGCTGTGCAACAGAAACATGACTCCAAACTGCTTTGGTAAAAAAAAAAAAGAAAAATCTAAGACTGTTCACTTCAGATCACATACTTCCTCTTAATGATCTATTCTGATGCTAAACCTCAGGTAGCAAAACAAACAAAAGCATAATTTCCTTAAAATGTGCAGACATGGACGTTACTGTATTTACTAAAATGATTATGTTAGGCAAAAATTCAAAATCAAAGTCTGATTTTCTTTTGTTTATATTCAGTTAATTGTTTTTTAATTTCATATGAGTATTTCTTGGGTGAAACAGAGCAGCATTCCAATGTTCTCTTTACATGGGTACACAGTTGAACTACATTCTGTTTCATGTCTAATAATGGCCCTTTGTGGATAAAACCATTTTTTAGCCCAAAAAAAAAAGCACAACATGCTCTTTAAAGTCTGCGATGCCTCTATTTTCTTTCTTGGATCAATTTATGGACTGAAAAATGGACAATATAAAAAGCTCCAGCTGAGGCGGCATGTTTGACAATAATAACTGACTTCAAGTGTTTATTTATCGGACTGTCCTTTAGTTCAAGAAAGTCACCACACTCCAAAGTATTGTGTCTGAAAAATACAAGCAATCAGCCTCTTTGTGGAACAAAGTGTGAGACCTTTTACCTTCAACTCGCTGTCTGTCTGGGTCGGACTTCCTCCTAAAAGGAACAGGAAGCAGCAGATTTCCTTTCTTCTCACTTTGTTTTTGTCTTTGTCTACATCTTTAGGGAACAAATTTCCCCTTAATTAGTTTCCTGCAAAAACAAAAAGGCCATCATTCTTAAGAATTCAGTAATTAAGCTTTCTGCCTGAAACCACAAAGCTGAAGATAAAGTGTGAAACCTCACAGAGAAGCTCTAACACTAGCAGGACATGAGATGCTCAGCCAGTTCATTAACAGCAACAGCATTAGGGCAGCACAGCCTAAGGGATGTCTATCAGTCTGTTGGTGGGTTTGGACGCCACCTGCGTTCAGACGGAAATATATCAATAGCTGTTGGACTGGCAACACAAAATGTTGCCAGATCTGAAATGTATTGCCATTTTTGCTGGTTTTCATCATTAACTGAATTTAAGGTATTTTATACTAAAGCCAAAAAAAGCATCAATTAAATGCATGAAGCAAAACCTTAACTTTTAGGCATTTCCAATTTGTAATTTTACTTTAAAATACATCATAACATGTTGAGAAAAAATATTTTGACATGCTTTTTTCTCTTAGATGCATATACATTTCTTGAAAGTCTGAATCAATATCTCACGTCTCCTCAGTTTTTTATTTCTTCACATTTAAAACCTTTGCTTTTTTATGATCTACACAAATCCATTTTTATTTTCCCTCATCAAACTCATCCCCTCAGTTACCTCTTCCTTCTGATTATTATTTCAGCCGTATGGACAGAAAATCTTTTTTTGTTGCCCTAACGCTTTTTTCTTCAGCACAGTCTGCATGCAAGTGTTTTCTCAATCCCACTCTTGGTGAATTTCTGACCTTTAACGCCTCCTCCATTCTGACTGTATACTGATGAATTTATAGATTTTCCTTCCTATTCTTTGCATTCTTTCTCCTATTGATTGAATGCAGCAGACGTGTTTGTAAAGAGAAAAAATTATTCAGGAAAAATCTTGCATTTCACACCCCCACACAGACCCACACTCATACTCATAAAAGCCTCTGTTCAGGTGAATTAAAAAGAATGTAAAACCTTGTAACCATAATTCGATTGCGAGCCTGAATTGTCACCAAACTAAATCCCCGACATCAATAAGGGTAACAAGTAACAACAGAGACAACCTCTTTATGTAACTACCATGCTTTGCATTACAATTATCCATGTGCCACAAACTGTTCCATTTGCTCGAGTTTTAACAGTTACATTTG
Organism: Oryzias curvinotus; assembly: GCA_023969325.1. NCBI lineage: Eukaryota > Metazoa > Chordata > Actinopteri > Beloniformes > Adrianichthyidae > Oryzias > Oryzias curvinotus. The sequence goes on from CM043721.1 coordinate 28,936,598, forward strand.
GAACATTTTGTTACATTTGTGTTTAAACAAACTTTTTTTGTCCTTATATTGACTTCCTCCCTGCTGACTTCCGCCCTTTTAAATTTTGACTTTTAGCATTTATCAAAGGTTTGTAAAACTTTGGAATAATGCACATCCCTCTTTTGTATTTTATAGTGTATGTTTATATGAAGATTTTGTGATTTTATTGGGTGAATTCATCTCTTATTGGGCCTCAATCCATTGACATAAATAACTCAACCAACCAGCCAACCAACCAACCAACCAACCAGCCAACCAACTAACCAACCAACCAGCCAACCAACCAACCAACCAGCCAACCAACCAACCAACCAACCAGCCAACCAACCAACCAGCCAGCCAACCAACCAACCAGCCAACCAACCAACCAGCCAATCAACCAGCCAGCCAACCAGCCAACCAACCAGCCAACCAACCAATCAGCCAACCAGCCAACCAACCAACCAACCAACCAACCAGCCAACCAACCAACCAGCCAACCAACCAACCAGCCAACCAGCCAACCAACCAGCCAACCAACCAACCATCCAGCCAACCAACCAACCATCCAGCCAACCAACCAACCAACCAACCAACCAACCAGCCAACCAGCCAACCAACCAGCCAGCCAACAAAGCCAAGTAGAGACGTAGGCCCCATATGGTTATGAGTGCACAGAAAATGTGGGCCCTGAATGGGTTTGTCAGCAGTTTCTGTGGTGGTCCCACCTGTGTTTGCCCACATTGGCTTAGATGGCACTCAGTGGGCAAAGCTAGCTTTGCTGTCCACCAGGCACCAGGTGCCAATGTGGGCAAACACAGGGGGGACCACCACAGAAACTGCGGACAAACCCCTTAGGACCTGCATTTCCTGTCCACTTTAAACCATATGGAGCCAACTTGGCCTTGCTGGCTGGTAAATGAATAAACACTGATCTACTTGAGTTTTCTGTCTTCCACTGATAACTCAAAATCTTTATGAGATGTTATTTTATTAAATGTTGTATTTTACACAGAGAATTCTTCAAGTTACGACAAGAACAAAAAGATTTCGGCAAAATGCATAGGTGTGCCTCAGGGCTGGTTTCTCTGATCAGCTCTATGCAAATTTGTTTCCTTCTTCTTTGTTCATCAAAATGATATGTCCCTTCCAATCCACTCCAAAAAGGCAAAGAAAATTGCTTGAATATGTCCAATTCATGCTTATGCAGCTATTTTAATGGCAAAATGCAGGAACACTATAAATAATCTTTCCAAAAATGTTAAATGCGTCACTCCTTATCTTTTATTTAAGCATTTTCATTCATTTCTTTGTGACCAGATCATTCTGTGTAAGGTCAAACCCAATACAACTCAAGTGTTTTGCTTACAAGTGGCAGCTGCAGGAACAAGGAGAAGATGAAGCCTTGAATCTTGTGGACCAGACAAAAAAAAATCATCTGGGTTAAAAAAAAAATCACAGAACCCTGTAGTTAACCTTGAAAGCTTTTCTGATAGCTGACACAAAAAAAAAAAAATTAAAAAAAGAACAGGAACATTTTGGTGTTTCATTAAAAAGATTTTGACAAGTGGAGCTTATTTAACTATTTAAAATAAACTTTTTTTTTATAAAAGATTTTTGATTTCCAATGCATTTTCTATGTTTTTGTATACATTTTTTAGTTGAAAACAAAACCAATTTCTAGCTTTTGTCTTTTTCAGACTTTTATTGAATTATTTTCTCATAAATGCTTTACAAAATTTTATTTTGTTGTTTTTTTTAAAGTTAAATTTCCGTCATTAAAGGACGCCAAGATAACATACAAAATCTGATAAACTAATTTATTTTTATAAAATACACAAGATTAGATTCAGTATCTGTGTTTTTTTTTTGCTGTTTCCAGACTTCAAAAAGATCCACGCTGAAGCAGGGCTTGAGAGCAAAAGCTGAAGACAGGAAGTGGGGAGAAAATCATACAAAGAGATGGATATCAATTCAAGTGGGGGAAGATGACACAGCCCATCTTCAGGCAGAAGCGCCCATTCCGGAGCAGCACGCCACTTCAGAACGCTGGATTAATTCACTTTGACGAAGAGATGCTTGCTTGTCTGGAAAGATAAGCCCTCCCTCCCTTCCTTTCCCTCTCATCTCTTTACACTGCGACCCCCCTGTCTCAAAGGCTTCCTTCACAACTTACTCTCAGGACACCCTTGACCTCTCTGGTTCACTCCATGGAGGGCTGAAGGAGTTTCGCTTGGGGCTGACACTGAGAATTTCAGGGGACAGATGGGAGGATCTGCAGGCACCACAGCTTTTGAGTCACGTTTGGCCGTGCAGTGAGGTCATCTTTGTTTGGACGCGTGTGCCCAAGCGAGCGGGTGTTGCACAGATGTGGGTTGTGTGAGAGATGCATCAGCTGCTGCTATAGGATCATTATAGCTGAGACAGCTGGGCTCAGCAGCAGTAAGCACGTTCCACTCTTATGTAACACTTCTATGGAAAGGAGTAGTTACATACACAGAAAAGAGAAAAACTAACTGCAACACTTTTTTGTTTTTGCTCCCATTTGTCATGAGAGGAACTCAAAGATCTGAAACATTTTCTACAAATAACCATGTCTCTCTAATATTGTTCAGAAATCTGTCTAAATCTGGGATCATGACCACTTCTCCATTGCTGAGATGATCCATTCCCCCTCACAGGTGGGATGGATAGGTGTTATTCCAAAAGTTAGAACAAAAACATACGGCGAGGCCTCATTCAGTTTTTATGGACCTCGCCTGTGGAACAGCCTCCCAGAGAGCCTCAGGGCCGCAGAGACGTGTTTTTAAAGAAAGGCTTAAGACCTACCTTTTTAATTTAGCTTTAAGTTGAATTTAGGAATTTATTTGATGTGTTTATTTTCTCTTTTTATTAATTTGATATGTGTATGTGTATATAGCTATTTTTATTTTGAATTTTTAATCTATTTTCATTTTAATGTATTTAGTCACTTTTACCATTTTATATGGGTAATACTTATGTACTTATTTTCCTTTTTAATTAATTTATTTTATCTTTTATTTTACTTCTTCTACATTTTAGCTGTAATTCCAGTTTTCCTCCGAGGGATCCTCCACATCGGTGATGGACCCTTCTCAGTGAGCGGGGTCGCTGCAATGGGATCTCCCGGGTCTGGCTCTTTGTTTAGATCTGGGGGGTCCTGTGGTAGTGGACTCTGTGAACCTGGGTGGGGTGTCACTGATGTGGACATGTCCCCAAAACTTTGTTTCCTCAACCTCAGTTCAAAGCCAGATTTTTTACATTGCATCCTTTTGTCTTTTATCACAGCGAGTGAGTATATGTGTGTGGGGGGAGGGGGGGGAGCCGACATTGGACCGGTTTTTAACTACATATTGTCTAGTCCTTTGTTTTTAAATTTCAACTTGTAAAGCACTTTGTGTAAAGCACCTTGTGTTTTAAAGGTACTATACAAATAAACTTTGATTTGATTTGATTTGATTTGATTTGATTTGATTTGATTTGATTTGATTTGATTTGATTTGATTTGATTTGATTTGATTTGATTTGATTTGATTCGGTTTGGTTTGGTTTGATTTGATTTCAAGATGCTGATTTGACAGCATGATTATTGTAACTTAAACTGGCCACAATGAAAGGCCATTCTGATTTAGAGGGGACTCAGAAAACCAGTCAGTATGGTGTGACCACTATTTGCCTCACGCAGTGCAACACATCTCTAAAGATGAAGAGTTGACCAAGTTTTGGCCTGTGGGATGTTGGTCCACTCCTTTTCAATGGTCATGTGAAGGTGCTGGATATTGGCAGGAACTGGAACACAACATTGTATACGCTGATCCACAGCATCCCAAACCAGTGAGTATGCTGGCTATGTAAGACAGAGGATGTCTTCAGTTTCCAACAACTGTGTACAGATCCTTGCAACCTGGAGCCGTGCTTCATTATGCTGTAACATGCAGGGATATTATTGGATCTGTGCACAATAAAGGACCTCAGAATTTTGCCACAGTATTTCTGTGCATTTAAAAGGCTGCATATGTCTATAACATATGCTCGCCCATATCATGGCCACCATGGGCCACTTGACAACCGGATCAACTCTATGCAAAGGAGATGTGATGCACTGCATGAGGCAAATGGTGGTCGCACCATACTGACTGGTTTTCTGAGTCACCTAACTCTCCTGCTTGTGCAAGTTTTACAAAGTAAATAAAAGTTATACAGAGTCATGTAATGAATTACAATTGTGAAACACCAATATTGTGAAATAAGAGGTTACTTTTTAAATGGCAAGTAATCTGTAATGTTTTGAGTCACTTGCACAACATTAATGGAGAAACTTGGAAAGCTTAAATAGTTAAATCAAAAAAGTAAAACATAAGGGAGTAAAACTGAGCTTTCGTCTTAGAGTTTCATTTGGTTACTTTTCATATAAAGTCAAGCAATGTATGTCTTTTATTCATTACCTTCTAAAAAAATATTCAATCTTCTGCAAACAGGGTCTTAAGGTAGAGGATTACCTGTTGCCAACCGCAGATGGGAACCAGGGGGAAAAAAAGCAATTTTCCAGCACACAAAAGAAAAGAAAGCCACCTCTTGCACATAACCACATATGAAATCAGCTGATTATGTTCATAGATTTTTCTCTTGTCGGACATATTTTTTTTTAGAATCTAAAGAACAGCACAAAAATGAGGGAGAATGAGAGCACAGGAGTCCTTCCTCTGGGTTGGCAGCCCTTTTGCCAAAAGATATCCACAATGTTGTTTTTGTTCTCTTTTTGTAATGAGGAGGGGTCAAAATTCAGGCCTGAAAGACTGATTGTGGTGTTGCTGGTTACAGGTAATCGGTCTTCCCTAAGCAGACCAGACACCGTCTGCTGTTCCAGAAAATCATTTTCTAAAGTGAACACCTTTTTATTTCTACTTTCTTTTCCTTTTTTGATGTAAAAAAATTGAGCATGTAGCGCTCAAGCGCACATAGGCCACACCACTTGGAGGGAAACCACACGTTTGTCATCTCTAGAGGCGCACATTGTCTTAGAGTTGAAACTTGTAATAATACATCAGAACAAACAAAACACCCAAAGACAACTCAGCACAAAAGAAGGAAATGACGTGCCACAACAATAAGTGCTCATGTTCTATTTCTCTATAGAGAGTTTCACTCTGACATTAATTTCTAGGTTGCAACAAACAAAACTATAAATACCAAAGAGGAAGAATGCTTCTACACAGAAATGCAACACCACACGGTGCCTAAATGAGGCACATATAAAAGGTTTGTTAGACTGTTAGAAACGGAAGCTGGGGAGAACATAAGTGCTCTAGGCTGGAGGCAACCCTGACCCTGCCACTTTGCTTAAAATTAAACTTAAAATATGCCAAAAATATTCAGGATGTGGTGTCTGGAACAGTCACACAACCTGCAACTGCATCAAGCATAAAACCAAGCCAAATCCCAGAACAAATGACTTTGATGACCAGCTGTTTTGAATTAGATTTATACGACCCAAATTTAGGACACCACATGCAGACTTTGCAGAAAAATGTATTAGTTTTTAGCAACAAAGTTTGTCAAATCTAGAAAAAATAAGAAAAATACAGAAAAATTCTAACAAATCTAAAATTTATTGACAGCAACACATGTGACTGTGAAGATGCAAACCTGCTGTGCTTATGGCTGAGAGAAGGACACAACTTGAAAAACTGATCAAGATCATTTCAGTCAACTACAGGTAAGCATGACTGCATCAAGCCAGAGAACAGAAAGAAAACTAAAAACATCCTCATTGTCACCCAAAATAAGGAACAGCAAAGAGCATTTTAAGAAAACAGCTATTGCAATTGCAGAACTGAGACAACGAGACAAAAAATGAAGACATGATTAAACAGAAACATGACAAAGAAACAAAACTGATAGATACAAACTTACATCAAATGAGTAGAGCAGAAAACTAAGCAATATGAAAGGATAAATAATTGGTCTAAATAATAAAACACATGAGAATTAAAGTTAAAGTCAAAGTCCCATCATATACCTAGGTGCGGGAAATCTGCATTTGACCCTTCCCTTTGGGGAACAGTGAGCTGCAGACACAGCCACAGCCCAATCCAGCCCATTAATGCTAAGAGCCAAGCAGAGTCCTATTATTAGGGTCTTTAGTATGACTCGACCATGAATTGGAACTCAGGATCATTGAGCGGGTGTGCCTCTGAACTGGGAATAAACCAAATAGAGTCAAATACAACAGAACACAGCTTTTTTTTAAATACAGTATGTACAATTAAAAAATTAAAATAAAGCCAAGTTTGAATGTAAATTGTGATTTTTTTTTAGGGATATAAGTGTTTTCCAGTAAAACATTCAGTTGGTGTTGTTTGCTATCAGAGTGACAAAACCTAAATATTAGTAACATTCTAATTAAAAATACATGTAGTTTAGTTTGTTACATAAATGTATCGCAAATCAGAAAAAACTGTTGTTCTGTATGGATGTTTACTTTGATGAGAAGTTAGACTATACACAGTCTAACTTCTCACCAAAATAAATGTCCATATATTGACCTTCATTTAGGTGAAATGTTGAACTGTTGTTCACCTTTCGGCATATCCCTTCAGGGGTTTGCACAGGTGGTTTAGCAAAGAGGTTTTCACGCCAGATGCCCTTCCTGTATTTTATCTGGGCTATGGACAGAGAGGGTGCCTTGCCCAAGAACCCACACTACATGAATCTCATCATGCCTCCTGGGAAACGAGCCCTGGTTTCCCATGTGCCAGTTCATTTCTTTACCAACTTAACCAAGGTACAGTTGGTCAAGCTGGACTTTTATTTTGAAGACAGGTTAGAGTGTATGGGCTTTTATTTTGGTGAGAAGTTAGACTGTATGGGCCTTTATTTTGGTGAGAAGTTAGACAGTATGGACCTTTATTTTGACAAGAACTTAGAGTGTATCAGATCAGAACAATTTAAATATTTATCTTTGGTTCCACTTCAGATGTTTCATTACTAACTACAGATGTGTTTTTGACTTTTTTGGTTTGGATGTGGAGGCTTAAAATTTTAACAAGAGCTCGACAACTTTAATTGGAAATGGTGAGCAGACTGTCAGCTTGTAGGAAACGTTTGTCAGAACCGGTTGTTCTAAGCTTTATAAAATGACAACAAAAACACTCATTTGACTCACTGAAAGAAATCCTGACAGTTACTCATTGAATTTGTTTAGATAATCTCCTTTTAATTAAGGCTCACTCACAGCCTTTATAACGGAGATGCATAGGAAGAGAACAGAGAAGAGCAGCTTTCATGATGACGTGTTCCATGAAATAAGGACATTGTTGCTGAGCTTTTTCTTTTTTTGAAGCGCATGCACTCTGTATAATTTGGCCACAGCAGGAGTGAACACAGATGGATGCCAGTTTGTCTCCATCAGCAGCACCCATTGACCTCCACCTGTTATTCAAACAACATGACAGGTGAACTGATGAACTACAGCCCTGCTGAATCTGACTGTTGATCTGACAGAACAATTGACACTAAAGCAGAGCACAACAGGGACACCTTTATAAAAAGAACTTTAGAAGAAACAAAGATTGTACACATTTTCTTACAGACAGGAATGGTTTTATATTATGTGAAACTTGCACCCAATTTATGTGTTTTTCTTAAAGTCATTAGACTGTTTAAACCACACTTAAATGCTGCCCATGGTCATTAAAAATCAACTGAAGTAAAATATAAAACTGCATTAATCTATAAACCTTGTATACAATTTAAATATAAACTGTTGACTACTTTCCTGGTAGGTGAAAAGGTGGACATTAGTATAAAAATGTATTTTAGGAATAGAAATAAATGATTATCAAATGCAGCACAATTGCAACACACCTATAAGATAATGCCTTGTAGTGTGGATTTAATTTCCACCTTTTTCTCATCATGTCACGTGAAAATAAGTCGAGACGCCACCATCGCTAGATTTTTTTTTTCTTTTAATTCAAGAGAAAATCCAAATGTCAATAAGACAAGACAGACAACACAATCCAAAATAAAGATTGAACAAAGAAAGACAGTTGAGATATTTTAGGAAAAAACAAAACAAATGTTGGTCCAAAGTTGTGATTTTTTTATTTTTTATACTGAATGTGCTGGAGAAAAAAAAACTTTATTTTTCTCCTTTTCATGACAAATCATTTTGAAAGCACTCCATACAAAAGGCAGTGTTAAGTACAGCGTGTGATGCTTAGAGTGAGTGGAACAGACTGAGTGTCTCCATAATGACAGTGTTTGCTTTAAGTAATGATGAAGGAAGTGAGCAGCTCTATCCAGACACCCCCTGCCAGGATCTGGTACCTCAGGTGTAAAGCTCCACAGCATGGGTCTCACAAAAATCATTTGCACAGACGTGATATCAAAGTCTTAGTACGTCAAACATACTCTCACAGCATACATGGAAAAACTTCAGCGTTAGATAACAGCTTATTAGTTTTTTAAAATAAACCCAAATTGAATCAATTTTCAGTACTCTGTGCACATCACCTTTCAGTAAAATGGTCTTTGCAACATAAAAGACCCTGCAAAGCTGGACTTTTGAACCAAAAACCTTCTGACTTCCTGATTGAAGCCCATTTAAAAGCAAAAGTAACTGAGTCCGTTCTTACAAAAGCAAGGCAGTTCCCATGACATCAATTTTTGAAATAGATCAACTTTACAACATAAATAAATAGTCTATTTTTTAATTAATGACAATTGCACAGTGGCAGATTTTTTCTGGGTCCTTACATTTTATTTTAAAATGAAAACTGAAAAATGTGGACAAAAGTTTTCCATCTTTCTATCTATCAACCTGCTGAATCCTTTTTTTGGAGTCAGAGGGTTTCTGGAGCCTTTCCTGGCTACTGTTGGGCAAAGGCGGGGTATACCCTGGACATACACATTCACACCTGATTTATAACCTTCAATTAGCCTTTGAAACATGTTTTTGGACTGTGGGAGGAAACCAGAATATCCAGAGAAAACGCGCACTAGCTGAGATTTTAACCAGGGTATTCTCACGGTGAGGCAAAACAATACACTACCAGAAAAATAAGGTCTAAAAAAAGCTTAACAGTGTGATGTAATTACATATTTGGCTGTATAAACAATCGTTTGTCCCACAAAAGTCAACTCCGTGCCTCCCACCAGTGAGCCTGAGTTTTTCCTTCTCTTGCACTGCAACACAACTTCCATGGCATAAGGTGCAATTAAAACCGGGGGGGGGTTCCCATACGACAACCAGGGGAGGGGGACCACTGCCAAGTGGCTCCTCCCTCTAAGGTGCGTTGCAGGCTGGACCCCCCCCCCCCCCCCCCATCACCCTAATAAGTGATTATATGAGGAAGATGGTAATTGGAGGACAGTTGGTAGACTGTCCCCAGGTGATGAGACAACCGCCCCCCAGACCCCCCCAGTATTGGGCCCAGGTCCAGGTTGTCTATTTAAAATTGGATTGCAACAGGGGATTGGTGTAATGTCAGCTATACAACATCACAGAAAAAATTTGAAAAACTAGAGCAGTGTTTATCAACCTGTGTGCCGCGGCACACTAGTGTGCCGTGGGAGATGGTCAAGTGTGCCGTGGGAAATTGCCCTCATTAACTGATCTAGAAACATTTACCCTCTCCAGGATATTAGCTTTGTTAATCCAAGCAAACCCTGATAAATCACTGAGAAGTTAGGAATATGAAAGATCGTAAAATAATTTTTTCTTTGTGTTTATTTGATTCTATTAAAAACACTGTCAGGGGGGTCATAGAGGACCCAACTTCCACGGTAAAAGTGCCTAGGATAGCACAAGGGTTAAAACATTTTGATAGAATGACGGTAAGGGGATTTAGCCGCAGCTTAAGCTCTGTTTTTGGAAAAGTCCCGCCCCTTTAACTGTCTCCGCCAATCATTTTTGAAAGCTTAATCACGTCAGCAGTCTGACCAATCAGAAGTGGTTAAAGTCCTCACTTCCTTCCGATTTAGCTCATAAGTCTCTCAGTTCCAACAAAAATACCAGCTAAAGCTCGTCTTTAGCGGTGTAGCTTTCCACAGAATCCGGTATCAGACCGTGGAAAAAGTGAACAAAACAATGAAGCTCAGAGACGCGAGTCTATCTGCGGTCGGCGGATTTTTGCATTACATCTCCCATGATGCATTGGTTTAAAGTGACAGCACAATGAGTCTCTCCTCTTAACGTCTTAAACAACAACGAACACACATCAGTTTTGAATCTTTTAACTTAACTTTTATTATATCTTGTAGAAAAAACAGCTGCAGTTTCCAGCTTTTTCTGCCACAATTATCACAAAAATGTATGTGAGATTGCAGAGGGACTGCAGATCAATACAGACTAGGAGCTTTTCCTTTTTTATTTTTTTATTTTTTTTTATTTTTGGATGCTGGTGTGCCGCGGGATTTTTTTTAAGGTTAAAGTGTGCCGTGGCTCAAAAAAACGTTGAAAAACACTGAACTAGAGGACATAGAAGAGATTCAGACCAAAAGACATGTGAGGATAAAATACGGGATGAGCCCAGAAAAATATTTAAATATGAAATGTATCAAACAGACCAAGACTTTTTTTTTTTCTATTTTAGGAGCCTTATTAATCAGAGACACCCCTGTAAACCTGACTTCATTTAGTCCCATCACAGATCACAGACATGCTGTCATTTTAACTGAAGCATGGTGGTGATCCTTTCAATTAAAATGACAAACATTTTCTTTTGGTTCTCGCTTCACTTAATTGGCATTTCCATGACATGACATTTGGCGAGCCGGAAGGAAATTGATGCCCAGCTCAGGGGCACTTAAGCGGCTGCTGAAATTGAGCCAACAACCTTTCTGTAACGACTAATACTTTTCAGATACACGGGTCAATTTGGCCTAATTAAAATCTTTCCTCTCAGATGACAAACAATCTTGTTTGTCTTAGCCAAACATATGTTCCGCATGAGTGTCTGAGCAAAAGTGTTCCATCCATCTACTAAACAGTAAGAGTGCAGTTAAAGAATTTAGATTTTTTGTCAAATCCTGATCAGCAATTGTATGAAAAAAACAAAACAGAGATTTGACCATTAAAGACAAAAAAAAAACAAAAGATAGAAAATTTATTAAATCATGGAACAGTGTCTATACTCTATGTTTAACTTATTTTATTTTAAGTTTTACGGCTGTGGAACAGAGGTCAGAAATTAAAACTCAAAGTAAAGCCACAAAAGTTTCAAATATCTTTATCCGAACTTTTCCAAAATATTGGTTGCAAGAAACAAATCTGCACAGATGAAGCTGGTTCCAAAGCCTCCAAGGAAAAACATGCTAAGACCTTCTATTAAGGCAACAAAAAAAGGACAATTTTCAGTTTGAGTCAAACTATTATTGAATGATATGATAGGCAAATATGCTTTTCTTAAGCCTGTTATGGTAAACAATATCCATGTATATAATACCCTTTGGCACACAAAAGAACAATTTTTTAAATTGAATATGAATTATTTTTGCAAGTTCCCTACCAGGAAGTAAGACGACTTGATCTCTGAAGCACCGGCTTTCACTCTTTTTGGGTGACGCCCATTCCACGATGTCAACCTTGAGTCGCACTAGGCAGTGTGTCTGCGTCTCGCCCATGAAAGCAAACAACATTCAAACCTTTGCAAAGATGGATGTGCATATTGTGCAAATAAAAAGAAAGTGTTTTTACTGATCACCACTAGCTCCGTGGAGAAAGTGGGTGTGTGTGTTGGTCTGGGGCAGCGCTAGGAGTGCAAACTCTTCCTGGAAGGGGTTGTTCCTCTCTTATCTACGTCACAGTGTGAGGAGGACCTGCTTTTTTCATGGCCCTTTAACAATAGATTCTGGTTTATATTCATTGTAAAATCCATTTGGTAAAAGCAGCTGATCTTTTTTTTTTCATTAGTCTTGATAACGATGGTTCTCCAAAAGTTTGCTTTTTTTTTTTTGGTTTGGTTGTGCTCATGTTCTGTTAAGACAAAATATTTCTTTCCATCTGTCAGTAAGCTGAGCTGAGCTGAGCTCTAGTCATCTCAGAAGCAGCTAACCATATGGGCAGTTCAGAAATGGACAAGCAACGTCTTGCTTAATGTTCTGAGAAAGCTGGACCTCGCTCAGAACTTAAACTTGTTATATTTGATGAAAAATGTTATTACTTCAGTCTTTGCTTTCAGGATGGAGTAGATCGAGCCTGTGGAAAAATAACGTAGATCCAACTGCTCTTTAACTGGGAGCAGTGTTGCCTAAAACCACTCCTGATAGAACTAAAAAACAAAAGGATCAATATTTTTCAAAAGAGGTTTTAAAATTATTTCATCTTTTTTTTTACTCTGCTTGCAATACTGGTATTTACTTATTGTGATTTTGTTTTGTGGTAATACCACACTTTTAAGGTTTAATACATTACCGATTACTTTTTGCAATTTTGCATACAAAAACTAATTACTGTTTCCGATTACTGGTAAAAAAATTTCGGAAGCACATTATTTGTTATTCTTAAAAACAATAGACCAGAAATAACTTTTCTGTTCAAGATCCAAAATACAAAACTTAAACATTTCCTTAACATAAATATGAATAAATAAATACGTACCATGTCTTTATGGCTTCAGATTGGTGTTTATGAACAGCAACATATGAACATTGTCAGGTTTAAGACAATGGCGCTTCTGGTGAACTTTTTCTCCGGGCTTAGAAAACAGCCTCTCCGCTGGTACAGATATAACAGCTCCGAGATATAATTGCCACTTTACTCAGTAGTGGAAATGCCCTGTCATTTTTTCCCACCAAGGCAAAGGTTCCTCGTTCTTTGGGATCACTTTTCCTTCCATTTATCTGCACATTTCAATATTTGCATCTGTGTTTGCTGTACGGTTGCTGAGAGAAGTCAAAACCCGAATGTCAAACTCCTGCCACAGTCCTCCCTGGAAAACTGAACAGCCCACAGTGCTGTGGCCTGGGGGGTGTTTTCAACAACAACAAAAAAACACTGGAGTAACTCACCTAATAACTAAAATACTCAGAAATGACACTCACACTTTAATTTTCTCATTTATTAGTTAGTAATCAATATTTTAAGAGTACTCAATGCCAGAATCAGTGTTCTATGATGAACCTTCTTGCCATTGACTGTATCTGAAATCTGAACCAAGTGAGTGTGACAACACCCATAGAAAATGGCTTACTTCCAGCTTGTCAGATGAATGCATCTAGACATAAAAAAAAACCAATTAGAAACAACAAACCACAACAAGAATCAAGTTTCTTATGCACAAGGGAGGAAAGTAAGTGTGACGGAAGAAAGTCCACCACCCTTCTCTTCTCAAAAGGTCTGCTTCTCCCAGTGCTACTTTTATTAGTAATTCACGTAGGAGGTTACAATTTCCAAACAAAGAAAGAAGTTCATTAGGGGGTGTCGTATAATGAACCATTTGGGAGGATTCTCAGTTCAAACAGTATTCCTTATCAGCTAAGGACAGTGAGTCGTAAAACCTCCTCATCCTAGCTGGGGATGAGAAACAGATGAACAAACACTCAAAGCTGTTTCTAAAAAGGTAAAAAGGTCAATCGAAGTTAACATTTAAACATTCATTTAACCAAATACATTTAAACAATGATAATAATAAAACTATTTCCTTCACACAGCTCCAATGAAATGAAGTTAACACAATCACTATTTTTTTGCCATATGGATGCCGCCATGTTGGATGTCAGTAAGCAGGGTGTAAGGATTCTGTGTTTGGGGTTTTTGTCATATTCTGTTTTCCTTTTCAGGCTCATCAGGTTCAGGTTGATCACCCACAGTTGGTTTCATTTAGTTAATCACCCGCAGTCTATTTAAGTGTCTGGTTTTTCAATTCCTCATTGTTAGGTCATCTGCTCTAAAGTGTCACTTTGGTTGGTTGGTTGGTTGGTTGGTGTTTCCATGGTTTTGTCATGTTTCGGTTTATATTTTATTTTTTTCAGTTTCTGTCACCAAACCTGGTCTCCTATTGGGCCCTCAACACCAGTTTGTAACAATGATTGGTATTGAATTCATATGTCGGCCTATCTAAATGTGTGTATAAATGTATTTATATGAACAAATGTTAGGTTTGTAAATCTGTAGAATTGCAAATGTCAGTAAACTGAAACATTTCCCACTCTTTGTATAAAGAAATGTGACCACAGCAACAATACAGGCAAAGACTCCTCTGCTGAATTCTGGTTTTCCTTATAGAGAACGGTTTCTTGTGGCTCAGCTCACTTAAAAGGGCTGACTCTTTCAGCCACCAATCAGCTTGCTACTTTATTATGTTGCTGCTTTAATTGATTTACTATAAAAAACAACAAAGTTATGCACTATTCAGTGCTGTATAAGTGATGTCATACCGTCTTATTTGTGAGGCAACCTTTATGAATGTGTGCTAAAGATAAAGATTTGTCTGCACTAAATCTGGGTGAATCATGTCTATTTGCATTTCAAGATGAAGCCAACAAGAGAAAAAACGGAAACTATGGATTTACCTTGTTATCTCAAAAGTCCTTCCAAATAACAGCCCCCCCCCCCCCCTTTGGGCTGCCACACAAATGTGTTCAGGATTTGCTGAATGCCATTTTTAGAGTATCGAGGCTTTGAAGTTTGACCTTTAACCCACTCCAGTGTTCAGTGTAAAACAACAATATTGTCATCCAAACCAATCTTTATGATCATCATAAATAACCTCACGATATTACTACCATCAACAATTTCTACAGACACCTAAATATAAGTTATTTCCAACTAACAACCTATACCTGCAAGTCTGCTGCTGCTTTTTGCTCCTGTTGATTCTAAAAGTTCTCACGTTGTTCATTTACTCATCTTTCAAAAGTGACCCTGCATTAACTTAAGCACAAAGCTGTTTCCAGCACAGGTAAAAGTAGGAATTTGCAGAAGTTCTACAGAACTGATTAGTTTTCACAGGTTTGTTTATTTTCTATCTGCAGTCATTACATTCAGTTGTGTAACTGCGTTGTACTCCACAGCCTCACATTTGATCAAATGCTTTTCATTCCCTTGACAGTATTTTGAAACTTGAAAGTCTATTGAAAAGATGAAAATTAACAAAACTGTCAAAAGTTTGCCAATATTCGCTTAAAATAAGACAGCTGTGCCGTCTGGCAGCTTTTTGGTTCATTACTTTCAAAACTTATTTGTAGTTTATTTGTGCAATTGATGTTTGGTTGGCCCAGACCCAGGCTGCCATGCAATTCAAATAATGAGAAGAAAAGAAATCCTGCGTGCAAGAATAAGTCGACTGCCTTTATCTTATTAGGAAAACGTATTCTAACTTTGTTTTGACAGTTTCTGTCAAACTTTGTCAAACTTTTGACATGACTTCAACGCAGCACTGTGAAAATTAAAAACTTCAACCTTTTCTGCTGCTCTCCTCACAATCTTTATCTGAAAATGTATTGCCTTTCGTCTGCTTCAAATGAAAACTCAAATTGGAAAAACCCACATTTCAAAAATGTTTTTCTGTACAGCTATATTTATTTTAGCACCTTAGCTGAAATAAAATTAACGAAATTTACCACTGAAAATAATGAATATATAAAAAAAAAGTATTCGCTAAAGAAAATTGAATTAATCCAAAGGCAAAGACACCTTTTGGATTAGTTGAAGGGAAAGTAGGTTAGTAAGTGGTGGAAAATGTGAGACTAAATAAAGAACAGGATTGTAGGACCAAAGTGGAGTTATTCAGCCTTAATGCTTAGCTCAGTGTTAGTCCAGAACTAAATCCAATTATTGAGCAGAGCACCCAGACTCTGCCCTCTATCAAGCAGATGAACAAAGAGGTGAGGCGTGTTTGGCAGCCAGATGACCTGGACACCTTGCAGTCCCTGATCTGTGTCTATAAACATGAGGGAAAAATGTGAGAAAATCTGTTTTGGCAACAACAAAAAGGAAGCTTGGCAATGAAGTAAAGGAGAAGGAGCTGAAATGTCTTCAAAACGATGAAGAAGTGTTCCAGGAAACAACTTCGAAATATTGCCCCAATCATGTCTTGTGTTTTGAGTTTGTTAATGTTGGCTGCTTGTTTTTTGCAACTTTTTTTGAAAATAAAAAAGGTCTTAAGTTTCTTTTTGCCCTAAACCTCTCTCTGACTTTTAACATTTTCGATGCCTTAACCCCATGATGTCTCAGTTTATTTTCAGCTATGAAAAAATCACATGAGTTTTTGCTTTAGATGCTAAATTAAGGTAAATTCAGAGCTGAAGTGGTTTGATGCAGTTTTGCATCAATACACGGCAAGGGGTTAAGAATTTAAATTCAAAGAAAAATCACTATTTGACACTTGAACCGACTTGACCAACCATCCAACTGTCAGCTTCTCAGACCAAAGTATGAAAAAAAAGCTCAAAAAAGCTGTCTGACTTCATTTTAGTTTTTAAAATTATTTTATGTATTTTTAACTGTGTTGTATTTTATGTGTTTTTTTCCTCTTGTAAAGCACTTTGTGACTGCTGTCCATGAAATGTGCTATATGAATAAATATGATTTACTTTCTTACGTACTACCACTGGGAACGCTTTTACCATTGCTTAAAAGATGTTCGGAGTAGGATTTGAGAAAACAAAAAGTGGGTTTTTGGTCCCCCCAGCCATTAATGTTTGTCTCCCTGGTGTCTTATCAAAGGAGTTCACGGGTCCATGGGTGCGAGGGTGTGACGCCCCAGCCATGTATCAAGGGTGTGTCAGTCCGGGCAGGGCCACTGACCCCTCCAGTCTTTTTACCAGTCAGGGCCACACAGAGCAGACAAGACAAACAATTATGTACACTCAGTAAATTTAGAGTCTCCAGCCAAGCAAACATGTAATTATGGTGACTGGAGGAAGCCATGAACCTAACAGCAAATATACTTGGAAGGAGAAGATGAGCACAAAACACCACAATTTTCAGCACAAAAAAAAAATAAAAATACTTTTATATTTGGAGAAGTTAACTTCAGATTAAGGCTGTAATGATGCTAAAAGATAAAAGCTGTCCTTTTGGCACCCTTTTGCTTATCGCAAATTCAAAGTATCATCCATCATGTTTTGCCTTCTTTGCTCTTTTAGACTTTTGTTGGAATTGATTTATTGACTTGTTTTCTACACTTTATCTTCACCAGTCCTAAAAAGGGTACACGAACTGAAACCACAAAAGAAAAAGCCCTTTATTTCCTAACTGCAGAGCTACATATATTTTGCACTTTGACAGGTAATAAACTTTTACTTCTTGTTTTGTCTTCATTTCTTTTCAGTTGTGAGGTTTTCCCATTTGGAACTAGACTGTAAAAAAATCGGCCACTAAATCAATTTAGTGGCTGTCTTATTTTAAATAAAACACCTAAGACATGGTAACCTTCCTGGTGCTGTCGCAATGTTTTTGAGAAGTGATTAGTGTTTCTATAAACACAGAGATAAGCTGCTGTCTTCCGGTGACTCAGTCGGGCCTCAAAGGCTTCAGAGATCCAGATAAATAATCACCCTGAGTCTGTGTTGGTGTTAAGGAGACGTACATGTGATCAATGATCCTTTTAACCTCAGCAGGTTATCTCTCTGCAGTCTGACACGAGTGCTTCTCACAGGCTGAAGCTGTTTTCTGGCATAAATATACAATAAAGAACCCACTTTCATCTGCCAGCTAAATCAATTCCTTTATTTAAAACATCTAACCTGCCACGTTTCTGTTTACTTGGATTAGTAGAACATTTTGGGCACCTTTTGCATCAAATTAGGATTTTATTTCGATAGTGACGTTTCATCAGAGGCGCCCCAAACATAATTTTATGGAATTCCAGCTTAAAGCTCCTGTCTGCTTAATGTGTATTAAGTATTGGTTGAAAAAAGAAGCAACTCACAAAACTGTTTAGAAAATACAATGGTCATTTTATTGCATTGCAACAAAAGTAATAACCTAAGTGCATTCAAAGACTATATTGTTGAAAACATAGTTTTTTCTTTTCTTTTTTTTAACTCTATGAGAACCTATAAGTAAAAGCTATGGTTAAGAGCATCTCCGGAAAAAAATCATGAATGCCCATTTTTGATTTGATTTTGTTTTTTACCTTGATTCATTTTGTGCTGCTTTATTTTCATTTGGGAAAAGGGTTTCAAAGGACTGAAAGTGTCAAAAACCTGTGTTGAAATCTGCAAATTGTGTGAAAAAAACATTTACGAGAAAGAAACTAATCACTGACCTTTGGATTACTTATGACTTATGACCATAGATTATTGTTGTATAAAAGAGGATACGGCTCAATGAATGGATCATTTTCAACCCCTTAGGGTAGAATGAGAGGCAGATGAGAAGATTTATTCTATGAAAACCTTTTTTTTGTGCCTTAATCGAATTAAGTTTCAGCAACATGATATGTTAAACAAATAGATTCACTGATTAAATGGAAAAAGCAGTTCTTTGTGGGGTTTTTTTTCAATTGTAATAAACAGAAACATTAAGAGGAAGTGGTAAAAAGACATTATTTTTTTGCTCACTGATTGGTTGCCACACAGTTTAAACCCTCGTCTCAGACTAATTACAACTGTCATAGCATCAGAGCAAAACCCAAGAACTGCATTAGTTTCACAAATTGTAGATTGTTGGACGTTTGAACTGAAGAAAGGCTTCTATATTTCTGGTTCTGGAAAGTACAAGGATACAACTCTGACAATAACTGTTGCTCTTTCCCTCATCTTTTCAGGAATCAGGAATCTTTATTGTCATTTTATCACAGTGATAGAACGAAATTAGGGTCTCTGGTCCCGGGTCAGCCATTTACAGTGAGAGACAGGAATAAGTAAATATCAATATGATATAGTATGATTCCTATTGAGTATTGCACAGTGGAGAATATATTACAGTATTGCACAGTCCTATGATATCGCACTTGAGATTTAGCAAGTTGTCCATGGGGTGGGGGTGAGGGGGGGTTACAGTGATCTTCTCGAGTTCAGCAGTCTGACTGCTTCAGGAAAGAAACTGTTCCTCCGTCTTGTGGTTCTGCTCTTTATGCTCCTCAGCCTCCTTCCTGAGGGGAGCAGGGAGAACAGAGGGGGTTTCACATATAGATTGACTGACTACCGCTGAAGTAATTATTCATGTAAACGTTCCATTATTCCATTATTTTTGACAAGGCATGACTACAAGATATAAACTCACAAATTGCTTATTTTTCATCAAATTGAAAGTGTCATTCATGTTTATCTTGTAGCTTTAGACATTGTAAATCCCCACACTTGTCAAAATGAATGTTTTTTATTCTTAAAGGTTCTGTGTTTATGAACTATTTCACAAAACTGGAGGTAGTTCTTGAAGAAACCTCAAGAAAATTATAATGAAATAAATAATACTCCTTTGTATTAAACTGCATAAAGTCAACTTGACAGAGCTTAAAAAAAATTCCTGATTTATGACTGACTGCAAATGTTCTCTGTTTAAAAAAAAACTAAAAATTACTTGTGTCAAATGTTGGTAAAAGCTTTGCAACTTTCTCCTCCACAGGGTTGGAAGCGCCTTGTTACCTGGAAAGGCCAAGCATGTCCTGTCCTGTTTATAGTCTGAATCATGAACTGGCACCTCATTTCTCTTCCCCCAGTTTGGCTACTGGCCCAGCTCGTGGTGCCTTCATGGCACATCAGAAAACCTCTCCTCAAAAAAGGTTATGGGGGCAAAACAAGTTTTTGTTTGAATTTGTCACTTTTAAAGGGACTTCCAGCTGGGGTAAAACATTTCTGTGTGAGTTTAAGTTCAGTTTATTTTTATCTTTTAGCAGAAAATTTAACTTCAGAGGCAAGGCTCTAGAGAATAGCCTGAACCATTTTTTGTTAAAATAGCATATTTAAAGAAACGAAGATGAATAAATAAATTATTAAGAGAGAATTACAAGTAAATAAATAAATAAAAAAATAGATTCACTTGTTTTGGATGAAAGAGTGGCTGACACCAAATGTGGGAACTGACGACTGAAGCGTTTTATTTGAGTTTCTCTTTTAAATGACCTCAAAACAGGATATCATTGTTGTAGCTCCATGATGAGGAATTTGGCTTTAACTCAAATGACTGAAGAGACTTCCAAACTGAATATAAAGGGGAGAACAAGAAGCTTTTTTTTATTATTATTATGGTGTGTTTGTTTGCTGTCAGGATTTTATTTTTATATTTTTGTAAGCACATTGAATCTTTTTAATGACTGTTCGGTTATTTAAAAAAGAAAGATTTTCAAGAAAAACAGAAATGTAAACAAAACCTTGTAATTTTTGCATTTCAAAGAAGGCTTTCATAGTCCACCAGCAAATATGAATACCAACTACTTTATGCGGATTTTGATTTAATAACCAGTTAAAAGTAATCATCTTCCAGTGCTGTTTGTAATACTAAATGCACAACATGACAGTTGATCGTTTGTGAGAGTTGAGTCCTTTGAATGTGTCATGTCAGTGCTCCGTTTTCCCAGCGCTCTGGATTTGAAGCGCAGGTCCGTGAAGGCAGCTCGGTGCTGCCATGTTGTTGTCTAATCCTCGGCCGGGGCAGTTTCCAGCTGCTGTTGCTCCCTCTGAACGCAGCGGCCACTTTCTCTAACGAAGATATCGCTTTTTTGGTCAGTAACTGGAGTACAACCGAGCTGAAAATTACTGAAAGTTTGACTGTATAACACCAGCTGCCGTCAGGTATGTAGTTCTTCGAGTTTAAAAGTAAGTTACTGTGTTGGTTTTTTTTTGGCGATAGGCTAAAGCCTGGCTGCTGCCTTTGGCTCGTGCTACTTATTCCTTCTTTTAAGCTAGGAGGTTGCTGGCTCTAAAAACTACTATTTCGTTTTATTTCGGGTACCTTTATCAAACGATATAGCAGATCTTGTTTCGGTGAGGCCTAGTGAGAAGAGTGGAACTATCTTATGAACCAGAACTAACTTTTAATGAATGTTTAGAAGCTAACTTCGTAGCTAGGTGGCTAACTGTCAATTGACACCAGTTTTCCAACTTGGAAGACACATTTGAATCGGGAAGTCTCGAGAACTGAGTTATAACTTTCATTTGGTGATTTTAAAGTAAGCAATTGTAATTTGTTGAGTTTGGAAACCCTTGACAAACTCCAGTTTATGGGAGTTTTCTTTCCTTTTGAGGCATTAATTATTAGAGGGGTGAAGAGAAATGACTAGTTTCCTCCTGAGCAGTTACAGGTTTAGGATAGACTGCGGATCACTCCACCCTTCTGAAACCTGTTCACGTGTGAATCTGGTAGCAGTTAGAGGTCCAGACTTGTTCTGTTGTGCTGTGGTAGAAGTAACTGTTCGATTTCTGCTGCTAGTTGAACTTTCTGTAATGAAAAAGGGAAGTTCGACACGATGTCTTGCATGTGTTAAAGTGCGGAGAGGAGTTTCACTGCACAGAACTTCTCTTTATTCTTACTTATTCAGCCTTGAACGCTTAAAGCTGTTGATGTGTATTCTGCTTGGCAGGTATACTATTAAGCTTTACATGAACTTTTCTTTTTTCTTTATTTTAAAGTTCCAAACAGAAATTCCTATCCCCTCACAAGTCAGCACATGCACTTACAGTGGCTGACTCCTGAACAAGTTCTGCTTTCTTTGCACACTCTGAGGACTCTGAACTATTTTTTAAGAAAACAATGTAGATGGTAAAATTGATAATTGCAACATGTGCAAAGCACATATTTAATGTTTGCTTGCAAATTTTGCAAATGCCATTAATCCAAAAAATTCATGAAATAAATGTGTTCAATAATAACTATTGGTGTCCTATAATTTGGCAGCATGTTTTTTTTTAATCTGCTTATTAACTAGTAATTAAATCAGCTGTGTTTCAGTGTTTGTACCTTCCCTTCTAATTAACAGGTTTAACAACAAAAAAGGTTTTAGTAGAAATAGTTAGTTTTGTAATAGTTTTGTAATCCACCGCTGTATATTTTTAGCGAACTTAATCAAATGGTTGCAAATTCAAGACACTTGTAAGGGAAAGCTATTTCAAAACATTCATTTCTCAATATGTAAGAGGAGAAGAAAATGTGTAAAGTCAGAGGTCACATGTGAAGTATTTCTGGGATTTCTTTATTCTAAATGTAAACATGTAAATTCATGTTGTTATATTTGAATTTGATTTAAGAAATAGATTGAAAATCACTTTGATTCTAAGATTGAATACACAGTTTACTGGAAAAAAAACTTGCAGGAAATGGTTTGTGAGATATGATCTTGTTATCTAATGTGTCTGTTGCATCTAATCTTTTTTTAGCTCTTAAGGTTGATGCTGCATTTGTTCTTTTTTTTTTTACTCTTCTTTTTTTCTCGTTGTTTCCGGTATTAGATGTGAAAAACAAAACCTGAGGCTTTTCTAGACTCAGATGCTAAACATGTCAGGAAGCTAACTGTCAAACTCTCAGTTTTTTAAAATTTTTTACATTTAAATTGTTATATTTTTATTACAACTCAATACAATAGTTGTATTAGATTAAATATATATAAAACAGAAAAAAGCTCAATTTAACATTTTAAAAATGAAAAATAAATTTCTCAAGAAATGAATGTATCCACATTATTTTGTTATTTCAGGCATATTGAGAAAAAAGTCCATGATTAGATTCTGAAAAGACAGAAAATGTTTACCTGAATGGAAAAATTAATAGAAAATTAGGTTGGGGTTACTATTTACATTTTAAATGCTGTGAGTATTAACAAAATATTGACTGTTAATTAGGGCTGCACGATAAGAGCAAAACTTGCGATATGCCATATGAGTGATCAATGTTGCGATAACGATATAATTTGCAGTATATACACAAATAGTAAACCACCAAAAACATCATTACCGTTTCACTGCAACAATTTAAAAATTATACTCCAAATGACCCTCGTTAACGTAAGAGGCAAACATCTAACATAATACCTCTATCTGATTGGTCAACAACGTGAAAGGGTCCATCCAATAGGTCAAATGCATAAATGGACCTATTTGATTCGTTAAATACTTCAAGTTGCCATAAGATTGTTTTAGCACATTTAAGGTAACCATTTATTGTGATTTTTGCTGACTTTTGCGATATGGATATTGCACTGCTTGATATTGCGATAACGATAAATTTGCGGTATATTGTTTAGGCCTACTGTTAATTTACCTTTACCGCATTTAAAAACAGTTTTATGAGCCTGACAGGTCTCTGGTGTATTTGAAATGTCCTACTATAGTTGAGATAAGGATGCTGGCGTATAAGATTACCACCTGCTTTGTCAGTCTAAGGAACTTTCAATTACTAAGTCACGGAAAAGAGCACATTATGACAGGTTTCCAGTCCTAGATAACTGAATTTGGTTAGATATAGTACAGGTTCTTTATGTTATCAGTTATACAATATTACTTGTGCTTTTGATTTAAGATAAGTAATTAAGTTACTTAGTCAGCCAATTAATTTTCTCCCCTATTTGTGTCTAAGCCTGATTAGAACTAGTTTTATTAGAGTTGACTAGTATGAAAACTAGCTGACAGACACCAGCAGACCGTCTGTCTCACTGCTCCCCTCCATTCTGGAAGGACAGGATGTCTGTAGTTTCCTTTGTAATCCAGTGTACTTACTTTCCACCACATAATCCAGCATGTCTCAGTTTATAAATAGACACGGCTTACATAAATAGGGTTGTTACATCCTTTGTGATACATCAAGCAGGTAAGCAAAGATGTTACCTGTTAAGATCAGGATTTTGTTTTAGTCGTATTTCTTCTGTAAAGGATCAGATTATGGTAACGGTTGTTTCTGGTTGATGATTGCTGAGATGGTAATTGAAGGACAAACTGGAATGACATCTTTTTTTTTTTAAAGGAAGTTCTTAGGAATAAATGCTTCAACTCTACACAGCAACAGAAGTTTGTTATTTTAATAATTTTAGGATTTAGTTAAAAACACTCGATCAATGCTGCTTTTCTTCAGTTTCTGCTACATTTTAATTAATTTATTTATTGTTTGTTTGTTTGTTTGTTTGTAAAATCAGTATTCATTCATTACTATAAAGGCAACCCCGTGACCCCGAAATGGAATAAACGGAAGAAGATAAATGAATGAATGAATGAATGAATGAATGAATGAATGAATGAACTATAAACACCACATTTAAATTAAAGAAATTAAAATGATCGCTATGTGGATGGCCTTTTAGTAACAGCTGTCACACAAAAATGGAGCTTTTGAGGCGATCAGGATCAATATAGATCATCCATGAGTTGATAATCCATCATCAATATTATGGCTTGTTTTGTATTTCAGTTTCAATTTAAAACATTTTTTATTGGTTTGTCTTTTGACCTAATGGCTTGTTTGACTGGACAAAGTGCGTGTGACGTATACTTTGTTGTCTGGCAAACACTGAGCTCTTAAAGATATTCTCGCTGCCAGTAGATATAAGGCAACATGAAAAGAGATAAAGGAAAAATGGCTAAAACAAAGTTTTGTCCTCATGTGGTTGTTGTGTGTGAATGCTGTTAGTTGTCAAGATGTTTAAACAACAATAAATATAGAGTGACTCAGAGCAGAACTGTATGCATTTAAGAGTCCCAGAATAACTGGTCTGTTTAGTATACTCCTGCTCTTCAGCAACCCTCTGTTACGACACCACGTCAAGCTGAAAATCACAATCCAATGATTCATTGACAGAACACATCTTTACTTCAGTTTGAAAATTCAAGCACAGCAAATTAAAAAATATATTGGCTTTATTATCCTTTTCTTTTTGTCTTTTTCTAATGAAAGGACATCTCGGGAAATGGAATTATATGGACCACTGGACATCCCACCCATTATTGCCTTTTGTTTAGCTTGTCCAGATTTTTCTTTGTCAGCTTCATGGGCGAAACACTTTTAAGGACGTCAGGCTTCTTACATTTCTGAAAAAGTTATTAAACTCCTGACTGGGGCATTTTGGGAAAGAAGAGGCCAAGACATTACAAACTATGAGTATTACGACTGCATTAGTCATCACAGACGTAGCTTGCAACACAGCTGAACAGTGGTGGTTTTGGGGCAGCTTCCCCTTTCTTTGAGCTACTGTCTCCTAGGCTCTATTCTAAAAAATAAATCATTTCTTCTAATACCCACAACAGTTCCACATATCTACCTAGAGAGAAGTCTCTGCACAGTTTTTGTTGTGTTTATGTGAGATCAGATAAAATGTCCCTTAGCTTTTAAAGCTTTTATGAAAAATGGAACAGAAGTGATGGTGTTTTTTTTTTCTGTACACTTTTCAGACCCACTACCCAGTTTAGTTTTTCTTTACTTATAGGCCTCATTTTAGACTTCAAAGTTCAAAGTTTTTTTTATTTCAAATCTTATCTACATTTACATGGAGAAGAAAAATATAAGTCAATCCATGACTTGTAAAATAGAATTTGAAAGGGGAAATCAGTTCAGTGCTGAAGTCCGTTTTTTTTTTTTATCTCATGCAGGTTGTGAAAAATAAAGCTATTTCTGTCAAAACAACAATTGAAAGCGGTTAACTATGGCTTCAGAGCATCTCAGCTTGATTTCTGTAGTCTGCATTGTTTTTTTGTCCCTCCCATGCCTCACCGATAGAGCATGCAGGAGGAACTATAAAATCCAAATCTTGGCTTTATATGGTGCTATCATAATACTGTCCAAGCTTGCTTTTTGTTTAAAAATAAATCACTGTTAAATCATCAACACTGTGAATTTCTTGTGGGGTTACATAAAAGCTGGGATGAAAAAAATGCTTAAAAATCTGAGTGTCCAACAGGATTTAGTTGAAAAAAATATTAAAAAATCTTCATCAAGCATATTTTAGTTGTTCATTGCAACTTTTTCGAAAAATCCTAGAGGGGATGTATGTTTTTATTCTAGTAATTTTTTGTTTGTATATTTTATAAATGTATGATCCAGAAATAACAATAATAAAAACCTTAATTGTACTGAACTTCATATTTCAAATTTAGTTTAAAAAAACATAAAAAAGTTATCAATAGCAAGTATAATATGGACTAATTAAAAAAATATATTAACGATTACGTTAAATTTCCCCGTATTACGGGGAAATTGATTTGTTGCCAGAGCTTAAAACAAAAACAGCAGATAAAAAATAACCCTAAGGAATTTAAAAAATGTCCTTTTTCTGTGAGGCGTTGTCGAGTCTAATAACTGGAAAAGAGCAGGAAAGATCTTTGAAAATGCTTCTTCCTGTAGTGAGGGAGTTATAGCGCATTCTTCCTCTTTGTTTTAATGGCAGAATGTGTTTTTGTTGGTTTTATTTTAGCATTCTAGAGTTGCATTTTGGTTAAATGTTAGCCATTCATGAATAACCTATCATCTTAAAGTTAGCAAATATTGTGAGGATCACTTGGTTATATTAGGAAAATATTGAATGTCTTATGTTGTGCTAACAACCCAGCTGCTTAGTGAGCACTGAACCCAGCTGACAACTTTATAACCTACACACATACAGCAAATGCTATTTTTGCATGAGTAATCTGTCGTATGCCAAGGAGGACGTTACACTTTGACAGGGAACACACCTGAGATGACTGCAACAAAAAATGAAAAACCTCCCTCACATCGAGCATAACGTCTGCAAATTGATAAAACTAGAAGTGGCAGAACTCTGAGAAATCTGTTCTAGAGAACAAACTGGCCTCCATCTGCACACTCATTCTGCTGGACTGGACGTCTTAGCTTTTTCTGTGGGAGGAGGACAATAACCTACAAATAGAGGAAAGAAATGAAGCATTAGATTTAAGGTAACAATGTTCTGTTCTTCTGGGAGAGTTAATTTAGTCAGAGAACATATGAAAAGTTAGATTAGGATAGGCAATGTAACTTTGTAAAAAGCAAAAAACCAGACCAAGATTTTAAAAACATGGGTCACTGTGGTACTAGAACGTAGACTAGCGGCAGAATTAAAAATGGAAATTTAAACAGAAAATGATTGATTGTCAAATGTCGTGTTAGATCTGTCAGATCTTCTGAAAGGTGTTTTCAAATTGAAAAAAAAAATCAACATGTCTTTATTGAAAGAAAAATACAGGAATATTTATAGATTATAGTAAAAAGATTGTTGTAATCTAATAAGGGCTTGGTGTGGACCCTTCATTTGTTTATTCCAACCCAAAGAATAGTGCTGTACAGCTGCTCCTTCTATCTTGGAACTCCTGGAAATGGTAAAAAATGAAAACCTTCAGACTTCTGTGAACCCTCATGTAAAAAATATGAGCTTTTCACTTTCAATCATGAAAATGTCAGAGTGGGGTGACCTGGCACTTCAGCTTCCTGACTCATGCTGCACCATCAGCTCTTTATGTTTGCTCTAAAGTATTAGGTCAGTTACTATGAACTCTAAAGTTCTCTTTTAGAGGTAACATCTATCCAAATATCGATTACTGCCTTATTCCTATGCAGGGTCACGGGTACACGGATGCCCCCTTGTAAGGCAAAGGCGGGGCACATCCTGGACAGTCTGCCAGTCCTTCGTATGACTTTAAAAAAAAACTGCATAATAATTGAAAAAATGTACCTAACAACAGTTTTTATGTCTTAACGTATAAGTTCATACATCTTTGATTTCTTTATCTGCATTTTTACTAGAAAAATGTTCATCATAACAAAACAAAATGTATTTTACTACTTGTCAAATAAAATGAGATTAGCTACATCTTGGTGAAGAAGAAATTGCATTAAATTATAATTTCAAGTGTTGAAATGCTAAACATTCAGTAGTTTGGTTGTGATACCCGTGTTTAAAAATATTATTCATAAAATATAACTAAAGTGGTTTTTATTTGACACAGCTTTTTTTTTACCCTTTGTTGATTGCAAAATCCCAGATTTTTCACTATCTGGGATTGGTCCCTAGTTTTATTTTTTTATTTCTTAACAAGATCAGCATTTTAGGGACGGAGAAAGCAGGAACAACGTATAAGCTCTTCTTTGGGAGTATGTATCCTCACATTGCCCCTTTGGGAAAAATGGGTGTCATTGTTTCTGTGGGAGCTTTCTACAGCCCACAGAATACTTTCTTTCTTCACCTCCAGGCTGTGTCATCGTTGCCCGCTCCCTTTAGCGTCTGACTCATGCTTCCCATTATTCCAGGCACCGTAATGGACCGCTGTTGTAAATTTACCTGCAGGTTCTAAAGTGATGTGCCAACCTCACATTCTTTGATTTTTTTTTTCATCCCCTTTTTAAATCTGGATTCTGCGGATTCGCGGGAGTCTCTGGTATCTAACCCCGCAAATAAGGGGGGAATAAAGAGTTTTTACTGCTGTCGTTAGCACTTTGGACTGGATTGGGCTGCATGGCTTCAAGGTGATTTTTCAGCTTCCTGCATTGTTATTCATATTAGCTATGATATGTTATATTATAAAAAACGTGTGTAACATTTACAACATTGGCAAGTTCAATGTTTTAAGGTAATCACAACTGATTAAATATTTGTTTCCAGCATGATTGTACTCATCAACTATGTGTACATCCACTTTATGTTTTAGATCGAGAAAGGATTGTAACGCCTAATCCAATCGATTATATTGTTATCTGGATTGAGGCGCTGTAGTTTTTTTTTTGTTTGTAACATAAAAATAACCAGGTGCATCACAGCGGACATTAAACATGTGATGACAGCAAAAACTGATCATTCCATCATTCCAGTCTAATGTGTTGAAACGCCTGAAATTTAGCAAAGACCTATGACCATACAGTGTGATAGAATGTTCTAATAATATTCCCTTTAGATTATTCATTCATTCATTCATTTTCTTAACCGTTTTTTCCCTTTCGGGGTCACGGGGCTGCCGGAGCCTATCCCGGCCACTTGTGAGCGAAGGCAGGGGACACCCTGGACAGGTCGCTAGTCTGGTCGCTGTTAGATTATTTTATGTAGAATAAACAGCATTGGGCTGAACTTTAGGAGACTAAAATGTGAATGGATTTGTCATTAGTTCTTGGTTACTTGTTTGTTTGTACACGTTTAATTTACACTTGATTATCTTGCAAGAAATGCAAGATACTGAACAGTGCAGGTGACGTGTTTCCAGATTCCTAAGTATGTATCTCTGGTTGAATTTTTGGCTTGATTTAATTTTAGTTTATTGAATCGGATCTAATCAGTTCGTTCAGAATGAACCCATATCGCCTGAACCTTATTGACAACCAAAAAAATATATGAATCGAATCATTGTTAAAATAAATCGTTACACCCTTAAATAGGGGTTGTGCTTTGGACAAGATAATAGTCGGAATAATGTGCTGCAGCAACACAATGTTCCTGATGACATTTCTATAACTATTCTAAACATCCTCTAATCTGTTTTGCATTAACTTTTAGTCAGGCGAATAAAGATATCCTGAAGTAAAATAAAAAACATTTCATTCCAGTCTAAATCGATCCTTGCCATTCATGGAGTGTTTGGCGAATTGTTTTCAGCCTGTTTTCATTAAACAAGGATGTTTATTCAGTCTACAAGATGAGGCTCAAGGATTTTTATAGTCTGCCCAGTAGAGTTCAGAGAGAAGTTTATAAGGCACCAAATACAGACTAAAGGGGCAGTTGTAATCCCCAAACTTGAGCCCCTGCCCTGCAGCCGTTTTATTCCACCTGTGTTTCCACTGCTGCCTCACCATTTCGTTTAACATTACCCATTCTTCAACCTCTTCATATTTTCTTTCATCCTTGATTTGACCTGCTGAGATAGTTATGAAGTCAGGGATGACCGAATGACTGTTCGATGAGGCTTTGACGGTGCGCAGTTACAAAATGTTTAAGGCCAAATCCAAATTCTTCCCCTACTCCTCCGGCTTCTCCTATCCCTGCGATTGTAGGGGCATTTGGAGGTATTGGGGTGTCTGAAATAGTTATTTGAATAAGAAACACATTTGGTCACGTGGGTGTGCTATGAAGCACAGAAATTTACATGTAAATGTAAGTAATGATTTTTTGTTTTAGCATGACTTTTTCAAGTTATAAAACTGATGTTGCTATGCATTATTTGAGCCCTGAGAGCAAGAAACTATTTTTCTATAGAGCTCCGTTTAGAGGGCTAAATGTAGGGGTAGGGTAGGGGTAAGGCCCAAATATTCTGGGCATTTTTAATCAGATGTTCTGGTTACTTTTTTCATGTTGTTTAACTTTACAAAAAGACATCACAGTCTGAACAATAAATATAGTTTTTTAGGCTTTTAAATGGATTCTAATATCAACACTCTCTTGCCATGTGAAATAGAAGCCACAAAGAACAGTCCTCTTTATAGAACGCAATGTCTAAAAAAAAATGCAGCAAATCCCCAAAAGTGCATTCTAGATTCTACAGGCGACGCTGCAGAAAGTTATTCCATCAACTTCTGAAAACCTGCAACCATTGAAACTACTGAGCTTTTTTAATTACATTCAAACAATACCAACATTTTGCAAAGCACACGTGATGAATGAATATTATAGGCATGTTGTAGCAGATACTTTTCCCTCATTGTTAATTTATTGTCTCTGACTATGAAAACATGTTTGTTTAGTTGTGCATATCAGGGTTCCAGACTGCGACTAAATGGTCGTATTTTGCGACCTAAATTTGAGAGTGTGCTACCAGTAAATTAGCCTCCCCCACCCTCCGTATTTTTTGTACGTTAAACGTGGAAGGGGCACGTCAATGATCAATGAAATGAGCAATGAAATAATCAATGAGACGCGAGCGCACACGCATGCAGACCGACACACACACTCGCGCACATACTCATGAAATGCGAGCACACACTCGCATTTCATTGGGTGATGCCTGTCTGTGAGGCGGCCAATGCATGTGAGAAGAATAGGGAAAGCCGCTAGTAAGTGGCTAAAATGCGCGGGGGGAAATGAAGGCGAATCTGCAGCAAGACTGAAGGAGAACAGGAGGTTGGAGCTTTCCCTAACATTCACATTAGTTTTAATATGCCTCTTCCCCTTAGTATGATCTGTGTTATTATATATTTTATATTTATTTTTAATGTTTTGTAATGTATGTAGCCTTTTTTTAATCAGTTGGTATTTTAAATTATTTTAAGTGATCACTCAACTACAAAAACCATTAGGGCACATGTCCCATAATGCATTGTTTTGTAGTCATCAGGGCAGCTTTCAGTCAGTTCAGTACTAAATTTCCAGCTGCGTTCGCTCAGGTCGGGGCCTTGCTCCCACCCCTTTCTGGTGATATTTTTGTGATGATTGACAGGTGATGTTGGAGCAAGAACAAAACTATATGTCTCATACCAGGTGATCTCCGCAGCGTTGAGTCCACCTGGGTGATCTCAAACACGCTTATTGTGCATCTTGGCTGCACCTTATTTGGTGTCACCAAGATGAATTTCCATCCGTATTGTTTCCTAGTTGTACTGTCATGACGGCGGCGGTACTGTCAGTTTACCTTGTTGTTGCATCTTCAAAAGTGCAGAAAAAAATGTGACACTGAATTTGAAACAGCACATTGTAACTTCTGCATCTAATATTAAAGTATTTATTAGTAATACAGTCCAAATTAGTAGATTTGGTTAGCATGTTAATTTACGGTATGCGCCCCTAAATTTGCTGGTTGTGCTCCTAAAATTTTCAGTTGGGGGCCACAGTGCTCCTAGTGAAAAAAGTTAGTTTGGAGCCCTGCATACATTCTCTGTGTAATGTGAGTACCATAAAGGTAGCTGCTGTATAACCTTTCTTCTTGTAGATACTTTTTAAAATAACTTTCAACACATTGTTGTTGTTGTTGATGTGTTTACTTCAGTTAAATACTGCAGTGATTGACTGTGGTTTCCAGTTAGGTTTTTTTTTTTTTTTCTTTTTACAATTCGCCTACTTACTTCATCTAAATATTTAAGAGGTTGATTACTGGAACTGCGATTGTTTCAGTGCACTCCATTTGCAAACCAAATTAGAATTTGTAAAAGTCTAAAAAACCTTGGTGTGCAAAATATCAAGTAGGCTCTTCATGTTACCTCTCAAAAGTACTGAATGGTAATACTTGAAAAGTCACTGCTGTGCCCTGAGTTTTGTGCTCATTGGCTGGCAGTTTCAACCTTTTCACAACTAGATGTGAAGTCAGCCATCACTCCTCTGGAATGTTTTGAATCCTTTTTCTCTGCTAAATGAATGAAAATGGTGTTTACTTATACTTAAATGGCAAAAAAACAGAATGATAGAATATTGAGGAAACTATTTACTGGATTCTTGCATATTAGCTTATTTTTTCAGCATATGTCAATTTTTTTTATTAATTTAGTGTAAATAATCAAAAGTATTTGCCCGTTTAAAAAAAGCGTATATAAAATTAACCTAATTGTGTACTTGAACTTTTTCTTCCGGTTGTAAACTGTCTATTTTGACATTTGGCCATTTGGAGCAAAAAATATCTATCTGTTTAGTCCAAAAAAGTGTTGTAGCTGATGCTTTTCCCTGACTGTCCTGGGATGGGAAGTGCTTTTGCAGCATTGGGCAAGCAGCCCTCACTGTTAGGGTTGATATGTCAGCCACACTTATCAGTCAGGCAGTTTACAGCCTCTCTCCGAGTTATTAGTCTTCACATCACTGGGAACCCACCCTGCTTTTTCTGGCTTTTCTAGTTGATTACTGCGGCTCTTGAATCGGCATTTATTTTTTAAGTTTGAAAAGTTTGCTTCACTTTCGTGGATCAGTTTTTAAAATCATAGTATCTTCTTTTTCTAGCCAATAAAAAAATGAATGTAAAAGTATATTATTTTCTAAAATTACCAGTTATGTTTTTCTTTTTCACTGTCCAACAAACTACTCTTCAGTTTTAAAGTAGTGTAGTTTTATAGCTATTGTTGAATTGTGTATTCTAGAAGTCCTAATGTCAACTAACCATTGACTGTATATGAGAACTGGACCGAGTGTGACATCACCCACAGAAAATGACTCTGCTGTGTTGGAGCCTACATGAGTAGTCATTGGTCCAAATCGGTCTGAATCATCGTTTCCATGGCAACCACTCTCACCAATCAGGATTGAGCTTGTTGGATGTCCACGCCCATACCACTTGAAAGTGATCTAGGGAGAATCTGTCAATCAAATTTTTCACGTCCTAGTTTTATTGAGGCATCTGCTTGGTCAGTTTATAACTTCAATAAGTTGCAATAAAGAAAACTATCATGACAAAGATATCAGGATTAGCAAGAATATGTTAAAAAGAAGTTATAAAGCAAGAATAGTTATCCTGACATACAATAACCGAGTAATAGAAGTTTATTTCTCTATAGAACTCTGTGGATTTTGGCTTCTTGGAGCCAGCATGTACCTCCTGTTTGGAACATGTGGGGGGAGAGGTCACTCAGTCCAGTTCTCGCATGCAGTCAATGCAACTAACTCTAGGTTGTGAACTTAACTAGTCGAATCCTTGTTCGTTGGGATTTTTTTTTTTATCTGCTTTTAACGTAACCAGTAAAAGTCGGGTCATTTCCAAACTTGCATTCAGTAAATTCAGATCTTCTGATGAGATGTGGAGCTGCAACAAACGGGGGCAGTGATAGCCTCGAGTAGGGTAGCCTGAGAATGCAGCTTGTGGCTTGAGGGTTGCTGGTTTGATTGAACTGGCACAGTGTTGGGAGAGGAAACCCCCCCCAGCCAAACTCCATTTGCTCCAGAGGCTCCTCAGCTCAGAGCTGCCCAATGCTGCTGGTCAAACCCGTCACAGAAATAGAACATGAGAGCTTGAATGTCCCCTGAGCGGTACATATAAAAATAACAATAATAGCATTCGTCAGCGATTATGTTGACAATGTAAACTTCATGAGTGAGGCTGTCATCGTAAACCCATGAGAATCCAACCTGAAAAGGAAACCTTTCTAAAAGCAAACACATCTTCGCTTCCAGAAGGATCCTGTGGCTCTCCTGTGTCGGCTCAGAGGAAGTCAGAGCAATCTCTGACCTTAAAATGACACGATGACAGTGTTGTTGTCTGGTTGTTGGTATCCAGAAGCTCTTGTTGTTTGTTTATCTGCTGTCAAACAAAAACATGAGCAGTTTTGCTTAAAGCAACATATGAAATCTCTTTATGACTGCTTCATTCTTTTTTTATTTATTATGTTGTTTATTGAGGTGTTACAAAACAAAAGTGTTTGTAAAAACTCGAAATTATTCTGAAGAATGTGATATAAATTGGACCATAAACTGATCTTTTCAATCTATCAAACATTTGTTAAGGAGAAACTCTTGTCTATCTTGTATTTTAGGGTGAAATCTAAACGTCTGTTAGTGCTAAAGCACTTTGAGCTCACCAGCTGCACTTGAACTGAGTCAGTGTTGAATGAAAGCTGCACTTCTAGGATTCCTTTTGATCCAGTTGAAACGTTTGACAATAATAAATCTGATGGCTGACCAGCAGATTATCTGGACACTTCAAAGGAAGAGGCTTTGGTTGGAGCTGTCATTTGGGATTGTGTGTAATAGATAAAGTATAGGAATAAGAAGGCTGGAAGGAAAGTGTGGTTTTGTAATGCATATGTGCACTTTGGTTTGATGTTGCTTCAATACGCGGATATAGCGTTCGCTGTATCTGCTCTGCACTTGCCAGAAAGAATAGGCCCCCTTTCATCTCTATCATCAATAACCTTTGACCTCGCCTGTTGTACTTTATGAAAGGCAGAGAAAGACGCCAAGAGCCCCACTGCGCTGCCATCTGGGTCTCAGCGGCAAAGAAAATGAGTGTTGAGGCTTTGGTCTCTGTAGTCTTTTGAAACTGTTGTGAAAGCTTAAAAAAAGATTCAAGGATGAGCACACAGACTCTCCATCCTAATGTGATGACATTATCTCCATGTCTTACTGCAGAGATGATGCTCATTTTTTATGCTAAAAAAAAAGACATTTTCTTGAAAATGCTTCTGTAAAGTCAAGACTACTCGAGCATCAAGATCACGGTCTTCTCTGTCTTTAAGTGAAAATTGTGACTGAACTCATTTTTGAAGTAAGAGGTTTTGAAATGTTCGCGGTGTTTTCCAATTGGGTTTCATGGTAGCAATTAGCGCTCTCACCTCACAGAGAGAAGTCCCGGGTCGAATCCCGGCCGGAACCTTTCTGCATGGACTTTGCATGTTCTTGTCGTGCATGTGTGGGTTTTCTCCGGGCGCTGCAAACTTCCTCCCACAGTCCAAAAACATGCTGCAGAGATTCATTGTGCATGTGTGTGTGTGTGTGTGTGTGCGTGCACCTGTGAGAGTGTGTCTGCCCCACAACAAACTGGTGACCTGTTCATGAGGTACTCCTCCTCGGCTTAACAGTTGGCCCCAGTAACCGTGTGACCCAGAAAGGGTTCTGAAAGTGGATGAAAATCCATGCCTGGTATTTAGACTTTTTTTTTTTAATTAAACACCAAAATTTCCTATTTTTGAGTCATTAGAATATATTTCTGAAAAATGTTAGAGACTTTAGGCTAATACATGTTTGTTTTAGTTTTTTTACTCAAATGGTTCTTAGCTTTAATAAATTCTGCATAAGTTTGTCTTCAGAGTTCAGAATTGGTGGTGTTGCTGACAGTTTATTTCTTATAAATAATTTATCTTAAAAAAAAAAAAAAAAAGGTTTTATCCCAAAAAATAGTCTTGTTAATTAGTTATCAGGTAAGCTACATTCAGCAGATTCTGGTTCGGTTAGTCACAGAGGGCAGCAGTCCAAATTTGTGCTTTTAAAAACAAGAACTGAAAAATGACAAGGAAGGTTTGCAAGAAGAAGCAAAAAGAACAAGTGAAAAGCTGGAGCTCTTGTGCTGTTTTGCTCTTAAACGGGAACGTTAAAAAATTCACTGAGCTGTTGGTTTGGACGTTAATTCATTTTTCTCGTTGTTTTCTTGCAGGTGAGGTGAAGATGGTGGACCGGCTTGCTAACAGCGAGGCCAACTCCAAGCGGATAGGAATGGTGGAGAGCTGCTTTGGAGCTGCAGGCCAGCCTCTCGCCATTCCGGGCCGCGTCCTGATCGGAGAGGGCGTCCTCACCAAACTCTGCCGCAAGAAGCCAAAGGCGCGTCAGTTCTTCCTCTTCAACGACATCCTGGTCTACGGCAACATTGTCATCCAGAAGAAGAAGTACAACAAGCAGCACATCATCCCTCTGGAGAGCGTCACCATCGACACGGTGCCGGATGAGGGCGACCTGCGCAACGGCTGGCTCATCAAGACGCCCACCAAGTCGTTTGCCGTCTACGCCGCCACCGCCACAGAGAAGTGCGAGTGGATGAACCACATCGGGAAGTGTGTGAAGGACCTGCTGCAGAAGAGCGGCAAATCCCCGACGGGCGAGCACGCCGCCGTGTGGGTGCCCGACTCGGAGGCGTCCGTGTGCATGCGCTGCCTGAAAGTGAAGTTCACGCCCGTCAACCGGCGCCACCACTGCAGGAAATGCGGCTACGTGGTGTGCAACCCCTGCTCGGAGAAGAAGTACCTCCTTCCCAGCCAGTCGTCCAAACCCGTCCGCGTCTGCGAATTCTGCTACGCCCAGCTGACGTCAGGAAGCCTGGCGCCGTGCTCAGACTCCAACAACTGGTCGGAGTCGAGGTACAACAACAACCACCTGTCAGATGATGAGGACGAAGACGACAGCAGTGACTGAGAAATGCCCGACTCTGCTGCTTCCTCTGCTTTGTCAGCTTTATGCATTTAGGCAAAAAGACTCATTCTTCACTTCCCTCCCTAATGGAGTCATGATCATCATGTAAAGACTTTAACCACAGCAGAATGATTCATTCATTTCCCTTTGAAGTATTGTTTTTTCCTTCATTCCAGCTGGATTGAACGTTTCCTCCAAACCAGCACAAAGTGGAATTAACTGGATACCCACCAAAAACGGTCATCTCTTTAGTTTTTTTTTGGCTCCTCTAATGGCTTTGCATTTAGGCACTACAGAAACCAGAGGTGTTGGTGAGACCTC
The DNA here is from genome assembly GCA_023969325.1 of Oryzias curvinotus. Taxonomy (NCBI): domain Eukaryota; kingdom Metazoa; phylum Chordata; class Actinopteri; order Beloniformes; family Adrianichthyidae; genus Oryzias; species Oryzias curvinotus. The sequence continues at coordinate 28,973,530 of CM043721.1, forward strand.
CGTCTGCGCAGTCCTCCTTACTAATGCATGTTTTTATGCTTCTCAATGTTTTCTGTCCATCGACTAACAGAAATCTGTCTGCAGGGAAAAGAAAATGTTTGAGGTCTTCCCTTCAGAAACCAGCCAGGGCTTTACTCTAACAGATTCATGCATTTTTGCTCTATTTTTGTACATCTATTTTCTGTAAAATGACAAACAAAAATCCCTTTATTACACTAAATGCAGCAATATTTTAGTCGGCACAGTTGCTCCTGACAGCTAAAGCTCGGTGCTCGTCGTTCGTTCTCAGCAGCCGGCCTGAAGCCCTAACTGGAGCCGTGGCCTTTACTGTCACGCATTGCCTTGTAGAGAACCGCACTCCTCAGGCGGGAAAAGGTAATGAGTAAATGAAAGCAGGCGTCAAAAAAACAGGGACTTCATGATAGGTCCACTCTGAAGCTTATTACCCTGGATGGGGCTGTGTGCGTCAGCAGGAAATAGAGGAGCGGGGAGTGTGACCCCCCCCCCGCTGAGGCCACAAAGGGAAAGTTAAGTTTGTTTGCGGAAACACTTTTAAAACACTTTAACCAGCTCTTCGTCCTTAAAAGGGTAGATTTAGCTGCTAATTTTTTTGAAATTTGTGAGGATTTACCAGATTTTTTTTTTTTTTTTTCAAAATAAGAGCGTAGAAGTGGGAATTGGGTGCTTTGTGAGGCCAGTTCATCTGAAAATGGGATTACAAATATTCTTCTTATTTTTCTTTCCACTGAATTGATTTCTAGCTTCATTTGAAAGTCAACATTCATAAGTTTGAACTAAACCACGCAGTTATTTTGAAATGTGCCAGTGTTGTGCCAGTGTTGTGCAAAGCACTCGTCATGTGACTTAAAGGATTACATAACAAGCCTGAGGAGTGTTGGCGTCATTGCATCTGTCTTCCTGGAGTCAGCATGACCTCATTGGTCTTTGCTTTGGAAACACAAGAAGGTGGGAAAAAAGGGGAAAGTATCAAAAAGGGAAACATTTCTTTCACACACTTGGGTTTTGGGCTTTTCTCTGCTGTGTGTTTATGTAAATTTGCTCAGAAATGTCAACTGATTCTGTCGTTCTTTTATACAAAATAAGTAAAGAAATCATAAATGTCACTGTAGAAGGACAACTAAATGAATGATTATAAGAAAAAACAATGATCAGAAAGTGTCTGGTTTGTGTGCAGTTGTGTGTTTTTTTTGTGCGATTCCTCCTGCAGCTGAAGCACTTTATGAACTGGAAGTGAGGAATTGGTCTTCCTGACCGTGAGCCTCGACTCTGCCGCCCGTCCCTTCCTTTGTGTCCATGACTAGCTCTCTGATCACACCGCCCCACCAGCATCATGTGATCAACCACCAAACCAGGAAATGATTTTTAAAAAAAAAGAGCTGCTCAAAGGAATTGGGGCAGTGGAACTGCTTACAGTTGTAATTCACGGACTCAGACAGAGGATTCAGCCGGAACTTCTGAACAGTTTCATTTCTCAGTCTTTCAGTTTTCGAAAAGAACTGCAGCTGATCAAGATAACCCAGAATGCAAGATGTTAAACTTCAGACTGCACAGCAATTCAAGGTTCTCGAGTAAAGATCACAGTATTTACTCTTCATTTTTCTTTCTCTCAAAGCTCTTAACAGTAGGGGGCGGGTTTGTGTTTCAGGCATTCTCTTACAGTTTGAGGTTGCTTAGCCCCTACCGACACGGCCTTCTGCACAAAGTCCTGTGCTCGTGGAGGAACCTGCTCATTCACAGTTTCCACATCACATTTCCTGACATACTTTGCTTTTTTGTTGTTGTTTTTTTGTGGTTTTGGTGTGAGGCAGGAGCCGGGGATGGACCCCGTCCTGCAGCTCATTGGAGCAGCCGAGTGTTGAATCTGAAGCCTGTGTGATGAGTGTGGATGAAGTTCAGGAATCCCTCTAAAAGTCGATTCTAATCAGACGTATTTGGGCCGGCACATCCAGGCGCGCTTCCTAAATAATGTGGCTTGTTAAGCTGCAAACCCCAGCTAGACTTTTTTTTTTTCTGCAAGAATCTTTGCTTCTTTTCCTTCTGTTGACATGTTTTTTTTTTTCTCGTTTTAGCACATTTGAAAATCGCACTTTAACAAGTGTCTCTGTGTGCTTTCGTGTGTGTTAACATAGACGGTTTTTTTTTTTTTTGGCATTAAACACAGCAGTCAAAATGTAAAAAAAAAAAAAAAAAAAAAAAAGGGATTTGTTTTTTGTTGTTTTTTTGATTTAAGACTTCAAACACACTGTTGTTGCTGCAGCAAATCCACCCAATCACTAACAAGCTGTCCTTCATGCTGGCTGTGGTTGAGCGTCCGCCCGGGGCGGACCCAGAAGCAGTGGCCCCCAGCTTGCTGTCACATGGACTCTGCTCCAGGGCTCTGCCTTATATGGAGAGAGCGGCTGGAGCTCGGCTTCTTGCCCGTCAACCGTCCACGTTTTTAATCTGTAAGATTTCTGTACATTTGTATAGGCTGCTTTTTATTTTACTGTAGCTGTACAGTTCCAAAATGACGATGTCTGAGATATGTTTCAGCCCCTTTTTTTTTTTTCTTCTCACATCCTGGGGACTTCCCTTTTTATTTTTGACCCGTGTCTGAGTTGCAAAATAAGTGAGGGAGGGGGCACACGCCAGCCGCAGTGACTGAGGTCAACCCTGAGAGAGGTCAGCAGGAGACATTTACATGGTTCACATCCACTTTTTACCGCTTTTGTCCTGCACACATCGAATGAGACGGACTCAGTGATGCGCTAAAGCAGAGAGAAGTCTGACTTTACATGTTTACTGGCACCAACAGGAACTGGCAGAAATGATCTGACTGTATTTGATAGTCGCATCCGTCTACTCAGAGTGAAGAAGAAACCTCCAGATGTTGGCTGGTGTGTTCTCTTTTTCCTTCTCACCATTCAAAACACCAATGCTGCTCATTACTCTTTTTATTAAATAGGATCTTTTTGAAAGGCAAAGCCTTTGTTTTTAGGATTAATGTAAACGGATCATACGTGTAATTCTTCTGATTTTCTGTAGTGGGTTTGTTTGAAGCATCTGGGTGGGTAAATGAGGGCAGAAAAGGTCCCATTAATAAACATTTTTTAAATTCTCTTTGGGTTTATGCTGCTTTTTTTATTGAATTTAGATTTTTTGCTGTTGCAACATTAATTATAATAATAAAGACTAAAGCTGCGTTTTGTAGAAGGACTTGTTTTTATTTCTGCAGTTTTGCAGCCTGGATCCAGAGCGACAGGTTTGTTGGTAACCTAAAAATCCAGAAAAGCTCATGTTGCTCCATGTCAGCTGATCGCAAGAAGAGATCAAATAAAGGCTTTGGAAAGTCCACCGCTTCTGTTTGATGGAAACGTTTAGACACTTGAGATACACTGGATAGCGATAAAGCTGCTGAGCCTGACTCATTAATGTGTCTTTGTGTAACATCTATTTCCTGTTTGTGCTTTTAGAAAAGGTTAAGAGGAAATCTTACCGCAAATTTATAAGCGGCGGCAAATTATTTGCATTGAGTTTCCTGACTCATTATTTATTTAGATAAATGTATTTTTATTGACATTTAGGTATTGGAATATTGAGCATTTTGGTATTTCTGCATTGGTTAAAGTCAAATTCTTCTTGACTTCTTTTCTAAGCTCATGCAAAAATCACACGGTAACATTATTTTTGTTATTCTGACTCTCAGTTTTAAAACTACTTAAAAAGTAAACCTGCCTCAAATTCTTTCAGCTAATTTAAAGTACAAACATTTTAATAATTAAACCACAGATTCATTTCGGGTTGAGTCTACATATAATCTGTTTTTCTTCAAAACCAGAGAAAAACTTTCAAACTTTGACATCCATCTGCCTGAAAAGCCATCTTTTGATCCTCTGGGTGTGTGAGGCACTCATGTTTTCAATATTTACATTTGATTTATAAAGACATTTTTCAGGGCATCTAAGCAGAATAACGGTCACTTTAATGACAAGACTGTTTATTTAATACTAAATGCTGATCTCTATGTTATTGCTATTTTATTCTAGTTGACTGCTATTTTATTCTGCTTTAATTCTATTTTATTGTCTCACTAGTGAGGAACAACTTCTATTCTCACTCTGTCTATTTAGGCGAACTACAAGTATATTTAAACTAAAGTTTAAAGTTAACTTTTTATATACTATTGATATATTGTAAACTTCAAAGGTTTACAAGTATTTAAAAGTCAGTGCTATTATCACTCAATTGTAATGTATAGACAACCTTTGATATACCAATACTATTAAATTCAGGAAATATGAAATACTTAGGCGTCACTTACTCCTCCAGTCTATCAGACTTAGTGGAAATAAATGATGTGCCATTACTTCAAATATTCAGGACGATCTAATACGATGGGTTAATCTGCCCATATCGCTCACAGGCAAAATAACTTCAATACTACCCAAAATAAACTGCTTCTTTTCTATGATTCCTATACAACCACCTGCAAAATGGTTTAAATCAGTAGATACATCCATATCCAAGTTTTGGTAGAAAAATAAGAGAAATCTTCTGTATCTTTTGAAACCTTAAAAGGAGGTTGTGGATTAAGTAAGTAAGTTTCTTTTAGAATAGCAGCAACTGAAATCAGTAAAAGATGCAAAGTTAACCTGAGTCAGAAAAATCTGACACTACCCAATACAGTGAATAAACTCCTGAACCTAACATCATACAAAATTCTGTCTAAAATATATATATATTTAAAAGTAACATTGGAAACCAAGTTACATTGCCAACAAAGAAGTGGGTTTCAGACTTGGATATTCATACAGACGACTCTTTTTGGTCACAGATTTGCTCAAAACACTTTTATACTCTCTGTTTGCCTCTGTGCAAGACCAGATGATCTTTGTAAGAATCCTGATGCATTATTCTCAAAAGAAATATGAGTATTAGGTTAATTATTTTCCATCTGCATTTGCCCAGAACGACAACAGAACAATAACCAACATAAAAAAAAACACAAAAATGTATAAAGTTTTAAGTTGATGACAGAAATGATAGAATTCAGATGCTGCTTGATAGCAGAAGACCCCCATGAGGTAACATCTAACTTTGTTTCCCCAAGGAAACTTGTTTGAGTGGGCGCCATGTTGGCTGAACGGGGCCTCTATAAACAGATTTGTATTAAGCTTTAACTATGAGAGAACACAGATCATATTTCAGATGAAAGTGAGTCCCAGAGTTGAGGCGCAAACCAGCTGAAGGCTCCGCTCCCCTGGTGCTGAGGCAGATGGAAAGCTCTGTGTTGGGGGGTGAATTCAAGGCAATATTGAGGAGCTCAGACCATAAATATAATAAAGGGAGTTTGTGTTCAAGAGGATTTTAAACTGAATTCTAAAAATTTGATCGAAGTTCTTGTTAAACCAGCCTCATTTTAGGAATTTATGGCTTAATGGCCACCAAAACATAAATAAAGTGTATTTTTCTGCTTGATAAAGTGGGATTTTGTGGCTGTGGGGGGGTTTTGATCAGTAAGAAACTGGACCAAATGTCTCTTTGAGCGCTAAAGGTTCCAGACCTCGGGGCTACACAAATGTCTGCTGCTGATTACGCTGTTTATTTCCTGCTGCAGCTTCAGCTTTAAGATTAAAGACACCCAGCCGGACCTAAATATGATTAATGCTCAGTGCACGTTTCTCAGCTTGACCATTTTGAAGTGAAGTGCAGAAAAATAATGCAAAGGTAAACTGTTCTGTTCTCTAGCTGCTAAACAACTTGCATGATTTGTAGCTTGGTATTTTTGGACATTATTGTTAAATTCATGTCAGTGTTTGATGGGAGTTCAAACAGAAGTCAGGAGAAACTGCGCTGCAGTTGAAGTTCCTGCTGGTGATCCACTAAAGTCTGAACTTTAAATCCTGTTTCCATCTGATGTTGTCAAACACATGATGCAGACATCATCGCGTGTCCCGCTGCTTTGTTTTTTAATTTCACTGATTCCAGCCATTCTGAGGTTTTATTTATCTCTCTCGGAAGAAGGCATCGCCTGTGTCAGACAGGCTGATATTTGGATGAAAAGCAGGGATGATTGCATTTCTTTTTGAGTTTAGGTCGTCCCATACTTCTTTAAAGTTCAAATGACTGCAGCTTCACTTTGAGTGACAGCCAACAGAAGTGGGCTACAGCCATTAGTGAGCTAATAATGGAGGATAATTGTAGTAATCATGCTGGTTCACAAGAATATCAAAGCGGCATTACACCATAACAAGAGGAGAAGCCACAATAAGAAGTCAAAGGTCATAGATTGTAAAACGTTCTCTGTGTTTTTGGACACAATGAACAACTTATTATTATCACTAATTTTCAACTCTATAAGCTAAAAATCAATGAAATCCTTGTTTAATCGAGGAAGAGTTTGAAATTGTTCTTCATTTGTAATGACAACTAAGACTTTTTTCTTCTTTTTAGATGATATCTTAAGTGGTTCAATAACCAGGAAGAGTGAAGAAGATTTCTTAGCAGCTTTAATATCCAACTTATTCATTTAAATGCTGCTTCATTTAGACTGAACACATTTGGTTCAGTTAAAGTGAACCAGAGATATTTTCCCCAATAATCCAGACCAAATAGTCAGTCTGAATACATCTATTACCAGGAACCGCTCTCAGACCCATCTTTTGAGTTGGTCTCGGTTTGTTTCCAATCAGACTGAGCTATGGTTTGCTCTGAGTTTCATCAGTCTGAATACACTCGGTGCACAGAGCGGAAAACTGGACCAAAACGGCCACCGTAGCCAGGCTTTAACCCTTGTGCTATCCTAGGTGCTTCAACATTGGGAGTGGGGTCATCTAGACCCACTAGACAGTGTGCTAAACCATTTTTCTTCAATTATTGTGATCTTCACTGGTGTCCATGGATTACATGAAATCCTCTTCACCTTTATCCACCTTTGTCATGGTGGGGAGAACATGTCATTGTAAGGGTGGGGTCATAGGATGGCACAAGGGTTAAGGGATGTAAACAAAGTAGATAGGAAGCAACTGATGAGCCGTAGAGAAACGTGAAACAACGATGAGACAGAGCAACTGCAATTTCATAAACACTTTTAACATGATACACATTGCTACTTACCCTGTTTTCCCGAGAGTCCATATGTCCTAAACATTGTCATGTCTTAGCCGTCGTCTCCTCAGTAACCGTCTTGCAGTGAGCCTCTGTCAGGTTCGCAGGGATACCAAATGTTCAGAAACTACAATGCCAGAAAACGTAGGATTTAGCAAGATTTTATGCAGACTCAATTATGAACAAACACAATCACACCAACAATCCACATCTAAAAAAATGTTAAAAAAGTAGTTAAAAGCCAACCAGAGTAAAATAGTTAAAAATACAGTTGAAGCGACAATTCAAAATAAAAAAGATAAAAGATTGATAAGATCAGTATAAAAAGTAAAAACACAAGTGGACCGACTGGTCAAGTTCATAAAAACATCCTGCCCAATGAAGGGATCTGATGAGAGGAGTGAGCAGTCCAGGAAGCTGCAGCGCGTCTTCTCTCTGAAGCCTTTACTCCTGCTACGCCGCTGCAGGAATAAACAGAGATCCTTATTCCCAGCACCACAACAGTGTTGGCCACACTCTCTCCAAAGTTTGACCGTGTTCACGTTCCTTGACTTAGCTGCGTTATGGCGTTGACACAGTTCCTCCCACGCCGCGCGTTTGTCCCGACCGCGCCACGTCCTCTCCCGGTCCGGTGGTGAAACTCGCCTCTGCACAGCCCAGCTGGCTCCCAGTGCGCTTCCCTCTTCTCCGGCTCGAATTCTTCCTCGTCGGGGAGTTGTCCTCCTTGCTCTTGCCTGCCCTCTGGCTTTTAAAAGAGGGCATGACGCCAAACAGCCAATGGCATGACATTAGGGAGGGGGTTTCCAATTAGTCCTTTTTTTTCCTTCTGTATAGTCCTCAATATTTACAATAAGATTATACAAGCACAGCAACAAAATCACAGCACACAGAAAAGAAAATAAATCATGCATTACAGTTAGGATAAAGGTAAACCCTCTGACATTTTCCCCCCCAACTTTCACATTGGTCGTCTCGGCCAATTACTCACAGTACCTTACAGGAGGCATACCAATATTGGAGCGCTGGGAACGGCGTACTAGAGCCCCCTCACAAACTGCTAAATTTTCTGGAGGGTCAGGTGGTCTAGCCTGCTGTGGCATTTCAGCCTGGTGTCCATCTTGATCTTCAGGTGCTCTTTGACTAAGCACCAGCCTGGGAAGCCACAAGGTAGGAGGTGGCAGATTGTCCGGTTGCATCACTGGCCTCTCCGACTCCTGACGCCTCTGATTTTCCTGCACCATGTCAACAGGGCACAAACGCAGATTGTTACGGTGAATTGTGCGTGTGGGAGCTTCCTTACCCTCTGGGCGAACAAGGTATACTGGGTGATCTTCGCTTAGTTGGTTCACCACAACGAATGGCTCTGGGGTCCACCTTGGCGCTAGCTTCCCCCTGGCCCTCCTGCGGAAGTTACGGATCAAGACACGCTCTCCTGGGAGCAAGGGCTGCAATTTTGCTTTTCGGTTGTAGCGAGTCCGGTCCTGTTCTCTCCTTTGTTCAGACTGTTGTTTGGTAGCCTGATATGCCTGACTAAGGGCACGATGATGCTGCTTCACCCAACCTTCCAAGGTGTTCCTCTCAACAGTAGGATGGAGGCCAGTTGTCCAATCTACTGGTAATCTAGCGTGCCTTCCAAACACAACAAAATGTGGAGTCATCCCAGTAGTGCTATGGACTGTATTATTGTATGCTTGAACCAAAGCAGACAATTTGCTGTGCCACTCCGGTTGCTGCGTCTCAGCCAAGGAGCCTAGCAGTCTTATCAGCGTCTGGTTGAACCTCTCACAAGCTCCATTACCTTGTGGGTGGTACGCTGTGGTACGGCTCTTTTGACATCCATAGAGCTGACACAGTTGGCTCATTAGCGAAGACTCAAAGGCGGCACCACGGTCTGTTAAGATGCGCTCCGGGCAACCAAAGGTATGGATCAGGTGGTTGTATAAGGCCCGCACTGTCACATCTGCGGACTGGTCCTTGGTGGGCACTGCAATAGCGTACTTTGAGAACAGGTCTGTGATTACCAGGATGTATTGGTACCTGTCACTTTGACGTCCCAGGGAGAGGTAATCCACACCGACGACCTCGAATGGGTATGATGTGCAGATAGGGTGGAGTGGCGCCCTCCCAGAAGGTCCAGCTTTATTAATGACACACTGGGTACAGGAATCTGTCCAGATCCCGATATCCCGTAACATCCCTGGCCAGTAACAGCGTTGTCGGATGGCCATGTAGGTCCTTTCACTGCTCGGGTGGCCCATTTCTTCATGATAAGTCCTCCATACATCCCTCGTCTCCTTTTTGGGGACGAGTACTTGGAAGATGGTGAGTCCTGAACCTGGCTCCTTCCACTCTCTCCCCAGGACACCTTCCTTTAGAAAGATCTTGTCCCATTCCTTTATCAGTCCTTTCTGATACAGAGAGGAATCCTCACACACCTCAGGTCTGCAGAGTCTCTGTTTCTTCAGTTCATGGAGCTGTGACAGATCTTTGTCCTTGGCCTGTCGCTCCTGCCATGACTCATCTGCATCTGCTAGCACCACCCATGCTGAGGAATCTGACTTCTGTTCTGGGAGCCTGGAAAGTGCATCAGCATTTTTATTTTGTACACCAGGACGATATTTAATAGTGTACCTGAAATTTGCAAGCTGAGCCACCCAGCGTTGTTCCGCAGCTCCCAACCGGGCCGTCTCCAGGTGCACAAGTGGATTGTTATCTGTGAAGATGGTAAATTCAGAGCCATACAAGTAGTCCTTAAATTTTTCCGTTACTGCCCACTTTAATGCCAGCAGCTCTAGCTTGAACGAGCTATAGTTCTGGTCATTGCGTTCTGTGGGATGAAGGCTTCTGCTCGCATATGCAATGACTCTCTCCTTCCCATCTTGAACCTGAGCCAGCACTGCTCCCAAGCCCTCAAAGCTTGCGTCCGTGTACAACCTGAAAGGCTGGGAGAAATCAGCATAAGCCAAAACAGGAGCGTTCAGCAAGGCCTGCTTCAGTTTGTCAAAAGCTTGCTGGCACTGCTCAGTCCAAGTCACTGGAGTGGGTTTCTTTCCAGAGGTGTTGTGGGTGAGCATATTTAGAGGTGTTGCAATTTTTGAAAAGTGAGGAATGAACCTTCTATAATAGCCAGCGAAACCCAAAAAGGATCTGACTTGCCTCACAGTCTGGGGTACAGGCCATTCTCTCACTGCCATCGTCTTAGAGGGGTCAGTGGATACTCCCCCTTCACTGATGACGTGCCCCAAGTAAGTCACCCTGCGCTGGAATAAATTACATTTCTTGGGTTGTAGCTTTAAGCCATGCTGATCCAGCCTTTCAAACACCTCTTCCAGGTGTTTGACATGGCTACTAAAATCAGGGGAGAAAACCACAACGTCATCCAGATAAATCAAGAGGGAGTCATTGACTAGATTACCCAAGCACCGCTGCATTAGCCGCTGGAAGGTGGCTGGAGCATTGCACAGGCCGAACGGCATCCGCTCAAACTCATACAGGCCAAACGGTGTGGTAAACGCTGTTTTTTCTCTGTCGACAGGATCCATCTCCACCTGCCAGTATCCGCTGGCCAGGTCCAATGTGGAGTACCATTTAGCTGCCTTCAGTCCTGTCAGGGACTCCTCAATGCGGGGTAGGGGATAGGCGTCTTTATGGGTGAGTGCGTTCAATCTCCTGTAGTCGACACAAAATCTCCAGCTTCCATCCTTCTTCTTCACCAGTACAATTGGTGCCGCCCATGGACTAGAGCTTTCCCTCACCACTCCGCTTCCAACATATTTTTTAAGAGCGCCTGTAGCTCTTGGTATAAGCTAGGGGGTACGGGGCGGTACCGCTCACGACTAGGGGGTGCAGAGCCGGTGGGTATTTGATGTTTCACAGCTCCCGTTCTGCCAAAATCCTCATCATGACGAGAGAAAACTCTCCTCCATTTATGCAGGAGACTGGTCATTTCTGTCTGTTGGTCTGGAGTGAGGCCATCTCCCTGTAAGGCAGATACAGGATGTTCAGCATCTTCCTCCCCATCCACGACCCCCACACGTCTTACTTCCACCTCCACCACATCTGGGGCCACAGAGTTGAGCACCAGTTCCTGTTCACCCTGTATATCTGACGTTTCTACCTCCGTCACTTGGGCCAGAGGCTGGCGCTGGGGTATCTCAACAGGGTAAGGGTTGGGATTACAAACTTTACAGGGGACACGCCCACCAACCACTGAAGCCAAAGTTCGTCCTATGCGCCATTCCGTGTCACTGTCTGGAAAAGGCTCTACAACCACAGTACAGGGCGAGGTCATTGGGCTGTCTGTTACCTGTATCCACAGGATCATCTCGGATAGCGATGGAATGATGACAGGGGACTGTCGGGGCAATTTCGCAACCCCTTCATATGATGGAACTGGAGCTTCTGTGGTGACTCGATGGCATTCTGCGAAGGCTCTGGACCAAGCCTCCCCTTCCACAGAAGTCAAGGTGGTTTTGAATGCCCGCAGTCCTGGGTGGCTCCCCTGGGTGAGAATAGACCAAATGGGTTTAATAATGTTCATGCCTAGGATGCCTTTGTCTGGGCCAAGGCATTCGTCATCCACGACAATGATGCCTTTTCCAGTGACCTCAATACTCCCCACAACACAATCCACAATAGTGTAACCTCTGTAAGGAATTTTCAGTCCGTTAGCAGCCCGTAGGGTCAGCCAAGGCAGAGAATCTGTGCTTGTCACCCCAGTTCCCTTCAGATGTTTGTCAAATAAGCTCTGACTAAGCATGGTGACTTGTGACCCTGTATCCAGTATAAAGGGAATAGGCTGGTGGTTTATTTTGAGCAAAACATTAGGGCATTCCCCGATCAGGGCGGATTTATGCTCAAGTGGCCCAGTAGCCTCTGATTTTAAGACAGTCTGTGATGTGGGCTCCTGGTCCAGAGTCACCGCCCCTACTGCTTGGCCCGCAGCTGTAGGGGGAGTTAAAAACCCTGAGGCTTTGATGAACGCTGGGTGCAACGCCGCTGCACATGCCCGGCCACTCCACAATTTCGGCATATGGGCCTCCCCTCTGCATCCCACTGATAGGAAGTGGTGGGGTTGCGGCTTCGTGGTCTGGCCCAGGTGGATGATGAGGTCGGAGCGGGCTGCTGATGGTGAGAAAACTGATTCCTTATTTTACTATTAGATCAGCTGAAAGCTCTTTCAGTTGTTCCTTTATTCCTGTTTTTATCTCACCCAACAGTTCCTCCTTCAGTTCGGCCTTTAACTGTTTCTTGAGATGCTCTGGATCGACAGCTTCCTGTTTCTGAGGGGTATAGGTAACTCGATTAGAATGCGCAGCCTCCTCATCCTCCTGTAGCTCTCGTGCTAAGGCCTGGGCTTCTTTACATGCAGCTTTAAACGTCATAACATTATGTCGTCTCATCTGTCGACTCAGTTCTTGCTTTATGGAACCAGTTTTCAACCCTACCATAAGCTGGTCCAGTAGCAGGTCATCTTCCCCTTCAGTCCCTTCTCTGTCACCCTCTTGCCATCTGTAAAAGAGTTCCCGGAGACGTAAGATAAAAGCATCAACTGTTTCATCCGCTTTTTGTTTACAGTTAAAAAACTTGGTACGAAGCTGTGCTTTAGTGGCAGGCTGAGCATATAGGGATTGCAATACATCAAGGACTTTTTTCCCAGTGTCTTTTTCCTCTTTGCTGAGGAGATTAAGTTCTCGCTTGGCGTTGCCCTCCAGGGCCCCCAAGACAAAGTCCGCCTGTTGCTGTGAACTAAGACCTTGTGCTCTCAACATGGCCTCCACCTGACACCTCCACTGTTCAAATTTGGTTGTATCCCCATCAAATTTTGGTATGAAAGCTGCCCCCATAAACCATGGCATAACAAACTGTGCAGTCATCGCCGAACTCGTACCTCGCTGACTGGCATCCATCTCTAAACGATTTGGTATCCTGCCGACAACGCCAAAAAGAATGTCAGGTTCGCAGGGATACCAAATGTTCAGAAACTACAATGCCAGAAAACGTAGGATTTAGCAAGATTTTATGCAGACTCAATTATGAACAAACACAATCACACCAACAATCCACATCTAAAAAAATGTTAAAAAAGTAGTTAAAAGCCAACCAGAGTAAAATAGTTAAAAATACAGTTGAATCGACCATTCAAAATAAAAAAAGATAAAAGATCGATAAGATCAGTATAAAAAAAGTAAAAACACAAGTGGACCGACTGGTCAAGTTCATAAAAACATCCTGCCCAATGAAGGGATCTGATGAGAGGAGTGAGCAGTCCAGGAAGCTGCAGCGCGTCTTCTCTCTGAAGCCTTTGCTCCTGCTACGCCGCTGCAGGAATAAACAGAGATCCTTATTCCCAGCACCACAACAGTGTTGGCCACACTCTCTCCAAAGTTTGACCGTGTTCACGTTCCTTGACTTAGCTGCGTTATGGCGTTGACACAGTTCCTCCCACGCCGCGCGTTTGTCCCGACCGCGCCACGTCCTCTCCCGGTCCGGTGGTGAAACTCGCCTCTGCACAGCCCAGCTGGCTCCCAGTGCGCTTCCCTCTTCTCCGGCTCGAATTCTTCCTCGTCGGGGAGTTGTCCTCCCTTGCTCTTGCCTGCCCTCTGGCTTTTAAAAGAGTGCATGACGCCAAACAGCCAATGGCATGACAATAGGGAGGGGGTTTCCAATTAGTCCTTTTTTTTCCTTCTGTATAGTCCTCAATATTTACAATAAGATTATGCAAGCACAGCAACAAAATCACAGCACACAGAAAAGAAAATAAATCATGCATTACAGTTAGGATAAAGGTAAACCCTCTGACACCTCCACCGTTCAAGAAACCAGAGTTGTTCCTGACATTGATACAGATGTTCAAAACATCTTCCTTGGATCAGTGAACTATCTCCACAAGGATTGCAAAGTGTAGGTTTTTTGGTTATTCTTTCTCTGGTTGCTTTGCTCCAACATTCATAAATCCTGGTCAATGAATGAAGAGATTACGGCTGCACGATATGAGGAAAACCTGCAATTTGTGATATTAGTGATCAATATTGTGCTGACAATATAAGTTGCGATACATGAACAAATAGAAAGACATCTACATACATCATTTCCATTTCATTGCAACAGTTTCATCCAAATAACTAACATGTTTCAGGGCAAAACTAACTAACTTAAATTACACTCGTCTACATAGGAGGTGGAAACCAAACTTTAAAGGGATTCATCGATTGGTCAACAACATAAAGAGGTCCATCCGATTGGTCAAATGCACAAAGGGATTTATGTGATTCATTAAATACTTCAGGCTGCCATAAGAATTGTTTTTGCACATTTAAGGTAACCATTTATTGCAATTTTCGCTGACTTTTGCGATATGTGTATTGCACAGCTTGATATTGCGATAAGGATAAATTTGTGACTTATTGTGCAGGTCTAGAAGAGATCTTTAGTCACATGGTTTTGTTTACAAGCTTTGGTTCTAAACAGAAATGTCCGGCAGGCGTCAGTCTGAATACAGACCAAACTCTACGTTCAGGACTGGATCCGGACCGAATTACAGCGACTCGGTCCGGACTGATGTTTCCAATCTGAATCCACCTGTGCGGAAGTCCTTTGATAGCTTAGGGAAAGCTGCACTACCAGCTCTGGATAAGCTCGAGACAATTCCTAATCCTGAGAGAATGACTGCAGTCGAGGCTCCAAACTTCAGCTTCACAAGACTTACAGACATCCAGAAATGACCATATTAACCCTTGTGCTATCCTAGGCACTTTACCGTTGGGAGTTGGGTCATCTAGACCCACTAGACTAGACAGTGCACTGAACCATTTTTTTTTCAATGATTTGTGATCTTCACTGGTTCAATGGATTACATGACATTTTTCCACCTTTATCCACCTTTGTCATGGTAGGGAGAACACGTCATTGTAAGGGTGGGGTCATCTAAGATAGCACAAGGGTTAAAGACGGTGACAGTTTTCCAAACTGAAAAGCTGAGCTGCTGCTTTCATGTAAAATTTCAAACGGAGAAAGGAAGATTTAGTTTCCTGCAATCACCTCTTCTGTGAATACCTAGCACATGATGTAACACATCATTTCTTAATTTATAGATATATTTGTTTTTGCCCATTCATTAAATGCTCAAGCGTTAAGGTCATCTGCAAGAGCAAAACTAGAAAATTAAAGAACTTCATTAACATTTCGTGCAAGACATGTCAAAAACTCATTTAAGTTAAAAGAGTTGATTAAAGATGTAATCAGTGTTATAGTGGAAAAACCAGTAAATGTCAGTTTCATTATGTTAACAGATCGTATTTGTCAGATCAACACCTGCTCATCACTACTAAAGTTGTGGCTTTCCAAAATAAATGCCAAATGTGTGCATCTATGGGAATGTATGTAATTTCATCACTTATTAAAAGTAGCATTTTTAAAGGTATGTTTTTGGGGATTTATCTACATCAAGTTTATCTTTAGATTTACTGCAAAGACCTCTGATAAAAAAAGAGGTTTTAGCACACAAGAAAAATGTACTAAAAGCAGTTAATAAATGTAAACTACTCGTTTTTTTCATTGTGTTATAAGTGAAAAAAAATCTGTTGATAGAAATAGTACAATTTGTCTTTTTAAAATAAGTTCTGCCTTTTTAAGACAAAAATGCAATCGTGAAATTCGCTGTGAACACTTATATTTAGGTATTTTGTGCTAGTAATTGGAAATATGTTTTAAAATAATCAGCCTTTAATTATTGGGTAAGAATGAGAGCACATACAAGGACTTGTGGTAACTGTGCACTCATGTACAGGAACAAAACATGAATATGTGTAAAAAAATAACAATTAAAGAAACAATAAATTTCTATACAACATTTAAACCAACTGAAACATTTTTTATGTGAGTAGTTTCATACTGTGTGGCTGTTCAGAGCTCATCAGAGCGACAGCTCGGGGGAAGAAGCTGTCTTTGTGACATGGGGTTTTGGCATACAGCGCTTTTAAACAACGGCCTGAGGGGCAGAGTCCAAAAAAAGGTTCTGTCTGTGGGGTGGGGGGGGTCTGGGGAAACTTTACCAGGCCACTTTCTAACCGTGCACCAGTGCAAATCCTGGACAGAGGAAAGGTTAGAACCCCTCTGCAGACCTGCTGGCTCTCTGCAGTCTGTCCCTGTCATATCTGGCTTTAGAGCCCAACCAGATCCTGATGGATGTGATCAGGACCGACTGGATTATTGCAGATAAGAAGATAGTCAGCTGCTCTCAAGGCAGGTTGAACTTTTTCGCTAAAGTGAGGTACAGTACACAAGCATGTATTGCTCAAAAAGGTTTTATATCTTTAAAATATGTACATTATAATACAGATGTTTATACTGTTTCCTTCCCAAATATCCAATTTAAATACTACATCAATACAACACAGTAAAATAAGGTCAACATTACAAAATGTAAATAATTAGTCAAGTGAAACTTTTCAGTTTTTACAAATCAAGCAAGTTCTTAAAGCAAGACCAGTAATTATTCACAAATAACTCTGCATTTTAAGTCAATGACTGTGTCCAAATTCGATGGCTGCATACTTTAATGGCCGCGGCCTTCCCAGGCGACGTTGTCTGGGTCCTTTGTCGAACGGGTAGGCCGGATGTTAATGGCTGTGAATTTGGCCTAGCCTTTAGATAAATCCAGCCGTTGGTTGCCGTTAGTTGGTCTATTTTGTTCAGCATTTTGTACATAGAGTGACAAAATCTTTTCGTTTAAACTATGCTGACCGCTCAAACTTACTGGTAGAATCAATTCCCTCCGTCTCTCCCCTTAAAAGCAGCATTTTGGCCTTGATTTGTGAAAATGGCTGAACTGGTGGGTGTTTTTAATGACAGGGTGTTAAATCATACAACCCCCCCGCACCGCAAGATAAAAAGACCTTAACAGCAATTAAAATGTTCACATGTGTTACTAAAGTGCTTAGAAGTGGGACTGTGTAACCTCTGAAAGATGAAAGACCTCCTCCTCATAGTAATTAAAAGTTACATTCAGCTTCAGTTCATATTCAGAGCTTGTGCTGGTTTTTCTGCACATCATTACACAAACGCAGCCACATTGAAACTCATTACTGCGCTACAACTCAGCGATTACGATGAGGAGGAAAACTGCTAAAAAGTGTGTCGTTTTAAGGGTGTTTTGGGTTACCACATTCTGTCATTGCATTTTCTCACCTGACCTGACTGATGCAGCTGTATGTGAGGGAAAGTACTAAAAATAAATGTTAAAAAAGAAAGAAACAGAGGTAAACTGCAGTAGTAAAGCTTTCTAAATAATTCATGCAACATTGCAGCTTCTGCCCATTCATTGTTTGTCAAAAAGCAGAAACAACTCATGCAGCATGCATTGTCTTTCAGACAGCAATTAACCATTTTCTTTCCAGCACTTAATACCATAGAACAGATGCTTCTTTGAGTTATTGTTTGCCTTCAGACTGTGAGGTCTGACTTCATTTAGAAATATCGATCCACATATGTGCCACTTGAATTTACTTCTTTTTTTTTTTTTTTTGCATTTCTCTGGAAACGCTGCAGTTTCTGAAAATCTTTTAAATCCGGATCTCTCTCATTCCAATGTTCAGTTTAAACAGCAGCATGTCTAAAAAGCATTCTTTACTTGACGTGCTGCCAAACCAATTAGCTAAATTACTATTTCTATTAGCAAGGTTTAAACAGATGTACCAAATCCAGTGGCAAGTAATTAAACACGGCCAAAAAATGCACATTTTCTTAATTACATTTTAATTTTGTGCCAAAAGCTTCCATCTGAAAACTTTTAATATAAGAACTTTTTTTCAACACTTAAAAAAAACAAAATGCGCACTTGTGCTTTGCAATCCCAATGTTTACCCGATCACCACCGACTAATCTAATTGTCGGATCAAACCCAAACATGAACCATAAGTTGTTGTAATTTCTTAAGTGACCACAAGAAAGTGGTCACTTAAGAAAGTGGTCAAAGGGGAGCAATTTCTGAATAATGCCCACAGTAAAAAGTTAGATATTTGGACTTTAAATAAAAGTCAAAACCCATTTTGATGGATTTGCTTAGCTTTTATTATGTCACATGTTACATGTTACATGTATGTGTGTATGGAGGGGTGTATTAAACTCATTCATCCTAAATCAGCCTTTATCTTTTTTATTTTTTTAGTGGGAATTGTAGAAAATCACCCAGAGTGGTAACTTACAGGAACCACATGGGATGTAATGCGGAAAACAAACATTTTTGCTTGAAAAGAAGTTGGAAGAAGCAAACTCATAAGGCTTTGTTCCTGGAGGGGTTTTTGTTTTTGGTCGGGATCAACAAGGAATATTACTAGAGTACGGAGAGATGGAATTCTGCGATCAGGTTGACATTTTCAGACATCAAGCTTTAGAAGCCCGTCCTGACCCACTTGTGGATTGTTACAAACTGAAACAGACAAGTGAGAACAGCCACTTCCAAGAAGAGTCTGCAATGAGCTGTGAAAATAACAAATAACTAATTTGAAAATTTGTTCTTCACATACATGGATATTTTTGTCTATAAAAGGCTTAATATAGCATGACATAGGCCCTGTAATATCGGCGATATCTCTGTCAAAACCCACCGTGTCCTTTGGCATACCGTAACTCCTTATTATGATCAACATCAATCAGATGATCCGCAGAGAAAAGAGGCTTTGTGCCAGTAAACAACACTTTCAAGCGACTTTTTACCAATATGCAACACATTACTAATATAAAGTATTGCATATCGGTGAGCGGAACAAACTCCACTTAAATCATTATGCCCATCCCACTTCGGGATTTGCTTCTACCCTACAGACTCCTGTGGGTGTCAGAGAATATTCGTCCAGTAAATTAGGAGGGAAAGTAACCCACAAGACATGCAAAGAGAATTCCTTCCAGTTTTTAGGAGAGAAAAGTAGACATCATAAGAGTTGTGAATGTTCATATCAGTTTAATCACACGGACATAAAAACATAAGATTACCTCCAGTGAATGCTGACTTTTGGATCTGTTTAAGTAACTCTGTCCCATCTGCACACATCTAAAGTAAATATTTGTGAAAAAGCTATTTGAAGACCGTTATTACCCACACTCCTGTTCTGCACTTCATGTTCTGTAGAACAGAGTCTAATCAGTAGTTCATTCTGAACCATGCAGAGTCCCAGGTTCTTTTGAAAACAGGCTGGATCAGACACATCCACTGTGCCCTTGAAAGCTGAGTGGTTGGGGGATTTTTTTTAAACAGCGCTCTCTGCCTCAGCAAGTTCACTTTTCTCACTTTGTTTCCAATTTAGCTCAGAAGTGCCTGTTCCTGTTATTTTCTTCCATTTTTCTTTGTTGACTCATAACACGAGAAACAAAACACACTTCGCCTCCAGCCTATTTGGCTTTCCATTAGATATATTTTTATATATGTTCTTCTGGTGATATCTAGACAACTGGAGGTTTTTAATAGGGTTAGAAAAAATGGTAACAAACTAAGAACAAAGTTCTGTGTGTGAAAGTTATTAGGAAAAAAAAAATACCAGAATGTTCTGTACATTTAAATCATTTAATTTGATCTTAGTTTAATTTAAGCTTAATTTAAATGGTAAATGGCGTATACTTATATAGCGCAGTTTAAGTGTTCCCTGAGTCTCTGGTATTTCTCCAGTTTCTCATGTTCCTTCTTTGTGATGTTTTCCTCACATGTTACTGCCACATCCACCACAACAACTTTCCTCTAAATGTCTGGTTGGTTCCTCATTACCATCCTATCAGTCTGGATCTGGAAGTCCCAGAGGATCTTTACCCTCTTATTCTCTATTACGTTTTGAGGTGTTTCCCATTTTGACCTTGTGGTTTCCAGTCCATATTCTGCAGACATGTTCCTGTATATTATTCCAGCCACTTGACTGTGGCGCGCCATGTATGCTTTACCTGCCAGCATCTTACACCCTTCAGTTATATGCTGGATTGTTTCAGGCACCTCTTTGCACAATGAATGTCTCAGGCAATGGAGAGCAGAGGATACAGTGCTGGAGGACAGATCCTCATGGGAGGACAAACCCCTCCATGGGATGTTCCACCGGACCATAACTGAAGTGGCTGATATCAAGAAGTCCTACCAATGGCTAGAAAGGGCTGGCCTACAAGACAGCACTGAAGCGCTCATCCTGGCAGCTCAGGAACAAGCCCTGAGCACCAGAGCGATAGAGGCTCAGATCTACCACACCAGACAAGACCCAAGGTGTAGGCTGTGCAAAGAGGCGCCTGAAACAATCCAGCATATAACTGCAGGGTGTAAGATGCTGGCAGGTAAAGCATACATGGAGCGCCACAATCAAGTGGCTGGAATAATATACAGGAACATGTGTGCAGAATATGGACTGGAGACCCCAAGGTCAAAATGGGAAACACCTTTGAAGGTAGTAGAGAATTAGAGGGCAAAAATCCTGTGGGACTTCCAGATCCGGTAGGATGGTAATGGTGAACCAACCAGACATCGTAGTGGTGGATAAAGAACAGAGGAAAGCCGTTGTGGTGGATGTGGCAGTGCCAAGTGATGGGAACATCAGGAAGAAGGAACATGAGAAACTGGAGAAATACCAGGGACTCAGAGAAGAACTGGAGAAAGCCTGGAAAGTGAAGGTGACGGTGGTGCCTGTGGTAATTGGAGCACTCGGGGCAGTAACCCCCAAGCTAGAGGAGTGTCTACAACAGATACCTGGAAAGATCTCAGACCTCTCAGTCCAGAAAAGCGCAGTGCTAGGAACAGCTAAGATACTGTGCAGGACCCTCAAGCTCCAAGGCCTCTGGTAGAGGCCTGATGATGGAAAAGTCTCTGTCTTAATCCTGCTAGACCTGAGCGCTGCCTTTGATACTGTTGATCATGGGATCCTTTTGCACAGACTCCAAGACTGGGTTGGCATCTCTGGATCTGCCCTAAGTTGGTTCAAGTCTTATCTAGAAGACAGGAAATACTTTGTTGAAATTGGTAGTTGTGTCTCAGACTACATGGGCTTGAATTGTGGTGTGCCCCAGGGATCGATCCTGGGACCCCTTCTGTTCAACCTCTACATGCTGCCACTAGGGCAGTTAATACGCAGTAATAACATTTCTTATCACAACTATGCAGATGATACTCAGATCTATGTGTCACTGACAACAGGTGAATATGGGCCAGTGGATTCTCTCAACCACTGCCTCCAACAGATCAGCACGTGGATGCAGAACAACTTTCTCCAGCTAAACTCAGACAAGACCGAAGTTATTGTTTTTGGCCCACAGAAACAAAGAGAAATTGTCAGCAGCTACCTTCATTCTCTGTCTCTTAAACCCTCAAATCAAGTCAGAAATCTAGGGGTAATCATGGACTCTGACCTGAACTTTAACAGCCATATCAAGTCAGTAACATCAGCTGCATTTTACCATCTGAAAAACATTGCCAAAATCAAAAACATTATGTCAAAGCGAGACCTGGAGATACTTATTCATGCATTTGTCTCCAGTAGGTTAGACTACTGTAACGGCCTGCTCACCGGCCTCTCCAAACGAGCTGTAAAACAGCTTCAGTGCATCCAGAATGCTGCTGCTCGAGTCCTGACCAAAACCAGGAAGTATGATCACATTAGTCCTGTGCTCAGGTCTTTGCACTGGCTCCCTGTACCTCAAAGAATAGACTTCAAAGCAGCTCTGCTTGTGTACAAGTCTATCCATGGCCACGCACCAAAGTACATCTCTGACATGTTAGTGCCATATGAACCATCTCGTACTCTGAGGACCTCAGGGTCCGGCCTCCTGTTGATTCCCAGAGTCAGAACTAAACAAGGGGAATCAGCGTTTCAATATTCTGCAGCTAAAATCTGGAACAGCCTCCCTGAAGCCGTAAGACAGGCCTCTTCTGTGTTCGTGTTCAAATCTAGACTTAAAACATTTCTGTTTAGCCGTGTATATGACTGAAAGGTCCTATCTGCACTTTTCTGTCCTTCCTTTCTTTTTTAAATCTTTTTTTTTTTCTCTTTTCTTTTAAAGTAAATTTTATGTTGATTATTTCTATGATGTATTGTGATTTTAATGGATTTTTCTGTTTTGTGAAGCACCTTGAATTACTTTGTGTACGAATTGTGCTATACAAATAAACTTGCCTTGCCTTGCCTTGCCTAGAGGACCCGAGCTTGGAGGAGAAACCACCCGCGGAGGGTGAGAGGGGCGTTTTTTTTTTATATGTAATGGTAGTCTGTATATAAATAGATATATATATAGATATAGATATAGATACAGATATAGATATAGATATAGAATAAAGGGTTACCTTAAAAGTGCTAAAACAATCTTATGGCAGCTTGAAGTATTTAACGAATCAAATAAATCAATTTATTAATTTGACCAATCAAATGCACCTCTTCACGTTGTTGACCAATCGGATGGTCCCCTTTTATATCAGATTTTCGCCTCCTATGTATACAAGGGACATTTGGAGTATAATTTTTAAACTGTTGCAGTCAAATGGAAATGATATTTTGGTTGTTTTGCTATTTTTTCATATACCATAAATTATATCGTCATCGCAATATTGATAACTAATATTACGAGCTATCCTCATATCGTGAAGCCCTAATATACATAATTTAACTATTTATATATATATATATATGTATATATCATACTTGCTTTTTTTATCTTGGGTAATACCTTTCTAATTTTGGAAAATTACAAAACTATACACCCAGAAGTCACTTTCATCTGAAAAAAGAAAATTGTTTTTATGTGTCAGGATTTTTTGTTTTTAATTGGTAACTTATCTTACTCTGGTTTATGTTTTGCCTTTTTCCCAGAGAGCTGGGCTCATGTATGTTCTGGTCAAATTATGTTAATTGCTTAGATCTGTTTCTTGCTGCTGTCATCAGCTGTGCTCACTCAGTTAATTACACCACACCTTATTTAGCACTCACATGCATGAATTTTCTTTTAATGTGTTGTGCCTTTGCTTGGATTTGTTGTTTGTACCTTCCTTTAACAAGGAAGCTTCATTTCCTTTCACCTTTTTTGTTAAGGCTATACAGATGCATAAAGTTCAATGAACATTTTTGATAGTTTCACATATGCTCTGCAAAAGTTTGATCCAGTCTAACCTCAAACTGACCGAAAGTCCACATCCCCACTGTCAACAGTCTGATTTATCTACCAGAACTTAATCTCTGCTATTCACTTAAATATTCGTCACTTGCAGCACGCCCCATCTTATACACAAGTTATCTGCAGTGTTCATTTGTTCATAGTCAAAAATGGGAGAATACGTCAGTAGATATTCCCTATAATCTGTATTCAGGAAGGAGTTTAAAAGTTTCAGAAGCTGGTCAAAAGAGTGCAGCATATCTTTGCTTTTTGTGTATGCAAAAAGTTTCCTACATGAAACCTCACCTTCCTACCTACTTGCTCTTTTTTATTTTATTTTCAGCTTTTATTCATAAGAGATTTAGACAGGAATATGGGAGATATGTGCAGCTGATTTCATCACAAACGCATGTATCTTCCACATGTGGGCAAACATTTTTAAGTTAAAATTGAATATTTTAACATCCACGATTGACCCTCTGGTTACTATGGTTTCTACTTGTTTTTATTGAATGCAAAAGCACATTAAACAGCCAGGTGCTTAAATGAGGAGATAAAATCTATGCATTCTCAATTTCAGCAGTCTTTTTTTTTACCATCTGCTATTGTCTGCTTTTTTTATCAGCTTGTCAGACTGCTGATTACTGCAATTTAGATTGAAATGAAAATCCACCTTCAGTTCATCAGATGAAATAGCCTCTGTATTACAATAATAAATATGTTTCAAAGGGAAAAAATAACCCAAATGTCATCACGCAGACAAATGAAATTCTGTTAAGATCAACCACATAAGATATTTTCCAGTAGTGTAGCAGGTTTAGGAGCAAGAATCTATGGAAATGTAGCTCCAAATGCTTGCATGGTTTGAAAAACAGGAATAATTGAAATCATTGCTGCATGTGCATTTGGTGAACTAAAAACAGGGTGGAGAGTAAGACTGATGCTCCATAATGTCTACTTTTTCACTCTGCAGGAGCCTCATGAGTCCTCAGATGGTTTGAACTTGTGTGCACCAGCGGGTGCTCCATTGTTTGGGAGTCTGCTTGTATAAGCCTCGCAAAATCAGACAAGACGTGTGACTCATCATGATCATTTAGTAAAGATCTGAAATAATGGCTGCGGCGGCGGCGGGTCATCAGAGAGTTTAGCCTGACGGCTCACTGTTCTGTCAGTCAATGTAATGATAGTCTCTTGTGTCCTTTCCCTCATTTTTACCTCACGGTAGGCGCACATTCAGACACACGAATGCACAGAAACATGTTCGAACAGAATTTTCATCACATCTAGTTTGCTTTTGTAAGTTGTTTAAAGAGCCACTCTGCTGAAAATTGTGTCTCTGGTGTTCTTGTGACATTTTTCTGATGATGGAGGACATATATTTAAAAAGAAAATTGCAAAATTAAATTTCTGCAAATCATTTCACGATCCGTGAGCACAGCCAGAATTCATACAGAAGGCAGATTTCCTATTGTTGAAAAAGTAAGGATTTTCACTGCGCCATTTCTGACTGAGATGCACCAGAAGATGGTAAAACTTCTTTTTTTTTTCACTGCTTAGATTACTACCTACTTCTACATTTGTTGCATTGATGTGATGGTACTTGGTATTGTGTCTTATTTTGAAAGGAAGTCATGTGAACCTCTGTCAAAGTGTGTAATCAAATTCGTGTTAAGAAAAAAGGCTCTTTTCTTTTTGTTTATATTCACTTTTTAACAAATAAGCAAAAGTTAATTCATATTTCTCATATAATTGCAAAAACATAAATACAAATAAGTGTTTTAGTTTTCTAAAGGGTGAAGACTTCATGGCTCCTATTGAGATGTAGCCAGTAAGAAACTGACTTTCATCTTTCAGTGTTTTCTGACAAGACAAAGTCCAAGTCATTGGGTTTTTAATTAAAATCAAACAAAAACTTCTCGACCAAGCTTATTTTTAACTTTTTTCAGGGAGGTAAGTGGTGGCTTCAAAAGTTACACAAACGAGTAGCACCACCTTAAATTAAAGCCAGACTGGACTGAACTGTGCTGTACTGGCGTCATTGAAAATTCCTGTTTTTAAATGCTACATGTGGCTACAAAGTAGCCACATGTAGCATTTAAAAAAAAAAAAAACAGGATTCTAGAGTTACTTTGAGCTTCAAATGTGCTTCAATCCGGAAGTAAAGTTCTTGAAATTGCTTTAGGTTATTCTTGATGTAAACTACATTAAAAAGGTAAAAATCTGGGGAAACCAGTTAAAGGACAGACTGCTTTACTGTTTTTGCTCCTTCAGGAATCAACAATATTCGGGGGAAAAAATGGCACAAGAGAATACTTTTTATTTGGATATGTGGAAATGTAAGAAAAACTGCAGTCACACCTGGCAGTCTTCATAGAGGTGATGTTGGTTCAGTGTTATGGAAGACATGATGATATTTTTGAAGCTCCTGTTCAGTGCAGCGGCTGACTTCACTCTGTAGGTACTCAATATTTCCCACCAACGACATCCCAATGTTATGTCACAACTCTTGATTGTTTTCGGAACAAATTTTAACAAAAGAGTGCAAACATAAAATCCAGATTAGCATGACTGATTGCTTAGCAACTGATGGTTTCATGCAACAGCTGCTGTGAGAGGTTTAGTGACATCTAGTGGCACAAATGGAAAACTTTTACAAAAAAATAATCATGTTGAACCCATGGATCCCTCATGTTCGTTCACAAAAATGCAAAGAGTTTGTTATAGGAGATGCTGGATTTTCTGCATTGTGGTGGTCACAAATGAATTCAGAGGTTATGGGTTTAGATGCATTTATGAATATTGCATGGCAATAGATTCTAAATCTTTTATAAAATTGGAGGAAGAAAATTCCAATCCAATCTTGTTTAAGAAAAAAGAACACAATGCTTTTACCTTTTTTTTTTTTTCTAATAGGAAAAATCTGGTTCTTTTCTTATTTAAACTTTTCTCAAAAATGTTAGAAAAACACAAACCTGATTTCGTGATCTTATGATTGAATTTCAAAATGCTTCTTTTAGGAAAACATTTCCCTTTGTGTGTTAGACTATTTTATGAAACCTGACTCCTGTCTCCATGCAAAGAAACATTCAGCTTTAATTAAACTCTCCGTGGCCCTCACGAGCCTCACAGCTGAGCTTTTTGTCTTCCTTGCTCACATCTCCTCTAAATGAAGTTTAATAAAACAAACTCAACTTTGATGAACCAAACTGATGAAAACAGGGGCCTTGTAATGATTTTTGAAGGACAAGTTCAGTCCAGGTCTTTGAGCAGCACTTTGACCTCGTTCGGCCCCGTGACAGAAGCCAGGAGGAGAGAGCAGACATCACTGATTGAACACTGCATCCAGATGGACACACATACTGCAACCTGTTAGAGCACAAGTCAAACCTCCATGACCGTATGAAGCCATAAAGTTCAAGCAAACTCCTCTCCTGGCACAAAGCTGGGCATGGAACCAGGTGTTTTGTCCTTTATTTGTGTGTTAGCAGACAGCCACGCCCCTGCTGCTTGGTCAGCAATGCATGCTGTTTGACACCCAGAGCTCCATACAACTCTGATCCAACCTTTCAACAATTTTTAATTCAATTCAATTCAATTCAATTTTATTTGTGTAGCCCAAAATCACAACAAAAGTCGTCTCGATGGGCTTTGAAGTAAAACATGAACTCAAAAGGATCATGAATACAAAGAGTCAATAGGAAAATACTAAAATAAACTAACAAACTGACTAAGCTATACTGGCATCCCTGCCCTTAGACCCCCCTTCGCGGTAAGGAAAAACTCCTAAAAAACCGGATTCCGGAAAAAAATGAAGAAACCTCAGGGGTGCCCACATGAAGGAGGGATCCTCCCCCAGGACGGACAGGCGATTTACCAGAACTCATAGAGAAGAATTAACTTATCTAACTCTACATCTACATATTTAAAGTCCAGCAGACGAGCTTTTATAACTTTTAATAAATGTAATGTATTTTCAAAGCATATTTTTGCCACTTACTACTTCATCAACCAACTCAGAGCGGAGGGCTACGTCAAGACTGGCTTCATCCAGAGTTGGGATTAAATGTGTTGTTGAGTAAATGTGCTGAAAGTGAATGAGACGCATCAAACTCTGCATAAACATCAGAGGACACAAGCTGTGGCTGCATGATAAGATTAAACGGTGAAAGGGGAAAAAAAATGATTTAATTAAAATTAAGGTTTATAGAAATAAAAAAAAAAAAGCTAAATATTTTCTAAATTTTAGCAGGCGAGAAAAAAATTAATTACATTCTTGGCTGTGAAAAATTTGGAAAGTATAAATGATGTTTGTGAACTCACAGATCTGTTTAGTAATAAACTCCATGCAGTTAAAATTCAGCGGGAATTGAGACTGAGACTGAGATTTTCTTCTGTAATTTACAAATCAATATTTATTTAAAAAATATTGATTAAGAATATGTGTAGCCCTATTTCAATAAAATTAAATAAAGAAATCAATAAAATCTAATGTAAGGATCTATACTAAAACTAAAGCCTTAAAGGGTGTTTTTTACCAAGATCCAATGTCTCGTTTATTTTCTTTTCTTTTTTCTTTTTTTACCCTAAAGCTATTGCACACATTACAAATTATGACTAATGAAACATAAAAATCACCCTTTGTTTTCTTAACTGTTGCTTGAATCTAGTAAAATTGGATGATTGTTTCCCTAAAATTAGAATGGTATCATTGTCCTAATTTGTCAATGCTAACTGAAAAAAAAATTGCACTGAGGGAAGATTGTTTTTATTGTTAAAAATAACAATGTTCATAATGAAGTGTTATAATCGGCAATCCCAAAAAAATTACATGAATTCTAAAAATTTTCACAGATGTCATTTTCTGCCAAACTCCCAGCAAGATGTGAACTTATACTATTGTTTCATGAACAGATCAAGCATTGGGGACACCTTAAAGAACATAATCTAAGCCCTTCCGAATAAAGTTAACATTGTAATAAATTAATTTAAAGAAAATATATAGATAGCTGTTTCCAAAGTGTATGGGGACTTTTGATGTAGTCATGGTTACATCTCTGAGGCTGCTCCTGAGCTCCACACCATCTGTATCAAGCATCATAACTGAGCCAAAGGAGGTCTTCTCTCTAAATGACGATTCTAATCGTATTTCGGGCGATAACTCGTAGCAGGGTTTACAGCTTACCCTAGGGCGGTTCAGTCAATTAATGCACCTGCTCAGCGTCCTATTTAAGCCCAGGTGCGCAGGCGTTCATTCTCTTTCTTACCTTTAGCGCTCATTCTTCGCCCCACCCTCCTCCCCGGCTTCCACCTGTGGGCTCCGTAAAGGGGGGTTTTTGTTACCCGAAAGTTTTATGGAAATCTCTCATGGAATTGAACGGAGCCTTATGCCAAACCAAAAGATGTGAATGCCAACTAAAGTATGTGGAAAATGTCAAATAAATATTTCTTACTGCAAGAGTTGTCTGACTGAAATGAACCCAAGTTCACATTCATACCAGAACATCTGTCTAATAACACCACAACCTCAAAATGTGTGTCCTTCTAAACATAAGTGTTGATTTTTGAGACAAACCACGAGTGTTTGTGCTCGTTTCCATTCTAACCTTTATTCAAAATTTCAGTCACAACTTGGATTTTGGACTTTCCACTCATGAAAATAGATATAAATCACAGGAAATATCACCGCACTTGAAACCTTTTCTGAATTTCAACATGGTTTTTTTGCATAACTTTGACATAATCTCAAAGCTTGGTTAAGTAAGAGATAAAGGCTGACAAAGTCTGCCTTTGAAATTAAGCGCGCCGTGGAAGCCTGAACCGTCTACTTGGATGAACATTACCATGTCTTTAGAGTATTAAGCAGAGATTAAAAGTGTGTTATTAAAACAACACAACTGAAATACTTCAAATGATGTTCAAAGCTCATATGAAACCTCCACGGTTGCTTCCACGAAGTGCGTTAATTTCTGATAATGCACACTTCGAAGGCCATTATCCCGCTTTTATTATGGTCACTTACAAAAGAAATAAACATTCAGTTTCATCTTATTTTTTCGGTTTCGATTGCTTTTTTCACAAAAAGTGGACAATTGGTTACGCGGTGTGGCAAAAGTTTGCTTTAAAGAAGCCAGCGCAGTGATATAGAACACTGAAGCTATGTGACCGGAACTTATTTTTAGGCGTGCACTATCACTGTGGATCATCACATTTTAAATCCACACTAAGCAGCCAATCAGAAACGAGTATTCACCGGACTGCGGTGTAACACACATCAACCCACATAGATGTAAAAGGTCATTTCAAGTTCTTGTTCTAACGTTTTTCCCTTATTAGTTCTGAACTAACTATGCTGATGTGTCAGATGTTAAATGTGAGTCAAGTAAAGGATGATCTTCCAACAGACATTGTGCTAAATAGTTTTTTTGTTGTGAAAAAGTTGAATTTTTCTGCTGGATATTTCTGACTTGCTTCACCTTAGTGAAGTGAATCAAAAATAAACTATGTTGGAGGTTTTGTGGCTGGACTAAAAGCTTGAAAATATCTTTTTCAATGCATCTTTTCCATATATTGAACATATTTCATCCAAATTTGTAAACGATCCATCTGATTTTCCTGCGTTGTCCTTTGCAAAGGCCACGTGCTCAGCTATATGTGTCTGTTCCAACTATGGGGCCAACACACACACATTTACAGCCACCACTCGCTCCAGGTTTATTCTTTCACAGTTCTACTCTTATAAATCTTATATGACGCCAAGATTTATATGACTTGATGTCATATATATCTGGCTGGGCACAGATTGCAATTATTAATTCCTCAATTTTCAAATCTTTGGAACCTCAGTGAACAGAAAGCAACGCCATCCATACGTCACTACCAAACCAGAGTACCTGATTGGTCAAAGTTCAACCTCTTTTAACTTTACCGCATGCTCAATGGATGCGTGTTTTGTACGTAGAGCCCACAAACGGTCATGGACATATACATAGTGACACGTGAACGTTTTTAACCCAAAAGCCAGAAACGAGCACACACGAACGTTTGCACAGACTTTTTATTGAAAATGGCCTCTTGAATGTGCTTTGGTAATGTGAACACAGCTTCACACATTCTCAGCTTCTTTGGGAAAGCTAGAGGAGACCCATCCTTTCAGGGGGAGAACATGCAAACTCTGCACAGAAAGTTTTCAGTTGGGATTCAAACTTTTGGCTGTTTTGGCAACAGTGCAAACCAACACACCTCTGTGCAGCCCAACCTGCTGCCCTCTCACTGTTGTACCAAACAAAGTGAATCCAGAGTTCAGTGGGATTCTGTTGTTTTTTCTTCATCCCTTTAAAGTTTTTTAACGAAGAGTCCACAACAATTATCTCCTTCCGTCTTCAGTCCTTTCAAAGATGAGACATTACTCAACATCTTTGTTACTTTAAATGATAAACAATAACTTTTCTTTTATAGAAAAGCCAAACAGGACTCTTGAGCTGCAGTTTGTGCAGAGGCCATAAGGAGTAACCATGCCAAGCATCAGACTAAAACATCAGATGATGCAACGAGGAGTAAATTGCTTGATTCTCCAAGGCTAAAACAGTTTGACACTGTTTAGATGATCATGTCTGCTCTACAGAACTTCCTCCACTTCATTTTGGGACAAACATCAGCATCTGTGGGGAATCTAACCCACACACAATGTGTGATGCCGCTCTGTTGCTTAAGTATTATGACTTTTTTAAAACTATTTTTCTAAATCTAGTTGCAAAAATATGAAGTCCCCTTTGATCTGAGAGCAGGATGATTCTCATAAAAAAAACATTGCTGTGGAGAAAGTTTCAAAGCTCCTTTCAGAAATTTCTGAAGGTTGTAAATTTGTTTTTTTTGTAAATATTTCTTCTTTCAATGCTTAAGGTTTAATGTAGACAAAGTATATTTGTCTGGAAGTGGATGCATCAGAATGGAGCAGAGCTCGTGGTTCACTAATTGTAGCTTTTACACAACTATGAGCTTTTTGAAACTGCATCTTTTTGTCTGCTCCTGTTTCACAACGATTTTATTAATTAGAAATTCCCAAACACTGTTTTATTCTTAATTTTCTGTATATACATCCTTCTTCATGAGAAAAATAATACAAGAACATGTTAGAAACACCAAAAACACAATTTCCATTTACTTTAACATGTTTATCTGAATTTAGGTCTGTGTCTGAGTTATTAAAAAAAATCTTCCTAAAGAAAAGGTTTATCTTTCCTTTTAATCTGGTTGTGAAAACCCCTTTTTCTTGTTTACTTTTTTAAATGTCGGTCCCCTGAAAAAGTGAATGGTTGCACTGTTTGCTGATTCTCATCTTATATTTCTCCTTTAATGTGCTATCCTATGACCCCACCCTTACACTGACGTGTTCTCCCTACCATGACAAAGGTGGATAAAGGTGGAGAGGATTGCATGTAATCCATGGACACCAGTGAAGATCACAAATCATTGAAGAAAAAAGGTTCAGCGCACTGTCTAGTGGGTCTAGATGACCCCACTCCCAATGTTAAAGTGCCTAGGATAGCACAAGGGTTAAAAACAGCTACAGATCGGTTCCGGCTCCTTAGAACTGAAACTCCACCTTCATTACTGAGTTCAGTGTAAATCCTATCTGTAATATATCAGAGTTCACTGTTCCATAGTGAACAAACCGTGCCTTGGATGGACACATGTCCTCTTATTCTGTGGTAAACCAATCACTGCTGTGAACTGAAGGTGCTATAAGGTTACAGTCATGACATGATGTTACTATCTATTCTCAGCTGGAATTATTCCTGTTTTTTCAATGAAGGGACAGTTTTTCTAACGTAGGCTAGTCATTCTACAGTGGCACAACTTTCCGCCCTCTTTCAGGGCTTCGACTCGGGTAGATTGATTAAAAAAATATAAAAATAAAAAATAAAGTATATCCATCATCGCCTCCCCTCATTCAGAGTGGTTGCATAAGAACTCCATCCTTCACTGAGCCGTCCTGTTTGGCTGTATAAACCAAGGACAAAAACATCCAGTCGCTCAGTAAAACAACATCCAGGTGTAAAATGTATTTTATTAACTCAAATCTGAAAAATGTGTCTACATAGATGGGTTTTCAGAGTTTTATAAGAAGAAACTAAAGCTTTCTGACTAAATATGAAGTAAAAAAAAAACATACACACTCCAAATAATTTGGATGGGGAGAAATTTGAAGTAAAATGATATTTTCTGACTCATTTTATTTATTAGACACTGCAGCTGAAGCTGAGTCATGAGTTTCCAAGAAGGTCAATTGTGGCAGTTTTAACGAGTCCCTGCCGACCAGCCACACTCCCTTGTTGAAATGAAATCTTCATCCTTCAGTCTTCCATCCGTGTGTCTGACGTGATTCATGCTGTCCAACCCCAGTTTATTTCTGGTCCTGCTATATACTGGGCTCTGATTTGGATTCGGATCCTTTAGAATCCGGTTCCACCCAGTCCCAGACGTGGACTGAGCCGTCTGAAGCGGTGGACAGCAGCGTCTGCGGGCGCTCAGGGTGCCAGACGTGGGCGGTGATGCAGACGGGGTCGCAGCCGTCTGCCTGCTGACACGAGACTTCGTGACCACGATGCTGAAAGAGCGGTTGAACTCGCCGCAGCTCCATCCTCCAGTCGCACGTGTCGTAGATCTCCACAACTCCACTGAAGCCTGAGTTTAGTGCAGAAACAGTAGAAGCACGGCTTTAAAGTAGCAGCTAGTCACATCTGTATTTCTGTGGAAGTCTAAAAGCTCGGCTTCCTGTCGAGGCTGACCTGACACTGAGATGTAGTTCCTCCTCGGAGCCCATGACACCGTGACGGTGTCCGAGCTGCAGTGGATGTCCAGCTGAGCCTGACACACGGCTTCTCCCAGCTTCCTCAGGTCTGAAACCACGGCGTGTCCAGAAGAAGACAGCCTGACAACCCTGCAGCTCGCCTGCTGAGGGTCTGCAGCGCCGTCCTGTCCACCAGACGACGGACTGACCTGAAGATGCAGGCGGGGGAGACATCTGAGGAGCGGCGGACACTCGGGTGTCAGCCATGTAAATTCTCCCGTTGGAGCATCCGGCGAGGAAAACCGCATCACTCGTGAACTGTAAGGAGTTCAGAGGATCTGAAGTGTCGGTCTCTGTTTAGGGGAAAAACGGAAGGAAAAAAAATCAGTTTGATTTTCTACAAACCTTTAAGTTTACCGAGCATGAATGTACTCTGTTTACATTCCAGTTTCCACAGTTTGACCTAATTTATAAAGAGATTGTCCTGAAGTCAGCTGAGTCAGCTGGACGCTGCTGCTCTCTGCTCCATGAAGGACTTGAGGCGATGAGGACGCAGAAGCTGCAATCCTGCTTCCACGCTGTGGGGCGCTTTCCCTCCCTTTGACAGTTCCTGTTCTTCTGATCACGTCTGCAGTTGGAGGAAGAGACGCAGCAGACAGCCGATCACCGTCAGAGCAACTAAACTCAAACTTTCAGACACAGATGTGGCATTTAAGATTTTACGTCAATCCATTTCAAGCACAGACAGAAACGGGTAGAAAAATAGAACAAAGTTCATCTTTTGGAAAAGAAGCGATGCTGCTCAGCAGGGTTCATGCTCAACCACATGGGGGGGGGTCAACCGGTGGGACAAGGCTAAGGGGACTAATGTTTGGACGTCTGAATTTTTTTTGCGGTGGAACATGAACAAACTGCGCTTCGGGTCAGCATATCCACGGGTCTTAAGTCAGTAACATTAACCTACTCCTAACTGTGACGTTTGAAGACGTAATTATTGTGGTTAACAGCGGTTTTAACGTCTTAAAAGAACGGTAATGCCGCCCGGATGTTGACGCATTTCGCACATGCAACCGGTACGGATTGGATACCTTCACCTGCCATTCTCTGCAACTCGGATCAGATTTGCTGAGGAATGGAGAAAAGCATGTATAATGGATGTAAGGCCTCAGCGCCCCCCCAGGGAGGCACGCCCCACAGTTTGAGAACATACAAAGTTAATGATCCTTTTTTTAATTTATTTGTACTTCGTATAAAAAAGGATCATCCACTTCCCTGCCAGGATTCTTTCTAAAATATATCCCAGACAACAGAGCTCAATACGACTGGCTGACAGATCCATTTAACACAGCAGCACCTGCTGGTTTGAGTTCTGCTGAGGACGATCCGTTCATTGAAATTGTGTCAGACCCCCCCCTGAGGAGGAGGTGTACAGCACAGACTCTCCCTGGATCCTGGCTGGGTGTGGAGAGGGAGCATCCACTCATGGGGCAGAAGGCTTTGGCCGTTCTGCTTCTGTTCTACATCCTATCTTTGTAAGATCGGCTTTTCTGCTGTTGCCACTTTGAGAACAAAGAACAGAGCTCGGCTCAGTATTGAGCAGGACGCGAGAGTTGAAGTAACAAACCTGCAACCTCGTTTTGAAAAGATGTGGAGCACAAAGCAGGCACATTGCAGCCATTAACACAGCTTTGTGTTTCTTTTTGCACATAGGTTTTATGTTATTGTTCTTCAACGTGAATGATCCTTTATTACATTTTTTATAGTCTCTAGCAGCAGGAATGTTTAAGATTTTGATATGGTATTAAAGTTTAATATATCTGGCATATTTTGTCTCAGTTTTTCTCAGAAGGAGGGGAAATGAACATTTTTCCTCCTCCAAAGGAGGATGAGTACGTCAGTGGCAGCATTGGACATGTTTAAAACCCTTCTGGAGTTTAATGGGAAACTATATGTTTAAACGTTGAAATTCACGCTATAAGAGAGAATATTTAACATAAATCTCACCACTGTCATCTCCTCCAAGGTCCCAAACCTGCAGGTCAGTCCCCTGTCCATCATTGGTCACAATCAGTCTGCCTCAAAAGAAAAAAGTAGTCACCTTTATTAATTCAACTCCTCATGAAATAACCTGTTTAGTGTGAAGAAAGTCACACAATCAGAGTCTGATTCAAAACTCCAAACCAGTTCAACGCTAGTTTTTCCAGAAATCAAAAACCCATTTCAGAAAAACCGTTCAGGTTTGAGCAGCAGGAAGAAAAAGTGACTGAGAAGCAGATGTTTGAGCTCACCTGGATGCTGGGACATGTCTGAGGCAGCCAACTGGCCCTTCTGAGAAACCACCATGGACAACTTTAAAATCCCGCTCTGCACAGAGACCCTGAACTCAGCAAACGGGACAAAAGTTCAGAGACGGCTGGAAACACCACTTCACTATAAAAGCGTTTGTCCTCTTCACTGTTACCTTGTTTTCTTCTGCAAAAAGCTTGAGTGGTAATCGAAGCTCCAAGAGCTCATTTTTAGAGGAACCGCATCCCGCCACGCAAACAGCTGAAACGACAAGACTGAATGAATGGAGAGAAGGAAAAAGAACCAGCCTGTGAGCAGTGAAAGTCCTTTAACACTGTTAAAATTGTAAAACATAATTTAGATTTTTTTATTACTCATTGTTGCAGCAAAAGTTATTATTTTACAGTGGAAAATGCTTTTTTGCATAAACGCACTCCCTGTGTTCCACTTACTTTTCCCAGATGTCCACTCGATGACCTGGGTGGGATGCTCCAGCTGATAAACGTGGAGATCTTTGTACCTGCAGGAAGGAAACACTGACATGATCTGTACAGACATCATCAGCCCTGCAGGACAATGTGCGTGTGTGTGTCTACAGTTCAGACATTTGCTTCCTGTTTGATGTTTTTCAAATATGCTTCAATCCCATTTTTAAAGCTACACTTTAACATAACTTATATAAGAGCAGACTGTAAAGTTTGGTTTTAGTTTGAGTTTTGTTACTTGGTAGTTCAAGCTCTGTTTAAATCCTCTCTAGAATTTTAGAAAAACTGTTTTCATGGATTTTTTTTAATGAAGCGACTTTTCAAACAGTATTTGACAGAATGCAGATAGAAAGTTTGCTCACGCTGTCAAGGATTCTATAAACCATTCATCCAAAACATCCTCAAACTCCGAGGCTTCCATCTCTTTGCTGCCGGCGAATCCCCGCACTTCCGGAGTCTGTCTGCGGCTTCCAGTCTTCTGTGAATGCGATACTGACACCTGCTGGAGAGGAGGGTTACTGCAGCCACGTCACAAGCCTAAAGGACTTTTTTGTTAAAACTTATTCCAGAATTCAACACAATAATCAAAATGTCTTCGAACAAATCAATGTGTTAACAAATGTTAACAATATCTTGTTACAAAGTAGTCAGTCCAACATAAAACAATGAAATGGAATAAAACAAGAATAATTCAAATTAAAATAAAAAATAAGAGACTGCTCAATAAAAATAATAAAATAAACATGTTTGTAAATTTCTTATCAATAAGGATAACCCCCTCCACAACTAAAATCATATTTTGATTTTAATTAAGGTCTTCTAATTTAATGAAAATAAATGTATTGGAATTGATCTAATAACCAGCACAAATTCTTTCTGAGGCACTGTGATGTTGTATTGACTTAGGAAATGACCCTAAACAAGCCTAAAATCCAGTTCTTATCTCACTTTTTTTAGATTTAAATTATTTAGGTGAGTATTTAAAATGAATAACTGGATATTCTTTATCAGATAATGACATCTAATTGGGAGAACTCTAATCAATACACCACCATTTCCTTCTAATAATCGGACCCATTTGCCTGGTTATATTTTTCTAATGATAATTTGTCCTGACTCATTTCTACAAGATCTTGACTTTGGTTGTACTTTTTTACAAGAAAAATAAGATAAACAGTTACTTTCATGGAGCTGATTGCAGTTAGTTTTTATTATTTTATATTATTGTTTGTAACTTAAACTGATTTTAAAGAAGTATTTCAGTAATTGTATTTATTGCAATTCTCAACCTCAAATTTAGTCAATCTTTAGTTTTTAGATAATGTTGGCTTTAAATTACAAATATTTCTGACATTTATGTAAGTTTAATAGTCCAGTGTTTAATTCTTATTGGGCCGGGGAATTTTTGAGCTTTTTTTTTCTACTTTACAATTTTCTCAATTAATATATCTTTAAAATGATCTCTTGTGGCAATGCTTGATACCCATCTTTTCAGTACAACCTCAGCTTCTCTTTTTGCAAATACATTTTTGATTATGTCATATAATAATCTCACTTTTCTGATGCAGAAATCACAACAAAATTTAGATCAAACAGCTTTTTATGTTTTATGGCAAAACATGTAGAGTGTATAAATATACAAACAAAGTAAAGATAGGGTTTAAACATTTTGGAAATTTCAAAAGAAAATAATAATTAAAAAAAGGGGTAGATCGATCAAATTTATTCAAAGTTTAT
This sequence comes from Oryzias curvinotus, assembly GCA_023969325.1. Taxonomy (NCBI): domain Eukaryota; kingdom Metazoa; phylum Chordata; class Actinopteri; order Beloniformes; family Adrianichthyidae; genus Oryzias; species Oryzias curvinotus. The sequence goes on from CM043721.1 coordinate 29,011,039, forward strand.
CCAACAGCCGACGTGATTGACAAATTCACCGGTGAGTTCAGAGACTGGGGTTTAACATAAAGGGAAGATTTTTATCTTTCTTTGAGGAGGGAACACCTGGGCTCATTGTCCTTCCCCAGAAAGGAAACATCAGTTTCGACAGGAGTTTTTGAGTTTTAAATATACCGTTCACCATTGCTGCTCCTTTTGGACCAACGTTTTTCTGCTGGACAGACTGGTGACAGTTTCCTGCCCACGCCACGCCGCAATCCATCGCCACAGCTGTTATTTTCCTTTTCTTCCTCCCCCTCTTCAGCAGCTCTGTCATTCTGCTCTTCCTGGAATCTGACGGATGAGAAACAGAGTCACATTTCTGTCACTCTGTCCTCAATGGAGCCGTTACTCTGAACTGCTGACAGCACGGAAACACGCTAGGATGTACACAGAGCCGACCTTGTGCATCCATTCATCTCATCACATTCAAATCTGACATCTTCAGCCTTAAAATTACCTTCAAAATGTTTGCACATTATTAATGTACATTATTCACAATTTCAACACAACAGTACAAACAATATTATTCCCATTATGAAGCATGATGGTGGAGGGTTAATGATTTGGCTTCAAGTTGGTTTGGAGGACATTTAAAAGGCCATTTGCCTCACTCTGTAAGCCTGACCAGCCTTGGGTCATGCCAGGTTTTCATCTGTGAAAACACGTTTTTCAAATATACAGTTAGATAATTAAGAAAAATAAATCAGGATTTCAATTTGTCCATGACTGTTACCAGATCTAAAGCAAAAGATGCATAAATAAATAACTGCTAATCCTAACAAACTGGAGAAAAGTTTTCATGATTGTGCTGTTTCCTGTTTGGATTTTTGATTTATATACTCTTTGGATGTGTAAAGTCCCACTCCAATCATCTTTTCATCTATAATAAAGGTTTTCCCAGTGTTCTTTAAATTATGATGATGCTGTTTTTTTGCCAAAATCCAAAAACCTGTGAGCCTCTGAGTTGTGGGCGCAGAGTAAGCCTGCCCTCACTTCCCATCGTCTCTTTGTTGACACTCTCCCCCACTAGCTTACAACCCCAACCTAACAATACTGGTGCAACAAAAATGGCTGAGCAGTATCGGAGCTATCCAGCCGTACAGTTTGGAGTCAGATGCCAGCTCAGTCAAAGAAAACAAAAATGTACATAGACCTGTTTGTCTGCAAGTGGATGCATCAGAATGGAGTGGAGCAGAGAGGTTGTGGCCTGACAATTGGAGCACCTACAGAAATACTCAAATATATTTTTAATCTTAATTAAAGAACAAGTTAAGGGGGTTTTAAATAATTTTAAATAATTTTAAGACTTAAAAAGTAAACGTTTACTGAACTTTGATTAACTTAATTCAAACTTTTGACCTAAAAAAAAGCTAGATTTTATTTACACCAAAGCCATTTTAAATACTCAGAACAACCTGGTTTTCTCTACTTCTTACTGAAATAACTTCAGGTTTGAATTGGCGTGACTGAACAGTGAGGAATTTCAATCATGAATCCTTGGAAAGTATGACAAAGACAGGTGTTCTTCCCAAACTCAAAGGATTAAACTACACGTCCAGTTTGATGAACAAACAGAACTAATTTACGGATTGCATGACTCATGAGAAATCCACTCTAATCTTTGAGTTTTCCAAGGAAAATGCCGCCCAACACTGAGACTTTGCTGTTCACATTTTACCCCATGGAAGAGGGGAAGGAAAGGAGCCTCTGTGAAGAAAACGTGACCTTTGAAAAGATAATGGAGAAGGGTGAACAGCCCTTCAAACGATCCTTTTATTGAAAGCCCAGAAAAAAGTCTCTGCATGCTGACATGAAGTGAAAGTTCTCCTTGGTTGGATTGAGTCCTGAGGTGACACGGTGCTACTGCAGGAACAGATAAAATATGGTCAAGCAAATCTCAGGGCCACAGATGCCTGTCGATCACAAAACGTTAAATGTGGTTAAACCGTCAAAAAGCACAGTGAGATCATCCAGCCCAGCAGCTCCTCAGGTTTGCTGAGGTCCGTTTAAAAACCCAGCAGATCTGGTTCAGGCAAGATTTTCAGCTGCATGTATGGAAACCTCAGAGCCTCACGCAGCTCTCTTATCCCTCTATTGTGGCTCTTTGGCATTAAAGAAAAATAATAACCATTTGAATAAACATTAGGTTAATTTTCTTTTGTTGCTCTTCAAAGGAAAACGTTCAATTATATAATTGCATTCATTAATTATTTTTTTTTTTTCATGTTTATTGGAATCTACACCAATGTTTTCATGTTTTTACTCAAAAGTAAAAAGAGAAAAAGAATGATGGAACAAGTCAGCATGTTAGAGTAAGGTAGGTAAGGTACCTGCATCTATAGAAGAGTGGAAGAAAAATATCTCCATCCATTAAAACTTCCTATTTCAATAATAGAATGTTAGAATCCAGTCGTAGTCTCTAAATAAACCTGTGTCTCTGTGTTTCATGTCCATGTGAAAACGGTTTTATTTTTGAAAATAATGATGCTGCTGCCCGTTAGGTCTGACAGGGAAGTTCAGGCAGCATTGTCTGATGGGAGGACAAACAAGTCCAGCACACAGAACGCCAATCTGCAGCGAGAATGACACCAGTGGACGGCGCCGGAGCATGCAGATGAATGCTAATGGTGGTAAATAGAGCCTCTCCTAATGAGGTGACGCACATCACCACACTGCTGCCGTGTGCACATCCACACCACAGGTAGGGTGCAGACTATGACCCACAGCAGCTTATTTCTGTTATGATGAAATGACAGATTCTCTCAAGAAGGAGTAAAACAAGTGAATACAGATTCACCGGTGAGTCCTTTTGTTGCATCACATTTTATTTTGCCTGTATTCCTATTTGAGAATTCTTGTGAGCGTCCACCATTACGGGCCAAGCTTAAGAATATTCACACATGCAAAAAAATGACCTGACTCATTTCTACAAACTCTCCGTACAGCACAAAATCTGACTGAATCCCGCCACTTGAAAAATAGATCTACTGCTTCCACCTTGGAGGAGCTTTTGTTCAAAGCCTTTCAGAATTTGCCAGAAGGGCCAGAAAGCTGACACTCACAGAAAGAAACCAGAACGCAGCCTCCACAGGATTTATTACACGTCACAGAACTGTGTTTTTTTTTAGAATAAAGCTTTGATCATTTTCATTTAATGTGATCGTTAGGACAGAGAAGAATGGTTCAAAACATTCTACACAAAGTCTCTAAACAGTTTTAGTAACAGTCGGAAGTTTTAATAAAACTAAAACTCTTTGTGATGCAACTTATGAGCTTTATCTGTTGCTAAAAGCAAACGTCATATTCTAAGATTTGATCTCATGACTTTAAAGCAGGGGTGTCAAACTCATTTTCGCCAAGGGCCACATCAGCATAGCGGCTGTCCTCGAAGGGCCAGATAAACCTTATACACTAAATGTAATGAAAAATAAATGTAATTACTCCTTAATGTAAATTAGTCATTATTTATTTACTATAACTTTTTAAAGTGACAATTACAGTTACATGGAAAACATACGTTTGCTTGTTACTCTAGCATAACTCCTTTTAAATGTGATTCAGTCAGGTTAGGTTATATGGACACTGTTTAAGTCCTATTGTGTAGTTGCCCAATCCGATATTTCAAGTCTGATTCCCCCAAGATATGAATAAATACACACCAATTTTATTCCTTATTCTAAGAAATTAAAAACTTTTATGCTCTCGCGGGCCACATAAAATGACATGGAGGGCCACATTTGGCCCCCGGGCCTTGAGTTTGACACATGTGCTTTAAAGCATTCACTGAAATGTCATCATCCTCTCGTCACTTCAGACAGCCACACTAAGGATCTGGGGGCGCAGACAACTGCACAGCTATTGTGAGACGACATCAGAGTATGAAGGAGCTGCAGCTTGATGAAACTTTGATCATCGGTAACAGGATGAGTCGGATGTTTAACGCTCCGTTTGATGACAAAACGTGCATAGAAAACGCTGTTAATGTGACTTGATGAGGAGAAAAATTGAAATACTACAATCAGAATGTGATTTTAAACAAGTACTTTAGTTTTTGTTTGCACAGGAATGAAGAAGAACTACATTTTAAAAAAATTGTGTTTTTATTTGTTTTATTTTTTAGTTGACCGGACTGGAGGGAACCATTCTGTCTACAGGCAAGACTCTTATAAAGTCAATCCAAGAACTTTAGGAAGGTGCCAATAGTTTTGAATTTAACTAAAATTACAAATTCTTTGGACTACAAAAGGAATAACAGCATGGTGCTTGCTAGAAAAGGACGGACAGCTGGAGAGTTTTGAGAACTTGACTAAACAATTTCACCTTGAAAAACAGGATTTTTTCCAGATACTTACAAATGAGAAACTACCATAAGAAAGCAATACAGAGCGACTCCTCTGGGGATGAAGGCGGGATAGTTCACACAATAACAAAGACATATAAAGACAACAATACTAAATTGATTAGTATGTTATATAAATCATTGATGGAATACGACGAAAACACAACTTTGAAAGCAAAAGAAAACTGGGAAAGAGAATTAAACATAAGGATAACTGAACAGGACTGGTTAGATATGTGGAGACACCACCATACCACCACTGGATCTCGAACGTGGAGAGAGTTTGCCTGGAAGAACCTTATTAGATTTTTCATAACACCAAAACTGAAGAGCAAACATTTGAAAACAAATCAGAGCTGTTGGCGCGGATGTGGAGAAATAAATGTTGACCACTCTCATGTATTTTGGAAATGTCAGAATGTAACAGGTTTTTGGAAAATGGTGGGCGATCTCACATGCAAAGTGCTGGGATACAAAATTCCTTTGTTGCCAGAACTGTTTTATCTGTACATGTTTTCAGGAAACTTAATCCACCAAAGTGACAAATATTTATTTAAAGTCATGTCACTAGCCGCCAAAAAAACAATAACCAGAAACTGGGGCACTACGGAGATCCCTTCAAAGGAGCAATGGACTTCAACAATCAACAACATATACTCAATGGAATTAATAACATACAGGCTGAAGCTGCAAGAGGCACAACTACACCGAAAGTGGAAAAAATGGACACTGCAAAACAGATAGACACGTGAAACACCTAGACTTGACCTTTTTCTTTTCTTTCTTGTTTTTTGTGATGTTGTTTGAGATTTGTGTTCATGTAACAAAAACTAATAAAAATAAAGTTATAAAAAAAAAAAACTTACAAATTCTATTACAGTGTCCATCACTGAAAGTTTAGCAGAAGCTAAAGAGATTATATAAACTTTTCACATTTGACATTTCGATAAGAGTAGATGGGGTTTGTAGGATTTGGCCTCAGAAATATATACATACTTCAACAAATAAAAAGTGCAAAAAAAATAAGAAGTTTTATTGATATTAATGAACTTAATGTTTTTTTTTAGCCCACAGCTTTTGGATTTCATTCTAAGTTTCTGCGGTTGATATTGTTTTACAATCATGTACGTTATACTGTGGGATAAATTTGTTATTTTCTTAATTTAATATAGTTTAGTAAAGTTTTTAGTCAAATTTCAACTAAAAAAAAAGTTCCGATTTTATTTGTAAGACACCTTTTTATTTTTTTCAAAGAAGACGTAAATGTACTCAAAGGTGAAAACTGAGAAACTGCTACAAATGACAAAAAATTAGAGTAATAAAGATGAGAAAATATGTCATATATTAGCTTTATAGCAGTAAGTGATCTACATTTAAACAAAACTGTGTTCTGTGTTTGTGTCATTTCTCCACTTCCCCCATTTTTTAAACTTTATTTTTTTTTTTAATAAACGTCTAAACTCCAGAAGCTTTAGAAATGTAAGGAAAAAACTGTTTAATGTTCCTAATCAGATATATTTTATTTTAGTACAGGCAGGAGACAGATTTGTTTAAAGAGCAGGAGCAGAAAATCATGATGTGTCACAGTTGGGCAGCAGTCACAACATTTACAGAAATGTTTGAAGTTCCAGATATTTGTGTCCAAATACCTCTTCCAAAAAGAGGAAGACGCAGGAAGAATTATTTTGAAATCAGCCATCGATGAACGGGTGTGAGATGCCACAGACACGTTTTTTTGTTTCACTCTGGAAATGCTTCAGGAATCCTTCAGGACAGATGGATGGATGGATGGATGGATGGATGGATGGATGGATGGATGGAGAGTTTAGAAAGTAGACTGAGGGGAGCAGTCAGTCCGGGTGTTTGCCACAGACCCATCGGAGCTGAGGCTGACCCCTGAGGTCTGCAGCCTCTGAAGCAGAGAACCAGCTGCACTGGCAGGCATACGCTCTCTGCCCTCTCTTCTTCTTCAGCTTCTTCCTGAGCTTCTGACGGTCCGGCATGTTGTTTCTGCAAACAGGATGACTACACTCATTATTGAGAACAAGTAGACGATTGCATGATTACTGAGAAAACACACACTTTTAAATACCCATGTCCTACAGTCCAATAGCTTGATATAAAATATATTTTTTAAGAGCTTTACTCATAAATTTCCTTTAAGATTTGTTTTCTTCACTTTGGTAGTTTTGCTTCAGTGGCGCTGCAGAGTCTGCGCTTTGGTGTTGGGGATGGCTGGGACTTTTTGTGATGATACCACCTCTGTGACAACATGAAGGGCAAACAAATCAGCCCGAGTGCTGTAGAGTGTCTCAGAGTGACTTGAACTTTAAGTAACAAAACCACCTGTGCACTTATGGAGTAATGTTCTTGGGAAAGAATGGCGCTGGGTTTCATGTGTGGTCAGTGGGAACAGCTGACCTGCAGGCAGGTTGCTTTAAAAGCATGACATGCTCCCTGAGAAGCTTCAGACAGCTGCTGTCTCAATTCAACAACTTCCTTTTGACCTTTTTTCTTGAAATGCAGCATTTCTGCTTTTCCTTTATTCAGCAACCTTGATACACATGCCACGCCAGAAAGCTACAGCTTGTTCTTGTGCAGATTACAGATGTTTAGACAGTTGTGCTTCCATTTAATATAGAATGCAGATCTGCTTTGTTCTGTTTTGGTCTGACTTGCATACAAAGACATCCAGCTGCTCCTCTGTTTCAGCATGAATTACTGCTGCTGAACGTGAAATACAAGGCTAAATTAAATAGTTTGGGGCTGAACAAAAATCCAGTTCGAAGGTATAACTTAACGTTTGAAAAAACAAAACCAAAAACTTTTGCTTGACATGTAGTTAGAAACTTGATTGCATCACAGTATTTCCAAATAAACCACATCATTTATTGTCCTTAAATCTGAAGAATTCAGTAGTTTGGGTGTTTTTTTTAAAAGAGGTTTTGTGATGTCACACATGTATGGAAAGGAGAAAGGGATTTTCTTTCATGCCTGTTGTATATCTAAAGTAAAACATCTGATGTGCTGAGAGTTTGTTTCATTATCAAGTATGAATCTGCTCCAAAATATGACAGCGTTAACCCTTGTGCTATTTTGGATGACCCCACCCTTACTTTGACATGTTCTCCCTACCATGACAAAGGTGGATAAAGGTGGAAAAATTTCATGTAATCCATTGAACCACTGAAGATCACAAAAAATGAAAAAAAAAAGGTTCAGAGCTATGTCTAGTGAATCTAGATGACCCCACTCCCAACGGTAAAGTGCCTAGGATAGCACAAGGGTTAAAGAGGAAACAGAAAACATGGATGGATACAACCTGCCAAAAATAAAACTCCTCTAATCCTGAAAACCTGATGCATCAAACAAACAAAGGCGCCTCTAGCAGGAAAGAGTTCAAAAAGCTAAAAGCTGATGAAATGGATCCCTGTAGAATCAGAAAAATAGATTTATTTTAGAGAATTTTGCTACAATTGTGCCCAATAAAACAAGACGTCTGTCATCTTTTTTCCTGTCAAAAAGTGAAATAAATGTAAATGTAATGTTGCAGCATTTATTTCTCTGATTGCTCAGAAAGAAAACTTGACAGCAACTTCAATGATTTACCATCAATGTATGTGAACGTGTGTTTTTAATCTCAATTTAGTCCTGTTTGCTGTTTCAGGGTCTCGGTGAAGAGCAGGACATGTATGCGGAAAACAGCATTGGTTGTGGACAGGACTTGAACCAGCACCTGAAGACCAAAATGACATTCCACTGCCTAGACTTAACCACTCAGCCACCAGATTTGATGACATCATAGGCCAGAAGTGGGCTATTTGAAACAGTGAATCCATTGTTTTTCTTTGAATATAAATGTAAATATATGTGTGTGTGTTGGTGTGGGCATGTGTGTGTGTTAAATAAAGCTTTAAATTTGGATAAAGCAGCAGGAAATGATTTGCACTCAGCGCCTTAACCGCTAGGCCATTTGTTTCAGGAAACACAAGCAGACCGATAAAACAAGACAGCGTGCTTCAAAAAAGGACTGGCTACAAGACCAGTCCTGTATCATCCCAGCCCTTTTTTGTGAGAAGGCACCATGAAGAAGTTTGAAATCCTGCTCTGCACAGAGACCCTGAAGTCAGCAGCAAACAGGACAAAAGTTGAGAGCCAGCTGGAAACGGCGCTTGACTATTAAAGCTTATCCCTTCTTGGCTGTTACCTTGTTTTGTTGTGCAAAAAGCTTGAGTGGTAATGGAAGGTCGAAGAGGAGGTTTTTGGAGGAGCCGTATGCCGCCACGCAAAGGTCTGAAAGGCCAAGTCTGAAGGAAAGAGAAAAGGCAAAATGTCAACATATATGAAAAATGAACTGGTCGTCAGCTGGTTTTGATCCCAGTACCAGGCGCGTTCCCAACCTGCAGCCTATTCCGCTAGGCCACAACAACCAGTTTGCACATATGGACAATAAAGTATATTTGAATTCGAAATGTTCTATGTCATTTTCTGCAGTTGTTCTCACACTGGAAAGAAACACAAGAGTTTCAAGCATACACATAAAACAAGACAGTGTGCTTGAAAAGGACCGAGTACAAGAGATGGCCTGTATCATCCCACCCCTATATTTTTTTTTTTTTTAACAACAGCAGTGCGGCTTCCACTCTTGTGTGAATGCGATACTGACACCTGCTGGAGAGGAGGGTTACTGCAGCCACGTCACAAGCCTCAAGGAATTTGGAATATGCCTATGAATACTCTCATTTGTTGTCTTCTAATTTTAAAAACCAAGTCAAGGTGAATGCCTTTAAAGCTACTACTATGAGGCCTAAGGGATTTTTTTTTTTTTTTTACAAATTTCAAAATGCAACACACCTATTGATATATGTATGTGTTCCATATGGCTTTGAAGTTTTGCTAAAGCAGCAGGAAATGATAGCTACATTTTGCACAAAAAAAGCGGAAAAAAAAAAAAAACAAGGCCTACGGCCGGGAAAAAGTGTAATTGTGGAAAAGGGGCAAAAAAGAGAAAGTTGGAAGAAAAAAGTAAAAATGAGCTGGTTGCCCGCCGGTTTCGATACTATTACTTACCTTACCGAGCTGTTTACCGGCCCTCGACCTAGTCCGCTAGGCCATAACAACCAGCTTTCCATAAGAGCAGAAAAAAGTATATTTGAATTTGAAATGTTCTATGTTGTTTTTGGCTTTAGTCTCACGATGGAAAGAAAGGGCCGAGTGTCAAGCAGACACACCAAACAAGACAGAGAGCTTCAATAGGACCAGCTACAATCCATGTCCATTTTTGGCTTTCTTTGAAACCTTCATCCAACCTCTTCCATAAAGCCACAGCGAGTGTTTTGGAGTGAAGCACCATTTCCAGGTGAACTTTAGTCCTGTTTGCTTTTTCAGGGTCTCAGTGAAGAGCAGGACATGTATGCGGAAAACAGCATTGGTTGTGGACAGGACTTGAACCAGCACCTGAAGACCCCAATGACATTCCACTGCCTAGACTTAACCACTCAGCCACCAGATTTGATGACATCATAGGCCAGAAGTGGGCTATTTGAAACATGTGAATCCATTGTTTTTTTTTGAATATAAATGTAAATATATGTGTGTGTGTTGGTGTGGGCATGTGTGTGTGTTAAATAAAGCTTTAAATTTGGATAAAGCAGCAGGAAATGATTTGCACTCAGCGCCTTAACCGCTAGGCCATTTGTTTCAGGAAACACAAGCAGACCGATAAAACAAGACAGCGTGCTTCAAAAAAGGACTGGCTACAAGACCAGTCCTGTATCATCCCAGCCCTTTTTTGTGAGAAGGCACCATGAAGAAGTTTGAAATCCTGCTCTGCACAGAGACCCTGAAGTCAGCAGCAAACAGGACAAAAGTTGAGAGCCAGCTGGAAACGGCGCTTGACTATTAAAGCTTATCCCTTCTTGGCTGTTACCTTGTTTTGTTGTGCAAAAAGCTTGAGTGGTAATGGAAGGTCGAAGAGGAGGTTTTTGGAGGAGCCGTATGCCGCCACGCAAAGGTCTGAAAGGCCAAGTCTGAAGGAAAGAGAAAAGGCAAAATGTCAACATATATGAAAAATGAACTGGTCGTCAGCTGGTTTTCATCCCAGTACCAGGCGCGTTCCCAACCTGCAGCCTATTCCGCTAGGCCACAACAACCAGTTTGCACATATGGACAATAAAGTATATTTGAATTCGAAATGTTCTATGTCATTTTCTGCAGTTGTTCTCACACTGGAAAGAAACACAAGAGTTTCAAGCATACACATAAAACAAGACAGTGTGCTTGAAAAGGACCGAGTACAAGAGATGGCCTGTATCATCCCACCCCTATATTTTTTTTTAACAACAGCAGTGCGGCTTCCACTCTTGTGTGAATGCGATACTGACACCTGCTGGAGAGGAGGGTTACTGCAGCCACGTCACAAGCCTCAAGGAATTTGGAATATGCCTATGAATACTCTCATTTGTTGTCTTCTAATTTTAAAAACCAAGTCCAGGTGAAAGGCTTTAAAGCTACTACTATGAGGCCTAAGGGATTTTTTTTTTTTTTTACAAATTTCAAAATGTAACACAATAATCAAAATTTTTCAAAAAAAAATCACAATATAATAAAGGTTAAAAAATTTGTTGTTGCAAAGTAGTCAGTCCAATATAAAACAATGACATTTAAAAAAAGCAGAATTAAAAAAAATCTAAAATAAGAGACTGCTACATAAAAATAATAAATTAACTGTTTTAGATTATTTGTTATTGTATATTTTTCAGGGCTCCAGACTGCGACCAAATGGTCGCATTTTGCGACCAAAATTTGAGTGTGTGCGACTGAATTTTACATCCAGTCGCACATGCGCGACCAGTAAATTTGCCTCCCCCACCCTATGTATTTTTTTATACGTTAAACGTGGAAGGGGCACGTCAATGATCAATTAAATAATCAAGAGACCCGAGCGCACACTCACGCAGGCAGACGCACACACTCGCGCACATACTCATGAAACGCGAGCACACACTCGCGTCTTGCCCGTTTGTGAGGCGGCCACTGCGTGTGAGAAGAATAGGGAACGCCGCTGTAAGTGGCTAAATTGCGTGGAGGGGCCTAGAGATAATCGAGCGCGCGTTAACATCTGTGGGAAGGAAATGGAGACAAATATCACAACCTGATATGTGCGTCTGAGCTATGAGTAAGTGAAATATTGATTCGTTCTTCCAACCTGCGGCTAGTGTACCAGTGATAGAACTACAGCAGGGGTCTCAAACTCGCAGCCCGCGGGCTATTTGCGGTCTTTAAGATGATATTTTGCGGCCCCCGCCTTAATAAGAAAGTTTAATGTTACTGCAGCCCGTCAGTTTTAATGAATGACACTTTTCCATTGTCGCGCACGGAGCTGACCAACCAATCACAGTGGGGTATATGACTCTTTGGGGCGGGACAATGACAGGGCTTGAAAGCAGGAAACCTGACAGCCCCCTCCCCAGACCACATTAAGGAGTTCCTTACTTTCCTTTTTAGAACGTATTTATTCGCTTGTAATTTTCTGAATACATGCAGTCCGTGCTGAACTTTTCTCAGGCTCACACAGAACCGGAGGAAGGTTAAGTTTTGGTTACGGTTACGGTGGCGCATCAAACAGATGGTCGCCTTACCTTTAGGGGGATGAAATGTCATTTTCGCGGGAGTCGGGTCAGCTGAGGAGAATAAATGTCCCACACCTACATGCGTGACAGCTAAGGGAGCTTGAACATTAAACACACTCGAGCAAAAACAACAGTAGTTTTAGACACACTGAAAATACGTGGGGAAAATGCAACGATAGACGTGCTTGAGATGAACCGGCACCTCGCCTGGATCGTTGGGGAGCAAGACTGAAGGACAACAGGAAGTTGGAGTTGTCCTTAACATTCAATTTACTTTTAATATTCCTTTCCCCCTTAGTGTAATCTGTGTTATTATATCTTTTATATTTATTTGAATGTTTTGTAATGTATGTAGCCTTTTTTTAATGAATTGGTATTTTAAATTATTTTAATTAATCACTCAACTACAAAACCCATCAGGACACATGTCCCATAATGCATTGTTTTGTAGTCAGTAGGGCAGGTTTCAGTCAGTTTAGTACTAAATTTCCAGCTGTGTTCAGGTAGGTTTGCCCCTTGCTCCCACCCCTTTCTCGCGATATTTTTGTGATGATTGACAGGTGCTGTTCGAGCAAAAACAAAAATATATGTCACACACCAGGTGATCTGCGCAGCGTTGAGTTCACCTGGGTGATCTCAAACACGCTTATTGTGCATCTTGGCTGCACCTATTTGGTGTCACAAAGATAAATTTCCATCCGTTTTCTTTACTATTTGTACTGTCATGACAGTGATGGTGCTGTCAGTTTACCTGTTGTTGCATCTTCAAAAGTGCAGAATAAAATGTGACTCTGAATATTCTATTATTAAAATATTTATTAGTAATACAGTGGAAATTAGTAGATTTGGTTAGCATGTTGATTTACGGTATGCGCCCCTAAATTTTCTGGTTGTGCCCCTAAAATTTTCTGTTAGGGGCCACTGGGCTCCTGGTGAAAAAAGTTAGTCTGGAGCCCTGTTTTTATTTTTTCTATACCGGTGGACAAATTTGTTTTTGAATTGGTTTCTTTAAAAAATGAGTAAGTACCCAACTGTTTTTTTGCTAATATTGCATCAGATTTATTATATTTTTTATCCAAACAGACGATTGGGTCATCCAAAACAAACACTATCCTGTGTGTAGATAAAGTAACCATCTTCCAAACATGACTGTGAAATATGTCTGCAGACCATTCCAAAACAGGATAATCCACAAGATTTTAAATACTTTCTCCATTTGGCTGACAACAAAAAAAACAACACTTTTTTTTCCTTTTACAATAATCAGGCAAAAATAGACAAATATAATAATCTGTTTCTGGGTAATATCGATGCATAATTTTGAATATAATTTCTTATTTGTTAGTGTATTTAAGTGGTAATAAAAAGATTAATATGCGAGTTAACTTAAGATGTGAGTTAATAAGAAGATGTGAACTACTCTCGATCTTGTGTGGATTTTCCTCACCTGGATTATCCTGTCGCTTGTCCAGCCATCTTCGACCGCACTGCTACAAAACTCTGCTGACGAACTTGCTAACCTCCGGGCGGGCCTTCGCCGTTAGCTAGCTCTCCAGCATCCGGGCATACGTGCCCCGCCGGAGATACACTCATCGAAGATCACGTCGGAACTTCCATTACGACAACACCAACTCCATCAAGTCACTCTGGTCCTCTGCTCACCGTAAACAAGACGCACAGGTCGCCTTGCTTTCTAACCACAGCGTCCTAGTTCCTTTGCACGTCGCTCGGCTAACAACATGACTAACAATCTCCCCCGCATATCTGTCAACTTCGGTCTCCTGAATATTCGCTCCCTCGTAACCACGGGAGATCTTGTCCAAGATTTCTTCATTAACCGTGAACTGGATTTCGATTTCATATCCCTGTCTGGTACATGGCAAAATTTGACTCCTCTGGATGAAGCCACGCCAAACCACGCGATTCGGGCCGCCGGGGTGGTCTCGCAATGATGTATCGCGAGAACTGGAGAATAGCGCCTGTGACTGCTCCTTTTTTTTTTTTTTTTTTTTTTTTTTTTTACTTTATTGACAATTGAGATGTCATCCAGTGAATAACGAACAATAACCATATAATCAAACATTACCTCGAAGATCAATCACCATTGCCAAAAATAACATATAAACATAGAAAATAAAGATTAGAAAAGAAACGATTTTTTTTATTTGAAATGGTTTATTTCAAGCAATTAACTAGAAATAATACACAAAAGCAATATAATCATCAGTTATACATTCATACAGTAACTAATCAAGCTTAGGATAATTAGACATATTAATAATTATTGCTTGAAAGGGAGTGGAAGGAAGCGAACTTATATAATCCCACCCTTTTATACTATAACCATTTTATTACATGATTTATCAATATCCGGTTCCTAGCTTTTATCAGGCAGAATTACGAATCATAAAGTATCAATAAAGCACATGACAAAGATGAATTACTTAATTATTATGTAAAAAATTACTATTTTAGAAATCAACATGGCAAATGCAGATCAGTTGTCTAAAATATATGCAGATTATGTTACTTATAAAAGTCATTCATATGATTAAAAATAATACTATATCAGTAAAATAGACACAACACTGTTTCAGAGATTTTCATAGCAAAATTTCATCAAGTATCAAAGGTTAAAAACATGTGCAAAATTATGTTGCATTAGAAAAGATTTTTGAATCAATTTATCATTTTTTTAACATAAACATAAAGCACACACAAATAAAAAACAAATAAGTAAAATAAAAATACAATTAAAAAAACATAGAACCAATCCAAATAGTTTAATACTGGTTAGGGGTACTCATAAAGTTTGAATTTCTGATAAAAACTAAGTAATTTTAAGCCATTCTTGTTCTTTATGAAATGTAATAAAAAAAGTGGTTTGGTCTTCAAATATTTATTTTTGTGTAGACAACTTTCCTTGCAATATTAGGACATTAGGAACCGTATTTTCTGGTCTATCATTTGATACCACACTGAATAAAACCGTTTTGAGTGTAAATGAACTGGCAGTGCAATTTTGGAAGAATACCAAAAGCAGAAATTTTCCCAGAATGTTTTATAAATAACTCCACAGTTAAAGAATAAATGATCTACAGTCTCAATGTCATTCAAACAAAAACTGTAGTCTATTCTTCAAACCCAAAACGAAGCCAGCTGTGACTGCTCCTGTGTTTGGATCCTTCGAATCATTAGTCTGTCAATTCTCTGGATCAACTCAACTCTTGTTGCCACCATCTATCACCCACCTAAACCTGACAAGGAGTTTATCTTTGACTTTTTGGATTTTTTGACACACCTCTCCTCACTCTCAACAAACATAATACTTTTGGGTGACTTAAATATCCACATGAGCAGAACCAATAATTTAACTACCAAAGATTTTATAACCTGTCTGGCTGGTAGATCTTTTTCTGTTGCTTTTTCCAAGTTTAAGTCCTTTACTGCATCCCTCACTTCAGGTGTGCCACAAGGCTCAGTTTTGGGACCTTAAACCCTTGTGCTATCTTAGATGACCCCACCCTCACTTTGACGTGTTCTCCCGACCATGGCAAAGGTGGATGAAGGTGGAAAAATTTCATGTAATCCATTGAACCAGTGAAGATCACAAATCATTGAAAAAAAAGAGGTTCAGGGCACTGTCTAGTGGGTCTAGATGACCCAACTCCCAACGGTAAAGTGCCTAGGATAGCACAAGGGTTAATATTCATGTTGTATCTTCTGCCTCTGCAGCATATTTTAAGTTATTTTAATAATATTTATTATCATTTTATGCTGATGATACTTAGCTTTATGTGTCTTTTAAAACCCAGGATGTTTTTAAAATACAGATTTTATGCAGGTGTCGGATGAATGATCATTTTCTCCAACTACTGTAAATGAAGCCAAAACTGAGGTCCTAGTCTGTGCTCCTGACAGTTGCCTCCCCCAGATAGTCCAGTGGCTCGGTTCACTAGCGTCCTCCATCAAGCCCTCTGTCAGGAACCTTGAGGTGACTCTCAACCTGGTTTTATCCCTTGACTCTCATGTCAGGTCACTTGTTCGTTCTTGATTTGATCATCTTAAAAAAGTGCAAAACTGAGTCCAATTGTGTCGCCTTCTGAGATGGAGATGCTAATCCACGCTATTATATCTTCTCGTCTTGATTATTGTAACTCCATCTTCTCATGTTTAAGCAAAACATCTCTAGAACGGCTTCAGGTTGTCCAGAACGCTGCTGCAAGGCTTTTAACCAGTTCATCCAAGTTTTCACACGTCACCCCGTTATTAATCCAGCTGCACTGGCTCCCCGTCCACTACCAAGTGCATTTTAAAATCCTGGTTTTAACATATACAGCTCTTAAAAACCAAGCACCGGTCTACATAAAAGAACTTTTGAGGCCGTACACTCCCAGCAGGTCCCTGAGATCAAGTGCCCAGGGTCTGCTGTTTGTTAAGAGGACCCGGTTAAAGACAAAAGGTGACAGAGCCTTTGTAGCAGTGGCTCCATCCCTCTGGAACCCCCTTCTCCTCAGTCTCAGATCTGCTGACTCTGTTTTCTTTTAAAAAGCAGTTAGAAACCTATCTTTTTAAAATAGCTAAATGTAGCTATATATATATATATATTCTGTTTTACTGTGTTTCATTGTGTTTTACTGTGAATCACTTTGTGATTTTTATCTTGAAAGGTGCTGTACAACTAAAATGTGTTATTATTATTACAAGTCATCATGATAGAAAATATCATGTTTGACTTTGCATTTTGAATTCAAGTGAATCTGCTGCAGCAGGAGGACCTGATTTGACCCAGGAGATATTTTATTTTGAAAGGAGCTTGTATGTGCTGCTGTCTAATGTAAGAGAAATTCAATTTGTTTCATGCAGAACATTGTACACACTGTTAAAATCCCATCATTGTAAACATTTAAAAGCTGAATTAATTAATAGAAGAAGGACAAAAACAGAAATTACTTATATCTTTCTAAACGGTGAAGTGGGACTTTATGGCTCTGGCTGGGTTTTGGTAAGAAACTGGACCAAATTATTCTTTTAAGCTTAAATTTTGCAGACCTCTGGCCTGGAAAAGCAAGAGGGTCTTGTCTCGTCAAAAAAACAAGACCTTATCACTGAACCTTAGCTTTTGGGGAGACAGTCTTCATGAACTCCAATCTAATGAAAGTAATCCGAGTTTGTCTTCATCTAGGAGAAAAAAACCTCAACAAATCAGGATTTCTATCCTAGCAACTACCCCCCCCCCCCCCCACCTCCTTATCTGAGCACACTGTGAAAACTGGACTTTGCATTGCTGCTACTAACTTAAGGTCTCGTGTACACTGAATGTCTTATTTAATTATCTATATTTCTTTTCATGTTAAGTCTTTGCTGTGTTTCCTTTTGTACTGGTGCTGCACTTTGGTTATATTTTTTTTGGAGAATTGAACTGTGTCGCTGTTGTCGATGCTCCAAACGTATTTTCATTGTTCCACTGACAATGACAAATAAATATCTTGAATCTTGAATTTGCCAGAAGGGCCCCAAAGCTGACACTCAGAAAGAAACCAGAGCACGGCCTCCACATGATTTATTACATGTCACAGAACTGTCGTTTTTTTTTATACAAATAAAGTTCTGATATTTTTCATTCTCGTTAGGACAGAGAACAACACTCTACACAAAGTCTCTAAACAGTTTTAGTAACAGTCAGAAGTTTCCATAAAACTAAAACTCTTTGAGATGCAACTTTATGAGCTGACATTTTTTTTTCAGGTTTACACGACCTGCTGTAAAAGTGAAATCTTCATAAGGAATCTAAATTTGGAGAAAAACATCAAAAGGCCCTCAGGAATACTTTCTCTTAGGCATTACACGTGTAAAAAAATGAGTTAAAGACTTCAGTAAATAGAAACAAAAATAAAATGTCAACCAAAACATTCAAAAAAAAAATTTGTACACCTTTTATCTTTTTTTAAACAAAACTGTGTTCTGATTTTGTGTCATTTCTCCACTTCCTCCATTTTTTAAACTTTATTTTTTTAAAAATAAACGTCTAGATTCCAGAAGCTTTAGAAATGTAAGGAAAAAACTGTTTAATGTTCCTAATCAGATATATTTTATTCTAGTACAGGCTGGAGACAGATTTGTTTAAAGAGCAGGAGCAGAAAATCATGATGTGTCACAGTTGGGCAGCAGTCACAACATTTACAGAAATGTTTGAAGTTCCAGATATTTGTGTCCAAATACCTCTTCCAAAAAGAGGAAGACGCAGGAAGAATTATTTTGAAATCAGCCATCGATGAACGGGTGTGAGATGCCACAGACACGTTTTTTTGTTTCACTCTGGAAATGCTTCAGGAATCCTCCAGGACAGATGGATGGATGGATGGATGGATGGATGGATGGATGGATGGATGGATGGATGGATGGATGGATGGATGGATGGAGAGTTTAGAAAGTAGACTGAGGGGAGCAGTCAGTCCGGGTGTTTGCCACAGACCCATCGGAGCTGAGGCTGACCCCTGAGGTCTGCAGCCTCTGAAGCAGAGAACCAGCTGCACTGGCAGGCATACGCTCTCTGCCCTCTCTTCTTCTTCAGCTTCTTCCTGAGCTTCTGACGGTCCGGCATGTTGTTTCTGCAAACAGGATGACTACACTCATTATTGAGAACAAGTAGACGATTGCATGATTACTGAGAAAACACACACTTTTAAATACACTTTTAGCCTAATAAATGATTCCACTTTTATTTAGTAGTTTTGCTTCAGCGGAGCAGCAGAGTTTGAGCTTTGGTGCTGCAGTGTCTCAGAGTGACTTGAACTTCAAGTAACAAAACCACCTGTGCACTTATGGAGTAATGTTCTTGGGAAAGAATGGCGCTGGGTTTCATGTGTGGTCAGTGGGAACAGCTGACCTGCAGGCAGGTTGCTTTAAAAGCATGACATGCTCCCTGAGAAGCTTCAGACAGCTGCTGTCTCAATTCAACAACTTCCTTTTGACCTTTTTTCTTGAAATGCAGCAGTTTTGCTTTTCCTTTATTCAGCAACCTTGATACACATGCCGCGCCAGAAAGATACAGCTTGTTCTTGTGCAGATTACAGATGTTTAGACAGTTGTGCTTCCATTTAATATAGAATGCAGATCTGCTTTGTTCTGTTTTGGTCTGACTTGCATACAAAGACATCCAGCTGCTCCTCTGTTTCAGCATGAATTACTGCTGCTGAACGTGAAATACAAGGCTAAATTAAATAGTTTGGGGCTGAACAAAAATCCAGTTCGAAGGTATAACTTAACGTTTGAAAAAACAAAACCAAAAACTTTTGCTTGACATGTAGTTAGAAACTTGATTGCATCACAGTATTTCCAAATAAACCACATCATTTATTGTCCTTAAATCTGAAGAATTCAGTAGTTTGGGTGTTTTTTTTAAAGAGGTTTTGTGATGTCACACATGTATGGAAAGGAGAAAGGGATTTTCTTTCATGCCTGTTGTATATCTAAAGTAAAACATCTGATGTGCTGAGAGTTTGTTTCATTATCAAGTATGAATCTGCTCCAAAATATGACAGCGTTAACCCTTGTGCTATTTTGGATGACCCCACCCTTACTTTGACATGTTCTCCCTACCATGACAAAGGTGGATAAAGGTGGAAAAATTTCATGTAATCCATTGAACCACTGAAGATCACAAAAAATGAAAAAAAAAAGGTTCAGAGCTCTGTCTAGTGAATCTAGATGACCCCACTCCCAACGGTAAAGTGCCTAGGATAGCACAAGGGTTAAAGAGGAAACAGAAAACATGGATGGATACAACCTGCCAAAAATAAAACTCCTCTAATCCTGAAAACCTGATGCATCAAACAAACAAAGGCGCCTCTAGCAGGAAAGAGTTCAAAAAGCTAAAAGCTGATGAAATGGATCCCTGTAGAATCAGAAAAATAGATTTATTTTTGAGAATTTTGCTACAATTGTGCCCAATAAAACAAGACGTCTGTCATCTTTTTTCCTGTCAAAAAGTGAAATAAATGTAAATGTAATGTTGCAGCATTTATTTCTCTGATTGCTCAGAAAGAAAACTTGACAGCAACTTCAATGATTTACCATCAATGTATGTGAACGTGTGTTTATAATCTCAATTTAGTCCTGTTTGCTGTTTCAGGGTCTCAGTGAAGAGCAGGACATGTGTGCGGAAAACAGCATTGGTTGTGGACAGGACTTGAACCAGCACCTGAAGACCCCAATGACATTCCACTGCCTAGACTTAACCACTCAGCCACCAGATTTGATGACATCATAGGCCAGAAGTGGGCTATTTAAAACAGTGAATCCATTGTTTTTCTTTGAATATAAATGTAAATATATGTGTGTGTGTTGGTGTGGGCATGCGTGTGTGTGTTAAATAAAGCTTTAAATTTGGATAAAGCAGCAGGAAATGATTTGCACTCAGCGCCTTAACCGCTAGGCCATTTGTTTCAGGAAACACAAGCAGACCGATAAAACAAGACAGCGTGCTTAAAAAAAGGACTGGCTACAAGACCAGTCCTGTATCATCCCAGCCCTTTTTTGTGAGAAGGCACCATGAAGAAGTTTGAAATCCTGCTCTGCACAGAGACCCTGAAGTCAGCAGCAAACAGGACAAAAGTTGAGAGCCAGCTGGAAACGGCGCTTGACTATTAAAGCTTATCCCTTCTTGGCTGTTACCTTGTTTTGTTGTGCAAAAAGCTTGAGTGGTAATGGAAGGTCGAAGAGGAGGTTTTTGGAGGAGCCGTATGCCGCCACGCAAAGGTCTGAAAGGCCAAGTCTGAAGGAAAGAGAAAAGGCAAAATGTCAACATATATGAAAAATGAACTGGTCGTCAGCTGGTTTTGATCCCAGTACCAGGCGCGTTCCCAACCTGCAGCCTATTCCGCTAGGCCACAACAACCAGTTTGCACATATGGACAATAAAGTATATTTGAATTTGAAATGTTCTATGTCATTTTCTGCAGTTGTTCTCACACTGGAAAGAAACACAAGAGTTTCAAGCATACACATAAAACAAGACAGTGTGCTTGAAAAGGACCGAGTACAAGAGAAGGCCTGTATCATCCCACCCCTATATTTTTTTTTGTTTAACAACAGCAGTGCGGCTTCCACTCTTGTGTGAATGCGATACTGACACCTGCTGGAGAGGAGGGTTACTGCAGCCACGTCACAAGCCTCAAGGAATTTGGAATATGCCTATGAATACTCTCATTTGTTGTCTTCTAATTTTAAAAACCAAGTCAAGGTGAATGCCTTTAAAGCTACTACTATGAGGCCTAAGGGATTTTTTTTTTTTTTTACAAATTTCAAAATGCAACACACCTATTGATATATGTATGTGTTCCATATGGCTTTGAAGTTTTGCTAAAGCAGCAGGAAATGATAGCTACATTTTGCACAAAAAAAAGCGGGAAAAAAAAAAAACAAGGCCTACGGCCGGGAAAAAGTGTAATTGTGGAAAAGGGGCAAAAAAGAGAAAGTTGGAAGAAAAAAGTAAAAATGAGCTGGTTGCCCGCCGGTTTCCATACTATTACTTACCTTACCAAGCTTTTTACCGGCCCTCGACCTAGTCCGCTAGGCCATAACAACCAGCTTTCCATAAGAGCAGAAAAAAGTATATTTGAATTTGAAATGTTCTATGTTGTTTTTGGCTTTAGTCTCACTATGGAAAGAAAGGGCCGAGTGTCAAGCAGACACACCAAACAAGACAGAGAGCTTCAATAGGACCAGCTACAATCCATGTCCATTTTTGGCTTTCTTCATCCAACCTCTTCCATAAAGCCACTGTCAGTATTTTGGAGTGAAGCACCATTTCCAGGTGAACTTTAGTCCTGTTTGCTGCTGAGCTCGGGGTCTCGGTGAAGAGCAGGACATGTGTGCGGAAAACAGCATTGGTTGTGGACAGGACTTGAACCAGCACCTGAAGACCCCAATGACATTCCACTGCCTAGACTTAACCACTCAGCCACCAGATTTGATGACATCACAGGCCAGAAGTGGGCTATTTAAAACAGTGAATCTATTGTTTTTCTTTGAATATAAATGTAAATATATGTGTGTGTGTTGGTGTGGGCGTGTGTGTGTGTGTTAAATAAAGCTTTAAATTTGGATAAAGCAGCAGGAAATGATTTGCACTCAGCGCCTTAACCGCTAGGCCATTTGTTTCAGGAAACACAAGCAGACCGATAAAACAAGACAGCGTGCTTAAAAAAAGGACTGGCTACAAGACCAGTCCTGTATCATCCCAGCCCTTTTTTGTGAGAAGGCACCATGAAGAAGTTTGAAATCCTGCTCTGCACAGAGACCCTGAAGTCAGCAGCAAACAGGACAAAAGTTGAGAGCCAGCTGGAAACGGCGCTTGACTATTAAAGCTTATCCCTTCTTGGCTGTTACCTTGTTTTGTTGTGCAAAAAGCTTGAGTGGTAATGGAAGGTCGAAGAGGAGGTTTTTGGAGGAGCCGTATGCCGCCACGCAAAGGTCTGAAAGGCCAAGTCTGAAGGAAAGAGAAAAGGCAAAATGTCAACATATATGAAAAATGAACTGGTCGTCAGCTGGTTTTGATCCCAGTACCAGGCGCGTTCCAAACCTGCAGCCTATTCCGCTAGGCCACAACAACCAGTTTGCACATATGGACAATAAAGTATATTTGAATTTGAAATGTTCTATGTCATTTTCTGCAGTTGTTCTCACACTGGAAAGAAACACAAAAATTCAAGCATACACATAAAACAAGACAGTGTGCTTGAAAAGGACCGAGTACAAGAGAAGGCCTGTATCATCCCACCCCTATATTTTTTTTTTAACAACAGCAGTGCGGCTTCCACTCTTGTGTGAATGCGATACTGACACCTGCTGGAGAGGAGGGTTACTGCAGCCACGTCACAAGCCTCAAGGAATTTGGAATATGCCTATGAATACTCTCATTTGTTGTCTTCTAATTTTAAAAACCAAGTCCAGGTGAAAGGCTTTAAAGCTACTACTATGAGGCCTAAGGGATTTTTTTTTTTTTTTTACAAATTTCAAAATGTAACACAATAATCAAAATTTTTCAAAAAGAAAATCACAGTATAATAAAGGTTAAAAAATTTGTTGTTGCAAAGTAGTCAGTCCAATATAAAACAATGACATTTAAAAAAAGCAGAATTAAAAAAAATCTAAAATAAGAGACTGCTACATAAAAATAATAAATGAACTGTTTTAGATTATTTGTTATTGTATATTTTTCAGGGCTCCAGACTGCGACCAAATGGTCGCATTTTGCGACCAAAATTTGAGTGTGTGCGACTGAATTTTACATCCAGTCGCACATGCGCGACCAGTAAATTTGCCTCCCCCACCCTATGTATTTTTTTTATACGTTAAACGTGGAAGGGGCACGTCAATGATCAATTAAATAATCAAGAGACCCGAGCGCACACTCACGCAGGCAGACACACACACTCGCGCACATACTCATGAAACGCGAGCACACACTCGCGTCTTGCCCGTTTGTGAGGCGGCCACTGCGTGTGAGAAGAATAGGGAACGCCGCTGTAAGTGGCTAAAATGCGTGGAGGGGGAGGGGCCTAGAGATAATCGAGCGCGCGTTAACATCTGTGGGAAGGAAATGGAGACAAATATCACAACCTGATATGTGCGTCTGAGCTATGAGTAAGTGAAATATTGATTCGTTCTTCCAACCTGCGGCTAGTGTACCAGTGATAGAACTACAGCAGGGGTCTCAAACTCGCAGCCCGCGGGCTATTTGCGGCCTTTAAGATGATATTTTGCGGCCCCCGCCTTAATAAGAAAGTTTAATGTTACTGCAGCCCGTCAGTTTTAATGAATGACACTTTTCCATTGTCGCGCACGGAGCTGACCAACCAATCACAGTGGGGTATATGACTCTTTGGGGCGGGACAATGACAGGGCTTGAAAGCAGGAAACCTGACAGCCCCCTCCCCAGACCACATTAAGGAGTTCCTTACTTTCCTTTTTAGAACGTATTTATTCGCTTGTAATTTTCTGAATACATGCAGTCCGTGCTGAACTTTTCTCAGGCTCACACAGAACCGGAGGAAGGTTAAGTTTTGGTTACGGTTACGGTGGCGCATCAAACAGATGGTCGCCTTACCTTTAGGGGGATGAAATGTCATTTTCGCGGGAGTCGGGTCAGCTGAGGAGAATAAATGTCCCACACCTACATGCGTGACAGCTAAGGGAGCTTGAACATTAAACACACTCGAGCAAAAACAACAGTAGTTTTAGACACACTGAAAATACGTGGGGAAAATGCAACGATAGACGTGCTTGAGATGAACCGGCACCTCGCCTGGATCGTTGGGGAGCAAGACTGAAGGACAACAGGAAGTTGGAGTTGTCCTTAACATTCAATTTACTTTTAATATTCCTTTCCCCCTTAGTGTAATCTGTGTTATTATATCTTTTATATTTATTTGAATGTTTTGTAATGTATGTAGCCTTTTTTTAATGAATTGGTATTTTAAATTATTTTAATTAATCACTCAACTACAAAACCCATCAGGACACATGTCCCATAATGCATTGTTTTGTAGTCAGTAGGGCAGGTTTCAGTCAGTTTAGTACTAAATTTCCAGCTGTGTTCAGGTAGGTTTGCCCCTTGCTCCCACCCCTTTCTCGCGATATTTTTGTGATGATTGACAGGTGCTGTTCGAGCAAAAACAAAAATATATGTCACACACCAGGTGATCTGCGCAGCGTTGAGTTCACCTGGGTGATCTCAAACACGCTTATTGTGCATCTTGGCTGCACCTATTTGGTGTCACAAAGATAAATTTCCATCCGTTTTCTTTACTATTTGTACTGTCATGACAGTGATGGTGCTGTCAGTTTACCTGTTGTTGCATCTTCAAAAGTGCAGAATAAAATGTGACTCTGAATATTCTATTATTAAAATATTTATTAGTAATACAGTGGAAATTAGTAGATTTGGTTAGCATGTTGATTTACGGTATGCGCCCCTAAATTTTCTGGTTGTGCCCCTAAAATTTTCTGTTAGGGGCCACTGGGCTCCTGGTGAAAAAAGTTAGTCTGGAGCCCTGTTTTTATTTTTTCTATACTGGTGGACAAATTTGTTTTTGAATTGGTTTCTTTAAAAAATGAGTAAGTACCCAACTGTTTTTTTTGCTAATATTGCATCAGATTTATTATATTTTTTATCCAAACAGACGATTGGGTCATCCAAAACAAACACTATCCTGTGTGTAGATAAAGTAACCATCTTCCAAACATGACTGTGAAATATGTCTGCAGACCATTCCAAAACAGGATAATCCACAAGATTTTAAATACTTTCTCCATTTGGCTGACAACAAAAAAAAACAACACTTTTTTTTCCTTTTACAATAATCAGGCAAAAATAGACAAATATAATAATCTGTTTCTGGGTAATATCGATGTATAATTTTGAATATAATTTCTTATTTGTTAGTGTATTTAAGTGGTAATAAAAAGATTAATATGCGAGTTAACTTAAGATGTGAGTTAATAAGAAGATGTGAACTACTCTCGATCTTGTGTGGATTTTCCTCACCTGGATTATCCTGTCGCTTGTCCAGCCATCTTCGACCGCACTGCTACAAAACTCTGCTGACGAACTCGCTAACCTCCGGGCGGGCCTTCGCCGTTAGCTAGCTCTCCAGCATCCGGGCATACGTGCCCCGCCGGAGATACACTCATCGAAGATCACGTCGGAACTTCCATTACGACAACACCAACTCCATCAAGTCACTCTGGTCCTCTGCTCACCGTCAACAAGACGCACAGGTCGCCTTGCTTGCTAACCACAGCGTCCTAGTTCCTTTGCACGTCGCTCGGCTAACAACATGACTAACAATCTCCCCCGCATATCTGTCAACTTCGGTCTCCTGAATATTCGCTCCCTCGTAACCACGGGAGATCTTGTCCAAGATTTCATCATTAACCGTGAACTGGATTTCGATTTCATATCCCTGTCTGATACATGGCAAAATTTGACTCCTCTGGATGAAGCCACGCCAAACCACGCGATTCGGGCCGCCGGGGTGGTCTCGCAATGATGTATCGCGAGAACTGGAGAATAGCGCCTGTGACTGCTCCTTTTTTTTTTTTTACTTTATTGACAATTGAGATGTCATCCAATGAATAACGAACAATAACCATATAATCAAACATTACCTCGAAGATCAATCACCATTGCCAAAAATAACATATAAACATAGAAAATAAAGATTAGAAAAGAAACGATTTTTTTTTTATTTGAAATGGTTTATTTCAAGCAATTAACTAGAAATAATACACAAAAGCAATATAATCATCAGTTATACATTCATACAGTAACTAATCAAGCTTAGGATAATTAGACATATTAATAATTATTGCTTGAAAGGGAGTGGAAGGAAGCGAACTTATATAATCCCACCCTTTTATACTATAACCATTTTATTACATGATTTATCAATATCCGGTTCCTAGCTTTTATCAGGCAGAATTACGAATCATAAAGTACCAATAAAGCACATGACAAAGATGAATTACTTAATTATTATGTAAAAAATTACTATGTTAGAAATCAACATGGCAAATGCAGATCAGTTGTCTAAAATATATGCAGATTATGTTACTTATAAAAGTCATTCATATGATTAAAAATAATACTATATCAGTAAAATAGACACAACACTGTTTCAGAGATTTTCATAGCAAAATTTCATCAAGTATCAAAGGTTAAAAACATGTGCAAAATTATGTTGCATTAGAAAAGATTTTTGAATCAATTTATCATTTTTTTAACATAAACATAAAGCACACACAAATAAAAAACAAATAAGTAAAATAAAAATAAAATTAAAAAAACATAGAACCAATCCAAATAGTTTAATACTGGTTAGGGGTACTCATAAAGTTTGAATTTCTGATAAAAACTAAGTAATTTTAAGCCATTCTTGTTCTTTATGAAATGTAATAAAAAATTGGTTTGGTTTTCAAATATTTATTTTTGTGTAGACAACTTTCCTTGCAATATTAGGACATTAGGAACCGTATTTTCTGGTCTATCATTTGATACCACACTGAATAAAACCGTTTTGAGTGTAAATGAACTGACAGTGCAATTTTGGAAGAATACCAAAAGCAGAAATTTTCCCAGAATGTTTTATAAATAACTCCACAGTTAAAGAATAAATGATCCACAGTCTCAATGTCATTCAAACAAAAACTGTAGTCTATTCTTCAAACCCAAAACGAAGCCAGCTGTGACTGCTCCTGTGTTTGGATCCTTCGAATCATTAGTCTGTCAATTCTCTGGATCAACTCAACTCTTGTTGCCACCATCTATCACCCACCTAAACCTGACAAGGAGTTTATCTCTGACTTTTTGGATTTTTTGACACACCTCTCCTCACTCTCAACAAACATAATACTTTTGGGTGACTTAAATATCCACATGAGCAGAACCAATAATTTAACTACCAAAGATTTTATAACCTGTCTGGCTGGTAGATCTTTTTCTGTTGCTTTTTCCAAGTTTAAGTCCTTTACTGCATCCCTCACTTCAGGTGTGCCACAAGGCTCAGTTTTGGGACCTTAAACCCTTGTGCTATCTTAGATGACCCCACCCTCACTTTGACGTGTTCTCCCGACCATGGCAAAGGTGGATGAAGGTGGAAAAATTTCATGTAATCCATTGAACCAGTGAAGATCACAAATCATTGAAAAAAAAGAGGTTCAGGGCACTGTCTAGTGGGTCTAGATGACCCAACTCCCAACGGTAAAGTGCCTAGGATAGCACAAGGGTTAATATTCATGTTGTATCTTCTGCCTCTGCAGCATATTTTAAGTTATTTTAATAATATTTATTATCATTTTATGCTGATGATACTTAGCTTTATGTGTCTTTTAAAACCCAGGATGTTTTTAAAATACAGATTTTATGCAGGTGTTGGATGAATGATCATTTTCTCCAACTACTGTAAATGAAGCCAAAACTGAGGTCCTAGTCTGTGCTCCTGACAGTTGCCTCCCCCAGATAGTCCAGTGGCTCGGTTCACTAGCGTCCTCCATCAAGCCCTCTGTCAGGAACCTTGAGGTGACTCTCAACCTGGTTTTATCCCTTGACTCTCATGTCAGGTCACTTGTTCGTTCTTGATTTGATCATCTTAAAAAAGTGCAAAACTGAGTCCAATTGTGTCGCCTTCTGAGATGGAGATGCTAATCCACGCTATTATATCTTCTCGTCTTGATTATTGTAACTCCATCTTCTCATGTTTAAGCAAAACATCTCTAGAATGGCTTCAGGTTGTCCAGAACGCTGCTGCAAGGCTTTTAACCAGTTCATCCAAGTTTTCACACGTCACCCCGTTATTAATCCAGCTGCACTGGCTCCCCGTCCACTACCAAGTGCATTTTAAAATCCTGGTTTTAACATATACAGCTCTTAAAAACCAAGCACCGGTCTACATAAAAGAACTTTTGAGGCCGTACACTCCCAGCAGGTCCCTGAGATCAAGTGCCCAGGGTCTGCTGTTTGTTAAGAGGACCCGGTTAAAGACAAAAGGTGACAGAGCCTTTGTAGCAGTGGCTCCATCCCTCTGGAACCCCCTTCTCCTCAGTCTCAGATCTGCTGACTCTGTTTTCTTTTAAAAAGCAGTTAGAAACCTATCTTTTTAAAATAGCTATATGTGTGTGTGTGTGTGTGTGTGTGTGTGTGTGTGTGTGTATATATATATATATATATATATATTCTGTTTTACTGTGTTTCATTGTGTTTTACTGTGAATCACTTTGTGATTTTTATCTTGAAAGGTGCTGTACAGCTAAAATGTATTATTATTATTACGAGTCATCATGATAGAAAATATCATGTTTGACTTTGCATTTTGAATTCAAGTGAATCTGCTGCAGCAGGAGGACCTGATTTGACCCAGGAGATATTTTATTTTGAAAGGAGCTTCTTTGTGCTGCTGTCTAATGTAAAATAAATTCAATTTCTTTTATGCAGAACATTGTACACACTGTTAAAATCCCATCATTGTAAAAACTTAAAAGCTGCATTAATTAATAGAAGAATGACAAAAACAGAAATTACTTGTATTTTTCTAAACGGTGAAGTGGGACTTTATGGCTCTGGCTGGGTTTTGGTAAGAAACTGGACCAAATTATTCTTTTAAGCTTAAATTTTGCAGACCTCTGGCCTGGAAAAGCAAGAGGGTCTTGTCTCGTCAAAAAAACAAGACCTTATCACTGAACCTTAGCTTTTGGGGAGACAGTCTTCATGAACTCCAATCTAATGAAAGTAATCCGAGTTTGTCTTCATCTAGGAGAAAAAAACCTCAACAAATCAGGATTTCTATCCTAGCAACTACCCCCCCCCCCCCACCTCCTTATCTGAGCACACTGTGAAAACTGGACTTTGCATTGCTGCTACTAACTTAAGGTCTCGTGTACACTGAATGTCTTATTTAATTATCTATATTTCTTTTCATGTTAAGTCTTTGCTGTGTTTCCTTTTGTACTGGTGCTGCACTTTGGTTATATTTTTTTTGGAGAATTGAACTGAGTGGCTGTTGTTGATGCTCCAAACGTATTTTCATTGTTCCACTGACAATGACAAATAAATATCTTGAATCTTGAATTTGCCAGAAGGGCCCCAAAGCTGACACTCAGAAAGAAACCAGAGCACGGCCTCTACATGATTTATTACATGTCACAGAACTGTCGTTTTTTTTTTACAAATAAAGTTCTGATATTTTTCATTCTCGTTAGGACAGAGAACAACATTCTACACAAAGTCTCTAAACAGTTTTAGTAACAGTCAGAAGTTTCCATAAAACTAAAACTCTTTGAGATGCAACTTTATGAGCTGAATTTTTTTTTCAGGTTTACACTGTTCAAAAAAAAAGGATTCAAATTCACTTGGCTTAACGTCTTCTTTATTCCAACGCACTCAACAACCGACTACAATCACTCCCTCTTCCTTCCCTTCTCCCTTTCACAATAAGAGCACGTATGTGCAACTACCATAAAACAAGTAAAGACATATTTATTTAACAGTTCCTGTATTTATAACTTAACAAACTCACTGTCTTTTTTTTTTTTTTTTTTTTTTTTAAGTCTTAGTTTACCAGGTCAAATGAGCAAAACAAAACAACATAATGAACCATTTTCATTGAACTTGCTGTTACTGCATTTAATATTAACAAAGTTCCCATTGTCCTTCACTCAAGGCTTCAAGTAACTTGCATGCAGATGCACCCTTTTTGGTAAGGCAGTCTGCAAGTTGTTCTTTCGTGTTGTACCACAACACTCGCTCAACTCGCTGTGCTTGGATGAGCTCCTTGACGGCACTTATTTCCAGGCGAAGTCTTTTTTCTGAGACAGACTTTGTAGATTTCAGTGCGTCAGCCAGTGAACGACTGTCCGTGACACAGATTATGGGTGGAGCATGTTCAGCACTTCCAGTTGTTAGCTCAGAGAACAGTGTTGCTAGAAAATATGCATTGTCAATTCCATCAGACATTGCTAATGTTTCTCCAGTAAGTGTACTCCTCACAATCCTCCTCACTCTCTTTGACTGCCATGAGAGCGGTGAAAACTTTCCATGTTCACCCATAAGAACTATCAGGTGTCCTCCTTGAGTGCCTCCATCTGAAAGATTGCCAAATGAGGCATCGCTGAACACCATCATCTTGAGGGCTGTGTCCTTGCCAAGATGTTCAAAGTTCAGAGCCACCTTCCTGGATTTCAGTTTGCACACAGTTCTATTTGCTTCATGGATTGTGTGCACAGTTGCATCTTTAAAGCCTGATGCCAAAGTGCTTGCATCAAACAAGACATCTGGCCTACTCTGCCTTGCAACCCAGAGAATTTGTCCAATCTTGGACCTGAGTAGATCTTTTTCTTTAGCTGACAGAGGTGAGTCTTGCTGTACAGCACGCACAGCATCCAAATGTATGGGCTGCAGATGCTGGATGTAGTTTTGCTGGTGTAGTTGAATTTTTTCTTTTAGAGACACAAAATCTATTCCCACATAGCAAAAGCTACCATGCTGCTCAAGTCCAACTTGAAAAGCAGATCTTAGTTCAGGTATAACGGTTGTGGAGAAGCTTTGTGTACCCCCCCATATGAAGTCATCCACATGACAGGCAAGTACTCCAATTACAGTGTTTCTCTCATCAAGCCAGTAAAAGACAGCAGGATCTACCTTTGACACTTTTCCAAGTGCCTGCATAATCTCCTTCACCCTGTTGTACCAATAAAGTGATGCATCAGCCAAACCATATACACATTTTTTAAGTTTCCATAATGTGCCTTTTGAATCTGCCTCTGGTGGAGGTCTAATGTAGAGGTCACGTGAGAGTTCTGCTCCTTGGAGAAATGCTGCTTTTATATCCATGGAATTAAGTGACCACTGTCTTTGACAGATAACTGCCACAAGGAGCCGAAGAGACTCTGATGCACATGTTGGTGAATCTTTTTGCAACTCAGACACTTGTAATTCTTCAAATCCTCTTGCCACTAAGCGTGCTTTTGGCATCAATCCAGTGTGCGTTTCTTTAAGCGTACACACCCACCTAGTGGAGATGCATTTCTGTCCTTCATCCTGAACTTCTACAAACACATCATTGTCTCTCCAATTTTTTATTTCTTTGACTTTGGCTTGGTCAAATGTTAAGTCTCCTGTCATAAATATGTCATCATTAACATCTGCTGCATCACCAACAGCAACAGTTGGTTCTATCTGAAGGCTCTCCAGCTGTGTAATGTCAACTGAACATGTGCTACCTGCAACATTACTGGGCTCCATGATTACAAGATTATACCAGTTTTTATATTTTCCTGTAGCTTTTCCTCCGCGCCCCATGACTTGTGCTGTGTATGCAACACCACTGTCATCATCTTTGTATTTCAAAACTTGTCCTTTTTTGAGCTGAACATCATAATCTCCTTCCACAACTTTGTGTTGCCTGGTGTTGTCATTGGTGTTTTGTTCTGCTTCATTTTGTATCACAGATGTGCCACCTGCTGGTGAAGTGTCCTCCAAGCTGTCATCAGAAACCTCTGACACAATTTGTTTTCTCAAAAGTTTTGTTTCCACTTCTGCATTATCTTTAATGTGGTCATCTTGACTCGACATGTTTGCTTTTTTAAGTCTGAGATGATGTACTCAGATGCATGTTCCTCCATGTCTGACAAACACCACAGCACCATCCTGGCCAATGACAACTCCTGGCCCTTTCCATTCATGGCAGTCCACTCTTTTATAGTAGACCTTTTCCCCTAGTTCATATTTTTCATCTGAGTGGCGTATTTGTTTACGCAATGCTCTCCGTATTCTTTCAGAACATTCTGCTTCTGTAAAGGCCTTCCTTGATGCATGCAAAGCAGAAATGTGTTTAGCAACCCACTCACTCTTTGTGGTGCCTTCTAAAGCTGGAGGCTTGTCAGTCAGGACAGAAGGCAGGTTGGGATTCTGTCCAAACACCAGCTGATAAGGACTGAAGCCATGTACATTCTGCATTGTGTTCTTGGCCATAAGGGCCCAGTCTAGTGCAGTATCCCAGTCACAAGCATTGGAGGTTTTTACTTTCATTAAAATCTCAGTAAGTGTTTGGTTGTGTCTTTCCATAAGTCCATTGCTCCAGGGGCTGTATGCTGCTGTTGTTTTAATTTCAATGTTAAAGTTTTTCTGCCATATCTCTCATCTCATCATTGTTGAATTCTCCTCCATTGTCACTGAACAGTTTCTGAGGAGGGCCATGCACACTTATCCAGGCATGAATGAAGTGCTTCACTATCTCAGATGACTTCTTTGTAGTCAGAATACTTCCTGCACTAAATCGTGTGAACTGGTCAACAATATGAAGATACCACATACCTGGCTGGAGTTCATGAAGATCAACTGCTACAGTTTCATTGTACTGAGATGCCAATGGTAAACCAACAACAGGTCTTGGTTTGGTTCTGCTATACCTTTGACATGGTTCACATTCTTCAACAATTCTTTTCAGGATGATGTCACATTCTTTATCCTTGTTGCCTGAGCTGATCAGAAGTTTCTGAAGTCTTTCTACAGAAGCATGACCGAACTGTTGATGAAGCTTCATCAAGAACTTTTGTTTTTCTGATGTAGTCATGTTTTCTGAGATTGCCAGTATTTCCTCCTCATACTGACTCTCCAGTTCTTCATTTGTGTTCTCTTGTTGAATAACATTCTCATTGGCTATCAAAATGTGGTCATTGTCCATAACGTTTTGATCTTCAAAATCCATAATGTTCACACAGTAATGACCTGAGCTTGTAAACTCAAGTTTTACAGGGTGGTTAAACATCACTGCGCGGTCATTTTCCATATCCAGCACAGTTCCTGCTCTTTTCATAGATTCTTTGCTCAGAAGAAGGGGAATCTTGGCTGGAACAACTTCAGTTTCAATATGACATTTTGTCTGCAAAATTTTAGCAGGAATCTTTAGTCTTTTGGTGGAGTTGACCACTTTTCCATCTCCAAATCTGAAGGGTCTGCAACTGTGCATTTCAGACTTCTTTAGATGTTTTACTCCATTTTGATTTAGCTGACTAGTGAAGTTGTCCAACCATTCTTGTCCACACACCGACCTTGTGCATGCAGTGTCAATTATTGCAGAACCAAAACACTCTGTCATAAAGATTTCTGCTTCAGTGGGTGACTCTTTTGTGTACAACGTAACATTGCACTCTTCTACATCATTTGCTTTATCTTCAGTCAGTTTAATTTGCTCACCTTTGTGTGGACAGTCCTTGGCCCAGTGGAATGTGCTTTGACAAATAGCACATTTTGATCTGCGACCATATCTATCCAGAGGATTAGTGCCTGACCATGATTTGTTTAACTGTCTTCTCTGTTCAGTTATATGGGCAGCATCCTGGTTAATTCCCACCGTTGAGCCAGACATTTTCCCTCCAAAAATCCTCTTCAGTGCAGTATTTCATGGTGGCAAATGTCAATTCTGCACACGCTGTTAGTGCTGTCGATCTTTCACATCCAAACAAGCAGTGTCCAGTAGTTTGAATGCTAATACCGCATCCGGAAGTTCCATCTTGTATTTACGCATTCGGGCATACCGCTGTTCAAAATCAATTATATAATCCGTCATCGATACGTTACTGCTTCTCGTTATCCGATCAAAACTCGAGTAAGCCTCGTAGATCCTGTCTTTTTCTTCCTTGAGAAACAGATCATCTAACTTCACGAGTAAAGTTTCCATGCCTGTGTCTTTGTTCAAATCCTCCACCAATATTTCCATCGCCACTTCTCTCGCTCGCCCAGAAAGCGCCAAAGCGACGGCGAGCGCCTGCTTCTTCTTTTCAAGATCTGTAACTCGGGTCCACACCGCGACTTCATTTTTCCAGCTTTCATACGGTTTTTCTTCGTCAAAAGGTGGTGGGACTCTGTAGTTGCTAACCATCCTCTGCTACCAATGTTCAAAAAAAAAGGATTCAAATTCACTTGGCTTAACGTCTTCTTTATTCCAACGCACTCAACAACCGACTACAATCACTCCCTCTTCCTTCCCTTCTCCCTTTCACAATAAGAGCACGTATGTGCAACTACCATAAAACAAGTAAAGACATATTTATTTAACAGTTCCTGTATTTATAACTTAACATACACGACCTGCTGTAAAAGTGAAATCTTCATAAGGAATCTAAATTTGGAGAAAGACATCAAAAGGCCCTCAGGAATACTTTCTCTTAGGCATTAGACGTGTAAAAAAATGAGTTAAAGACTTCAGTAAATAGAAACAAAAATAAAATGTCAACCAAAACATTCAAAAATAAATTTGTACACCTTTTATCTTTTTTTAAACAAAACTGTGTTCTGATTTTGTGTCATTTCTCCACTTCCTCCATTTTTTAAACTTTATTTTTTTCAAAATAAACGTCTAGACTCCAGAAGCTTTAGAAATGTAAGGAAAAAACTGTTTAATGTTCCTAATCAGATATATTTTATTTTAGTACAGGCTGGAGACAGATTTGTTTAAAGAGCAGGAGCAGAAAATCATGATGTGTCACAGTTGGGCAGCAGTCACAACATTTACAGAAATTTTGAAGTTCCAGATATTTGTGTCCAAATACCTCTTCCAAAAAGAGGAAGACGCAGGAAGAATTATTTTGAAATCAGCCATCGATGAACGGGTGTGAGATGCCACAGACACGTTGTTTTGCACCCTCTGGAAATGCTTCAGGAATCCTCCAGGACAGATGGATGGATGGATGGATGGATGGATGGATGGATGGATGGATGGATGGATGGATGGATGGATGGATGGATGGATGGAGAGTTTAGAAAGTAGACTGAGGGGAGCAGTCAGTCCGGGTGTTTGCCACAGACCCATCGGAGCTGAGGCTGACCCCTGAGGTCTGCAGCCTCTGAAGCAGAGAACCAGCTGCACTGGCAGGCATACGCTCTCTGCCCTCTCTTCTTCTTCAGCTTCTTCCTGAGCTTCTGACGGTCCGGCATGTTGTTTCTGCAAACAGGATGACTACACTCATTATTGAGAACAAGTAGACGATTGCATGATTAGTGAGAAAACACACACATTTAAATACACTTTTAGCCTAATAAATGATTCCACTTTTATTTAGTAGTTTTGCTTCAGCGGAGCAGCAGAGTTTGAGCTTTGGTGCTGCAGTGTCTCAGAGTGACTTGAACTTCAAGTAACAAAACCACCTGTGCACTTATGGAGTAATGTTCTTGGGAAAGAATGGCGCTGGGTTTCATGTGTGGTCAGTGGGAACAGCTGACCTGCAGGCAGGTTGCTTTAAAAGCATGACATGCTCCCTGAGAAGCTTCAGACAGCTGCTGTCTCAATTCAACAACTTCCTTTTGACCTTTTTTCTTGAAATGCAGCAGTTTTGCTTTTCCTTTATTCAGCAACCTTGATACACATGCCGCGCCAGAAAGATACAGCTTGTTCTTGTGCAGATTACAGATGTTTAGACAGTTGTGCTTCCATTTAATTTAGACAGCAGATCTGCTTTGTTCTGTTTTGGTCTGACTTGCATACAAAGACATCCAGCTGCTCCTCTGTTTCAGCATGAATTACTGCTGCTGAACGTGAAATACAAGGCTAAATTAAATAGTTTGGGGCTGAACAAAAATCCAGTTTGAAGGTATAACTTCACGTTTGAAAAAACAAAACCAAAAACTTTTGCTTGACATGTAGTTAGAAACTTGATAGCATCACAGTATTTCCAAATAAACCACATCATTTATTGTCCTTAAATCTGAAGAATTCAGTAGTTTGGGTGTTTTTTGAGAGGTTTTGTGATGTCACACATGTATGGAAAGGAGAAAGGGATTTTCTTTCATGCCTGTTGTGCATCTAAAGTAAAACATCTGATGTGCTGAGAGTTTGTTTCATTATCAAGTATGAATCTGCTCCAAAATATGACAGTGTTAACCCTTGTGCTATCTTGGATGACCCCACCCTTACTTTGACATGTTCTCCCTACCATGACAAAGGTGGATAAAGGTGGAAAAATTTCATGTAATCCATTGAATCAGTGAAGATCACAAAAAATGAAAAAAAAAAAAGGTTCAGAGCTCTGTCTAGTGAATCTAGATGACCCCACTCCCAACGGTAAAGTGCCTAGGATAGCACAAGGGTTAAAGAGGAAACAGAAAACATGGATGGATACAACCTGCCAAAAATAAAACTCCTTTAATCCTGAAAACCTGATGCATCAAACAAACAAAGGCGCCTCTAGCAGGAAAGAGTTCAAAAAGCTAAAAGCTGATGAAATGGATCCCTGTAGAATCAGAAAAATAGATTTATTTTTGAGAATTTTGCTACAATTGTGCCCAATAAAACAAGACGTCTGTCATCTTTTTTCCTGTCAAAAAGTGAAATAAATGTAAATGTAATGTTGCAGCATTTATTTCTCTGATTGCTCAGAAAGAAAAACTTGACAGCAACTTCAATGATTTACCATCAATGTATGTGAACGTGTGTTTTTAATCTCAAACTTCTTTAGAGCAATTAATTAATTCATATAGAATTGATGGGGCTTTTATTCTGACAAGTTGAGGAAAAGGGAAACTACACAAAAACTACACAAAAACAATTGAGTGTTTTCTAGATTAGAGATTGTAATGAGTACAGCAATAGTAATGAAGTGTCAATTGTGACAAAATGATTGACAAAATATATAGAAAACTGTCACTTGGCACTATCAATAATGATTCAATCAATGTTACTCTTATGAGATCACTGATCTATATGGTCTGATATACAGACAAAAAAAATGACAAAATAATTTGACATGACTGTAGAAATTTTATGGAGGTTCTTTCAAAAATGTCAAATAATTTCACCCCTCGTGACCTCTCTGGGAGCCTTGACGGATCCTCAAAAAAAAAAATGTTTGGAAGTTTAATACTGCCACCTTCTGGACAATAAAAAAAAAACCTGTAAAGGCCCGTACACACCGGGACGAATATTCGCCTGGCGTTATTCGCCAGCGTTTTTCGCCACGTCTTTTGTGTTCACACCCAGGCGATTTTCGCTGACGATGAGCCGAGCCAACATGCAATTTCCTTCCCTGACATTGGATGGCGCTGAATGTCAAACAGAAATATTCCTGTACACAAGGTGGTTTTCACTCAGAAGAAGAGAGCCAGTATTCACACGCTTGTCAGAATCATACAAAGAAAACAGGAATATTTCAAGCACCAGTAGCTCCAGCTCCAGTTCCAATGATGAAGAAATTATTGTTTTGTTGAATGATGAAAGACGCCGGAAAAGACGCCGATTTTCGGTACATCCCATAGTTACTGATACAAGAGCTGAGAATGTATCATGAGCGTTTTCGGGATATTTTAGAATGTCCGTCATTATTTCTTTGCAGCAGTGTAGCCGCTACTTGGCGTCTATCTTCTTTGTTGGTATGTGTGCTCAGAAGTGTTGTGTTTGAGCGCCCCCAAGTTGTGTTTTACTGTAACTTCAGTAGCTCCAGACACGTGAGCAAAAGCGCCATTCTCATTGGTCGAATAGATTTCGACGCGAGGCGTCAAAAAAAAAAAACGAACCCGAGGCGTTTTTTTTTTTTTGACGCTTTGACGCGTGGCGTTTTTTCGCGTCGGTGTGCACACTCACATTGGTACCCTTTGTTTAGTCAGGAGGCGAATTTCGCCGGCGATAAATTCGTCCCGGTGTGTACGGGCCTTAAGTATATCAAAAGTTGGTTGGTTTTTGGAGGAGCCGTATGCCGCCATGCAAAGGTCTGAAAGGCCAAGTCTGAAGGAAAGAGAAAAGGAAAAAGGTATCCATCTATTGATATATGTATGTGTTCCATATGGCTTTGAAGTTTTGCTAAAGCAGCAGGAAATGATAGCTACATTTTGCACAAAAAAAGCGGGAAAAAAAAAAAAAAACAAGGCCTACGGCCGGGAAAAAGTGTAATTGTGGAAAAGGGGCAAAAAAGAGAAAGTTGGAAGAAAAAAGTAAAAATGAGCTGGTTGCCCGCCGGTTTCGATACTATTACTTACCTTACCGAGCTGTTTACCGGCCCTCGACCTAGTCCGCTAGGCCATAACAACCAGCTTTCCATAAGAGCAGAAAAAAGTATATTTGAATTTGAAATGTTCTATGTTGTTTTTGGCTTTAGTCTCACTATGGAAAGAAAGGGCCGAGTGTCAAGCAGACACACCAAACAAGACAGAGAGCTTCAATAGGACCAGCTACAATCCATGTCCATTTTTGGCTTTCTTTGAAACCTTCATCCAACCTCTTCCATAAAGCCACAGCGAGTGTTTTGGAGTGAAGCACCATTTCCAGGTGAACTTTAGTCCTGTTTGCTGTTTCAGGGTCTCAGTGAAGAGCAGGACATGTATGCGGAAAACAGCATTGGTTGTGGACAGGACTTGAACCAGCACCTGAAGACCCCAATGACATTCCACTGCCTAGACTTAACCACTCAGCCACCAGATTTGATGACATCATAGGCCAGAAGTGGGCTATTTGAAACAGTGAATCCATTGTTTTTCTTTGAATATAAATGTAAATATATGTGTGTGTGTTGGTGTGGGCATGTGTGTGTGTTAAATAAAGCTTTAAATTTGGATAAAGCAGCAGGAAATGATTTGCACTCAGCGCCTTAACCGCTAGGCCATTTGTTTCAGGAAACACAAGCAGACCGATAAAACAAGACAGCGTGCTTCAAAAAAGGACTGGCTACAAGACCAGTCCTGTATCATCCCAGCCCTTTTTTGTGAGAAGGCACCATGAAGAAGTTTGAAATCCTGCTCTGCACAGAGACCCTGAAGTCAGCAGCAAACAGGACAAAAGTTGAGAGCCAGCTGGAAACGGCGCTTGACTATTAAAGCTTATCCCTTCTTGGCTGTTACCTTGTTTTGTTGTGCAAAAAGCTTGAGTGGTAATGGAAGGTCGAAGAGGAGGTTTTTGGAGGAGCCGTATGCCGCCACGCAAAGGTCTGAAAGGCCAAGTCTGAAGGAAAGAGAAAAGGCAAAATGTCAACATATATGAAAAATGAACTGGTCGTCAGCTGGTTTTCATCCTAGTACCAGGCGCGTTCCCAACCTGCAGCCTATTCCGCTAGGCCACAAACAACCAGTTTGCACATATGGACAATAAAGTATATTTGAATTCGAAATGTTCTATGTCATTTTCTGCAGTTGTTCTCACACTGGAAAGAAACACAAGAGTTTCAAGCATACACATAAAACAAGACAGTGTGCTTGAAAAGGACCGAGTACAAGAGATGGCCTGTATCATCCCACCCCTATATTTTTTTTTTGGTTTTAACAACAGCAGTGCGGCTTCCACTCTTGTGTGAATGCGATACTGACACCTGCTGGAGAGGAGGGTTACTGCAGCCACGTCACAAGCCTCAAGGAATTTGGAATATGCCTATGAATACTCTCATTTGTTGTCTTCTAATTTTAAAAACCAAGTCAAGGGAAAAGTGTAATTGTGGAAAAGGGGCAAAAAAGAGAAAGTTGGAAGAAAAAAGTAAAAATGAGCTGGTTGCCCGCCGGTTTCGATACTATTACTTACCTTACCGAGCTGTTTACCGGCCCTCGACCTAGTCCGCTAGGCCATAACAACCAGCTTTCCATAAGAGCAGAAAAAAGTATATTTGAATTTGAAATGTTCTATGTTGTTTTTGGCTTTAGTCTCACGATGGAAAGAAAGGGCCGAGTGTCAAGCAGACACACCAAACAAGACAGAGAGCTTCAATAGGACCAGCTACAATCCATGTCCATTTTTGGCTTTCTTCATCCAACCTCTTCCATAAAGCCACTGTCAGTATTTTGTCAGTATTTTGCCATTTCCAGGTGAACTTTAGTCCTGTTTGCTGCTGAGCTCGGGGTCTCGGTGAAGAGCAGGACATGTATGCGGAAAACAGCATTGGTTGTGGACAGGACTTGAACCAGCACCTGAAGACCCCAATGACATTCCACTGCCTAGACTTAACCACTCAGCCACCAGATTTGATGACATCATAGGCCAGAAGTGGGCTATTTGAAACAGTGAATCCATTGTTTTTCTTTGAATATAAATGTAAATATATGTGTGTGTGTTGGTGTGGGCATGTGTGTGTGTTAAATAAAGCTTTAAATTTGGATAAAGCAGCAGGAAATGATTTGCACTCAGCGCCTTAACCGCTAGGCCATTTGTTTCAGGAAACACAAGCAGACCGATAAAACAAGACAGCGTGCTTCAAAAAAGGACTGGCTACAAGACCAGTCCTGTATCATCCCAGCCCTTTTTTGTGAGAAGGCACCATGAAGAAGTTTGAAATCCTGCTCTGCACAGAGACCCTGAAGTCAGCAGCAAACAGGACAAAAGTTGAGAGCCAGCTGGAAACGGCGCTTGACTATTAAAGCTTATCCCTTCTTGGCTGTTACCTTGTTTTGTTGTGCAAAAAGCTTGAGTGGTAATGGAAGGTCGAAGAGGAGGTTTTTGGAGGAGCCGTATGCCGCCACGCAAAGGTCTGAAAGGCCAAGTCTGAAGGAAAGAGAAAAAGAAAAAGGTATCCATCTATTGATATATGTATGTGTTCCATATGGCTTTGAAGTTTTGCTAAAGCAGCAGGAAATGATAGCTACATTTTGCACAAAAAAAGCGGAAAAAAAAAAAAAAAAACAAGGCCTACGGCCGGGGAAAAGTGTAATTGTGGAAAAGGGGCAAAAAAGAGAAAGTTGGAAGAAAAAAGTAAAAATGAGCTGGTTGCCCGCCGGTTTCGATACTATTACTTACCTTACCGAGCTGTTTACCGGCCCTCGACCTAGTCCGCTAGGCCATAACAACCAGCTTTCCATAAGAGCAGAAAAAAGTATATTTGAATTTGAAATGTTCTATGTTGTTTTTGGCTTTAGTCTCACGATGGAAAGAAAGGGCCGAGTGTCAAGCAGACACACCAAACAAGACAGAGAGCTTCAATAGGACCAGCTACAATCCATGTCAATTTTTGGCTTTCTTTGAAACCTTCATCCAACCTCTTCCATAAAGCCACAGCGAGTGTTTTGGAGTGAAGCACCATTTCCAGGTGAACTTTAGTCCTGTTTGCTTTTTCAGGGTCTCAGTGAAGAGCAGGACATGTATGCGGAAAACAGCATTGGTTGTGGACAGGACTTGAACCAGCACCTGAAGACCCCAATGACATTCCACTGCCTAGACTTAACCACTCAGCCACCAGATTTGATGACATCATAGGCCAGAAGTGGGCTATTTGAAACAGTGAATCCATTGTTTTTCTTTGAATATAAATGTAAATATATGTGTGTGTGTTGGTGTGGGCATGTGTGTGTGTTAAATAAAGCTTTAAATTTGGATAAAGCAGCAGGAAATGATTTGCACTCAGCGCCTTAACCGCTAGGCCATTTGTTTCAGGAAACACAAGCAGACCGATAAAACAAGACAGCGTGCTTCAAAAAAGGACTGGCTACAAGACCAGTCCTGTATCATCCCAGCCCTTTTTTGTGAGAAGGCACCATGAAGAAGTTTGAAATCCTGCTCTGCACAGAGACCCTGAAGTCAGCAGCAAACAGGACAAAAGTTGAGAGCCAGCTGGAAACGGCGCTTGACTATTAAAGCTTATCCCTTCTTGGCTGTTACCTTGTTTTGTTGTGCAAAAAGCTTGAGTGGTAATGGAAGGTCGAAGAGGAGGTTTTTGGAGGAGCCGTATGCCGCCACGCAAAGGTCTGAAAGGCCAAGTCTGAAGGAAAGAGAAAAGGCAAAATGTCAACATATATGAAAAATGAACTGGTCGTCAGCTGGTTTTCATCCCAGTACCAGGCGCGTTCCCAACCTGCAGCCTATTCCCCTAGGCCACAACAACCAGTTTGCACATATGGACAATAAAGTATATTTGAATTCGAAATGTTCTATGTCATTTTCTGCAGTTGTTCTCACACTGGAAAGAAACACAAGAGTTTCAAGCATACACATAAAACAAGACAGTGTGCTTGAAAAGGACCGAGTACAAGAGATGGCCTGTATCATCCCACCCCTATATATATATTTTTTTTTTTAAAGTGCGGCTTCCACTCTTGTGTGAATGCGATACTGACACCTGCTGGAGAGGAGGGTTACTGCAGCCACGTCACAAGCCTCAAGGAATTTGGAATATGCCTATGAATACTCTCATTTGTTGTCTTCTAATTTTAAAAACCAAGTCAAGGTGAATGCCTTTAAAGCTACTACTATGAGGCCTAAGGGATTTTTTTTTTT
Organism: Oryzias curvinotus; assembly: GCA_023969325.1. Classification (NCBI taxonomy): domain Eukaryota; kingdom Metazoa; phylum Chordata; class Actinopteri; order Beloniformes; family Adrianichthyidae; genus Oryzias; species Oryzias curvinotus. Next base: position 29,053,773 of record CM043721.1, read on the forward strand.
TTTTACAAATTTCAAAATGCAACACACCAATTGATATATGTATGTGTTCCATATGGCTTTGAAGTTTTGCTAAAGCAGCAGGAAATGATAGCTACATTTTGCACAAAAAAAGCGGAAAAAAAAAAAAAACAAGGCCTACGGCCGGGAAAAAGTGTAATTGTGGAAAAGGGGCAAAAAAGAGAAAGTTGGAAGAAAAAAGTAAAAATGAGCTGGTTGCCCGCCGGTTTCGATACTATTACTTACCTTACCGAGCTGTTTACCGGCCCTCGACCTAGTCCGCTAGGCCATAACAACCAGCTTTCCATAAGAGCAGAAAAAAGTATATTTGAATTTGAAATGTTCTATGTTGTTTTTGGCTTTAGTCTCACTATGGAAAGAAAGGGCCGAGTGTCAAGCAGACACACCAAACAAGACAGAGAGCTTCAATAGGACCAGCTACAATCCATGTCCATTTTTGGCTTTCTTTGAAACCTTCATCCAACCTCTTCCATAAAGCCACAGCGAGTGTTTTGGAGTGAAGCACCATTTCCAGGTGAACTTTAGTCCTGTTTGCTTTTTCAGGGTCTCAGTGAAGAGCAGGACATGTATGCGGAAAACAGCATTGGTTGTGGACAGGACTTGAACCAGCACCTGAAGACCCCAATGACATTCCACTGCCTAGACTTAACCACTCAGCCACCAGATTTGATGACATCATAGGCCAGAAGTGGGCTATTTAAAACAGTGAATCCATTGTTTTTCTTTGAATATAAATGTAAATATATGTGTGTGTGTTGGTGTGGGCATGTGTGTGTGTTAAATAAAGCTTTAAATTTGGATAAAGCAGCAGGAAATGATTTGCACTCAGCGCCTTAACCGCTAGGCCATTTGTTTCAGGAAACACAAGCAGACCGATAAAACAAGACAGCGTGCTTCAAAAAAGGACTGGCTACAAGACCAGTCCTGTATCATCCCAGCCCTTTTTTGTGAGAAGGCACCATGAAGAAGTTTGAAATCCTGCTCTGCACAGAGACCCTGAAGTCAGCAGCAAACAGGACAAAAGTTGAGAGCCAGCTGGAAACGGCGCTTGACTATTAAAGCTTATCCCTTCTTGGCTGTTACCTTGTTTTGTTGTGCAAAAAGCTTGAGTGGTAATGGAAGGTCGAAGAGGAGGTTTTTGGAGGAGCCGTATGCCGCCACGCAAAGGTCTGAAAGGCCAAGTCTGAAGGAAAGAGAAAAGGCAAAATGTCAACATATATGAAAAATGAACTGGTCGTCAGCTGGTTTTCATCCCAGTACCAGGCGCGTTCCCAACCTGCAGCCTATTCCGCTAGGCCACAACAACCAGTTTGCACATATGGACAATAAAGTATATTTGAATTCGAAATGTTCTATGTCATTTTCTGCAGTTGTTCTCACACTGGAAAGAAACACAAGAGTTTCAAGCATACACATAAAACAAGACAGTGTGCTTGAAAAGGACCGAGTACAAGAGATGGCCTGTATCATCCCACCCCTATATTTTTTATTTTTTTTTCAACAGCAGTGCGGCTTCCACTCTTGTGTGAATGCGATACTGACACCTGCTGGAGAGGAGGGTTACTGCATCCACGACAGAAGCCTAAAGCAGTGTTTTTCAACCAGTGTGCCGCGGCACACTAGTGTGCCGTGGGAGATGGTCAAGTGTGCCGTGGGGAATTGCCCTCATTAACTGATATAAAAACATTTTCCATCTCCAGGATTTCAGCTCTCTGTTCATCCAAACAGGACTTGATAAAACACTGAGGAGTTAGGAATATAAAAGATCGTAAAATACTTTTTTTTGGCGTTTATTTTATTTTATTAAAGACATTTTGATAAGAATGACGTACCGTGATTCAGCTGCAGCTCCGGCTGTATTTTGTAAAAGTCCCGCCCCTTTAATTGTCTCCACCAATCATTCTTGAAGGGTTAATCACATGTCATCAGTCTGACCAATCAGAAGTGGTTAAAGTCTTCACTTCCTTGTCCCGATTTAGCTCATAAAGTCGCTCAGTTCTAACAAAAATACCAGCTAAAGCTTGTCTTTAGCGGTGTAGCTTTCCACAGAATCCGGTATCAGACCGTGGAACAAGAGAACAAAACCATGAAGCTCAGAGACTCGATTTCCGCCGGCCGTTTAATGCATCTCCCATGATGCATTGGGTTGTGAGAGTGACCGCGCACAAGATCTGTTGTTAAACGTCTTGAAACCAACGAACACACATCAAACTGTTTTCAAATCTTCTAACTTAACTTTTATTGCATCTTTTAGAAAAAAACAGCTGCAGGTTCCAGCTTTTTCTGCAACAATTATCTCAAAAATGCATGTGAGATTGTGGAGGGACTGTAGATCAATACAGACTATGAGTTTCTCCGTTTTTTTTGTGTGTGTTTTTTTTTTTAATTTTTGGATCCTGGTGTGCCGCGGGATTTTTTTTAAGGTTAAAGTGTGCCGTGGCTCAGAAAAGGTTGAAAAACACTGGCCTAAAGGAATATGGAATACGTCTATGAAGAGTCTCATTCATCGTCTTCTAATTTTAAAAAACAAGTCCAGGTGAAAGGCTTTAAAGTGTGGATGCCATGCTTTGAACAACTTTGTCAAATAAAAAAGCCCTTTAAACGCTGATTCTATTGATACCAATAGTTATCGTCGAAAAAAATCCGAAGCATATGAATAATAGACATCTTTCGAAGGAATCAGAGATTTGAATTTGCCGCTAAGAGTGCAGGCTGGAAGTGACCCCGATATGACCTGTGACGTCACGAAAGGCATTGACTTCCGTAGTTCGGCTTCGGACAGCAGGTAAACAAAGCAGGTAGTCTTCGTTTCTCTCGTTAATCATCGTTAATTCGTTAATTCTCGGTTAATCATCAACATGCCAAGTCGTTGTGTGGCAGCTGGATGTAGCAATACATCTAGTGAAAGTGTATCTGTGTATAAATTCCCCAAAAAAGAAACGCTGCTGAAACAATGGACAAAACAAGTTCAACGCACGAGGGCGATCTCAATGATCTCAATGGACAAATCGCTTTCCGGATGAAAAAATTGTCTGAAATCGGCGAATTTTAGCTTTATTTTCTATATTTCTCTGCTGATTGCTTCCTCTATGGTCGCGGCTATCTCTCGTCTACCCGGCCTAATTGACCAATGACGGGACGTTTTAGTTGCTTTCGGATGCGTCGACGGCTCTGATTGGCTCTGTCTGTACCACGTGGTCAGCGTGACGGATCCCCTAGAGACCAAAACTGGCGGGGACACGCTAAACTTTCACAAACAAATCTGAAGAGTTTGCGATCAATAATGCGGGCATCGTCATTATTGAGCGTGGTCACGACCTCAGTTGTGAGAAGACGATTAAAAAAAACAAATTTAAGTGGTCTTGGCTGGAAGACGGTAGCATCACTCTGTGCTTCGCTATCGGTGCTAGCCATGTTGTCTGCCTTTCGTTACGTCACAAACAGGGCGGCGCGAATTCGGCGGAATGCGTGAAGCCGGCGGCCGTCCTCGTTGTTTATATCGCGTTTTTCGCTATTTATTCTTTTTCGAAAAATATTAAAAACAATCGCAACATGAAATAGAGACTATTTACTATATTTTGGCTTATTAAAATAGGCCATGTCACCCACACTTTAAAGCTACTACTATGAGGCCTAAAGTGTTTTTTTTTCTTTTTACACATTTCAAAATGTAACACAATAATCAAAATTTAAAAAAAAAAAAAAATCACAATATAATAAAGGTTAAAAAAATTCTTGTTACAAAGTAGTCAGTCCAATATAAAACAATGACATTTAAAAAAAAAAAGCAGAATAAAAAAAATCTAAAATAAGAGACTGCTACATAAAAATAATAAATTAACTGTTTTAGATTATTTGTTATTGTATATTTTTATTTTTTCTATACTGGTGGACAACTTTCTTTTTGAATCGGTTTCTTTAAAAAATGAGTAAGTACCCAACTGTTTTTTTTTTTGCTAATATTGCATCAGATTTATTATATTTTTTATCCAAACAGACGATTGGGTCATCCAAAACAAACACTATCCTATGTGTAGATAAAGTAACCATCTTCCAAACATGACTGTGAAATATGTCTGCAGACCATTCCAAAACAGGATAATCCACAAGATTTTAAATACTTTCTCCATTTGGCTGACAACAACAAAAACAACACTTTTTTTCCCTTTTACAATAATCAAGCAAAAATAGACAAATATAATAATCTTTTACTGGGTAATATCGATGTATAATTTTGGATATAATTTCTGCTGTTAGTGTATTTAAGTGGTAATAAAAAGATTAATATGCGAGTTAAGATGTGAGTTAATAAGAAGATGTGAACTACTCTCGATCTTGTGTGGATTTTCCTCACCTGCTGGATTATCCTGTCGCTTGTCCAGCCATTTTCGACCGCACTGCTACTAAACTCTGCTGACGAACTTGCTAACCTTCGCCGTTAGCTAGCTCTCCAGCATCCGGGCATACGTGTCCCGCCGGAGATACACTCATCGAAGATCACGTCGGAACTTCCATTACGACAACACCAACTCCATCAAGTCACTCTGGTCCTCTGCTCACCGTCAACAAGACGCACAGGTCGCCTTGCTTGCTAACCACAGCGTCCTAGTTCCTTTGCACGTCGCTCGGCTAACAACATGACTAACAATCTCCCCCGCATATCTGTCAACTTCGGTCTCCTGAATATTCGCTCCCTCGTAACCACGGGAGATCTTGTCCAAGACTTCTTCATTAACCGTGAACTGGATTTCGATTTCATATCCCTATCTGGTACATGGCAAAATTTGACTCCTCTGGATGAAGCCACGCCAAACCACGTGATTCGGGCCGCCGGGGTGGTCTCGCAATGATGTATCGCGAGAACTGGAGAATAGCGCCTGTGACTGCTCCTTTTTTTTTTTTTTTTTTTTTTTTACTTTATTGACAATTGAGATGTCATCCAATGAAAAACGAACAATAACCATATAATCAAACATTACCTCGAAGATCAATCACCATTGCCAAACATAACATATAAACATAGAAAATAAAGATTAGAAAAGAAACGATTTTTTTTATTTGAAATGGTTTATTTCAAGCAATTAACTAGAAATAATACACAAAAGCAATATAATCATCAGTTATACATTCATACAGTAACTAATCAAGCTTAGGATAATTAGACATATTAATAATTATTGCTTGAAAGGGAGTGGAAGGAAGCGAATTTATATAATCACACCCTTTTATACTATAACCATTTTATTACATGATTTATCAATATCCGGTTCCTAGCTTTTATCAGGCAGAATTACAAATCATAAAGTATCAATAAAGCACATGACAAAGATGAATTACTTAATTATTATGTAAAAAGTTACTATGTTAGAAATCAACATGGCAAATGCAGATCAGTTGTCTAAAATATATGCAGATTATGTTACTTATAAAAGTCATTCATATGATTAAAAATAATATTATATCAGTAAAATAGACACAACACTGTTTCAGAGATTTTCATAGCAAAATTTCATCAAGTATCAAAGGTTAAAAACATGTGCAAAATTATGTTGCATTAGAAAAGATTTTTGAATCAATTTATCATTTTTTTTTAACATAAACATAAAGAACACACAAATAAAAAACAAATAAGTAAAATAAAAATAAAATTAAAAAAACATAGAACCAATCCAAATAGTTTAATACTGGTTGGGGGTACTCATAAAGTTTGAATTTCTGATAAAAACTAAGCAATTTCAAGCCATTCTTCTTTTTCATATAATGTCTTGATTGAAAGTAAAAGCAGAGTTCTTTATGAAATGTAATAAAAAGTGGTTTGGTCTTCAAATATTTATTTTTGTGTAGATAAAACTTTCCTTGCAATATCAGGACATTAGGAACAGTATTTTCTGGTCTATCATTTGATACCACACTGAATAAAACCGTTTTTGAGTGTAAATGAACTGGCAGTGCAATTTTGAAAGAATACCAAAAGCAGAAATTTTCCCAGAATGTTTTATAAATAACTCCACAGTTAAAAAATAAATGATCCACAGTCTCAATGTCATTCAAACAAAAACTGTAGTCTATTCTTCAAACCCAAAACGAAGCCAGCTGTGACTGCTCCTGTGTTTGGATCCTTCGAATCATTATTCTGTCAATTCTCTGGATCAACTCAACTCTTGTTGCCACCATCTATCACCCACCTAAACCTGACAAGGAGTTTATCTCTGACTTTTCGGATTTTTTGACACACCTCTCCTCACTCTCAACAAACATAATACTTTTGGGTGACTTAAATATCCACATGAGCAGAACCAATAATTTAACTACCAAAGATTTTATATCCTGTCTGGCTGGTAGATCTTTTTCTGTTGCTTTTTCCAAGTTTAAGTCCTTTACTGCATCCCTCACTTAAGGTGTGCCACAAGGCTAAGTTTTGGGACCTTAAACCCTTGTGCTATCTTAGATGACCCCACCCTCACTTTGACGAGTTCTCCCGACCATGGCAAAGGTGGTTGAAGGTGGAAAAATTTTATGTAATCCATTGAACCAGTGAAGATCACAAATCATTGAAAAAAAAGAGGTTCAGGGCACTGTCTACTGGGTCTAGATGACCCAACTCCCAACGGTAAAGTGCCTAGGATAGCACAAGGGTTAATATTCATGTTTTATCTTCTGCCTCTGCAGCATATTTTAAGCTATTTTAATAATATTTCTTATCATTTTATGCTGATGATACTTAGCTTTATGTGTCTTTTAAAACCCAGGATGTTTTTAAAATAAAGATTTTATGCAGGTGTTGGATGAATGATCATTTTCTCCAACTACTGTAAATGAAGCCAAAACTGAGGTCCTAGTCTGTGCTCCTGACAGTTGCCTCCCCCAGATAGTCCAGTGGCTCGGTTCACTAGCGTCCTCCATCAAGCCCTCTGTCAGGAACCTTGAGGTGACTCTCAACCTGGTTTTATCCCTTGACTCTTATGTCAGGTCACTTGTTCGTTCTTGATTTGATCATCTTAAAAAAGTGCAAAACTGAGTCCAATTGTGTCGCCTTCTGAGATGGAGATGCTAATCCACGCTATTATATCTTCTCGTCTTGATTATTGTAACTCCATCTTCTCATGTTTAAGCAAAACATCTCTAGAACGGCTTCAGGTTGTCCAGAACGCTGCTGCAAGGCTTTTAACCAGTTCATCCAAGTTTTCACACGTCACCCCGTTATTAATCCAGCCTGCACTGGCTCCCCGTCCACTACCAAGTGCATTTTAAAATCCTGGTTTTAACATATACAGCTCTTAAAAACCAAGCACCGGTCTACATAAAAGAACTTTTGAGGCCGTACACTCCAGCAGGTCCCTGAGATCAAGTGCCCAGGGTCTGCTGTTTGTTAAGAGGACCCGGTTAAAGACAAAAGGTGACAGAGCCCTTTGTAGCAGTGGCTCCATCCCTCTGGAACCCCCTTCTCCTCAGTCTCAGATCTGCTGACTCTGTTTTCTTTTAAAAAGCAGTTAGAAACCTATCTTTTAAAATAGCTAAATGTAGCTATATATATATATATATTCTGTTTTACTGTGTTTCATTGTGTTTTACTGTGAATCACTTTGTGATTTTGATCTTGAAAGGTGCTGTACAACTAAAATGTATTATTATTATTACAAGTCATCATGATAGAAAATATCATGTTTGACTTTGCATTTTGAATTCAAGTGAATCTGCTGCAGCAGGAGGACCTGATTTGACCCAGGAGATATTTTATTTTGAAAGGAGCTTGTATGTGCTGCTGTCTAATGTAAGAGAAATTCAATTTGTTTTATGCAGAACATTGTACACACTGTTAAAATCCCATAGTTGTAAAAATGTAAAAGCTGCATTAATTAATAGAAGAATGACAAAAACAGAAATTACTTGTATTTTTCTAAACGGTGAAGTGGGACTTTATGGCTCTGGCTGGGTTCTGGTAAGAAACTGGACCGAATTATTCTTTTAAGCTTAAATTTTGCAGACCTCTGGCCTGGAAAAGCAAGAGGGTCTTGTCTCGTCAAAAAAACAAGACCTTATCACTGAACCTTAGCTTTTGGGGAGACAGTCTTCATGAACTCCAATCTAATGAAAGTAATCCGAGTTTGTCTTCATCTAGGAGAAAAAAACCTCAACAAATCAGGATTTCTATCCTAGCAACTACCCCCCCCCCCACCTCCTTATCTGAGCACACTGTGAAAACTGGACTTTGCATTGCTGCTACTAACTTAAGGTCTCGTGTACACTGAATGTCTTATTTAATTATCTATATTTCTTTTCATGTTAAGTCTTTGCTGTGTTTCCTTTTGTACTGGTGCTGCACTTTGGTTATATTTTTTTTGGAGAATTGAACTGTGTCGCTGTTGTCGATGCTCCAAACGTATTTTCATTGTTCCACTGACAATGACAAATAAATATCTTGAATCTTGAATTTGCCAGAAGGGCCCCAAAGCTGACACTCAGAAAGAAACCAGAGCACGGCCTCCACATGATTTATTACATGTCACAGAACTGTCGTTTTTTTTTATACAAATAAAGTTCTGATATTTTTCATTCTCGTTAGGACAGAGAACAACACTCTACACAAAGTCTCTAAACAGTTTTAGTAACAGTCAGAAGTTTCCATAAAACTAAAACTCTTTGAGATGCAACTTTATGAGCTGACATTTTTTTTTCAGGTTTACACGACCTGCTGTAAAAGTGAAATCTTCATAAGGAATCTAAATTTGGAGAAAAACATCAAAAGGCCCTCAGGAATACTTTCTCTTAGGCATTAGATGTGTAAAAAAATGAGTTAAAGACTTCAGTAAATAGAAACAAAAATAAAATGTCAACCAAAACATTAAAAAAAAAATTTGTACACCTTTTATCTTTTTTTAAACAAAACTGTGTTCTGATTTTGTGTCATTTCTCCACTTCCTCCATTTTTTAAACTTTATTTTTTTAAAAATAAACGTCTAGATTCCAGAAGCTTTAGAAATGTAAGGAAAAAACTGTTTAATGTTCCTAATCAGATATATTTTATTTTAGTACAGGCTGGAGACAGATTTGTTTAAAGAGCAGGAGCAGAAAATCATGATGTGTCACAGTTGGGCAGCAGTCACAACATTTACAGAAATGTTTGAAGTTCCAGATATTTGTGTCCAAATACCTCTTCCAAAAAGAGGAAGACGCAGGAAGAATTATTTTGAAATCAGCCATCGATGAACGGGTGTGAGATGCCACAGACACGTTTTTTTGTTTCACTCGGGAAATGCTTCAGGAATCCTCCAGGACAGATGGATGGATGGATGGATGGATGGATGGATGGATGGATGGATGGATGGATGGATGGAGAGTTTAGAAAGTAGACTGAGGGGAGCAGTCAGTCCGGGTGTTTGCCACAGACCCATCGGAGCTGAGGCTGACCCCTGAGGTCTGCAGCCTCTGAAGCAGAGAACCAGCTGCACTGGCAGGCATACGCTCTCTGCCCTCTCTTCTTCTTCAGCTTCTTCCTGAGCTTCTGACGGTCCGGCATGTTGTTTCTGCAAACAGGATGACTACACTCATTATTGAGAACAAGTAGACGATTGCATGATTACTGAGAAAACACACACATTTAAATACACTTTTAGCCTAATAAATGATTCCACTTTTATTTAGTAGTTTTGCTTCAGCGGAGCAGCAGAGTTTGAGCTTTGGTGCTGCAGTGTCTCAGAGTGACTTGAACTTCAAGTAACAAAACCACCTGTGCACTTATGGAGTAATGTTCTTGGGAAAGAATGGCGCTGGGTTTCATGTGTGGTCAGTGGGAACAGCTGACCTGCAGGCAGGTTGCTTTAAAAGCATGACATGCTCCCTGAGAAGCTTCAGACAGCTGCTGTCTCAATTCAACAACTTCCTTTTGACCTTTTTTCTTGAAATGCAGCAGTTTTGCTTTTCCTTTATTCAGCAACCTTGATACACATGCCGCGCCAGAAAGCTACAGCTTGTTCTTGTGCAGATTACAGATGTTTAGACAGTTGTGCTTCCATTTAATTTAGACAGCAGATCTGCTTTGTTCTGTTTTGGTCTGACTTGCATACAAAGACATCCAGCTGCTCCTCTGTTTCAGCATGAATTACTGCTGCTGAACGTGAAATACAAGGCTAAATTAAATAGTTTGGGGCTGAACAAAAATCCAGTTCGAAGGTATAACTTCACGTTTGAAAAAACAAAACCAAAAACTTTTGCTTGACATGTAGTTAGAAACTTGATTGCATCACAGTATTTCCAAATAAACCACATCATTTATTGTCCTTAAATCTGAAGAATTCAGTAGTTTGGGTGTTTTTTTTAAAAGAGGTTTTGTGATGTCACACATGTATGGAAAGGAGAAAGGGATTTTCTTTCATGCCTGTTGTATATCTAAAGTAAAACATCTGATGTGCTGAGAGTTTGTTTCATTATCAAGTATGAATCTGCTCCAAAATATGACAGCGTTAAAGAGGAAACAGAAAACATGGATGGATACAACCTGCCAAAAATAAAACTCCTTTAATCCTGAAAACCTGATGCATCAAACAAACAAAGGCGCCTCTAGCAGGAAAGAGTTCAAAAAGCTAAAAGCTGATGAAATGGATCCCTGTAGAATCAGAAAAATAGATTTATTTTTGAGATTTTTGCTACAATTGTGCCCAATAAAACAAGACGTCTGTCATCTTTTTTCCTGTCAAAAAGTGAAATAAATGTAAATGTAATGTTGCAGCATTTATTTCTCTGATTGCTCAGAAAGAAAACTTGACAGCAACTTCAATGATTTACCATCAATGTATGTGAACGTGTGTTTTTAATCGCAAACTTCTTTAGAGCAATTAATTAATTCATATAGAATTGATGGGGCTTTTATTCTGACAAGTTGAGGAAAAGGGAAACTACACAAAAACTACACAAAAACAATTGAGTGTTTCCTAGATTAGAGATTGTAATGAGTACAGCAATAGTAATGAAGTGTCAATTCTGACAAAATGATTGACAAAATATATAGAAAACTGTCACTTGGCACTATCAATAATGATTCAATCAATGTTACTCTTATGAGATCACTGATCTATATGGTCTGATATACAGACAAAAAAGTAAATGACAAAATAATTTGACATGACTGTAGAAATTTTATTGAGGTTCTTTCAAAAATGTCAAATAATTTCACCCCTCGTGACCTCTCTGGGAGCCTTGACGGATCCTCAGAAAAAATAAATGTTTGGAAGTTTAATACTGCCACCTTCTGGACAATAAAAAAAAACCTGTAAAGGCCCGTACACACCGGGACGAATATTCGCCTGGCGTTATTCGCCAGCGTTTTTCGCACGTCTTTTGTGTTCACACCCAGGCGATTTTCGCTGACGATGAGCCGAGCCAACATGCAATTTCCTTCCCTGACATTGGATGGCGCTGAATGTCAAACAGAAATATTCCTGTACACAAGGTGGTTTTCACTCAGAAGAAGAGAGCCAGTATTCACACGCTTGTCAGAATCATACAAAGAAAACAGGAATATTTCAAGCACCAGTAGCTCCAGCTCCAGTTCCAATGATGAAGAAATTATTGTTTTGTTGAATGATGAAAGACGCCGGAAAAGACGCCGATTTTCGGTACATCCCATAGTTACTGATACAAGAGCTGAAAATGTATCATGAGCGTTTTCGGGATATTTTAGAATGTCCGTCATTATTTCTTTGCAGCAGTGTAGCCGCTACTTGGCGTCTATCTTCTTTGTTGGTATGTGTGCTCAGAAGTGTTGTGTTTGAGCGCCCCCAAGTTGTGTTTTACTGTAACTTCAGTAGCTCCAGACACGTGAGCAAAAGCGCCATTCTCATTGGTCGAATAGATTTCGACGCGAGGCGTCAAAAAAAAAAACGAACCCGAGGCGTTTTTTTTTTTTGACGCTTTGACGCGTGGCGTTTTTTCGCGTCGGTGTGCACACTCACATTGGTACCCTTTGTTTAGTCAGGAGGCGAATTTCGCCGGCGATAAATTCGTCCCGGTGTGTACGGGCCTTAAGTATATCAAAAGTTGGTTGGTTTTTGGAGGAGCCGTATGCCGCCATGCAAAGGTCTGAAAGGCCAAGTCTGAAGGAAAGAGAAAAGGAAAAAGGTATCCATCTATTGATATATGTATGTGTTCCATATGGCTTTGAAGTTTTGCTAAAGCAGCAGGAAATGATAGCTACATTTTGCACAAAAAAAAGGGGGAAAAAAAAAAAAACAAGGCCTACGGCGGGGAAAAGTGTAATTGTGGAAAAGGGGCAAAAAAGAGAAAGTTGGAAGAAAAAAGTAAAAATGAGCTGGTTGCCCGCCGGTTTCGATACTATTACTTACCTTACCAAGCTGTTTACCGGCCCTCGACCTAGTCCGCTAGGCCATAACAACCAGCTTTCCATAAGAGCAGAAAAAAGTATATTTGAATTTGAAATGTTCTATGTTGTTTTTGGCTTTAGTCTCACTATGGAAAGAAAGGGCCGAGTGTCAAGCAGACACACCAAACAAGACAGAGAGCTTCAATAGGACCAGCTACAATCCATGTCCATTTTTGGCTTTCTTTGAAACCTTCATCCAACCTCTTCCATAAAGCCACTGTCAGTATTTTGGAGTGAAGCACCATTTCCAGGTGAACTTTAGTCCTGTTTGCTGTTTCAGGGTCTCAGTGAAGAGCAGGACATGTATGCGGAAAACAGCATTGGTTGTGGACAGGACTTGAACCAGCACCTGAAGACCCCAATGACATTCCACTGCCTAGACTTAACCACTCAGCCACCAGATTTGATGACATCATAGGCCAGAAGTGGGCTATTTAAAACAGTGAATCCATTGTTTTTCTTTGAATATAAATGTAAATATATGTGTGTGTGTTGGTGTGGGCATGTGTGTGTGTTAAATAAAGCTTTAAATTTGGATAAAGCAGCAGGAAATGATTTGCACTCAGCGCCTTAACCGCTAGGCCATTTGTTTCAGGAAACACAAGCAGACCGATAAAACAAGACAGCGTGCTTCAAAAAAGGACTGGCTACAAGACCAGTCCTGTATCATCCCAGCCCTTTTTTGTGAGAAGGCACCATGAAGAAGTTTGAAATCCTGCTCTGCACAGAGACCCTGAAGTCAGCAGCAAACAGGACAAAAGTTGAGAGCCAGCTGGAAACGGCGCTTGACTATTAAAGCTTATCCCTTCTTGGCTGTTACCTTGTTTTGTTGTGCAAAAAGCTTGAGTGGTAATGGAAGGTCGAAGAGGAGGTTTTTGGAGGAGCCGTATGCCGCCACGCAAAGGTCTGAAAGGCCAAGTCTGAAGGAAAGAGAAAAGGCAAAATGTCAACATATATGAAAAATGAACTGGTCGTCAGCTGGTTTTGATCCCAGTACCAGGCGCGTTCCCAACCTGCAGCCTATTCCGCTAGGCCACAACAACCAGTTTGCACATATGGACAATAAAGTATATTTGAATTCGAAATGTTCTATGTCATTTTCTGCAGTTGTTCTCACACTGGAAAGAAACACAAGAGTTTCAAGCATACACATAAAACAAGACAGTGTGCTTGAAAAGGACAGAGTACAAGAGATGGCCTGTATCATCCCACCCCTATATATATATATTTTTTTTTTTAACAACAGCAGTGCGGCTTCCACTCTTGTGTGAATGCGATACTGACACCTGCTGGAGAGGAGGGTTACTGCAGCCACGTCACAAGCCTCAAGGAATTTGGAATATGCCTATGAATACCCTCATTTGTTGTCTTCTAATTTTAAAAACCAAGTCAAGGTGAATGCCTTTAAAGCTACTACTATGAGGCCTAAGGGATTTTTTTTTTTTTTTACAAATTTCAAAATGCAACACACCAATTGATATATGTATGTGTTCCATATGGCTTTGAAGTTTTGCTAAAGCAGCAGGAAATGATAGCTATATTTTGCACAAAAAAAAGCGGAAAAAAAAAAAAAAACAAGGCCTACGGCCGGGAAAAAGTGTAATTGTGGAAAAGGGGCAAAAAAGAGAAAGTTGGAAGAAAAAAGTAAAAATGAGCTGGTTGCCCGCCGGTTTCGATACTATTACTTACCTTACCGAGCTGTTTACCGGCCCTCGACCTAGTCCGCTAGGCCATAACAACCAGCTTTCCATAAGAGCAGAAAAAAGTATATTTGAATTTGAAATGTTCTATGTTGTTTTTGGCTTTAGTCTCACTATGGAAAGAAAGGGCCGAGTGTCAAGCAGACACACCAAACAAGACAGAGAGCTTCAATAGGACCAGCTACAATCCATGTCCATTTTTGGCTTTCTTTGAAACCTTCATCCAACCTCTTCCATAAAGCCACATGTCGAGTATTTTGGAGTGAAGCACCATTTCCAGGTGAACTTTAGTCCTGTTTGCTGTTTCAGGGTCTCAGTGAAGAGCAGGACATGTATGCGGAAAACAGCATTGGTTGTGGACAGGACTTGAACCAGCACCTGAAGACCCCAATGACATTCCACTGCCTAGACTTAACCACTCAGCCACCAGATTTGATGACATCACAGGCCAGAAGTGGGCTATTTAAAACAGTGAATCCATTGTTTTTCTTTGAATATAAATGTAAATATATGTGTGTGTGTTGGTGTGGGCGTGTGTGTGTGTTAAATAAAGCTTTAAATTTGGATAAAGCAGCAGGAAATGATTTGCACTCAGCGCCTTAACCGCTAGGCCATTTGTTTCAGGAAACACAAGCAGACCGATAAAACAAGACAGCGTGCTTCAAAAAAGGACTGGCTACAAGACCAGTCCTGTATCATCCCAGCCCTTTTTTGTGAGAAGGCACCATGAAGAAGTTTGAAATCCTGCTCTGCACAGAGACCCTGAAGTCAGCAGCAAACAGGACAAAAGTTGAGAGCCAGCTGGAAACGGCGCTTGACTATTAAAGCTTATCCCTTCTTGGCTGTTACCTTGTTTTGTTGTGCAAAAAGCTTGAGTGGTAATGGAAGGTCGAAGAGGAGGTTTTTGGAGGAGCCGTATGCCGCCACGCAAAGGTCTGAAAGGCCAAGTCTGAAGGAAAGAGAAAAGGCAAAATGTCAACATATATGAAAAATGAACTGGTCGTCAGCTGGTTTTCATCCTAGTACCAGGCGCGTTCCCAACCTGCAGCCTATTCCGCTAGGCCACAAACAACCAGTTTGCACATATGGACAATAAAGTATATTTGAATTCGAAATGTTCTATGTCATTTTCTGCAGTTGTTCTCACACTGGAAAGAAACACAAGAGTTTCAAGCATACACATAAAACAAGACAGTGTGCTTGAAAAGGACCGAGTACAAGAGATGGCCTGTATCATCCCACCCCTATATTTTTTTTTTTGTTTTAACAACAGCAGTGCGGCTTCCACTCTTGTGTGAATGCGATACTGACACCTGCTGGAGAGGAGGGTTACTGCAGCCACGTCACAAGCCTCAAGGAATTTGGAATATGCCTATGAATACTCTCATTTGTTGTCTTCTAATTTTAAAAACCAAGTCAAGGTGAATGCCTTTAAAGCTACTACTATGAGGCCTAAGGGATGTTTTT
Source organism: Oryzias curvinotus (assembly GCA_023969325.1). Classification (NCBI taxonomy): domain Eukaryota; kingdom Metazoa; phylum Chordata; class Actinopteri; order Beloniformes; family Adrianichthyidae; genus Oryzias; species Oryzias curvinotus. The sequence continues at coordinate 29,069,334 of CM043721.1, forward strand.
TTTTTTTTACAAATTTCAAAATGCAACACACCAATTGATATATGTATGTGTTCCATATGGCTTTGAAGTTTTGCTAAAGCAGCAGGAAATGATAGCTATATTTTGCACAAAAAAAACGGAAAAAAAAAAAAAAAACAAGGCCTACGGCCGGGAAAAAAGTGTAATTGTGGAAAAGGGGCAAAAAAGAGAAAGTTGGAAGAAAAAAGTAAAAATGAGCTGGTTGCCCGCCGGTTTCGATACTATCACTTACCTTACCGAGCTGTTTACCGGCCCTCGACCTAGTCCGCTAGGCCATAACAACCAGCTTTCCATAAGAGCAGAAAAAAGTATATTTGAATTTGAAATGTTCTATGTTGTTTTTGGCTTTAGTCTCACTATGGAAAGAAAGGGCCGAGTGTCAAGCAGACACACCAAACAAGACAGAGAGCTTCAATAGGACCAGCTACAATCCATGTCCATTTTTGGCTTTCTTCATCCAACCTCTTCCATAAAGCCACTGTCAGTATTTTGGAGTGAAGCACCATTTCCAGGTGAACTTTAGTCCTGTTTGCTTTTTCAGGGTCTCAGTGAAGAGCAGGACATGTATGCGGAAAACAGCATTGGTTGTGGACAGGACTTGAACCAGCACCTGAAGACCCCAATGACATTCCACTGCCTAGACTTAACCACTCAGCCACCAGATTTGATGACATCATAGGCCAGAAGTGGGCTATTTAAAACAGTGAATCCATTGTTTTTCTTTGAATATAAATGTAAATATATGTGTGTGTGTTGGTGTGGGCATGTGTGTGTGTTAAATAAAGCTTTAAATTTGGATAAAGCAGCAGGAAATGATTTGCACTCAGCGCCTTAACCGCTAGGCCATTTGTTTCAGGAAACACAAGCAGACCGATAAAACAAGACAGCGTGCTTCAAAAAAGGACTGGCTACAAGACCAGTCCTGTATCATCCCAGCCCTTTTTTGTGAGAAGGCACCATGAAGAAGTTTGAAATCCTGCTCTGCACAGAGACCCTGAAGTCAGCAGCAAACAGGACAAAAGTTGAGAGCCAGCTGGAAACGGCGCTTGACTATTAAAGCTTATCCCTTCTTGGCTGTTACCTTGTTTTGTTGTGCAAAAAGCTTGAGTGGTAATGGAAGGTCGAAGAGGAGGTTTTTGGAGGAGCCGTATGCCGCCACGCAAAGGTCTGAAAGGCCAAGTCTGAAGGAAAGAGAAAAGGCAAAATGTCAACATATATGAAAAATGAACTGGTCGTCAGCTGGTTTTGATCCCAGTACCAGGCGCGTTCCCAACCTGCAGCCTATTCCGCTAGGCCACAACAACCAGTTTGCACATATGGACAATAAAGTATATTTGAATTCGAAATGTTCTATGTCATTTTCTGCAGTTGTTCTCACACTGGAAAGAAACACAAGAGTTTCAAGCATACACATAAAACAAGACAGTGTGCTTGAAAAGGACCGAGTACAAGAGATGGCCTGTATCATCCCACCCCTATATTTTTTTTTTTTTTTTTAAAGTGCGGCTTCCACTCTTGTGTGAATGCGATACTGACACCTGCTGGAGAGGAGGGTTACTGCAGCCACGTCACAAGCCTCAAGGAATTTGGAATATGCCTATGAATACTCTCATTTGTTGTCTTCTAATTTTAAAAACCAAGTCAAGGTGAATGCCTTTAAAGCTACTACTATGAGGCCTAAGGGATTTTTTTTTTTTTTTACAAATTTCAAAATGCAACACACCTATTGATATATGTATGTGTTCCATATGGCTTTGAAGTTTTGCTAAAGCAGCAGGAAATGATAGCTACATTTTGCACAAAAAAAGCGGAAAAAAAAAAAAAAACAAGGCCTACGGCCGGGAAAAAGTGTAATTGTGGAAAAGGGGCAAAAAAGAGAAAGTTGGAAGAAAAAAGTAAAAATGAGCTGGTTGCCCGCCGGTTTCGATACTATTACTTACCTTACCGAGCTGTTTACCGGCCCTCGACCTAGTCCGCTAGGCCATAACAACCAGCTTTCCATAAGAGCAGAAAAAAGTATATTTGAATTTGAAATGTTCTATGTTGTTTTTGGCTTTAGTCTCACTATGGAAAGAAAGGGCCGAGTGTCAAGCAGACACACCAAACAAGACAGAGAGCTTCAATAGGACCAGCTACAATCCATGTCCATTTTTGGCTTTCTTCATCCAACCTCTTCCATAAAGCCACTGTCAGTATTTTGGAGTGAAGCACCATTTCCAGGTGAACTTTAGTCCTGTTTGCTTTTTCAGGGTCTCAGTGAAGAGCAGGACATGTATGCGGAAAACAGCATTGGTTGTGGACAGGACTTGAACCAGCACCTGAAGACCCCAATGACATTCCACTGCCTAGACTTAACCACTCAGCCACCAGATTTGATGACATCATAGGCCAGAAGTGGGCTATTTGAAACTGTGAATCCATTGTTTTTTTTTGAATATAAATGTAAATATATGTGTGTGTGTTGGTGTGGGCATGTGTGTGTGTTAAATAAAGCTTTAAATTTGGATAAAGCAGCAGGAAATGATTTGCACTCAGCGCCTTAATCGCTAGGCCATTTGTTTCAGGAAACACAAGCAGACCGATAAAACAAGACAGCGTGCTTCAAAAAAGGACTGGCTACAAGACCAGTCCTGTATCATCCCAGCCCTTTTTTGTGAGAAGGCACCATGAAGAAGTTTGAAATCCTGCTCTGCACAGAGACCCTGAAGTCAGCAGCAAACAGGACAAAAGTTGAGAGCCAGCTGGAAACGGCGCTTGACTATTAAAGCTTATCCCTTCTTGGCTGTTACCTTGTTTTGTTGTGCAAAAAGCTTGAGTGGTAATGGAAGGTCGAAGAGGAGGTTTTTGGAGGAGCCGTATGCCGCCACGCAAAGGTCTGAAAGGCCAAGTCTGAAGGAAAGAGAAAAGGCAAAATGTCAACATATATGAAAAATGAACTGGTCGTCAGCTGGTTTTCATCCCAGTACCAGGCGCGTTCCCAACCTGCAGCCTATTCCGCTAGGCCACAACAACCAGTTTGCACATATGGACAATAAAGTATATTTGAATTCGAAATGTTCTATGTCATTTTCTGCAGTTGTTCTCACACTGGAAAGAAACACAAGAGTTTCAAGCATACACATAAAACAAGACAGTGTGCTTGAAAAGGACCGAGTACAAGAGATGGCCTGTATCATCCCACCCCTATATTTTTTTTTTTTTTTAACAACAGCAGTGCGGCTTCCACTCTTGTGTGAATGCGATACTGACACCTGCTGGAGAGGAGGGTTACTGCATCCACGACAGAAGCCTAAAGCAGTGTTTTTCAACCAGTGTGCCGTGGGAGATGGTCAAGTGTGCCGTGGGGAATTGCCCTCATTAACTGATATAAAAACATTTTCCATCTCCAGGATTTCAGCTCTCTGTTCATCCAAACAGGACTTCATAAAACACTGAGGAGTTAGGAATATAAAAGATCGTAAAATACTTTTTTTGGGCGTTTATTTTATTTTATTAAAGACATTTTGATAAGAATGACGTACCGCGATTCAGCTGCAGCTCCGGCTGTATTTTGTAAAAGTCCCGCCCCTTTAACTGTCTCCACCAATCATTCTTGAAGGGTTAATCACATGTCATCAGTCTGACCAATCAGAAGTGTTTAAAGTCTTCACTTCCTTGTCCCGATTTAGCTCATAAAGTCGCTCAGTTCTAACAAAAATACCTGCTAAAGCTTGTCTTGTCTCAGACCGTGGAACAAGAGAACAAAACCATGAAGCTCAGAGACGCGATTTCCGCCGGCCGTTTAATGCATCTCCCATGATGCATTGGGTTGTGAGAGTGACCGCGCACAAGAACTGTTGTTAAAAGTCTTGAAACCAACGAACACACATCAAACTGTTTTCAAATCTTCTAACTTAACTTTTATTGCATCTTTTAGAAAAAAACAGCTGCAGTTTCCAGCTTTTTCTGCAACAATTATCTCAAAAATGCATGTGAGATTGTGAAGGGACTGTAGATCAATACAGACTATGAGTTTCTCCGTTTTTTTTGTGTGTGTTTTTTTTTTTTAATTTTTTGATCCTGGTGTGCCGCGGGATTTTTTTTAAGGTTAAAGTGTGCCGTGGCTCAGAAAAGGTTGAAAAACACTGGCCTAAAGGAATATGGAATACGTCTATGAAGAGTCTCATTCATCGTCTTCTAATTTTAAAAAACAAGTCCAGGTGAAAGGCTTTAAAGTGTGGATGCCATGCTTTGAACAACTTTGTCAAATAAAAAAGCCCTTTAAACGCTGATTCTATTGATACCAATAGTTATCGTCGAAAAAAATCCGAAGCATATGAATAATAGACATCTTTCGAAGGAATCAGAGATTTGAATTTGCCGCTAAGAGCGCAGGCTGGAAGTGACCCCGATATGACCTGTGACGTCACGAAAGGCATTGACTTCCGTAGTTCCGCTTCGGACAGCAGGTAAACAAAGCAGGTAGTCTTCGTTTCTCTCGTTAATCATCGTTAATTCGTTAAAACAAACACTATCCTATGTGTAGATAAAGTAACCATCTTCCAAACATGACTGTGAAATATGTCTGCAGACCATTCCAAAACAGGATAATCCACAAGATTTAAAATACTTTCTACATTTGGCTGACAACAAAAAAAACAACACTTTTTTTCCCTTTTACAATAATCAGGCAAAAATAGACAAATATAATAATCTTTTACTGGGTAATATCGATGTATAATTTTGAATATAATTTCTGCTGTTAGTGTATTTAAGTGGTAATAAAAAGATTAATATGCGAGTTAAGATGTGAGTTAATAGGAAGATGTGAACTACTCTCGATCTTGTGTGGATTTTCCTCACCTGCTGGATTATCCTGTCGCTTGTCCAGCCATTTTCGACCGCACTGCTACAAAACTCTGCTGACGAACTTGCTAACCTTCGCCGTTAGCTAGCTCTCCAGCATCCGGGCATACGTGCCCCGCCGGAGATACACTCATCGAAGATCACGTCGGAACTTCCATTACGACAACACCAACTCCATCAAGTCACTCTGGTCCTCTGCTCACCGTCAACAAGACGCACAGGTCGCCTTGCTTGCTAACCACAGCGTCCTAGTTCCTTTACTGGTGTCAAGCCAGCCCTCTCTCGTCGAGCGGCTGTCAAGTGAGCCCTCTCTCAAATAGGGTGTGCCGCTGTTTTACATACATTGCGGTAACAGCTAGAAAGCCTTCCTTCGGGTAAATGCAAAGAGTAAGAACTGTCATTATACTCATATGTATATACTATTTACACTCCTCCGTATATAACTATATATTTATATGTGTATATTTAATTATATGTTTCAGGTGAATTATCAATTAAAGACCTAATTAAAATCACATATTGAAGAGGATTTACTATAATGTTCAATTATGTTTAGGAAAAAAACTCCTAGTTTCCACAGAGTCATTTCACTTCTCACTGATAGTGTCCCACCTGGTGATGTCCCAGACTAAGTTTCAGCTGGATCTGATGTGGAATTTCAAAATAAAATCCAATTGAAATATGTTATTACAGCATTATCGCCATATGTTGACAAAGCTGTAAAATGAAAACTCCTATTTTCCACAGACTCATTTCACTTCTCACTGATAATGACCCACCTGGTGATGTCACACAAAAAGTTTCAGACCGATCTGATGTGGAATTTCAAAATAAAACCCCAGTGAATTCTGTTATTACAGCATTTTTGCCACATGTTGTCAAAGCTGTAAAATGAAAACTCCTAGTTTCCACAGACTCATTTCACTTCTCACTGATAATGACCCACCTGGTGATGTCACACAAAAAGTTTCAGACCGATCTGATGTGGAATTTCAAAATAAAACCCCAGTGAATTCTGTTATTACAGCATTATTGCCACATGTTGTCAAAGCTGTAAAATGAAAACTCCTAGTTTCCACAGACTCATTTCACTTCTCACTGATAGTGTCCCACCTGGTGACGTCACACAAAAAGTTTCAGACCGATCTGATGTGGAATTTCAAAATAAAACCCAACTGAAATCAGGTATGAATGTAACATATGGCAATTATGCATTCATACATTTCAATTGATTTCAATTGGGTTTTATTTTGAAATTCCACATCAGATCCAGCTGAAACCTATTTTATGACATCACCAGGTGGGATACTATCAGTGAGAAGTGAAATGACTCTGTGGAAACTAGGAGTTTTTCATTTTACAGCCTTGTCAACATCTGGCCATTATGCACCTGTTTTCAATTGGGTTTTATTTTGAAATTCCACATCAGATCCCTCTGAAACTTGGTCTGGCCCATCACCAGGTGGGACACTATCAGTGAGAAGTGAAATGACTTTGTGGAAATTAGGAGTTTTCATTTTACACCTCAGTCAACATATGGCGATAACGTATTTATACCTGATTTCAATTGGATTTTATTTTGAAATTCCACATCAGATCCTTCTGAACCTTATGTTGTGACCTCACCAGGTGGGACACTATCAGTGAGAAGTGAAATGACTCTGTGGAAACTAGGAGTTTTCATTTTACAGCTCTGTCAGCTTATGGCGATAACGCATTTATACCAGATTTCAATTGGGTTTTATTTTGAAATTCCACATCAGATCCCTCTGAAACTTATTTTGTGACATCAGCAGGTGGGTCACTATCAGTGAGAAGTGAAATGACTCTGTGGAAACTAGGAGTTTTCATTTTACAGCTCAGTCAACATATGGCGATAATGCTGTCATAACATACTTGAATTGTATTTTATTTTGAAATTCCACATCAGATCCCTCTGAAACTTATTCTGGGACATCACCAGGTTATATACTATCAGTGAGAAGTGAAATGACTTTGTGGAAACTAGGAGTTTTCATTTTACACCTTAGTCAACATATGGCGATAACGTATTTATACCTGATTTCAATTGGATTTTATTTTGAAATTCCACATCAGATCCTTCTGAAACTTATGTTGTGACATTACCAGGTGGGACACTATCAGTAAGAAGTGAAATGACTCTGTGGAAACTAGGAGTTTTCATTTTACACCTCAGTCAACATATGGCGATAACGTATTTATACCTGATTTCAATTGGATTTTATTTTGAAATTCCACATCAGATCCTGCTGAAACTTTTATGATGACCTCACCAGGTGAGTATCTATCAGTGAGAAATGAAATGACTCTGTGGAAACTAGGAGTTTTCATTTTACAGCTCTGTCAGCATATGGCGATAACTCATTCATACAAGATTTCAATTGGGTTTTATTTTGAAATTCCACATCAGATCCCTCTGAAACTTATTTTGTGACATCACCAGGTGGGATACTATCAGTGAGAAGTGAAATGACTCTGTGGAAACTAAGAGTTTTCATTTTACAGCTTGGTCAACATATGGCGATGACGCTGTAATAACATATTTCAATTGTATTTTATTTTGAAATTCCACATCAGATCCAGCTGAAACTTTTTTATGACATCACCAGGTTAGATACTATCAGTGAGAAGTGATTTGACTCTGTGGAAACTAGGAGTTTTCATTTTACAGCTTTGACAACATGTGGCAATAATGCTGTAATAACATATTTCAATTGGATTTTATTTTGAAATTCCACATCAGACCGATCTGAAACTTAGTCTGGGACATCACCAGGTGGGATACTATCAGTGAGAAGTGAAATGACTCTGTGGAAACTAGGAGTTTTCATTTTACAGCTTTGACAACATGTGGCAATAATGCTGTAATAACAGAATTCACTGGGGTTTTATTTTGAAATTCCACATCAGATCCACCTGAAACTTAGTCTGGGACATCACCAGGTGGGATACTGTCAGTGAGAAGTGAAATGACTCTGTGGAAACTAGGAGTTTTCATTTTACAGCTTGGTCAACATATGGCAATTTTGCATTCAGACCTGATTTCAATTGCGTTTTATTTTGAAATTCCACATCAGATCCAGCTGAAACTTATTTTGTGACATCATCAGGTGGGACACTGTCAGTGAGAAGTGTAATGACTCTGTGGAAACTAGCAGTTTTCATTTTACAGCCTTGTCAACACGTGGTTATATTGAATTTATACATAATTTCAACTGAGTTTTATTTTGAAATTCCACATCAGATCCAGCTGAAACTTATTTTGTGACGTCACCAGGTGGGATACTATTAATGAGAAGTGAAATGACTCTGTGGAAACTAGGAGTTTTCATTTTACAGCTTGGTCAACATATGGCGACGACGCTGTAATAACATATTTCAATTGAGTTTGATTTTGAATTTCCACATCAGACCGATCTGAAACTTAGTCTGGGACATCACCAGGTGGGATACTGTCAGTGAGAAGTGAAATGACTCTGTGGAAACTAGCAGTTTTCATTTTACAGCTTGGTCAACATATGGCAATTTTGCATTCAGACCTGATTTCAATTGCGTTTTATTTTGAAATTCCACATCAGATCCAGCTGAAACTTATTTTGTGACATCATTAGGTGGGACACTATCAGTGAGAAGTGTAATGACTCTGTGGAAACTAGCATTTTTCATTTTACAGCCTTGTCAACACGTGGTTATATTGAATTTATACATAATTTCAACTGAGTTTTATTTTGAAATTCCACATCAGATCCAGCTGAAACTTATTTTGTGACGTCACCAGGTGGGATACTATCAGTGAGAAGTGAAATGACTCTGTGGAAACTAGGAGTTTTCATTTTACAGCCTTGTCAACATATGGTGATAACGCTGTATTAACAGATTTCAATTGCGTTTTATTTTGAAATTCCACATCAGATCCAGCTAAAACTTATTTTGTGACATCACCAGGTGGGATACTATCAGTGAGAAGTGAAATGACTCTGTGGATACTAGCATTTTTTTTTTCCTAAACATAAGTGAACATTATAGTAAATTCTCTTCAATATGTGATTTTAATTTGGTCTTTAATTGATAATTCAACTGAAACACATTAAATAAAACACATATAAATATACGAGGGAGGGGGGTGTATGTGTAAATAGTATATACATATGAGTATAATGACAGTTCTTACTCTTTGCATTTACCCGAATGAAGGCTTTCTAGCTGTTACCGTAATGTATGTAAAACAGCGGCACACCCTATTTGAGAGAGGGCTCACTTGACAGCCGCTCGACGAGAGAGGGCTGGCTTGACACCAGTGTTCCTTTGCACGTCGCTCGGCTAACAACATGACTAACAATCTCCCCCGCATATCTGTCAACTTCGGTCTCCTGAATATTCCCTCCCTCGTAACCACGGGAGATCTTGTCCAAGATTTCTTCATTAACCGTGAACTGGATTTCGATTTCATATCCCTGTCTGATACATGGCAAAATTTGACTCCTCTGGATGAAGCCATGCCAAACCACGTGATTCGGGCCGCCGGGGTGGTCTCGCAATGATGTATCGCGAGAACTGGAGAATAGCGCCTGTGACTGCTCCTTTTTTTTTTTTTTTTTTTTTTTTACTTTATTGACAATTGAGATGTCATCCAATGAAAAACGAACAATAACCATATAATCAAACATTACCTCGAAGATCAATCACCATTGCCAAACATAACATATAAACATAGAAAATAAAGATTAGAAAAGAAACGATTTTTTTTATTTGAAATGGTTTATTTCAAGCAATTAACTAGAAATAATACACAAAAGCAATATAATCATCAGTTATACATTCATACAGTAACTAATCAAGCTTAGGATAATTAGACATATTAATAATTATTGCTTGAAAGGGAGTGGAAGGAAGCGAACTTATATAATCCCACCCTTTTATACTATAACCATTTTATAACCATCTAGCTTTTATCAGGCAGAATTACGAATCATAAAGTATCAATAAAGCACATGACAAAGATGAATTACTTAATTATTATGTAAAAAGTTACTATGTTAGAAATCAACATGGCAAATGCAGATCAGTTGTCTAAAATATATGCAGATTATGTTACTTATAAAAGTCATTCATATGATTAAAAATAATATTATATCAGTAAAATAGACACAACACTGTTTCAGAGATTTTCATAGCAAAATTTCATCAAGTATCAAAGGTTAAAAACATGTGCAAAATTATGTTGCATTAGAAAAGATTTTTGAATCAATTTATCATTTTTTTTTAACATAAACATAAAGCACACACAAATAAAAAACAAATAAGTAAAATAAAAATAAAATTAAAAAAACATAGAACCAATCCAAATAGTTTAATACTGGTTGGGGGTACTCATAAAGTTTGAATTTCTGATAAAAACTAAGCAATTTCAAGCCATTCTTCTTTTTCATATAATGCCTTGATTGAAAGTAAAAGCAGAGTTCTTTATGAAATGTAATAAAAAGTGGTTTGGTCTTCAAATATTTATTTTTGTGTAGATAAAACTTTCCTTGCAATATCAGGACATTAGGAACAGTATTTTCTGGTCTATCATTTGATACCACACTGAATAAAACCGTTTTTGAGTGTAAATGAACTGGCAGTGCAATTTTGAAAGAATACCAAAAGCAGAAATTTCCCCAGAATGTTTTATAAATAACTCCACAGTTAAAGAATAAATGATCCACAGTCTCAATGTCATTCAAACAAAAACTGTAGTCTATTCTTCAAACCCAAAACGAAGCCAGCTGTGACTGCTCCGGTGTTTGGATCCTTCGAATCATTAGTCTGTCAATTCTCTGGATCAACTCAACTCTTGTTGCCACCATCTATCACCCACCTAAACCTGACAAGGAGTTTATCTCTGACTTTTTGGATTTTTTGACACACCTCTCCTCACTCTCAACAAACATAATACTTTTGGGTGACTTAAATATCCACATGAGCAGAACCAATAATTTAACTACCAAAGATTTTATATCCTGTCTGGCTGGTAGATCTTTTTCTGTTGCTTTTTCCAAGTTTAAGTCCTTTACTGCATCCCTCACTTAAGGTGTGCCACAAGGCTAAGTTTTGGGACCTTAAACCCTTGTGCTATCTTAGATGACCCCACCCTCACTTTGACGTGTTCTCCCGACCATGGCAAAGGTGGTTGAAGGTGGAAAAATTTCATGTAATCCATTGAACCAGTGAAGATCACAAATCATTGAAAAAAAAGAGGTTCAGGGCACTGTCTACTGGGTCTAGATGACCCAACTCCCAACGGTAAAGTGCCTAGGATAGCACAAGGGTTAATATTCATGTTTTATCTTCTGCCTCTGCAGCATATTTTAAGTTATTTTAATAATATTTCTTATCATTTGTATGCTGATGATACTTAGCTTTATGTGTCTTTTAAAACCCAGGATGTTTTTAAAATACAGATTTTATGCAGGTGTTGGATGAATGATCATTTTCTCCAACTACTGTAAATGAAGCCAAAACTGAGGTCCTAGTCTGTGCTCCTGACAGTTGCCTCCCCCAGATAGTCCAGTGGCTCGGTTCACTAGCGTCCTCCATCAAGCCCTCTGTCAGGAACCTTGAGGTGACTCTCAACCTGGTTTTATCCCTTGACTCTTATGTCAGGTCACTTGTTCGTTCTTGATTTGATCATCTTAAAAAAGTGCAAAACTGAGTCCAATTGTGTCGCGTTCTGAGATGGAGATGCTAATCCACGCTATTATAGCTTCTCGTCTTGATTATTGTAACTCCATCTTCTCATGTTTAAGCAAAACATCTTTAGAACGGCTTCAGGTTGTCCAGAACGCTGCTGCAAGGCTTTTAACCAGTTCATCCAAGTTTTCACACGTCACCCCGTTATTAATCCAGCTGCACTGGCTCCCCGTCCACTACCAAGTGCATTTTAAAATCCTGGTTTTAACATATACAGCTCTTAAAAACCAAGCACCGGTCTACATAAAAGAACTTTTGAGGCCGTACACTCCCAGCAGGTCCCTGAGATCAAGTGCCCAGGGTCTGCTGTTTGTTAAGAGGACCCGGTTAAAGACAAAAGGTGACAGAGCCTTTGTAGCAGTGGCTCCATCCCTCTGGAACCCCCTTCTCCTCAGTCTCAGATCTGCTGACTCTGTTTTCTTTTAAAAAGCAGTTAGAAACCTATCTTTTTAAAATAGCTCTATGTGTGTGTATATATATATATATATATATATATTCTGTTTTACTGTGTTTCATTGTGTTTTACTGTGAATCACTTTGTGATTTTTATCTTGAAAGGTGCTGTACAACTAAAATGTATTATTATTATTACGAGTCATCATGATAGAAAATATCATGTTTGACTTTGCATTTTGAATTCAAGTGAATCTGCTGCAGCAGGAGGACCTGATTTGACCCAGGAGATATTTTATTTTGAAAGGAGCTTGTATGTGCTGCTGTCTAATGTAAGAGAAATTCAATTTGTTTTATGCAGAACATTGTACACACTGTTAAATCATTGTAAAAATGTAAAAGCTGCATTAATTAATAGAAGAAGGACAAAAACAGAAATTACTTGTATTTTTCTAAACGGTGAAGTGGGACTTTATGGCTCTGGCTGGGTTTTGGTAAGAAACTGGACCAAATTATTCTTTTAAGCTTAAATTTTGCAGACCTGGAAAAGCAAGAGGGTCTAGTCTCGTCAAAAAAACAAGACCTTATCACTGAATCTTAGCTTTTGGGGAGACAGTCTTCATGAACTTCAATCTAATGAAAGTAATCCGAGTTTGTCTTCATCTAGGAGAAAAAAACCTCAACAAATCAGGATTTCTATCCTAGCAACTACCCCCCCCCCACCTCCTTATCTGAGCACACTGTGAAAACTGGACTTTGCATTGCTGCTACTAACTTAAGGTCTCGTGTACACTGAATGTCTTATTTAATTATCTATATTTCTTTTCATGTTAAGTCTTTGCTGTGTTTCCTTTTGTACTGATGCTGCACTTTGGTTATATTTTTTTTGGTAGAATTGAACTGTGTCGCTGTTGTCGATGCTCCAAACGTATTTTCATTGTTCCACTGACAATGACAAATAAATATCTTGAATCTTGAATTTGCCAGAAGGGCCCCAAAGCTGACACTCAGAAAGAAACCAGAGCACGGCCTCCACATGATTTATTACATGTCACAGAACTGTCGTTTTTTTTTTTTTTACAAATAAAGTCCTGATATTTTTCATTCTCGTTAGGACAGAGAACAACACTCTACACAAAGTCTCTAAACAGTTTTAGTAACAGTCAGAAGTTTCCATAAAACTAAAACTCTTTGAGATGCAACTTTATGAGCTGACATTTTTTTTTCAGGTTTACAGGACCTGCTGTAAAAGTGAAATCTTCATAAGGAATCTAAATTTGGAGAAAAACATCAAAAGGCCCACAACAATACTTCCTCTTTGGCATTAGACGTGTAAAAAAAATGAGTTAAAGACTTCAGTAAATAGAATCAAAAATAAAATGTCAACCAAAACATAAAAAAAAAAATTTGTACACCTTTTATCTTTTTTTTAACAAAACTGTGTTCTGATTTTGTGTCATTTCTCCACTTCCTCCATTTTTTAAACTTTATTTTTTTCAAAATAAACGTCTAGACTCCAGAAGCTTTAGAAATGTAAGGAAAAAACTGTTTAATGTTCCTAATCAGATATATTTTATTTTAGTACAGGCTGGAGACAGATTTGTTTAAAGAGCAGGAGCAGAAAATCATGATGTGTCACAGTTGGGCAGCAGTCACAACATTTACAGAAATTTTGAAGTTCCAGATATTTGTGTCCAAATACCTCTTCCAAAAAGAGGAAGACGCAGGAAGAATTATTTTGAAATCAGCCATCGATGAACGGGTGTGAGATGCCACAGACACGTTTTTTTGTTTCACTCTGGAAATGCTTCAGGAATCCTTCAGGACAGATGGATGGATGGATGGATGGATGGATGGATGGATGGATGGAGAGTTTAGAAAGTAGACTGAGGGGAGCAGTCAGTCCGGGTGTTTGCCACAGACCCATCGGAGCTGAGGCTGACCCCTGAGGTCTGCAGCCTCTGAAGCAGAGAACCAGCTGCACTGGCAGGCATACGCTCTCTGCCCTCTCTTCTTCTTCAGCTTCTTCCTGAGCTTCTGACGGTCCGGCATGTTGTTTCTGCAAACAGGATGACTACACTCATTATTGAGAACAAGTAGACGATTGCATGATTAGTGAGAAAACACACACTTTTAAATACACTTTTAGCCTAATAAATGATTCCACTTTTATTTAGTAGTTTTGCTTCAGCGGAGCAGCAGAGTTTGAGCTTTGGTGCTGCAGTGTCTCAGAGTGACTTGAACTTCAAGTAACAAAACCACCTGTGCACTTATGGAGTAATGTTCTTGGGAAAGAATGGCGCTGGGTTTCATGTGTGGTCAGTGGGAACAGCTGACCTGCGGGCAGCTTGCTTTAAAAGCATGACATGCTCCCTGAGAAGCTTCAGACAGCTGCTGTCTCAATTCAACAACTTCCTTTTGACCTTTTTTCTTGAAATGCAGCAGTTTTGCTTTTCCTTTATTCAGCAACCTTGATACACATGCCGCGCCAGAAAGCACCAGAAGAATTCAGTAGTTTGGGTGTTTTTTTGAGAGGTTTTGTGATGTCACACATGTATGGAAAGGAGAAAGGGATTTTCTTTCATGCCTGTTGTGCATCTAAAGTAAAACATCTGATGTGCTGAGAGTTTGTTTCATTATTAAGTATGAATCTGCTCCAAAATATGACAGCGTTAAAGAGGAAACAGAAAACATGGATGGTTACAACCTGACCGAAAATAAAACTCCTTTAATCCTGAAAACCTGTGCATCAAGTTAAAGGTAAAATCCCACTATCTGTCACACACTTAGGTGTGCGAAATTTGTCCCCTGCATTTGACCCATCCCCTTGGGGAGCAGTGATCTGCAGACTCAGCTGCGGTGGGGTAGCATGTGGTGGCTTAACCCCCCAATCCAACCCCTTAATGCTGAGTGTCAAGCAGGGAGGCATTAGGTCTCATTTTTTGCTAAAATTGTGCATAATAACACAAGACATCTGTCATCTTTTTCCCCCGTGAAAAAGTGATATAACTACCATGTAATGTTGCAGCATTTATTTCTCTGATTGCTCAAAAAGAAAATGTGACATCAACTTCAATGATTTACCATCAATGTATGTGAACCTGTGTTTTTAATCTCTTCTTTAGAACAAATAAGAATTGAAAAATACAAATGTAACAAACTTCTTTAGAGCAAATTTTCAATATAACTTTGAGATTTAAGTGAGTGAAACGGACAACTCTGACCAAAAACTGATGAAAATGTTTGCAGATGCTGATTTCATCACATGGAACGAATAAAGCAGTTCTAAAACGGTGACAAAAACAAAGTTACGTTGTAAACAGAGCCTGAGATTAACAGGCAGAAAGACGACCAAAAGGAGGAGATCCTGGATACTAGTGACTGAAATGAGTTTCAGCTGCAGGGAGGCGGGGCGCTCCTTTAGAGATCGGGTGAGGAGCCCAGTCATCCGGGAGGAGGTTTTAGTGCAGCCACTGCTCCTCCACATCAAGAAAGTCTAGAGGAGGTTTCTTTTGGATGCCTCCTCCCCCCTTCCTGTGGAGGTATTCATGGTTTAAACCACTGGGAGGAGGCCGGGGGAAGACCCAGAGGGAGGTCTGTTGCCCTTGAGACCTGACTCCAGAAAAGGCAGGGGTCGGCAAACATTTTTTACTCAAAGAGCCATTTGGGACCGCCCCTAATGAAAAAAAAAGCACCCGGAGCCACAACCCGTTTTGACATCATTATATATATTATGCATGTATATATTATATCAAGGGTGCTCATTACGTCGATCGCGATCGATCTTCAAGGACATGAGTGTAGATCGCGGGACAGAAAAGATAAAAAAAAAAAAAGTACTTCTTTCTTTCCATCGTCATGTTTATTAGTTACATGTTTATTTGAACATTATTGTTTATGTACTGATGATTAAAAACTACACAGTGAGTTTACATAAAGATACTTTTGTATTAACACAGGGGTCGGGAACCTATGCCTCGCGAGCCACATATGGCTCTTTTGATGGTCACGTATGGCTCGCAGACAAATCTTTATTTATACCATTTTTTTTTCATTAGACCAGTCCTTCTCGTGCGCTGCGATGCCAGAGGGGCGCGCAGTAGTAGCGGTGCTTGGAGAGAAAAATCTGCGCCAGCATTATCAATTTACTATTATCTACTATTTCACAGAGTTTATTCCAGCAGGAAACGTATTAATTGCCGTGCCTAAACCTGCACGCTCCCGTCTCTGAGAAAGAGCGCGCAGATACGGGGACGGGATGTGAGGAAGAAAGCAGAGGGTGGGGGTGCCCCCCACCCTCTGCTTTCTTCCTCACAGGCAGCAGGTGAATCGCACAGGGATTGTAATAACGTGAAACCCGCTGCCCGTCACTCACTGCAGTGTGTGAGTGTGTGTTTGTCTCCAGGTCTGCATGTGAGTCTTTGTCACATCTACAGAACATTCAGACCTACGATCACGTTTAAAGTCTGAACGCCTGCATGAAGCTGAAACTCACCACGTATCAACCAGACTAGACCATCAGCAAAACTACCACGAGAAATACTCATTATTTATTAGCAACAGCATAACCATGTTATTAAAAAGAATCCACAGACTTATTGTACTTTAAAAATGTTGAAATTACATCAAATGCTCACATTCACGTCTATATTTAGTTTTAAACATATTGTAGTGGACTGAGTTGGGTCCGCTGTTGGGCCGCGTTAAAAGTTCTGGAGTTCATCAAACGCATCAAGCAGAGATCTGATTGGCTCTCAGTTCTGTCACTCAGCCTGTTGTTGGGTAGTTTGGACCAATGGGGTTCAGCTATGGGCCGAATAAGGGAAATGGGAGGACTGGAGCGGGAGCAGAGGAATATAAAGTGGGAGAAGCGCTCTCGTCTCAGAGGGAGAGATTGAGGAGTTGATGAATTAATTGTTCGGTGTTTGTTGCGGTCTGCAGTAACCAGAATAAATAACCTTAAAAGAGGTTCAGTCTCCGTGCCTCAGTGTGGGACAGGGACGCTACATTATTGTATGGCTCTTTCTAAATTACATTTAAAAATAAGTGGCGTTTATGGCTCTCTCGGCCAAAAAGGTTCCCGACCCCTGTATTAACAGATGAGGCGTTTTATTACAAAGACAGAAAGCAGCAACCATCGTATTCATGCTCTGCTGCAATGTGGGGAGCATCATGGCATATTATGAGGCATTTGGCGCTGCTGGCTCCGTACGAAGCGTGTGCCTCGCAGCTTCCTTGATGAGCTCGTATTTATCTGGCGACAACTGCAGAGCTGATAGCAGGAGGAGACACGCGGGGCGGCTTCAATAAACACTCCGGTTGCTGGTCTTCTACCGGGGACATGATGTGCCGCGGGGCAGAAAAAGCCGTTCTGTTGACAGAGAGTTTGCGCTGAGTGAATTTAAACTCGCGTCTGCAGTGACGTATGTGTCAGAGGATGTCCGATTGGCCATTCTGCATGTCAATCAAGTCCCGTACTTTTCGGTGAGGATTTTGATTGGCTGGTGGATTTTTGAGAAGTACTTCTTTTTTTTTTAAATCTTCTCTGTCCCGCGATCTACACTCATGTCCTTGAAGAAACATACATCACTGCACATGCGTGTTTAAAAACACGAAGCGCAAATGCTCTGTCATCAGAGAGTTGCTCTCTGCCCCGCGGCACGTCAAGTTCCCGGCAGAAAACCACTCCGGACCCGGAGTGTTTATTGAGGCCGCCCCATGTTTCCTCCTGCTATCAGCTCTGCAGTTCTCCTCCCAAGATAAATACGAGCTCATTCATTAAGAAAGCTGTTTTTTACGTGGCACGCGCTTCGTATGGAGCCAGCAGCGCCTTTGAAATGCCATGAAAAATGAACAAACTAAAATAAAATTGAATTTTTATAAAATACTAATTATTTTCCAAAGTCACAGGGAGCCACAACAGAAGGATGAAAGAGCCACATGTGGCTCCGGAGCCATGGGTTGCCGACCCCTGAGATAAGGGGAAAATGGATGGATATCGCAAAAGCATTCTATATAAAAATAGAATCTTTCAATTTTCACAGCAGCTAACACAGCTGCTAATCATAAGTGCTGCATGATTAAATAGTGTAAGCACCTACATAAAGCAGATGTCCTACTGCTGTGCTGTTTGAAAAATTCAGGAATTTCAGACATCCAAAAGGTTTTAGAACAAAGTCAAGAGATGGACTAACCTGAGAAACAGATAATCACAGGACTGATCCCACTCGCAGTCATCAAACATCACCACCCGGAAGTCACAAGATACACATCTCAGCTGGTCACATGACCTGGTAACACACAATACCCCCAGTTGTTATCAGGTATAGGCTTTTAGGGATTCTTATTGTTACAAATTGAGATTTAGGACCAAAAAATGTATATGTTTAGCAGTTTAAAGTATCAAAATATGACTAGAAAAAAAAGATGAATTCATAATTCACGCCAAAACATTTGAACACCTTTTAGATGTGGCTGTTCCGACTCCATTTGTGACTGAGCTCCCGCCAACAAAGACAGGACAACATCTGGAAGTACAATAAAGAAGTAAAGTCTCATGCCTCTACATTTGTTTGAATCTCCTTACAGTTGTAAGCATGCATCATATGAAATAAATACAGAGCAACTTAACTTCAACATGTTCAACCCTATGTAAAAGGACAAGAATTCATCAAATACTTCAATTTCTATAAATGTTCATTTGTGCCTTTTAACTGTGACTTACTTTCTTCTCCCAATTTGAAATGACAGCTTCTTCTCTACTTGTGCTTCTTTGGGGCGATTCTGTTGAGACTAAAATGGTAAAAGTACAGAAAACAGATGAAAGATATTAAAAAATAAACTCAGACAAATGTTTTTAAAAAAAGCACAAGTCAGGGAATTACTCAAAATATTAAGTGGTTGTAAATGCAAGAAAAGATAAACTGACAATGAAGCAGAAATGAAACACAGAAGGGATGTAAAGGAATGTTTGCAAAAAGTATTTTATGTGGCCAGACTGTGTGGTTTGGTGTTCTGTATTCTAATTCCCATTTCCCTTGAAAGTAGTTCAAAGTGCGTTCTACTATTTCACCTTTGATTGAGGGGAATAAGTGTCTTTGTCTTCCAGCAGTTCTTCCAGAAGCGCATCAATATCTTCAGAGATGTCACTTTCAGGTTGATTTGGTTTTGCTATACTGCAACAAAAAAAAGGAAAGTCCGTCTGTGTTATAGCAGCAAAAGTAAAGTTTTTTTGTTTACACTTTATATCAGATTAATATATATAAAAATATATATTCCAAAACAGACATAAAGTTTAAGGGATTTTTTAAAGTTCCACTTAAATGACTTTGATAGATGCTAACAAGAGCTAGCTAAGAGACTGCCGGTACCTATTTTTGCCTTGTCCATCGTTGACACTCCGCCGAGCGTGGCTGGAGTTTGACGGATCCGAAGACTCCACAGAAACGTTGCAACAAAACTTTTTTTCAACTTCATCAAGCAGCTTATCAAAATCCTGATCAGCATCAAACATTGTAACCTGCTTGTGTCTGCTCCGTTAGCGTTGAAGCTAACCAGCGCACGAGACGGCTTACATAGCGTTAGCCGTTGCCAAGTAACAAAACGGAAACGTGCCAAACCCAATTTCAAAATATGTGTTCAAAGCACGAAACAATGATTGTTCTATTTTGTCTTTATCGTTATTATTAATTAATCTCTTTTATTTATCTCCATATAAAGTTGTTTTTAAATAAATAAGGCTTTCTTATTTTGATAAAACAGCAGGAGTGTCACAGCAGGAGATGCATTGTTTTACTAAAAAAACATGGAACTATAATTTTAGTCTGAAACCGAATAGGAAGTTGTAATATTACATCCTATTTTTTTTTTTTTTTTTGTTGCTAGAATCAGTTTTAAAGCCATTTTAGTGTCTAACACAGTTTAAAGAACAAGAAAACGAAATAAAACGAATAAATTAGTGACTCAAATGTGTCAAAAAAAATAAAGTCTAAAGTAGGATGAAAAAATCTCCGTTGTCGGCAGGATTCGAACCTGCGCGGGGAGACCCCAATGGATTTCTAGTCCATCGCCTTAACCACTCGGCCACGACAACTACTGAGTACCAATTTGCCTAACTAAGCATTTTTAAAAAGTAATATGAGTGAATTACGACACTTAATTTTCCAAGTATTGTTATCATTAGATAGAGGAAAACGGGCTGCGTTTACATTGCAGTTGACATCTTCTTATGTCACATGTTCCTTCAAAAGACTGCAACACTTCGTCATTCCTACAATCACCTTTATGAAATGATATTAAATACATTGGTGTTAAGTACAAAGTAGATAACTGGAAATATGTAAATAATCACACATAATATCTTCTCATCTCTTTATGTTGGCACCCAGAGAACAAGAAAATTTGACAAACCAATAACACAAAATACAATTTTTTACTCAAAAATCTTTTTCATGGCACTAGGATGCATTCAACTCAAAGCACCCAAAAGAACTTCTCCACTTTAAGGCTTCACGGTTAAATAAGCTACATGATGTAAAGATAGTGAAGCTTCCACTGTCTAGTGCTGCTGTTGGACACTTTTTATTTGACACAAATACAATGCAGCGCTCAGTAACATTTAGACATTTTGTTTCATTCATCTTCTAATCCGTTTGTTCTCTTTTAGGGTCACGGGGCTGCTCATAGCAAGAAGTCCTACCAATGGCTAGGGGGATGGCCTACAGGACAGCACTGAGGCATTCATCCT
This sequence comes from Oryzias curvinotus, assembly GCA_023969325.1. Lineage (NCBI taxonomy): Eukaryota > Metazoa > Chordata > Actinopteri > Beloniformes > Adrianichthyidae > Oryzias > Oryzias curvinotus. The sequence continues at coordinate 29,090,086 of CM043721.1, forward strand.
GGCAGCTCAGGAACAAGCCCTGAGCACCAGAGTCTTAACTAACCCTAACTAACTAACCCTCAGCTTAGAGGCTCAGATCTACCACACCAGACAAGACCCAAGGTGTAGGCTGTGCAGGAGAGGCGCCTGAAGCAATCCAGCAACTTACATGCAGGTTGTAAGACGCTGGCAGGGAAAGCACCACAGTCAAGTGGCTGGAATAATATACAGAAACATGTGTCCAGAATATGAACTGGAAACCCCAAGGTCAAAATGGGAACACCCCCAAAGGTGATAGAGAATAAGAGACCAAAGATCCTCTGGGACTTCAAGATCCAGACTGACAGGATGGTAAATAAGGAACCAACCAGACATTGTAGTGGTGGATAAAGAACAGAGGAAAGCCGTTGAGGCGGGTGTGGCAGTGCCAAGCGATGGAAATATCAGGAAGAAGGAACATGAGAAACTGGAGAAATACCCGGGATTCTGAAAAGTTGTTTAAAAATAGATTTACTGGTTTCAATTTATATTATAATTTATAAAATACTATAAATTAATTAACAGATATATTCCCATTTAAAATTGCTTTAATTTTCAAGGCAAATTTTCAGATTATAGTAGTTAGATGGTGTGATGCTTTTTTTCGTCAGAGCGGTTCGTCTTCGTTTGAATAGACGATTTTGGAATGCAGCAGGGAGGCGTCAGCTCTTCGCCTCCATAGACGATCTTGGGGTGCAGCAGGAAGGCGTGAGCTCACAGAGGGAAACGGGACGAGGCGCCGTTCTGATCGCCTGGCTGTTTGGAGGTATCGGACTGTCATGGACAGGACGGCTGTAGTGAAGGTCGGAGCTGCGGCCAGCGCAAGTGTCTGTGCGGTAGTCGGTGGCGTGGCGCTCGCCCAGTATATCGTAGCCAAGAAAAAGCGGGCCGGGAAGAAATCAAGGATAATAGAAATGGTGAGTCAAACTACACGGTGCGTTGTCAAAACTTATGCGGTAGATACGTAACAGGAAGTGTCGCTGATGCGGTTTCAAAATAAAACTCCATTGCGTTAGAAAAGGGTTTTAGTGCCTCTTAGATGGATTTATTTTGAATACATTGACCGGAAATAGACCGAAATTGTTCATTCTTATTTATCAGTTGGGCTCAACTATGCGCACGCGCAGTAGTTTCCAGCTGTTTTAGAGGTCACAAGCAGCAAGCTATTTACATGAAAGCTTTTTTCTGTTACACATCCTAAAGCCGTCATCCCTCACAATGTTTTCATTTTTCCGGAAGTCGCTTTGTGCTGGTCCTGTTGTCATTCTCTGACAGAAGAATGTAGATTATGCTAGCTCCTGTAGCTACATCAGTGCTTCGTTCGTAGATTCTGGGATGATCTATCTTACAATTCTGCAGACCAGTTGACGTATCTCATTGGTTATCTTGGTAGATCTTCATTATATTTCAAATATGAACCATTTTGAAAATGCTTCTGTTTCCCAAAAAACTTATCAAGTCTGTATTGGGGATCACTATGTATTTAATCAAACTTAGTAGCATCCAAACAGACCATGTTACTTCAAATCTAATACGCGTTAAATGGAAGCCATTACTCCAATAAACCCATTATTGATCCATTTTGATTTGAAATGGAAAACTGTGGCTTTAATTCACTTGTGAGTAGGTCTCACCTTCTGTAAATCTTCCTTTTTGCTTCTTCTCATTCTCATTTTTTTTTTACTCCATTCTGTCTCATTCGTCACTCACACGATCACCAATAATTCCTCAACAAATTCATCACATTTTACAACATCACAACATTTTTAAAGTTTAATTTAAATCATACTTACAGCCTTAAACATGCAAACAGGTCACCATAGGAATGGCAAGTCTTTCTCAGAATAATAACTTAGACATGTAATTTATTTTTCAAACTGAAAAAAATCAGAGGATTGAGAACATCTGAACCCTTCTCTAAGAAACGAAAGGAGCAGAGAAAATGGCCTCAAAAGCAAATCAGAATAAGGATCGAAGTTCTTGTTAAAACACATGTTGTAAAGCAGGGGACTTTACTTTGAAGGAGCAGGTTTGAACAATACTGTGTGTAGAACTTATAGGTGTGACGTTTTGTCCACGCGGTCTACTGCAGTTCATCTGTGCTGTGTGTGATGCTATCAGCTAAACTATGGCCAGTTTTTACAATTTACAGCTTTTAAATTACAGCTTTAACCTGTAAAGCTGAGATGTTACATTTTTCTTACAGGAATGATAGAAAAAATGGGCTTTTAGTCTGAAAGGGAGCTGGCAGGGCTTTACTGTGTCTGTGAGCATCAGGTCATTAAGGATTCAACAAAGCTTGTTTAATGTCTTCTCCTTTGGGCAGATTATTTCATTTTTTTAACTAGGCAGAGCATTAAAAATGACATTACTCAGCCAACAGTATTTTATAATTCTTTTTTTTTGGGGAATTATTTCACCAAACAACTTAGTGAAAACCATCTGTGTACTAAAAAAACGCTGTCACTAGAGGATCCTGCTTGTTCTTTTTGGTTTTGTTCATGAGTGTTTACTGGAGAAAACCAGGATGTGACTCCAACTGTTGTGAACAGCAGTTTCATGCAGCGACTCTCGTCCTGGAAGCTTGTTACTGTCTGCTTTTGATTGTGCTTGGCGCTAAGAGGAGGCACAGACATCCACTGTGAATCGCAAAATTCCAGAAATCCTCAGCTATGACAGACTGTTGGGCTCTAACTCCCTCTAAGCTCTTTAGTGGTAACTTCAAAACCTCTTTTTGGTTCATTTCAGAAATGTCTGCACCCAGCTGTTGAGCAGATTCCTATTCTTTCTTCAGCTTCAGCTCTGAAGTCTTATGTCTTTTTTTTTACTACTACAGATTTTTAGAATCAGAAAGGAAATCCAGAAGAGCAGCGCTCTATATAAAACTTTAAATCACTGCTTTGTGCTCAAAAGTTGTTAGTTATTGGATAGTAACATGCAGAGAATGAGCGTTTGACGTAAACATAAAGTTTGTGCGCTATTTCAGGTCACACGTTTGCATTTTGCTCTCTCTGTCTGTTCCTGGAGAAGAACAGTGAAGCCGCCCCCATGTCTGCTCTGCTTTCAACCACACGCTGACTTCAAAGTGCACAGTCATGGTTTCATTAGACATTCCAACATGCACAGCAGACACGTGAGCATAGATTAGGTCAAAATATCCCATGTTTCCATCCACTTTTAGAGTTCATGATCAATTCTACCAATCCCCAGGGTTTGTGTTTTACTTTTTTTTAGCGAAACTTAATATGAGTCAACTTATTTTTTACTGTTACAAATTTGGCGTTAATAATTTGAATTAATGAGACATCTTTTTTGGTTTTCTTTACTCCAAAACGTTATTTTTTCTCTATTAAATCAATTTTTGTTCATTTGGACTAATTTGGTTCGGATAAAATGTCTCATTTCTTTGAGGCTTGCTTTCCTCTGAAGTGCGCTGACCTGGTTCATGACAGTCGACAAATTATCGTCTTCTCCAGAGATCAACATGTTTGTGTTGAGTGATGACTCACTAATTGTGTAGTCCATCATGATTCGATTGCTGACGGACAGCTACAGTATCAGTCTTTGCTGGGAACAAAGCTGTACAAACACACCGATTATCTACTTTGAGATGGATGTGACGTCATTTTCTGCTTGTTCCTAAATCTGCTTGTTGGTTTTTTGTTTGAAATTTGACATCGATTTTAGACTTATCCTAATCTGACAGGAGTGTAAAATCCTAATATTTAAATGTAGAAGTTCAAGACTGAGCTTCAAAAAAGTATTTCTTAAGTGCAAATGTATAAAAGAAAAGATGATTTTCTTTTGCACCATTTCAGTGATTTTTATGTTGAAGCCTTCTGCAATGTAATTCCCCCTTGTGACCACTAGAGGACAGACGAGAACAAGTTTACTTTGAGTAGTTTTTTCTACATTGTTTAACTTTTTTAATAAAAAAAAAATTATTCCAGAATTAACATTAGCTACCCGACTCACAATTTTATTAAAGAAAGAGTTACTTAAGAACAAAAAAATTCAAAGTTTTTATGCATGGAGAAAGAAAGTATAAAGTTGAGTAACATCTTTTACAATGTTTTATTAAAGTAAATTTTAATTTTGAAAAAGTAATGAGTGGCAAGTGCATTAGACTTTGACTATGGATTGTTTTTATTTCGTTTTTTTTTTTATTACCTGTGTCATTTTCTTGTACATAATTTCTGCAGAGTGGCAAGGAGTATGCAAATGTTAACATGAAGACAAAGTTGATTACTTGTTTATCCCAAATTTTTATTTTATTTGAAGTTATAAAATGATAGGAAAGATATCTAATCTTTTTAGAGAAAAAAAATCAGTTATATATTTTATTTATTTTTCTAACTTTAGAAAACGGTTTTAAATGAGTCTTTTGATAAAAAAAAAAGCAAATATAAAATCTTTAATCAAATCCAGTCAAACTTTATTCATAAAGCACTTTTCATACTTTTGTAAGAATAAGTGCTTTACAAAAAGATGCAGCTTATTGAAGCCAGATTCAGTAATGTGGAAATGATATTTTGTTATTAATCCGCCTCCTGTGGGATTAATAACAAATAAACCTTAATGGATGAGTATAATCACTAAAAGTTAGTTAAAAAGACAAAAAAAGTGAAAGCAAACAAGTGAAAAAAATAATAATACATAAAATAATGTTAATATCAAATAAATAAACTTCTGACTTCCTGTGTCTTCCCCTCTTTATGGAACATGTTTAGTATTTTTTTCCTCACTCTGTCTCTCTGCCTTCCTCATGTAACTCTGAATTCGTCACGCGATGCTGTATGTTAACCTGCCGACCTCTGCCCTCTGTGACCTCAGTGTTTGTGGCGTTCTGTCAGTCAAAGCACCTCAGAGTTCAAGTTCAGTTCAGACCCGAGGTGCCGTTTTAGGGTTCTGCTTTATGATGCAGCTCATCGACACTGGCTCTAGAGTTACAGCAGCTGTTCTAGTCAGTGTCCATTCAAAAACCCACTTCATCATGTGTTTGTATGACTCTATGACAGACCTCATGAGGCCAAAGCACGCTGGAAACCCTCCTGTGGCTCTTTCATGACTCAACTATCCCAATTCAAATATTTACCAACCATTAAGGGGGGTGGGGGGGTGCTATATTTGCACAGCAAACAGAATTTGTGTGGTTTGTTTTGGTTGCGTGAACATAATGAGTCTCTCTGCCAAAGTGAAAAACATTTGAACAAAACCACAAAACAAACTCCTATTGGTTTTTGATCGACGGATTCAAAGTCCCGCTCTGACCATCTCTTGATCTATTGTAGTAGCATCCCCACTGGTCTTTTGATTAGGATGATGCCGTTTTTAGACAAAATCCAGCTTAATTTTCTTTAGATGTGTCCATCATCAGAATAAAAGGCCACAGGAATATGTTAAAAACCTCCAGAACGCCACATGATGCAGATCTTTGAAACCAATGTGAGATGTGACAGGGGAAAATCAATAGTTATGACCTTGTTTCAGACAAGCTTCTAAAAAAAGAGAAAAAAAAAAAGACTTATTTCGGCGCTGAAAATCCAGTGTGCGGTGTGTGTGTTTCTGCCTGGTATGTTGATTACAAGCAGCACAGCCATATCCCTTCCATAACTCTTCCATCACACTGGTGCTTTCAGTGTTGGAGCTGTTAACCCTCAGCAGTCTCTTCCCTCACTGAAGCATTTACCCACTCTATAGGGTCTTTACAATGACGTAGGAATGACGCTGACCCGCCGTTAGTATAGTTTTAATTCAACAATTTAACTGAAAAACATACAAACTGTTATGACAAATACTGTATTTTCCGAACTATAAGTAACTCTGGAGTATAAATCGTACTGGCCCAAAAATGCATTATAAAGTAGAAAAAAACACAGATAAGTCGCACTGGACTATAAGTCGCATTTTGACGAGAAATTTATTTGACAAAATCTGAGACCAAGAACTAATAACTTGCACAACCTCATATGACACAATCATAGCAGACTGTTTATCTCATAATTTCACAGTAATTCTTTCTCAAACTTTTTTATTTATTCCTTTCATGAAGCATCATTGGCCATCTAATACTCTGTTGTCATCCTGTATTTGTAGAAACTGTTGTCATTTTATTGCATTTCTGAATCTATGAAATCATTGGAAAATAGAATATTATGTTGTTAGCCTTCAAGATCTTACTGTAAAAAAAAGTTTGTTGATTCTCTGAGTCACTTAAACTCTTAACACTAAACATACCTCATACATCAAATTGACCCAGGAACATCATCTCTGTTCCTCACAAGTGAACATAACAGGAGGGTTAACAATGTATTTATTTCAATTTATTTCTAATATAAGTCGCTGCGGAGTATAAGTCGCACCCCTTGCCAAACTATGAAAAAAAGGGCGACTTATAGTCCGGAAAATACGGTAATTGTGATTCCCCTTGAGGTCAATCCATGAAACATTTTGCATAGTGTTGCCGTTTATTTTTATTTTTTTTAACATTATTCCCATTGTTTTGACCTGGTCTTTGCTTTGTTTGGGGATTCATACATTCTTCTTGTATCTTTACACTCTCTAGATCTTTGTTATTAAACATAAAGTTTTTGTGGTTTTTGTTGCAAAAAAAACGACTCAAAATTGGTGGTTTTATACCGTTTTTGCCTTTTTTCTGGAATTATTGTGCAAAATAATGAAAGCAATATCTGAAAAACAAAAAGAAGCAGGAGTTGTTTAAAAAGCTGGGTAAATTATGTTCAATTAAAAAAATTATGAGAGCAAATTGTAAAGTTGTAAAAAAAAAAAAAGTCTCCAAAATAGTAAGGGTTAACAGCATTTACACTTATGTACTGATACAAGAAGTATGTGGCAAAGTTCACAGTTAGTGACTCACTTCTAAAGCAGAACTTTGCTTTTTAAATGGCGCCACAAACTTTATTTTGATAAGAGATTCAATAAAAAGCAAAACAAGAAATGATTAGAGGAAGGGAAAGAGGGGAAAAAAGTGGCTGAATCTTTCCTCTCATTTAAGTCTGGGGTACTGAGGGGACCGGCTGTAATCTGAGAAAGTCCACCTGGTTTTCAGGAGAGGGGGAAAAAGCTGTCGGAGCGTTCAGCTTCCGACCCCATAACCCCTGATTATCAGACGTCTTTTCAGCGAACAGCTCATTCTGCTTTCTGGGTGATATGATTGAAGAAAAAAACAGCTCGAGTTTATCATGTGATAAATGTTTCTGTGCAGCATGTTTGCTCAGACTGATGTGTGCAAACCTGCAGTTTGACAGAATCTCCTGTGGCTCAAATATCAGACGGATACGGTCACCATCTCCCTGATTTACGAGGGTTTTACAGTTTAAAGGATTCATCTTATGCATTATGAACTTCACAAGAGTTTAGGAAATGTTGATACATCAAAATGCTGCTGTTTGTGCAAATACATTAGCTCCCCTTACGGATGAAGGGGAGCGGGTGACATGAGGTCAGAAGTCAAAAATTGCTCCCACTGGCACCTCCAGATATCAGCAAATGATAAGATTTAAGAAACCTCTACACAACTTTAACTTATTCTAAAAGAGCAGAAATTATTGCTGAGAAAAATTGGAAAAAATACTTTATGTTGACACTGAAATGTTCCTGGATTTGTCAGCGAGATTTCTTACTTTGGATTTATTGATGTCGGTCACTGACATTTTCTTTTTTTTTTTAATAAAAAAAATAAATCTTCAAATGACAAAAGTCACAAATAAATCCATGGCTCCTTTGAAAACTATCAGCTCTTAAAGTGTAGAACTTGGTTTAAGAAGTTGATTATATTACATTATTATTATTATTATTATTATTATATTTTGTATTCATTTTATTGGTGTACTTTGTTTTTATTTGTTTGTTAATCTTTTGTCTGGTTTTGGTCCCTGAACAGCACTTTGGAAATGGCCCATTTGGGAAATGTGCTATATCAAAAAAGTGGATTGGATTGGATTATATGATCTGTCTTTACTTTAAAAAAAAAACATATAATCCATTAATTGATTTTTATTTATTAAGTAATAATGTCCACCTTTGTTGAGTTTATGTCTTTAGTCATGTAAAATTGTTTTTCATGACCAAACTGAAATAGTATTGTCCGTAAATGTGAAATGTAAAGCAATATTTAAAGGACTTTCCTAGAAACTTGTGAATGGAAATGGATTCAGGGTTCAGTCCCTCCTCTGCAGTCATGTGCAGACGGTCAAATGTGAGTGATAGGAGAGCAGCAGGACACTGCGCAGCTTTGATAATAATGTTCGGAGTCCTAACCAGCCCGTGTGACGTCTGATGTCAGCAGATTCACAGGAAATGCTAAAGATCGCCAATAGCCGCGGTCTGATAAGAGCGGCACGGTTTCCAAAACCACGAGTAGTTTTTTCTGAATTCTAAATATTCTTATCGCACAGAATTGATATTTCTCCAATAATACACATTTTCCTCTGAATCTACATCGGTGGGATTTTCTTGGAATATCAAATGTATTTATCATTAATTTCAAATATATTTGTATGAAAGGAAATTGACATTATGTACGTCTTTGTTTTCCTCGCCTGAGCTGGAATCTGGATCAAAGCATTGGGGCTTGACAGCTCGGATATTGCTCAACATTTTTGTTGCACTGCTAATGTTAGGTTGGGGGTGTGAGGGGCTGTAAGCCAGCGGTAGAGCGTTTAAACAGAGAGCTGGGTGACAGGAAGGGGGAGCGGGGTTGCTCCTCACCAACAGTCCCGCCCGGAGCTCAGAGGCAAATTTCTAACAAACTCCTGCCGCTCTGCAGAAACCGTGTCCTAGAAAACGACACAGGTTTTTTGGTTTTGCGTAAAAACGGCATCATGCTGGCGCGTCCAGCCTGGCCCAGAAACGGACCGATGCTGCAAAAACTGACGCCTCAGCAGACAGATGAGACACAGAGAGCTCAGTGTGTGAAAACATCACCCACCTTAACCCTTGTGACCCTGTTTAGAGGGTCGTGTGTTGGAAATGTGTGAGCTCAGCAGCGGTTCCAATTTGATAAAGGCTCCTCTCTTCAGAGGTCAAAGGTCACGTCGCTGGAAAAGGTCTAGATTCCAAGTGTGGCGTCAGCTGGAATGATTGTGTTTGAGCGTGTAAAGAAGGAGGGGTCATGTTGTCTAATCTGTTTCAGGCTGCCCCCCCCCTTGCCTGCTCCTGCATGTATAAAAGCTGAGCACAGCCGCACAATCTTTTCCTCACTCCTGTTTTTGCAGAGCTGACAGAGCCGAGGTAAGACAGTAAGACTGACGGCAGCCAGGTTGGGATTTCCTCTTCTCTGCTGAAGCTGAGACCCTTTTCTTCACCGAGGTGACCGTAGCAGGCCGGGGTTGTTGACGTTTGTCATCCAGCCTCTTCTCCTTTTTGTTCCTAAATTACAGGTTCACTGGATTTCAAAGTAAAACGCAATCTTTTTCAGAGCAAGCTCGTAAACTTGTGGCTGTTTGCTTGTCTTTAGTGGGCTTTGCATGCCACCGATTTAGACGGCTGAAACCGGAGAAAGCGTTTTGACTGCCATGCGTCTGCCCGGCTGAAGTTTACGAGGCTTAGTAGAAACAAAAAAAGAAGCTTTTTATTTTTAGCTTGTGTTTTCGGGGTGTCACTTACCTGGAGGATTTATGAGGCTGTGCTTGGGTTGCTGTTATATAAGTGGAAGTTGTGTTTTTAATGCCCTGCATGTTTAGAATTGGCTTTCCGATCGTGATATTCTTGAAGTTTTCAAACATTTACAAACAGATCTGATGTAAATAAGAGGAAACTACGCAGTTATACGTCACACACTTGTTTGAAATAGTAGTTATACAGTAATGGAGGCTTTAAATACACACTAGGGTGGATGTGAGGCAGACAACGTTTCTTTTTTTTTTCATCTTCAAGTTGAACTTTGCAGAAGTTTATTCCTCAAATCAAGATATTTTTGCATTAAAAAAAGTTTTTTCCTTTTGGTTGATGGAGAGAAAAGGTCCCGGCTAAGGACAAATATAAATATGTTCGCTGTAGGTTGATTTTTAGTGAAACTTCCAACAGTGAGAAGGACTTTTCAGGAGAGTGGAAGTTCATATCTTCTCTGCAGGGCGTCTGTCCATCCTTTTGGCTCGTCACACAACACTGACAGATTCCAGACATCAGCTGTTTTTGTCAGACTCTGAAATTCCTGCAGCTGACTGTTGCGTCTGAACCAGAGAACGCAATGTTCCTCTGCTGCTGCTGCTGCTGCGTTGAACAAGAACCTTGACATGTGACCTGCAGGGTTTGTGTGGAGACTTGCAGGGCGTTGCTGTCACAAGTAAACTCTAAATGCGGAAATCTACTAAAACTAAATTGGCCTGCAAACCTGGTGGGAAGTGGGTGGAGCTCAGTGGGTGGAGCTCAGTGGGTGGAGCCACACAGCTCAACAGCCATTGTGTCCTTCAGGACGACGATCTCTCCAATATTAAGAAAACATGTTGGTGGATTTTGACAAAAGCATTTCATAAATGTTATCCAAAAATGCCATTTACTGCATTGTCTTTTTTCTGCCTTTAGTACCAAATGAATTTCCCAGTTTGTGGGATCAATAAAAAGAGTTCAGTTCTATTCTATTCAATTTTGCAGCTTCAATACTTTGACATAAATGTGCAAAAGCAGCTTCTGTCATGCCCTCAAGAACCAATCTTTCTCTTATTCTTTTGATGGGTCTGTAGATGCCTCAGTTTGAGAAGCCGACGGTCCACATGAGGAACCCTGAGAGGGTCGAACAGATCATCTGTGGCCTCATCAAAGGAGGAGCTTCCAAACTGCAGGTAAAGAAACTTCTTCTGGTGAAACGACCATCCCCTCATTAGACCTATCCTTGGAGAAATGCTTCTCTAGGATTTCATGTCTTACAGACTTTCAGTGAAGTCCTATTTTTTTTCTTTTAATGTCTTTTTTTGCTCCTTTTTTTAGGGGGTTCAGATTACTAATATGCTGTCACCTGTTTCAGATTATCACAGATTTCGACATGACGTTAAGCAAATTTTTGGTGAATGGAAAACGCTGTCCGACGTGCCACAGTAAGGAGACTTTGCTTCATACATTTCTTCATTTTTAGTCACCTTTAGTCATTTTTTACGAGTAACATATTATTTTTTTTATTCACTTAGATATTATTGATAACTGCAAACTGGTAACAGAAGAGTGCAGGCAGAAACTGCTGCAGCTAAGGAATAAATATTATCCCATTGAGATTGACCCGCAGCTAACCATGGAGGAGAAATATCCGTTTATGGTGGAGTGGTGAGTTGTAAAAGACTTCCTGATTGATGAGCCAGATGGTCCGGATTTGGACCATCACCTTCCATTCATGGAGCTTTAAAAGCAGACTTTGTTTCCAGGTATTTTAAGTCCCACACGCTCCTGGTGGAGCAGCGCCTGGAGAAGGACAAGCTTCCAGAGGTGGTGAGGGAGTCCGATGTTGCCCTCAGGTATTTACAGAATATAAAACTCAACCTTTTTTCCTTTTTATTTTTTTTGGAACGTGTGCAAAACTAGGCCTGGGCGATAAATCGATCAAATGAATTAATTCGAATTTTTTGTTACGGGCGATTTCAAAAATAACTAAATCGAGTTTTTATGTGGCACATTTTTGGCTCCCCAGAGCTTCCGTAACTTTATTATCACACGGCGACACGCGACAATCGACACACGAAGCAGCTAGCGACAGCATGGCTACCGGTGACAGTGGGCAGTTTGTTCCCAAGAAAGGACTAAAATCATCTGTTGTTTGGAACTGTTATGGGTTTGCTGCCACAGACGTGGAGGAAGAGAGAGACCCCACGCTGCCCAAAGCCCATCGAAGTCAAAGGCTCTCACGCGCCCAGTCCTCTTACACATGCACGCGCCCTGACACACACACATATACTCATTCTACAACGCCTGTATTGTTAGTTCATTAGTTAGTAAGTTAGTTGTTACTGTTATTTGTTAATAAAGAATACTGCGTTGTAATTATTACCTGTGTATTCATTTGCGACGCGGCTGCCGTAGGATTTTGTTTTTATAGGAGGCGGCCGCGGGTGGGGGGGGGGGGGGCGTTGACCATGACTCCTGATGCTTCATCATCTTCTCCGTGGAGAAGACGGGGTTTATTAATTGAATTAAAACCTTAGACCCCAGATATGAGCTGTATTGTTAACTTTTTAGAAAATGCTGCTACTCTAAGGTGAATGTTTGTCTCATTTTAGTCTAGACTACAAAGTGGGACTGAAAACACAGCTGGAACTTTAAGGAAGTAACCTTTTTATTTTGGACAAGTGTAGAATAACAAAATAAGACAAAAACAAGACAAAAATTATATACAACAAGACAAAATTATATAAACACGAGTCCAAAAAGGAGTGAGAAGAAGAAAAATCTCTTGATTCCAAGAGTGTGTTCATTTATTTATAATTCATCCAGAAATGGGGGTTAGATTTGTCTTGTGTTTGATTAAATAAAAGCAACATTTGCTTTAAGTTGTCTGCCGTTTGTACTTATTGCTTTCTCTAAGTAGGGGGAAAAAAAGAAAAAAAAAAAAAAAAAATCGGGAAAAAATCGTAAATCGAATTAAAAAAAATAAAATCGGAGATTTTATTTTTAGGCCATATCGCCCAGCCCTATGCAAAACCAATGCAATATGTCTTTTGCTGTGTCTCTTGCAGAGAAGGCTTTGAACAGTTCTTTGACCGCCTCCACCAACACAATGTGCCCGTTTTCATTTTCTCTGCTGGTTTGGGCGACGTCCTGGAAGAAATCCTCCTTCAGGCCAGAGTGTATCACCCCAACATCAAAGTCGTGTCAAACTTCATGGACTTTGATGAAAATGTAAATTCTGAGTGAAGGATAGAAAGATCAGATTTTTGTTTTTGTGTTTTTTGCTCTTTAGCCACTTGAGCGCAGGTCTAATGAGGCCTTCTCTCGTAGGGCGTTTTGCGGGGCTTCAAGGGCGAGCTGATCCACGTGTACAACAAACATGACGGCGCCCTGCGGAACACGGAGTACTTCAAACAGCTGAAGGAGAACTCTAACATCATCCTGCTGGGAGATTCCATGGGAGACCTCAGCATGGCCGACGGCGTTCCCAACGTAGAGAACATTCTCAAGATAGGATTTCTCAACGACAAGGTGATGTCATCAAGCGAGTCTACAACCGTTCATTCAAAAAGATCTGCAAATAAACAATGAACGGAAGTGATGTGTCTAAGGACACATCGCAACTCTTAAAAACTGTGATCTGTGAAATAGGATTACAGATGTTTTAAGACAGTAAATGCCCTCACTACGTACTTCCTGCACTTTTCTCAGACAGACAGGAACATTTTCACACTTAACTCTTGTTTAAACTCTCAAAGTTCAAACATTTACAGAAAAATAAGTCCAGAATTATAGAATGAAATCAAAGATCTGGTCGCAATGGAATGTAGATTTGGAAAGTTGGACACATTCTGTGCAGGAGATACGGAACAGAGGAGATTGATTGTCTATAGACTACAGCTAATCAGGACACAGAACAGTGGACTGTATAAAAAAAGAAAAGGATGCAAAATGATGCTAAAAAAATCAGAGAAACGGCAAAGCTGTGAAAGGTAACCTGCAACAAAGGGTTTTTGAGTGGTCTTTCTTCCTGCAGCACAGATGCAGTTATATGAAATGTTGATATTGTTCTAACATTTGTGTTCAAATTAAGAAGTTCCACCTGCTTGAGGGCAGTGAACATGTGAACTATGGGCTGCAATCGTTAAGTTTATTTTTTTGGTAACATTTTTTTTTTTTTACCATCTTCCTTTACATTTGCAGCTTTTGTTCAAAAAGCTTTTTCTTACCAGGTAACAATGGGAAGAGGTTTTTTTTTTTTCCCTGACAAACCTTTTTTTTTACTTCTTTTCCTCTGCAGGTGGAGGAGCGGCTGGACAAATACCTGGACTCTTACGATATTGTTCTTGTGAAAGATGAGACTCTGGAAGTGCCCAATGCTATTCTCCAGAAGGTTCTATAACTCCACTGAGCCACATCTCAAGCAGATCCCTTCTTTTCTTCTCTGCGTCCTCTGTCAGGACATTTAACCTCGCCACTCTTCAGAGATGACCAGCATTTGTTCTCAGCACCAAGTCCTTTCCACACTTCCGTTTTAGCAGCATTCTGAGATTATAGATTTCCTATATAAACAATTTTAAAAGTCATCACAGCACCAACAGCTTGTCTTGACATGTTTGTTTCTGTGGTAGTTTTCCAAAGAAGAAGAGTGAGCTTTAAAAAGATCACAACCTTTGCCGGTTTTAAGTTTGCACAATACAAATAATATTTTTTTAATTTTTTGTTATTATTTTAACACTTAAACATAGATATCTCTTAAAAGACATTCAGTTTTAGCTATATCCCAGCATGCCTTTCACCAAGGTGTAAAATCATGTAATATAGCTGCTGCAAATTCATCTAGTCACTGTTTCAAAATTAGAACATTATAAGAATAAACTGCACAAAATCTGCAAAAAGCAGCATTTCTAAAAACAATAGAGAGCAATTCCTTTTATAAAGGATTTGAAAAAGTATTTAAAAAATGTCTTGCCTTTTATTTAAATGCAAGATTTTAAGAAAAATGTTGCCTGGAAGGGAAAAGATGATGGTTTGATGGTTGTTCAACCCGCTTCTTGCGCAGAAAAGCCATGTTTACATGTTTTTTTTACTACCCCAAATGTGTTAATTTGATGTCAGTTTTACAGACAGATAATGGTTAATTTACCGGTGCATTAAAAATATATAAAGTAGATTTATTTTGTCCATCTTCCTTTGGCATTTTAGTCTTCACGTCATGCTTATGCTGACCTCTAGTGGTCACAATAAGGATTTACAGTCAGTTAAATTACACAACACTGCTGTCACTTGGAAAACAACAACAAAAAAGTGTTTAAGCTGAGCACTACCTCGAAAAAAATTCATTTTTCAGTAGCTTTGAAATAAAAATGTCTGTTTAGTTTGATGTGGTGTTGAATGTTTTCCTCAGGCTTGTATATTTGCTGCTACCACCTGCATGTTGCCTTTAATGTTTAAAGTGAAAGATCTATGAGACTAAAACATGTTTTTTCTGTTAAATGCAGTCTAATGCAAAACTGTAATTGTGAGGTTTATGGGCATTTGTATTGTTTGCATCTGAGTTACCAGGTTTTGACGGGTGCATTTTTAAAAAATAAGATGATGGATTTTGATGGCTTTAAAAAAATGTACAATAAAAATGCATTTTGTGAGGTCATGAAACACCTAGTGCAAAATAATTTTCAAAACCGGGTACGTATTTTTTCTGTTTTCTTTTTTTCCCCTCACTTTTTATTCAGTATTTTCACTCACTAGTAATAGAAGAGCTGTTCTTTTATTTTTTATCCACTCCTATTTTGTGACAGTGAAATCAAAAATTGACTTTTCCGTGATGACTGAATGTACATTTTCTTTTCCAATATAATTATTATTTTTTAAGTTTTAATAAATAAAGCTGTTCTTAATTTATAACATTTGGAGATAAAATTATAGCAAATGATAGAATTCTTAAAACTAAGATTTTCTCGAATTTCTTATGTTTTCTATTTATTATTATCATTATGAATTGCATCGATACAATGATGGACATTACATCAAACAAACAAAAAAACCACAACAATGGAGGATGGATATAGGATGAAGTTAGTTTTCTGTAAGCTAAATGCAGAAAGGCCCATTTGTTCTAAAGAAAAAAACATTAATTAAAACATATAAATATAAATTATTTGGTCAATAATGAACAAGGTTGGTCAATAATAAACAAGGAATTACACAACAAATAACGAAATGGATTCTCTTTCAAAAAAACTTCTTTTTTTAATGAATAGTTATGTCATTTTTTATTGTTAGTCGTTACATTTTAGCATTTTATTTACAAAAAAAACTATGACATTAGGTCAAACAAAAACAAACCAATGAATTTCTGGGCTGTGCCGCTGAGGATCGTTGTTGTTTCTTAACCAACTTTGACCGCTTTTATTTTGAAAACCGGAAGTCTTTTTCTTTTATTTTAAATTGAGATATAATCATTACAACACTCGCAGACACAACCACACAATGATGCAAGGCACAGCTCTCTCCTCACACACACAAACAAACGTACACATATATAAAAAGATATAAATCTTTCAGCATATATTAAATTTTAAGGGAATTAGCAATATGGACCCCAGATCAGTAACCAGTCTGTAGAAAATTTGCAAGTGTCATCAATAATAGGATTTAAGTTATGAATTCATTTCAATGAGAATAAATACAGTCTGACTTAATCTTTAAAGCACAGATAGTTGGGCCGATCTTTTTTATATTTTTTTATGAAAGGGATATTTTCCCCCAATCAGGAGGATTTTCATTAATGTTGGTGTCTCTTTTGACAACTTACTGTTATAAAACAAAATATCTTCTTCTGTGAATTATAAGAGGTTAATTTTCTCATGTTAAACAGGAGAAAGAAATAGGTTTTGGGTTGCATGACATAAATCACACGGATCAACCTCAAAGACAAATCTACTCCATAACTTCTCTGCCAATGGATAATAATTGTTTTTAAACATTTCTTTAATCATGGGGACAACGAGCAATTTTATGAATTTCCATTGTTGAGCACCCGATGGGACAGATGCCTCAGTTATTTTGTATTAAACCTTTCTATTAAAGTCATGGTATAATTGACATTTAATGGGGTTTGTTTAGATATTTACTATCACATTTTGCCCCAGTAAGTTTTGTTTCACCTATTACTAAATTTGGTAGTTTAACTTGACCATTGGAAGACAATATTACATTTTTTATTAAATGTATTAAAGCAATTGGAATTTCTCTGCAGGTTTTCTGAAATTCCTTGGTTGAACATTCAATATCATATTTGCTTTTAAAGTCTCTTAATTGGAGAATTTCTCCATTTGAATCAAGAATATCGTGTACAAAAATAATCTTGAGGTCTAAAAAAATTCTGATTGAACATAGTCTGTTTGTGGTAATTACTCTGTTGTTCCACAGGGTGACGCAGTGAGGAGTAAAATTATGACTAAATAACATTTTCCAATGGAAGAGTACTTGTTTGTGAAATTCAACCAAAAGGAAAAATAGGAAGTTTGGAAATTTCGAAGTCACATCTCAACATAAAATCTAATCCACATACTTCTTTTTGAAGACTTTTTTGGGAATATGAAACCATATTGAGTCAGGATTAGCCATAAAATATTTTAATCATTTTATTCTAAAAGTTCCAACCATTGATTCAGAATCAATTGTCTTCATACCTTCCAAATTATATTCCTTAAGTAGTGTCAATTTTTTGATGTAATGGGTCTTATTTTCTCCAAATAAATGTACTAATAATTGAGTTAATTTTTTTTATCTGGGTTATCAAAAAACCAAAATGTACACCTCTCGACCAGGTAGGCAAAATGAAACTCGGTTACCCATCAGCCGTATTTCTTTTTCCGCTCATGCGCACAAGCGCGTGGCTCCTCCGCTTAGCGTCAGTGTCATGACAACAGGACGATGGCTCCAAGAGGGGTGAGAGATGTGATGTTTGTGTGAACGAAGTGGAACGAGGAAAAGCGGTTCTGTAACGGTGAGAAACACACAAACAAAGACGACTTTGTTGCATCAATAACGGACAAAGAGTGGAGAAAGTGGCAGCGGTGCTCCGGACGTGTTAGCTTTAACCCAGTAAACTTGGAGGGCTAGCCGTGTAGCCGCAGCTAAGCTAAAGACAAGTTAAATCAGCTGGCTTGGCATTAGCTTCAGGTAAATCACCTGTTGCCACCCAAGACGCCGCAGATCTCAAGTGTATTTTTTTCTTATGTTACCACACTGAGGAAGATGAAAGCTTATAGGAAAAGGGAATTTTAGATGTTAACCTACAGTAGAATTTGGTATGTTCCAAAAAATCTGTTTCTTTGTTTTGTTAGTGTAATGTTTAAACGTTTAGCTGTTTTCACTTAACAATCTGCAGTGCTGTGACGATATTACTTCAACAAATATTATATCAAATGCAAAGCAAAGTCATACATTGCATAATCCTTAAAATTACCATTTTGTCATTTAGAAACACATTCATCTGAAGCAAACGTGATTGATTTTATGGTGACTTATGAAATGTTTTTATTTTTAATTTTTAAATAAAGTAGTCATCTGACTACATAGACTTGCATTTGTCTTTTTTTTGCAGTTTCTGTTCAGAATGAAAGATGCAAATTCTGCTTTAAAATGGTCGTATTCAGCACAAACCTTTGAGATTGTTAAACTTTTTAACCTTTTTATTTGCTTTTTCATGATCTAATTTGATTGATTTCATTCACAGTAACTGGACTTGAATGCTCATTCAGATCTTTTAGGCCGTGTGCTGTAGATAGGACGGATTCTTTCTCTCTGGATTAAGAGCCTGTTCCATCGGCTCAGCATTTAGCAAGGAGAAAAGCTGCTTGCCCCCACCCACTCCTCCCTCCTCTTCGACCTCCTTGCTCACACGCTCAATCCTGAGGTCATGTGACCTCCAGGCTCCTTTGCATTTGGCTGCAGTTGTCCTGCACACATCACCTGAAGCTATAGTGTTCCATAATGTTCCTTTTAGAAGATGACTCTCAATGTGCAGAGACATCCTGCAGTGATGGAAAACATAGCGCACTGAACAGGCATTTACTATAAATATAGTTTTGCTTCCTCCCTAACTAGTTTCTCTGTATTTCTAGAAAACCAAATACTGAATAGGATGAAAGACAAAGAATAACAATCAAAGGTTTTAGCTCTGAGGTCATCTAATGTTTTTTCTCTCATTCCTGATAATGTGTAGAAATGGAACAAAAGTATATTTTTTTGTGAAAACATTATTTTTCTTAAAGAGTTGCATGTTCTGCTATTTTCCAGGAAACAATACTGATCTGCCTCTCTGGACTTTGCTGAATAAAAGTACTTTGTCACCATAGAAATGGCGTTTCTGACATCAGCGACCCTACAGCAATGCTATTAAAGTAATGATGAAGATGACATGGACAGGATGTTGCTTCTCCCTTATTCCCCATATAGTTGTGTAATGAATATCATTTGTTTTCCAAGCCTTTAAGTTTTTCTTTGAATTGTCATGTCTGTTCATTTGGGCCAACAAGCTGCTCTCAACAATTGAAATAAATTCTAATCTTTTTCTTTTTCTGTGTTTTGCTCTTTTTTAAAATTGTCATAGAAAATGTCTTTTTTTTAAAGCAGGTTGAGAAAATGATTTTGAGCGTTTTGAGCACCTGCCTTTCTTTTATTTTTTTTCAGTCAGTCACCATGTCCCTGTTCAAAGCCCGTGACTGGTGGTCAGCGACTCTTGGCGAGGGGGAGGAGTTTGATCAGGGGTGCCTGTGTGTGGGTGACGTGGACAACAGTGGCACAGGTTTTGGTCAGTATGTGATGAAAAGAAAATCACACAAACAGAAAAAAAACCCCTCTTGCATTTCTGTGTGGAAATTAATCCGTCATGTACTGTGTTGTTGTTGTATGTAGCAGCCGCCCCCCCTAACAACAGTTGTTCTGTGTGATTGAACCATGCAGACAAGGTGGTGGTGGGCAGCTACATGGGGATGCTGCGGATCTTCTTTCCTCATGCCAATAAGACGAGTGAAGGAGGCCCTGCTGACGCGCAGCTGCTGGAAGTCCAGCTTCAGAATGCCATCATCCAGGTGGAAGTGGGCAAGTTTCTCTCGTAAGTTAAGAAACAAAAGATTTTCAAAAGCTCTGCCATCTTTTTACCTGTACCTGTTGGGGCATGCAGAGGTCGAGGCTGGAACATGCCTGTAATCATATATGTACAACATATATAAATGCTTAATGTTTAGCCACACTCGATTGCTTTTCTTATCATTTTTGGCTACATTAGGCCGATAAAAGCACATGAAAGGAATTTGTAAAATTGATACAATTTGTACTAAGATGTTTTATATTAAATCTCTATCATTTTTGGTGACATTTCTTACAAAAGCCCATGTTTTAGATAACGATAAACGGCAGAAATCTGATAGGAACAATGAAAACCACAAAATCATAGACGTCTTGACTGCCAACACATTGGGTTTGTACTCGTCTGAATGTCCTGCTGTGGAGCAAAGGTGGCGAGCACGCTGAGAACCCTGAGGTGCTGCTGTGGCATCTTTTTATTGTTTGAATTATGGCGTCAGACCTGAATTTGACGACTTTAGTGTTTTCTTTAGAACCAGTGCTAAAAAGCTGCTTAAAGTGGAACATAAAGTTACGCTAACGGTGTACTAAAGAGCAATAGACTACCTGTCAGATATTTAGGAGTCCTATATGATAATGTAAATGGTACCTCTAATAGGATTTCACCAATATGTTGTTTAAATTTGGTTGATAAATTCTTCAGGATGCCAAAATACAAAATGTTTCCTGATCTGGTCACTTGACTAACATTTAAACATTTGATAATTAAAAAAAAAAAGACATTTTTGGATCCAACTTGTATTGTTTGCCAGCAAAGATGACATTTGTTTTAGTTCTTATCCATTTAGTCACAGTGAGTTATCATTGTGTCATTTATATCTTACACCATTCGGTTTAAATGGACTGATGCTCGCCCAACCTGACATAACAGACATTTTCTGTGTAAGCAAGGTCTTCAGTTCAATTTAAATCTGCATTTAACCCTTGTGCTATCTTAGCTGACCCCACCCTTACTTTGACATGTTCTCCCTACCATGACAAAGGTGGAAAAATTTCATGTAATCCATTGAACGAGTGAAGATCACAAAAAATTGAAAAAAAGAAAAGGTTCAGAGCTCTGTCTGGTGGGTCTAGATGACCCAACTCCCAACGGTAAAGTGCCTAGGATAGCACAAGGGTTACAAGGAAGAAGCTCGAAATTGAATCTCCTGAAATTTGCAGTCACCTTGTAAAGAAATGACTGTAAATTTGAAACATCTTGTCATACTGCCACATGCTTGTGTTCACGTTTTTTTATTTGATTTGAAATGGTTTATTTCAAGCAATTAAGTAGAAATAATACACAAAAGCAATATAATCATCACTTGTACATTCATACAGTAACTAATCAAGCTTAGGATAATTAGACATATTAATAATTATTGCTTGAAAGGGAGTGGAAGGAAGCAAATTTATATAATCCCACCCTTTTATACTATAACCATTTTATTACATGATTTATCAATATCCGGTTCCTAGCTTTTATCAGGCAGAATTACGAATCATAAAGTATCAATAAAGCACATGACAAAGATGAATTACTTATTATGTAAAAAAATAACTATTTTAGAAATCAACATGGCAAATGCAGATCAGTCATCTAAAATATATGCAGATTATGTTACTTATAAAAGTCATTCATATGATTAAAACATAATACTATATCAGTAAAATAGACACAACACTGTTACAGGAATTTTACTAGTTAATTCAAGAAACAGTTGATCTGGTAGCTACACACATTTTTTACCTTTTTTTTTTTTTTAAAGTAAATTACCCGTTTCAGTGATCTTGATGAGAATTTGTCCTAATCCAGAGGGGACTGCTGTGTAACAGTAATATTTGATGTCTTATCAGATGCTCAGATCTTCTTCACTTGGCTGTTCTTCACCCCAGAAAACTGTCAGTTTACTGTATATCAGGTAACAAGAATACACAATTTTCACATCAAGAAGTTAAAAAACAAAACAAAAATCCAATGAGTGCTTTTTAAGAATTGTGATTCTCAAAGCATGATGACATTTACATTTTCTGGCACATTCAGGAACTGCAGGACACATCTATCATGGAGACCAGTACCAGCTCAAGCTGGTTTATGAGCACAACTTGCAGAGGACGGCCTGCAATATGACCTTTGGCACATTTGGAGGAGTTACAGGTATGGCATCCAACTTCAGAATAAAAGCATCATCTCCGTTTTATCTTAACCAGAGTTTTTTAAAGTTGAGCTGAATTTGTTAGACTTTAATTTTTTTCATATCAAAACCAAAAATATTTGTACTGAAGAAGAATTTTCACATAATTACTCTTTGAAAATTAACAAATGTGGAAATTGCATTATGGGAAATTGAATTTTCATATATTTTTACTTTAAAAATAAAACAGAAATGTATTTTTTGATCACAGATTGCAAGAGATGGTTATAAAACAAAACTACCTGATGTATTAAATTAATTATTCAAATGATTTATACATTAAACATCCAATTTAATTAAAATGAAAAAGGTTGGGTTTCAAAAAAGAAGAAATTCTACCATAGAAAGGAGATTTCTTCTTTTATCCTTCAGCCAAAAATATTTTAATCTCCCTCAAGAGTTGTTATTTGTAAGTGTTTCTACTTTCTCTAAGACAAATTAATTTAAAACCCCTCATGACTGTTTTTTATACAATTAATTCAAATTTTGATTTGAGGTTTCGCACACGTGTGCATCCTGTGCATGTGGCTCGGCAAAGGCGAGAGTGGTCAGCGCCAGAAAAACACGTGAATATGTTTTTAAGAAAAGCAGAGCAGGAAAAAGGAGAAAAAGGTCATGTAGCTGCTCTCACTGCAGTCAACTGGGCTCTTGGAAAAACCAAGTAGGGGAAAGCCCTCTAGAAGACATCGTCCAAAAAAAACACACACAGCCGTGCACACTGACACATGGGGAACCCCCTTTAAAGTGAGGAAAATGGCCTTTCCAAATAAAGGCCGTATTGTTGGCGTGTGTGAGAAAGGGGAACATGCCAGACTTTGTGGCCTGGCAGGATGGACCCATCATTAAATCCATGCTAGGAGAGTCTGTGCGTGTAAGTTCATGTAGATGTGTGTGCTTGATTGATAGAAAGCACAGTTTAGAGTCATTAAAACCAAAGCCTGAACTCTGTGCACGTGCAGGGTACAAACCACAAGCCAGTGAGTGTGGCTCTGTTTCCATGTGGTGGAAGGCTGAGCAGGTCTTGGAGATGTCAGATGAACTCTCAAGGTTTTCAAGCTCTCTATGCAAATTCATCTAACTTTGAATGCAGTTTTAACCCTGAAAATTATTATTACCCTTAAAAAGCCTAAGGAAATTCCTCACATTCATAATGGATCTCATTCTGTTCTGTTTTTCCTGGTTTGTCCACTAGATGGCAATGTAGGCTGCAGAATTGCCCTCACGACACTACCTGAATGAATGGAAACCTGTTTTAAGTCCTGTAAGGGGAATTCCCTTCCTCCCACCTTACAGCAAGGAGGTCATAGTTGGGGTTCAGAGTAGAGGGTGGATGAGTTGAACCAGTGGTGGAGCGGTCTGTCATGACGGAACAAGACTGCAGAACATTTTCCAGCTTTCAAGCGACACTGTTGCAGGTGCATTGTTTCTGCCCCTAATCCCTCATATTTACAGCAAATGAAATAGTTTGTTTCATTGTCGGGGCTCATTATTCTTACATTTATAAGCAGGTAATCTGAATTAGAGAAAAAGAAACATGCAGGATATTCCAGTTTCAATTGTATTATGAGTCATGGTGAGGGATTGGATCGTTTAAGAAAACATTAAGCTTCTTACAGATTCATGCAGCTCTTAAGATAAAATCGCCTTATTTAATAACTACCAAGCTGTAGGTCCTGTGACCATCCCATAGTCATTTCAAAACTGCCTTTAGATATCCCTGACATATGCTTTTTGGCTTCGTTAGTGGATGTGGAAATATTTTTGAACCCCATACAAGATTTTGAGCATTCATCTTTTTGACTGTTTCTCCCACTGTGATGCCATGTTTTTTTTTTATTTCAGGGGGAGGTCAGTCACCTTGTCAAAAAATGAATTTTTACCTGGTTCTAGGTGCACACAAATTTGTGAGTCTTTGAGTTTGTGGCGGGGTGAAATTTTTTGCTCAAAGGCGCAGTAAGAAAGAAGAAATACGAAGGGAGTCTGGTCCTTGCAGTCCAGGACTCCTGCGGGACATAAATGAATTCAGGACATCTGTGACAACTCGCTGACTGTTTAGTGAGATGAATGGATTTGCTGTAATGGCAACACCATTTTGTGTTTTATTGTCAAGTTTAGAGGAGTTTTTCAGTTTTTGCTTCCTGAGCTTTTCGTAATTTATGAGAAAAGAAAAGATGGCTCGTACAAATCTAGTATCCATGCAAAGGCAGCCACATCTGCATCACCGGCAGCACATTTAGCTGTTAGAAAATATAAGCAGTTTTAAACCTGTCCTCCAGCACAGAGGGCCTTCTCACTGTGTGTCTTTGTGGGAGTGTTTTTACAGGTTGTGTGTATGCGGTGGTCTATAACAGAAGCCATTTAACAGTGCTGGAGACACTGTAATAGCAGCGCTATACTAATACTGCTCTAATGGCTGAGCTGCCTCTGGGTTTGGGTCACGTTCAGGCCACACACACTTGCACCCAGAGCGCGGACTGGTCCGCACAAGCTTTGGTCAGACGCTTGCACATTCACCCACAGTCGCGCAGAGACCCTGAAAAGCCCACATGCACTGACAGCCTCCTTCTCACAGAGTATCATGTTCTCACACGCAGATGTGAGGAGCTGCCCGCTGCAGTGAAGCGGCCAGCCTCTGTGCTTTGTTGGCTTGTCTGTTTGTTCAACTTGTCTTCCTAATGACACTAATACAGGCCTGTTTCCTCTGCTGGCTCTTAGCAATGGTGCTGTTATACTGGACTCCTGGACACCTTTACCCATGTTACCCCAGTCCAAGCACAATTGACTCACATTGTTTGTTTTAGGGCTATTTATAACATTCAGCTCTGAAAAAACGCATTTTATCGATATTGGAAAAATTAGAATTTTTTCATTAGCTTTTATTTAAGGGAAAGAAAACTGGGCTGTCACTCAAGCTGGAAAGTGCGTATTTGTGTTGCACTTACATGTAAACTCCATGCAGGAAAGCTTTGCTGCTGTGATCCTAAACTCAGCTGAAGATACTTCAGTCATTTTCTGTCATAACTGTGTTATGGCTTTGTCCGGAATTATTACAAAAACTCATTTAAACTCATTGAAAACCATTATAATTTTTTTACACGATTTCAAATTTTGTTTGTTTTAGTTGTAGTTTTTAGTTTAAATTTCTTAAAGTTTTAAACACATTTTTTTTCCAAGCCTAAAGTTTCGCTTCCTATGAGTTTTTTTCTTTGTGGACTTTATTGGATTTTGTGATTTTAAATAATATTTTTAAATAAAGTCTTAAAGACCCACCTTGATGAAAAAAATATGATAAAAAATATTGTTTTTTGTGTTTTAACATGTTTTTGTGGCATTTCCTGATGACGGAGAACATATATTAATAAAATTAAACTTAAAATTTTGCTTCTTACATTCCACCCTCTACTTTGAGTATTTCAGTCAGGAGCATACAACAATATTATTTCAAAGTAACTTATTTGGGGTGTAGAAAATATGCTGAGGTTGCCACCAGCTCCCTGCTCCAATCCATTCTGATGCATTCACTTCATTTACATCTTTGTTTTCCTGGTCTGATCCATCATCTGGCTCTAAACTGTACAGCTGTATAGCCTCTGTTATTGCGCTCTGTTTTTTTGAAGGGTAATGTTAAGTTGGGGGTGTGAGAGGCTGTATACTTATAAACAGAAAGCTTTTAGAAATGAGGAGGGGAAGGGAGGGCAGGGTTGCTCCACATAAACAGCCCCACCAACTCACTGAGGCGGATTTCCGATGAAGCACTGCTGCTCTGTATAAATTATGTCCTCAAAAGGACTTTTTCAAATTATTTTGGCTAAAAAAAACATAATCATAATTGAACGAGAATTGGGAACGCTTTAAAAATAGATGAAAAGATAATGAGAGTTGGTCTTCAAACAGCCCGTGGTATTTTAAGTGGAGATTGACCAACTGGGAACATCTAAATGGGCTGTGATGAAGATGCTGTAATTCTTTTAAGTTAAGACGAAGGGGTGAATTTCTGCTCTGCGAAATCAATAAAGTTTAATTTAATGATCCAACTTAACCCTTTGTTTCAGCCACATGTGGCTGGAATGTGGAAAACCTACCGGTATTTCTTGTAAAAAGCCACTCTACACAAGCGTTTATCGCTTTAACATACAGACTTGTGTTCTCACTGAGGAAGTACTGTATATGTGAGTCTGTAGCTTCAGCATCTAAATCTTTGGCGATAATGCGTGTGTGTGTGTGTGTGTGTGTGTGTGTGTGTGTGTGTGGCACCATAGGTGGCTGTCTTCCTGACCTCTAGTTGACGGCAGTGTGCATTTTAACGGCGCATTGAGGCCTAATTATAGTTCTCCAGTCACATACTCCGCCACTTTATTGCCGTGAGTGTCTTTTGTGTTTGGGCCGAGCACGTCCTGTGTCAGGCCTTTCCTAATGCACACACTGCTGTGCACGCACACTCAGGCTCAGGTGCTTGTCTGCATGAAGGTGTTAATGGACATATCAGCGTCAGCCAGGAGAGACACACCTCAGAGCACGGTGTGACATCATGGCTGAAATAAAACAGAAGGGGGTCGTTGGTCCTTTTGTTTGAATGGGAATTTTTGAGCTGCATGAGAGAGCTGTTGTAAATCACAATATGAACTGTTCCATTAGTTCCTGTTTTTACTGCATGTTTTCCTGGAGCCAGAACACAAAAAGGGAGTTGGGAGAGTTGCGTAAAGATCCATTGTTATGCTTTTGCTTTGCTTTTTGACAATAGGCTGTAAAATGAAGCACTTACCAAGCCTTTTTTAGGCTTTTTTTTGTTGTTGCTTGGCCTTAACAATTAAGTTTGCTAAAATGTGTCACACCACTGATGGTCAACTCTTCAGTTCTTCTTTTTTCACATTTTGCTGTTTATGTAAAATATCCTGGCTATGTTCTAACCGGGATATGTAGATGTACCACATTCTTAAACACCTAGTTTTGCATAAAACAATAGATACGAGAAAACTGAAAATAACAGAAAATGGAGCGGATTTGAAACCTTGTCATCTGCTCCTGATTGACAACAATTTGAATAAAGACTTATTTAGAAACACAATTTTAAGTTTCATTTCCATAATATGTGTCCTCCATCATCAGAAAAAAAATGAACATATTAAAAACACAATTTTCTTCGGAGCCGGTTTTTTAAAAGTATTTGGATGCCTTCTACTAACTTCAGAACTCTGTCACCTTCTTGTATGACAATTTCATAAGCAGTGAGTGATTATTATTTGTGCAGTCATGTGAAATGTCAGATCCTGGTTAGAATTGAGTTATGTCAAATGTATCTATATAATTACTGGCCACCATGTTGAACTTGATTCTTAACCCTTGTGCTATCTTAGATGACCCCACCCTCACATTGACGTGTTCTCCCTACCATGACAAAGGTGGATAAAGGTGGAAAAATTTCATGTAATCCATTGAACCAGTGAAGATCACAAATCATTGAAAAAAAAAGGTTCAGTGTACTGTCTAGTGGGTCTAGATGACCCATCTCCCAACTTTAAAGTGCCTAGGATAGCACAAGGGTTAAAGTAGACATCAGAAAGTTTTCACCTTAGTTTTTGGAGCTTCATAAAGTACAAATCCACAGATTTATTAACAACAACTGATCCAGTATAGATATAGTGTTCTTACTGTTTTTTACTTGGATAAGTGACGCTTGTGAATACCCCTCAGGGCTTTTGATCTGACAGCAATCCAGGGCCAGTTATGTGTTCATTAATAAGCAAAAATATTCAGTTGTTCATAAATTGCAAACTGTCTTCAGATTTAATACTGTTGGTGCTTGATGATTCTACAGCAATGATGTCAATCACTATTTAATAACACATTAATATATAATGTGTTATTAAATAGTTTTCTATTTTTATAGTTTATTTATATATAGTTATAGTATAGTTATAGTATATATAGTTTTGTAAATCTTTATCATAAAACATTGATTGTAATAAACATTACCAAGGTTGCCGTTTTCGTAAAAGCCTGCAAAAAATATAAAGCATGTTTTCTGATCCTATGAATCAAAGGTTGAACTTCTGTTTGCCTTTGTTAAATGATGAATTCTATTGGATTCACTGATATGAAAACCCAAATATACCTAGTGAAGTTTGGAAAGCTTGAAGCTTGTTTACCCTGAGCAACCATGCACGATGAATGTAAATAATAGAGGACATTAAGAGCTTATCTTTCTGTAAGAAGCTCAAAGGTGTTGAACTTTCAACTTACTTTGTTGTCTACACACTCTAAAAAGAGTATTTGGGCTGTAGCTGGAAAGATAAACTTTTTTACATTGATCTAACTTAATTATTTAGTTTGGTGAAAAGAAATCTTTTTTTAAGTTTATTCAACTTCAATCAACTTAATTCAGTTAAGTTGGTGTAACTTTGGAGTGAAGCTGTCAATGCGTCATGACTTCATAACATAAGGCAGCGCAAGGAATTGTGGGATACCATTTTCTTTGCCTATCTGGCCAGATTAGAGTTTAAGTGTGAGTTTTTGTCCATGGGCTTTGTTGTCTAGATGTTTTTCTCTGTTTTAACTAGTTATTTAAACTGTTATGTTTATTTCTTTCTGCACCATGAGTTAGAGTGGGAGAGGATGATGACCAACCCCCTTGTGTGGAAATACAACGTATGCTCCAATATTAGAGACAAAATTCATGACACGTGAACTCCTGCCTTGTGTGACTTTGCTTGGTCATTTATGGCTTTGATATGGAAATTACAAGGCCTGTTGGCTCAAACTTTGATGTATGTTAGACTAATAAAATCATAGTGAAAAAATATATTAAAAAAGATCCAAAGGCAGTAATGCACAATATTGAGTGGATAAATGTATTCTATTAAGTTAGATAAATGTTAATTTAAGTTGTATAAACAAAATAAAAAAATAATGATATATTTAATAATAAAATATTTAAGTTACATCAACGTTAAATTGAGTTGGATAGACATAAAAAATTAAGTTGAATAAACTTAATTCAATTACGTGTTACCGATTGAAGTAATTCATTTAAGTTGGATCAACTTCTTTCTTTTTAGAGTGCATCTCTGAAACTCTGTGTTTGCAGCTTTTTATCACTGTGAAAATTATTGAAATCCAGCCAAAAATTAGACTGATGAGAGCATTTGACTAATCGCCCTCTCTTGTTCAGATCACCACTACCTGTGCATCCAGTCCATGGACGGGATGCTGATGTTCTTCGAGCAGGACAGCTACACCTTTGGCCGCTTCCTCCCTGGTTTTCTGCTGCCTGGTCCGTTGGCCTACAACCCCAGAACAGACAGCTTCCTCACCGTGAGCTCAGCTCGGCAGCTGGAGAGCTACAAGTAGGTTTCTATGACAGGTTCTCCCAACTGAAAATGTACACAGAGGAGGTTAAAAGCAGGTCAAATAGAAGAAACGGGAGGAAATTGAGAAATTCATCCTTTTGACTATGACGATATTGTGTCTCCTCATGTCATTTAGATTTAGCTGTGCATCAAGGATGTATCTATATGCAATATTTTTAAATGTTTCAATCAACAGAAATTCAAAAAACTACAAATTCAAGTACTACCAAAATAAAAAAATAATAAAATAACTCAAGTACCTACAACCTTTCTGCAGGCAATTCCTGATTTATGACAACTTCTTTGCACATTCATATAAAACTTTCACAAATTTTTACATCAAATTGGCATAAACTTATTTAAAAATGTCTTTTTTTTTACATCTGATGATTTTTAACAAATTTTAAAATTTTTTTTAAAATCGGTAAATAACCTATTTATAAAGCATAAAAACATAATGTGCTTCACAGAGTGTATTATCTAAAAAATAGTAGAAACAATAGGCAATAAAACAGAAAATGTTTAACAATAAAGACAAAACAAAATATATAAATAGAGTTGAAACAACTACAGAAACAAAATAACAGTTTTTAAATTATATGTTTTACATAACTGCAGAATATTAAAGAGCCACTCCCAATGAAAAGTGTGTTTTTAACATGTTCTTGTTGCATTTTTCTCATGATGGAGGACATATAGAAAATAATTCAAGATTAAAGCTGCGTTTCTTAGTATGCCTTTATCCAAATCGTTTTGGATCAGGAGCAGATCAAAACCCGCTGTTTGAAAAGCTTATATTTGTGACGCAGCAACGGAAATGGGCGGACCATACACTCCCTGCTCCGCCCCTTTCTGATGCATCCACTTGCAGACATATAGATCCATGTACGTCTTTGTTTTCCCCATCTGAGCTGGCATCTGGCTCAAAACTGCAAGCTGAAAAGAGCTGAATTGCTCCAATATTTCTCGCCATTTTTGTTGCCCTGGTAATGCTAGTTTGGGATTGGAAGCTAGCGGGAGAACATGTAAACAAAGGAATCATAGGATATCAACAGAGGGTTACTTCCATGCCTACAGTCACAGAGGGGAATTTCTAATAAACTGTCGCACAGGTTTAAAAACAACAGGCGTTTTGATTTTTACTAAAAACTGCATAATCATAATTAGAAGACCACTGGGAAAGATTTTACATTAGATAAAATATAGCTGTGGGGATTTAATGGGCAATACTTGACCAAAAGTGCGCCATAGTAAGAGACCTAAACTCAGATTACCCACGTAATAAAGAGTATTTGATTACTTTAGTTTATGTGTAAAATCGCAGACTTGTTTTTGTAAGGCATTTGGCCTGAGAGGAAAGACTTTAAGTAAAAAGTTCTTTCATGTGAACTTGACAACACTATCACAGTGTCCTTAAAAGAACTGATCCACTGTGTTTCATTAAATCAGGTAACAGGGTGACTCAAGACTTAGCTGCTTTACATCTAATAGCACATGACTGGCGGACTGTTCTGTCTCGCTCGGTT
Organism: Oryzias curvinotus; assembly: GCA_023969325.1. Lineage (NCBI taxonomy): Eukaryota > Metazoa > Chordata > Actinopteri > Beloniformes > Adrianichthyidae > Oryzias > Oryzias curvinotus. Next base: position 29,120,920 of record CM043721.1, read on the forward strand.
TATTTGGCTACATCGCCCCGCTCCCACCCTGAGGAACAAGAGTTTGATTTGGTTCCTGTGTATGTGGTGGCGTCAGCTTTCAGATTTTACGTTTTGTTTACATACGTCACTGAAAAAAAACCCGACATGCATGCATAATTCTGCCTGCCCATGTGCGTTTGGCGCTTAATTAGTGGAATTGTTTGTGTTTTTAAAGGTATCCTCTTTCAAATTAATTAGAGGACTGTTTCCTCAATGTCAGGGTCTTGAACTCAGCATGATGACAAACACTGCTTATGTGCACATGAATTACACTAATTCAACAGAGACTACAGACAAACACACAGAAATACACATGCCTGTTTTTATTCTTATCCCACATCATTAGTAAAAGACCTAAATGACATAGGAAACTGATCTAATAGTTGTGTTATTGTGTTATGCTGAGCCTAATTCCCTCACTTGAGCAGATGTCTGCCTGGCGATCCACTTTAAAAGCTTTAAACCCTTGACACATTTAATGTATATTTTAAGCCAGTTTTTCCCCAGTAAATCGACATGCATGATGAAAAGATTTCATTATTGGCAGCCATCCATAAAGTTCATTAGGCTGCTCAGAAGTTCCAATGGAGGTCTAACCCAGTGGTTAAACTATCATGTATATATCATATTGCCAAAATCTCAGTTTAAAGGGTCACTTTACTGGTTTATATTTTGAGGATTTAGCAACATGATGCTGGAGAGAAAAATGTTAAAGTTAAAGTCCCATTAGTTGTCACGCACCTAAGCGTGTGAAAATTGTTCTCTGCATTTGACCCATGCCCTGGGGGAGCGGTCAGCTGCAGACACAGCGTGCAGGAACCATTTGGTGGGTTTACCCCCTCAATCCAACCCCTTCATGCAGGGAGGCATTGGAGTCTTTGGAATAAATCAGATTTGGATATGAACTCATAAAATTCCAGTGTTGGGGCAGACACTCTACCACAGGGCCACTGAGCTGATAAATGAATTCCATTCACTTGGAACATTTTGGCTTTTTGGAGCTTGTAGGCTTTAATTTTCTTTTAATACCAGGGATTTTTTTTTACTGTCATACCTTTTAAACACATTTGAGATCTATTATTAGGTTTTTCTGTTCATTTCTTAACAACCTTTCCTCATTTATGAACAGAAAGTAAAAAAAAGGGTGAAGAATTCTAAAATTTCAGAGATGATAATGAATGAATAAGTACTTTGTGTTTGTTGAGTTTAAAAACAATATTTGTCAGCCACGTGTCAGATTTAAAACCTTACAACTGCCCAAAGAAAGTGGAGGGATGGCAGTCCCTAACCTAAGAGATTACTTTTATTCCGCTCAACTCAAACCTCTAATAACTCATTGCAATCCAAATTATTATGCCCGTTGGAAAGACATTGAATTACTTTTAGTTTCAGACCCCCCACTACAGGCATTCATGGGAAACAAAAACATAGGGGAAAACCTGGGGAAAGTTGAAAACCTGTGGATATTGACACAATTAAAAATCTGGTCCCAAATAAAGGACGAATACAGACTAAACAATAACTTAAAAATTGTAAGATGGTGCGCATACGACCATGATTTCAAGCCTAACCAGTTAGACACCAGATTTCGTCACTGGACAATGCAAGGGTTAAACACATATCATTCTTTAATGGACAAGGGAATAATGAAAGATTTTCAAACACTTAAGGATAATTATAACTTAGGAAAAAATGATTTTTACAGATATTTACAATTACGCAACTACATTAACAAAGAGATCCTCCACACCATGGATACACAGGAACCAGTGCTTGGTGAAATATTAACAGCATACAAAGGAAAATGTAAAAAAGGTATGATATCTAGACTTTACAAGGGATTTATGAGTAAAAAATTGACCTCAACTCAATATATAAAAAGTAAATGGGAGAAAGAAAGCAACACAACTATGACAGACGAAGAATGGAAAGATTGCTGTTTATCAGTGTGGAAATGTACAAATTCACATGTATGGAGAGAATTTAGATGGAAATGTTTGATGAGGTTTTTTATTACACCCAAACAAAAGAAACATGGCAATGGAGATAAAAAAGTGCTGGAGGCAGTGTGGAGAAGTAGAAGCCAACCATTACCATATATTTTGGGAATGTGCCATGATAAAACAATTTTGGAAGGAAATACATAAACACATTGAATCTATATTAAATAAGACAATACCCTGTGATTTTACTAAACTGATTTTAGGTAAGACACAACTCCCACCTACCAATGAAAATTTATTTAGAATATTAATAACTGCTGGTAAAAAAGCAGTGACAAGACACTGGCTCCTCCCCACTGTACCCAGCGTGGACAATTGGATAGACATTGTAAGTGAAATCTGTCAGATGGAAAGACTAACCTACTCACTTCGTATAGAGATGCCCAAATTTTTGAAGATATGGTCACAATGGATATTTTATGTTAATAATTTACAACAAATGGAGGTAATGGACATGTCTGGCTTGTATTGATAATCAAGAACTTCTCTTCCTCCCTTATAATGCATCCGCTGTTCCCTGTTTTGTGTCTAGTTAGATACTAAGTTATGTTATTGGAAAAAAAAAAAAAAATTGTTGAGAATGGAGATATGTCATGGGTTCAAAACTGACCCTAAGTGAATTTAAATGTACTGCTTTATAACTTTCTCAATGTTCATAAATAAAATTTTGAAAAAAAAAAAAAAAACAATATTTGTCAACATTTAAAAAAACAAGAAATGGAAATGTGATGATGTGCACTTAACATTTTTCAGCTCTTATTTTGTATATCCATAAACCATCTGCTGCCAGCCAAATATTTACTGTGTCTGAGTGAGAAATCTGTGTAATGGCGATTTTGGTCTGAATGAAATATAAACCAGATATTTACAGGAAGATCGAGACTTAATATTCAATTATTTCTCCATGTCAACCTGCTGTTGATGTAACTAATTTAGGGATCCTGTCATACCGCCATGCCAAAGCTGCAGTGATTATGGTCATTATGATTTAAGGTACAAGTTGGACTTGTCTGCTTTGATTAACAACAGTTTTGTGTCCCAAATATGCTCTGCAAAGTGAGAGGACTGAGTGAATAAATCAGCAGTTATTTAATGTTTGGACTGTGGTTTGGAGCTGGGCTGGGCTGGGTTTGGAGTTTTCTGTTCATCCAGGTGTTAGCGAGGACAGATAAATTCCCGCTAAGCTGCTTCATCTGCCAGCCTCTTACTGGAAAGTGGCTGATGCTGTGGATGCCAAAGTCAACCGTCCACACATCAGTCCGTCCGCGTTACTTTTGCCAGTAGCCGAAAGCCGGATGATTGAAACTGATAGACTGAAGTTCAGGGGAAAGGGCGGCCAACGAAGTGTTGACTGAGCTGACAGAAGTTGTAAATGAGAAGTTGAATAAATGGCAGTAGAAAAAATGGGTCCACATTGAATAACAGTGTTTGACTTTAATTTAAAGGGAACAATCAATAAACATACAAATTGTATAGTATGTTGGAGGAAAAACACAACTACATTAACTCATAACTACAGCTGTAGTGTATTTAGAAAGGTCTGATCAAATAAAAAATGTTAAATATTCCTTACATGTAATTTTGCATTTCCTATAATATTGTTCAGAACATTCTGAACAGCAGCATTCTGACAGTATTTTACCAGATCAGGATTTTATTATCTGGCCCACAAACAACATGTCTGTCTTTGTGGTGGCTTGTGTCTTTCTTCTTTTTAGGTATGAAACTCTGACAGTTGCTTCAGATGCAGAGACTCGTCAGGATGCCAACTTGCCCCTCAAAAGTGGAGGCAAAAGGCTGATGGTGAGTCCTAGAGATGCATGCAGTTGTAAAGAAAATCTTTATTTATTTATTTAGTGTAAAGAAATCTTTATGTTACCTGTGGAAGCTCTCTTCACTGACTAGCATGAGTCTCATCATTACAGGATTTATTAATCTTTATTTATGCCAGGAAAAGTCCCATTGAGATTACCTATCTCTTTTTTGAAGGGAGTCCTGGCCAGGACAATGGCACCGATCAATATAGAACATAGAAAAATAAAAAAAGCAAGAGTACAATTTTTAAAAACGATTTAAAACATTTGCTAGTTACTGATCTCATTTCCAAACCTTAGAGCAAAAGTTTAAACTTCCTTTTCAGACCAGATTGTTTAAATTTCCTGCCCTTTTTTGTAAATACGCCAGCCTGTGAGGGAAGAGCACTGAAATGCCCCCTTAGCTTCTGTGTGAACACTTGGTACAATCCATAACAGTTGTTCTTGAGAATGTAAAGAGGAATATTCACACAGGTATAAGGGGAGCAGACACAACACACTCTTAGAAATAAAAGTATACCAGTGAGTACATCTAAGAGTCTCCAGTGCAAGCCAATCCCCCATGAGTGTAAAGTTCACAATGGTGTGCGCTGAATATGCAGGGGGCATATACCATTGTGTGACCTCAATGCTGGGAAAAACTGGGATTTGTCTTTCCTGATCACATTCAATGACATCAGAGATCAATAATTAGTGTGTAAACATAGATGGTCATAGTTTTTCTAGATTTCCTTCATATTTTATTGGTGCTGTGCAAAGAGACAAATGACTGACACTAAATGTGAGTTTTTTTCCCAGCCTGACTGGACGTTTGTCCTGGGAGAACAGGCGCTGGACATCTGCGTTCCCTCCTTCTCCCACTCCTCTGCCTCCGTCCTCGTGCTGGGGGAGAGAAACCTTTTCTGCTTCGACGACAACGGACATATCCGATTCATGAAGAAGCTGGAATTCAACCCAAGCTGTTTCCTGCCCTATGCCTCAGGTAAAGAAGACACTGGGCTTTAAACATGCAGCTTAAAGGTGACCTCTACTTTACGGGGGTACTGAAGGTCCATATGTACTATTCTAAGAGATATTTTCAGCTCTGCTGCTTCACTTCTTATCTTCTTAAGGATTAAATACTGATTGGCTGAGCAGTTGTAACGGATCTGTTTGGTGAGCTTCAGATGCTTAACAATAATGATTAAAACATATCTGCTGCATACAGGTAACTACAATTATCTTCTAAAAATTGATTATTTAAATGAATCCATATATTAATTTCCCTCAGTATGATTGATGGGATTTTTTTCAGGGGTTGTTAGGATGGTAAAAGGGCATTTTCCTGCAGAGGCATACTTCTGTTTTGGCATCACCAGTCAAAAGTGCTCAAAAGAGTTCCGAAGTTGTAAGCCACATGGTGGTTGTGAGTGGTAATAACAAAAATGAGCCACAGGTTTGAAAATTATGAAAGAAAGTTGTAAAGTTGGGCCCATAAAAGGTCAACTGAACATAACCCAAACGAAGATACTAAACAGCAAACACAAGCTTAAACAGAATTCAGCAGAACCAAACAAAACTGACCTGAAGACGAGATACATCAGGGGGCTTATATAGTGGCTGATCAAACCATTAACACAAACTGGGAGGGGAGACTACACAATTCGTTATTGTTTTACATAAACATAACATTAAATCAGTTTAATAAAAGCTCACTTTTACTCAAAATAAGCTTAACAAATAATTACTTTAAATTTCTTTGTAAATAAACAAAAATCTTAAATAAACCATTCCGGTTCCCTTTCGCACGACTCTGGTGGCTAGCTCCTCCCACTGAGCTTCACCCTCTGCCACCTCTTTGGACCAGCAAGAGCTCCATAGGTAATCCACAGGAAGTAACTGCATATAACTCAAGACAGGGAAAGTAAAGACATTGACAAAACCGAATATAACAGAACAAGAGGAAGTAAATGTGCGTGCTACATAAAGTTAGTCTTGCTGTGTTAAATAAACACTAAATAAAACAAATGGTGTGCGTGTGTATTAATGTTGCTAAAACTGAAAATACAGCATGAACAGAGCGTGGAGAGTGTGCAGCATTCAACTGTAATGTGTGGCAGTGGACGCTGCCATTCCAGAGGTTCTCACAAGTAGGTGGCCCACACTTATTACTTATGACATTTGATTTCTAATCAAAAGGGACCACATTTAAAAAAAAAAAAAAAAAGTAGAATATGCAGAATTAAAATTTAAATACTCAAACTAATTCAGAGTTTTTTTTTTTTTTTTTATAATACTTTTACAGTGATGGCAACGTTTAAATCCATTCATCTTGGAGTGTGGTTCTGGGGAAATTTGTGAAATTCAGTATGGCCATAACCATACTTCTGAAAATAACTGTATAAAAATGCATAAAAATAAATCGTTTTGGGCAGTGGCACACCGCCACTTGACTGGCGAGGCAGGATGCTGCTTTTGGCAGAGACCGATGAAATAAATAGAGTTGCTCTGCCACATGCGTTGAAATCAAAAACTGAAGTCCACTGAGCTCTTTCCTTTTCCCGTGTTTCCTTCACATCCGTTAGGAATAAAGTTTAGCTCGGATTGCATAATCCCTGTTGAGACACTAAAATCTGTTCAAGACAAATGTCTCTCAGCATCTAAAGTTTTTGCCAATTACAAAACCCAAACCCATAAATACACTTCAACTGTAAGGGTCAGAAAGTGAAAGAAACATCCTAGAAAAAATTCAAAATTTTATAGATTCTTTACTTCTTTAAGAAGCTCTTTTATCTTCTACTTGTTACCTGTATTAAGGGAACCTGTTTGAACTGGTTATCTGTGTAAAAGATGCATCCTGTTCACACCCTTAAACAGTCAGACTATAAGCTGTCCACCATGACTATGATTAAAGAGCTGTGAAAGGAGACGAGATTGTTCATTTCAACAAGACTGGGATCCATCTACAATGATCTACAAGGAAGCAGCTTGATCAAAAGACATCCACTGTTGGAGCAAAGTATCAGAAATACAAGATCCCTCACTATCTCCCTCCAACTGGGGCTCCATGCAAGATCTTACCTGGAAAGGGTACATGTCCATGGCTATGATGATGTAAAGTTTAACAGAGCATATCTGGATGATCCAGAGGAGCACTTTGAGGATGTTATTTGGTCCGATGAGACTAAACTCATCGTGTTTGGAAGAAGAATGCTGAACATCATACCCATTGTATGGGGTATGGGGGTGGAAGCATCATACATTGGGGATGCTTTTCTGCAAAAGGAACGGGACGATTAATCCGTGTTGAGAAAAGGATGAATGGGACCATGGATGGTGAGATTCTGGGCAAAAAATCTGGCCAAAATATGAGTTGGAGTGTGTGCAAACCTAGTGAGAATGTTTGACCTCTGTCATTCCCAACCAGGGTTACATTTCAACAGATTGAAAAAAAAGAATTCTATAAATGAAAAAAAAAAATCAAACAATATAATTACCTTTTTTAACACTGTCCCTTACTGTTGAAGTGTATCTATGAAAGTAAAAACCTTTTTTATCTTTTATGTGACAGATTCAATTACTGACAAGGTTTTATAACCACTGTTAACTGTTGAACAGAACGAGTGCAAAGTTAAGTTCCTTCTGTTTATTTATGAGAGAGTCTTTTCTTTGTGTTACTGATACATTGTTTGGCTTTAAGAAATAGAGGAGCAAACTGTTACATCCACAGTAATAATGCAAAACTGTTAAAACAAAAGTTGTCTTTCACTTTACACAGCAGGACTTGTGAAATTCATTTACTGGTAGCTTAATTTTTGGGCAAGAAAAGAAAAATGAAAACAAAGAATTGTAACAGCAGAATATTTAAGGACAAGGCTGCTATCTGTTCCAAGCCAAGAACATCATTAAATTTGATCTTGAAAGCTGTAAATACACAGAAAAAAAAATCTGTCCCCACCGCTTCCAGGACTTTCTGGAGCTCACTCCCATTTCAGCTTTAATCCATTCATAACTGCAGTTAGTTGGTTATACTCCCATAGGCAGACACTGTGATTGTTTAAATTTCCATCCTGCAGGAAGAGAAGAGCAGAGAGAAATTAAACGATTGGTTAGTGAAACAATAAAAAAGGCTAAGGAAAGGAAGACGGTCTGAAAAACACGCAAAAAAACGGAGAAACTTAAAACATGAGTTAAAGCTAAAGTGAAGCAAGGGAGCTTTAAAATTATACGGAGGACAATAGAGAAATGGAGGAAAGAAAAACAAATTTGAGCATCTATCTTTTGAGATAATTATAAGGCTTATGCTGAGATGCAAGGTGTGTGTTTGCGGTGATGTCCGTCAACTTCGTGCTCCTCCTTGCTGGCAGCTTTTACAATCTTTTATCTCTGCTTCTGCAGCAGTGGAAGCCTTAGGAATGTTTGTTTTGCGTGTGGCCGACACCTCAGATCTCTTTAGGTGGTAAGTGCACCATTGGCAGGTTGGCTGGACATTTCCCAGTGTTTAAGAAATATAAGTTGTAATAACATTTCATGTTTCTAGCCTTGAGTCAACGGAGAGAAAGCTGAATTTGCAGCACACCTTGAGAGCAGACCGTGCTGAAATGGGAGATCTCACCAAAATTCTTTATAAAAACCAGATGTAAAGTGTAAAGAGATGATTTTTTTTCTCTGTACAGTGCAGAACAAGCTAAGCTCGTCTTAAAGAGCAGTGCCACCCACCACACAAAATCCTTTATTTCTGTGCTGTGTGGTTGTTAGTTTTGTGAATATGCTTCACTCTTTCTTAAACTTAAAAATGCAAAACAGAAACCTTAAGTTTGCGTTGCCGTGAAACCAAGTCTTTCTGACTTTCCAGCGGGGAGACACTAACCTGAGTAAATACAGTAAAGGGAAATTGCTTAAAAATGTCTCAACATTTCATTAGGTTTAACTTCATTTTGCATTGCTTCAAAATTCTCTGCGGCATGAGCCAAACATTTACCTCAGAGTGGAAGTTTTGTTTTATTGCTTAGCTTGCTGCTTTTATTGTATATGAAAAAAAAGCACTTCATCTCAGCTTTCTTGTAACCTTGTTTATATTTCTTTCTGTTTTTGTGTAGTGACAGACGGCACTATAAATCTGCTGCTTGGTAACCACAACAACATGCTGCAGGTTTACCAGAATGTGACCCTGAAGTGGGCAGCCCAGCTCTCCTTTGTGCCTGTGGCTGTTCGTGTTGCCAACTTCCCGTGAGTACAACCTGCATCTGCGACCGCACGCTGATGTGCAGAAACGATGTTTTCACAGAAACATTTTAGCAATCCGCAAATCATTTTTGTCACACAGTAGCAGGCACACACACCTGCACATGTGAACACTCACGTACAAGCATTAGGCACGTTGGCCTGCTTTATCAGTTTGCAGAATCCAGTGTGAGACTTTTAACAGGAAATTACTCGACAATGTCTTCCATGTGGCCAATCAGAGAATGGCGGGAGGGGCCAGCTGAAGCCGGTCTGTCCGTGTTCTCCAAACAACTACAATCAAACTACGATTGAAACGCAAAGCACAAACACAGTTGAGAAATGATGTGGTCTCTGATCCTGTGTGTGCGCACATGTGTGGTTTAGATGCAGGAGATAATGTGTGTCTGGGTAGCTGTTTGCTTTAGTTTGCGGCTGTGTTGTGTTTAAGCATTCGATAGTCATCGGGTCGTTGAGTGTGTCGGCTGGACACTGCCGAGTGTGGGAGAGAAACGCGCACAGCAGTACCGCCTAAAACAAACACACAAAAATCTCTCCAGTCTGTAATTTACAGGAGTTCTCCCTTAGTTGATGTGAAGACAGCGTCACATTGAAAGGCTAAATGCAGTCAAGCTTTGGAAGGCTCGACTGTTTGTGTAGAAACAAGAACAAACCTATTTGTTCTAAATTGGCTATGTGACAAAAATGGTGTCATCACAGTGTAATAGCATTTTAAACCCTTTTCATTGGAAGTTTTCAATGTAGTTTACGTTTCTTTTATTTAGAATGAAAGATTTCTGCTCTTTTCTTTTTTAAAGAGGTAGCACAAAGGAGAATTGGCTCTAGTGGTGACATATCCAAAAAAATCCTTTTAAATTGACGCCAGGGACAAGAAACATAGATGCGCTTGTTTGTTGTTGATTGGCATCAATATTTAAAAAAAAAAAAGTGCTCAAAACAATTTTAATGCTTATGCTGATCTTTATTGTGGCTTTTTTTTTAACAATGCAGAACACATTATTAAAGAGATTGCTAGAGAACAGACATTAATTACATTACAATATAAAAGGCCACTTCATTTAGAATAAAGCATTTGAGTCCATTTTCTAAACCCTTTTGCCTCTAATGCCATTCATGTAATGCAAGTATAATCAAAAATGTTTCATTTTACTATCTAATTAATGGGGGACATGTATGACATGCTTTGTGTTCTGATGTTGACGGTAATTCACATAGTTACTTACAATATTGCTGTATATATGTATTATTCTTCATTCTGTTTGGTCATATTGGGACAGTGACATAACAATAAATTCTTTCTGCGTTTGAAATGGTGCTGTTGGTGTTTTTAACATGTTTTTGTGGCATATTTCTGAAGATAGGGGGCATATATGAAGAAAATGAAGCTTATAATTGCATTCCTGAGTATTCCTTTTTTTCAAATCATTGTGAATCAAAAGCAGACAAAAAAAAAAATGCTGTTACTTTGAGAAATGGTCTTTTTTTTATTATGTTAAAACTACAATTGGTGGGCCACAGGCTCCCTGTCAGGCTCCATTCTGGTGCATCCATGAACGTCTTTGCTTTACTCAGCCGAACTGGCGTCTTGCTCACTACTGTATTTTTGTTGCATCGGTACTGTTAGGTTGGGGGTGTGAGGGGCTGTAAGCTAGCAGCAGAGCATGTAAACAGATTACTCCGTTATGTGTAACAGGAAGGGAGAAACGGGTTGCTCCACTACAGCAGTACTGCCACAACTCCGAGGCATATGTCTAATGAACTATGTTTAATGGAAACGCAGCTATTGTTGCATTTTGGTCTATATTCGTCTATCTTGTGAGCACGTTTTTCACAGAGACTTCAAGGGAATTTTCCAGGTCAGGGGATTTTGGAATTGTAGATTTGGATACCCCGAAAAAATGTCCAAGGCCTTTTTATAGTCGACTAAGTAGTGAGTGAATTCTGAAACAGCCTTTGTCATCTGTCTTTACATGGGAATTTATCTGTATGCGTGTGTTTTAAGATCGCGAGTTTCCGCTGCAAAGTGGGTGCGTGTTTTATGCTTCCTCATGCACTGTGCTGCAGGTGTGGAGTCAGCTGCTGCTCTTGAACCAGACTCCAAATTGCGTGTGACTGTGTGGATGTGAGCGTTACTGGATGACGGCAAAATTCACGAGCACACAAACCCACATCTGCATCCAGTTACCAGGCAGTTACATTACTGCATCACTCTTCATTTCTTTTGTGACCTTTCATGTATCATTTATTTTCAGATTTAAAACCAAAGCTGCACTTTTTACTCCGTTTTCTTTTAAGATGATTTATTTATTACTTTTCAGTGTTTCAACCACATAGATTTTGCCAACATAACCATCTTCCCTTATTTTTTCAGGGAGCTGAAAGGAGTTGTGGTCAGTTTGAGCTCAGACGGTCATCTCATCTGCTCCTACATGGGAACAGACCCCTCCTTCTTTACTACCCCTAAAGTAGATGCCAGGGAGGCTGACTATGAGCAGGTGGAAGCTGAGATGAAGAAACTGCAAAGATGCATAAGAGAACTTACCAGGACTCAAGGTAGGACACTCTTGTTTAAGGCCCCTACAGTGCATGAACACTTTTAAATCTTGAGCTCTAAAGTCATTCTTCTGGTCCTCGTTTAAGCCATGTCACACCATCGCTACATACAATTTGCGCATATCGCACAGATGTAAATTGGTCATACATGAATACATGTAGAAAAAGTGAGAAAATTTTTGGTCTGTATGTAAAATTTTATGCGCTATACAAGTTATACATCGGTGGTACATGTGTTAAAAGTCCGTGGAACGGTTGTGGAAAGCCACCAATTTGCGAATGCATCTCCTAAAAATCAGGCCCAGTTGTTAAAGATTTATGTAATAATTGCATATAAACTACATAAAATACAATTATCAACTGATCATAAATTTTGAACTGCTCAAAACTCACGTAAAGACCCATCGACTGAGACCCGTAACGAACATCTGCGCACAATGACGAATGTCAAACGCAAGAAGCACTTATGAATTACATAGATCACGCATGTGTCACCATAGACCAGCATTTCATACTTGTAAAATGCGCAAATTGTACGTAGCGACTGTGTGACATAGCCTTTAGGTGAATGGCTTTTAAAACATAAAATGCTTTTTCAAGCTGTCAACAGCCAAGAATCCAGTATACGCATTTTAATTTTGTAAGTGTTTACTTACTGGTGTTCTGTGCTTCAAAGCTCTTAACAAAAAATGCTGGTGATTCATTATGTCACTTGTCAGTTTAATATTGAATTAATGGTCTTTCCCATCAAAGATTTGAACTCTTTGTGTTTCAGACATTCTGCCAAAAACGGACACAGGGGAAGACCTGTTGGTCAACGCTACCGTGTCTTCACGCATGGACAAGCCATCAGTAAATAGACAATATCCAGACGCCTTTCTGTATAGATGAGCTGGTTACCGTAATTTTTCTGCTTGATGTGTCCACAGCGAGCTCTTATCCTGGATATTGATGGTTTGCCTGTACCTTCAGTAACCGTGCAGGTCAGTAGGTAACTCATGGACATTTTTAGCCCATTTTTTATGACTCAAATTCCCCATTTCACTATTTCATTTGTGCCCTCTGTTCAGGTGCATTTGAAAGCAAATTCCGTTCTCCAATCCTCCAAGCTGTTCATTTGTGTCCAGCCTCCTCTGGGTGTCACTCAAGATCAGTTCGTCCTGGAGCCAATGGGTTAGTCCAAATCATTGTTCCTTTGTTTCTTTGATTCTAAATTTGTCTTTCTTCATAAAAATATTTTTATAAGATAACAACTTCTCAAACCATGTTAAAATGGTTAAAAAGCCACAGATTCTTTCAATGCTTGTACAACTTTTAGGATGTGACTGAAAACATTATTTTTTTTCTGTCCCAATTCATATTCTCACAAACAAAAAATGCTAGAAACAAGCATTTTAGGCTTCATTTATCCCTGAGCAAGACAACATTGCCATTTGGCTGGTTGTCTGACATCTAGGTAGGTCACTGGTCCAGTATTCATGAGGGAGTCTCCATCTTGTGTCTTTGCACAGATTCCTAATTTCATTATTACCCTAAAAAGAGCCAAAGGGTGCCTCAAAACCATTTCAAACCTGCTCATAACTGTTAGGGCTGGAGGCTAATAAAATGCATTTTGATTGAATAGAAACTTAACTCTTTTACACTTTTTTTCTTGTAAGGTAGCAAGGTTTTTAACAGTTTTGACAACTGATTTATTTTTTAAATCCAGAACAGGTATTGCAACAATAGTCAGCATTTCTAATTTATAAGAGTTAGTTTAGAAAATTGTTTGAATTTAAATAGACAATTTGGTAGAAAAACAGAAAAGTTATGGCAACACAATGAAAAATCTTGCACGCTATGCTGCATCTGGTTTGGATCGAGGTCTTTCATCACCTGCTATATTTCACTGTTCTTCATCAGATGTGCTCTTGCTCCAAACTGCATACACCTGCACGTCTGTTTGTTAAACTTTTCTGCTTTTATGCTCTCTTTCAGAGAATGAACAGACATTTTTATGCACTTCAGAAAGGTGCTGAAAGCCTTTTTGTTAGTATACTGCATGTGCCTCTGTCTATTTTTGGACACAAACGTCTAACTCCAAACAACTGCTCTGTTAGTTTATTCAAAAAAAAAACCCAGAACACATAAACAAATTTTATCCCTTTTTTACTATCAGCATTAAGCTGCAACAGAAATCTTTCTGCCCATGTTTTTGCTTTTCTCTGTATGCGTGTTTATGGTGAGTGCAATGTAAACCAGTTGGAGGAGACTTTAATCAGAGGCTGCTTGTAGTTCAATACAAACATGTATTTTTAAAGCGTGTGTGGTCCCACTGAGAGTCCAACCTCTAACCTTTGTGGTGTTGGTGCCTTGCTCTGATTTTAAAACCTTATATACAGTGACTCAACCTACAGTCACTTTTGTACACTAAATGCATTACGAATATAGGATATGATGAAGATATGATGAATTTCCTTGTGCTTGCTCATAAATATAAAACCTGTTAACATCTGAAGAAAAAAACCCACTATAGACATTTACACAATTACAGACTAGCTACCAAGTCAGATTACTTCTTTTGTTGCCTCTTCTAACAAAAGTATTTCCCTTTAAGGTCTTAAGTTTGTCTAAGGATAGATGGATGGATGGATAGATGGATATATGGATGGATAGAACACACACAATAAATAACAGTAACATGACAGTTCATAAAATAAAACAGCAGTTCATATCAGGCAGGTTCATTAAACAGCCTGATAGCTGAAGGGACAAATGAGTTCCTAAAGCACTCTGTCCTGCAGCGCAGTGAAAGGAGCCTTTTACTCCGTGTCCTCCTCTGTGCAGTTATCGTGTTATACAAAAGATGTCTGGAATTGTCCAGGATGCTTTGTGTTAAGGCCCTCATCCTCTTCTGCAGCCACAGTTCCCACAGAGTCCACCTTCCTCCCCATCACAGATGCACACCTCTTTATCAGTTTGTCCAACTGATTGCAATCCCTTGTGGTCATACTGCCACCCCAGCATACAACTCCATAGAAAACAACACTCGCCACAACCGACTGATAAAAGAGGAGCAACATGTCAGTATACACATCAAAGGACCTTAGCTTTCTCAGGAAGAACAGCCTACTCTGTCCTTTCTTATACAGAGCCTGAGCCTGCTCTGTCCAGTCCAGTTTATGGTCAAGGTGCACACCCAAGTACTTATAGGAGCCAACCACCTCGATTCTTCCTCCATCGATGATCACTGGTTGATGGGAGGGCTTTTTACCAAAGTCAATGATCATCGGTCTTTGAGGTGTTCAGCACAAAATCATTGTCCCTGCTCCAGGAGGTGAATCTGGTGATGAGCTCCTTGTACTCACTCTCATCCCTTCCCTTTACACACGCCACAAAATCAATCAGAATCACTAAGAATACAACAATATCCAGTGATTGTAGTTTAACTATAACAAAGCAGCTTATGCTTGATTGTGGTTTGTTTATTTTAAAAAAGATTCACCCCAAATTCATGAAAATCCAAGAAGTGGTCCCATCCTATCTTGGTTTCAACAGTTATAATGCACTGTTATGAAATATGCAACTTGCTTTACCTTAAATTTGCCATTCTGTAATAAAATGACATAATTTGTTTTGAACTTTATGATTTGCAAAAAAGTGTAGATTTGTAAAGAAAAATGTCTATTTCTTGATTTATAAGAAAAATATGAACATGGCAAATTCTTCCTGGAAGTCTTATTTTTCTGAGTGTATTTACATATTTCACGAGTATATTTACACTTTTTATGAGTACATTTACATATTTTTAATTAAAAGGTTTGTTTCAAATTATCAGTAACTTGCAGACTGACAATAATCAGATGGTTATTCATTTTTAAATACGCCTTATGTCTTTTTTGTTTATATTGACACATTGACTCCAGCAAAAAAAGACACACAAGAAAAACAGCAAAAACAACCACCCCACTCATGCAGGGTTATCAAATCCTTCTAGAAATTTAGGGAAATCCCTGAATGATGTACGTCTGCTTTGACATACAGACAGCCCGTGTTAGAAATAAATCAACAATAAAGCTTCTACCAAGTGAATTATGAACCAAAAGTAACAACACCCAAAAAAGAGAAGACTGCCAAACCTGCAGGAGCTGCTCCAAACGTGGTTTATGCCAACACAGTTCCATCAAAGCAGGTTTATTCCTGCATAAAAAGAGATTATTTTATCAGGTTATCGATCTCTGTAGTTGTAATCCTTAAACTTTTGTGTGTGCAAGGGTTTAAATCTTAGAAGAGATAATTTCACATAAGATCACATGTCAGAAAAGGCCCAGAGAGCGGCTAACATAGTGTGAAACAGTGTCAGTAATGTCTGAAGCTACATACTTTAACATAACAGAAGAAATGCTAAAATTTTTTTCACAGTTAGTCCAAAATTGCTCCAGATATTTACTGAAACCATCATCCATCATAGTCAAGAAGAAAGCGCCTTTTTTAAGAAAAACAGCCAGAGTAGATTCTGAATTTATGATTTCAAGATGTGAGTGGCTTTCTCTGGGGTTTGGAGTTCCATCTATTTATTCTGAGCTCTGGCTCAGACTGACCATTGCTTCCCCATGATTCATGATCTGTCTGTGCAAAAAGGTAATGCATTTTACCACACTACATTCTTATCTGTACACAGACTGTGCGTGACCTTTGGAACTTCTAATGCTAACATGATGTGCGTTTCACACATTGTAGTATATTTGCTGTACATGAATGTCAGTTTGCATTTAATATGTGCGCTATTATAAGTGCCTTGCCTTTAAAAATGTTCTTTGCTGAAGCTTTTTACTTTGCTAGTACTTTGTTTTGAGGCACATGGGAGTTTGTGGAATGTATGTTCATTGTTTGTTTTTTTTCCTTTGGACTTTGAACGGTTTGTCTAAATGTCCTGTCTTCTGTTCATTAGGACATTAAATTGCATGTGGCAGGAGCTTTTATCCAAAACAACTTACTGGGAGCCAGCCTGGAGTTAGTTGTCTTACCCAAGGACACGATGACAGTTTTGACTTTATATAAGAAGAGATGGGCAATGTAATTTGACCCAATAACGTTTTCTGAAAATGCAGTTTAAGTTACCAAAAACAACCCTCAAGTAAATTTGCTAAAGAGCTCTTTATTTGGCAGTAAATTATCAATCAAAAGAATATGCCAACATCTGGGGAATGTTTTTTAGCCAAGTATAAAATGAGTTGAAGTACCTAACGTTTGGTTCAGTGCACTTGTCATGGATGTTGATCCTCGTCACAGAGGCCAGACCATCAAACCAGACTTTAGGCAGCTTTATTTCATTTGTAAATTTGGACTATTTTACATGGGAGTCGATAGGAACTGACTTAACTTCATAAACAAGCCATAAAAACCTTTCTTCAGCATGGAAGTGGAAGGGCTCCCCCCCTGCTTAAGTCCTTTGAGATGTGATTTGGCCTGGGTGGAAGTGAAATAATTCTGTAGATAGAGTTTGAATTACATTGATTGTAATAAGTTTTCATAACCTTTTATAACTAAATCTCTAGTCAGGGTGCAGAGGGTTTTCTGTTTGGTCTGCACACTTTTAGGCTTTTTGAGGAGATGCATGCCTCTAATGCTAACATTAACAATTTAGGCCTCAGACTCAAATAATATAAATAAAGGAAGAAAAACTTCCTGCCTTTAAGTCCCACCACATCTTTTGATCTGAGACAAAGCTCCTGCAGAGCGGCAGGAGTTCATTAAAAATGTACCTGTAAGTTGTGGGCCGGACTGTTGGCCCACACTCATTTCCCATCACTCTTTTGTTTACGCTCTCTTCTGCTAGCTCAGAGCCCCTCACAACCCCAAGCTAGTATTAGCGGTGCAACAAAAATGGCGAGCAATATTGGTTTTAAGGCCAGATGCCAGCTCGGATGAGGAAAGCAAAGATCTATTTGTCGGTAAGAGGATGCTTTAGAATGGAGTGGAGCAGGGAGCTTGTGGCCTGCTGATTGTAGTTTGTACGTAACAACTACAAGCTTTTTTCAACTGCGTTTTTATGTCTGTTCCTGATTCGCAACAATTTGAATAAAGAAATACTCTGAAACGCAGTCTCATTCTTAATTTTCTTTATATATGCCCGATATCCGGAGAAAACTGCAACAGAGCATGTTAAAAACACCCAAAACACTGTTTTCATTGGAGTGGGTCTTTAACTGAAAGAGTTGGTGCAGCTCAATGAAAGTCTGCCCATGAGCTGGAGTAAAGGATAGTGGGCGATTTTTTTATATTTTTTTCCCCCCCTTAGCTTTAATTGTCAGTTTTGTACAGTGACCACACTAATCCAAGCAGCTGAAATTAGTTTGGCCTGAAGTGTAGCCCAGCTCATCCTTTGGTGGAGAATGAGGAGCGAGTTGCCGTGGTTTGGGCATGCGGTCAGAATGCGATCCAGATGCTTCTCCGTGGAGGTGTATTGTACATGTCTCCGAAAGAGACCTCAGGGCAGAGACATGAGTCACTGAAGATTATGTAAGTCTTGGATGGTCTGGGAAAACCTTTGTGACTCTTTGGATGAGCTTAAAAAGGTTCATGGGAAAGGGAAGCCAGTGAATCTCTGCTCGGACCGTTGGCTTTTCCCACTGGGCCTAGATAAATGGTATATGATGCGTTTATATTGTTAGTTTTTAGCCAACAGAAGCAGGTTTAAACCTAAATTACAGCTGTTGTTTGTTAAACCAAATAAGGAGAGACTCCAGGCTCGTGCTGTCAATAAGAGACTATCAAAAATCAACTTGTAGGTAATATGTTTGACAGTTGCACCAACTAATCACACTATGGACAAAAATGACCTTTCATTTTGCACAAATAAACAGGAAATCTGTTTGTTCCAACGATGGTTTGCTGTAGTGCCATTGTTACCAGGGTAATATAAGACACTTTCCGTCTGATTTATGACTTCCTGTGTCAGAATAAACGTAAACTCGTAATTTGACGAAAAACTTACTCTGGTAGATCTGAGGATGTGTGGCTGATGTGTCTGTGCAGGAAATGACATTTAACTCAATAACAAATCAAAAGTTAATTTATTTAAAATGATGCTAAGTATTTGCTTTTTGGATTGGTTCCTGTAATCACTTTTTTTTTTTTTCTTCTTGGCAGCGGCTTTGGTCGCCGTTTGTGTATAAGATCAGAAGCTGTGAGTCACCATCACACTCGCACCACTAAAGGGATGCTTTGTTCACATATGTTTTAAAGTTTAGGTATTGGTCAGACTGTTTTGAATTCAGTTTCACTTGCATGTATACATATTCACTGAAACTAAAGCAGTTTGGGTTTTTATCTCATGCTCCTCTGTTCTCCTTCTCACAGAAAACTGCTTTTGGTTTTCAGAAATCAGTCAGCAGCTCGTTTCTGCAGAACATCAGAGCTGCTACATGAACAGCTGTATTTCCTTTAATGCTATGTGAAGCGCATTTTCAATCATATTCATCTTCATGTACTTTGTCGTTATGAACCAAAAAGTAGCAAATGGTTGTCAAACATCAAACCAAATGTATCCTTCGGAAATCATCAAGAGTTTTAATATGGACTTGCATTTTTACCCCCAAATTGTGACTGTATTTGACTGGGACCACACACGTTGCTTTTTGTGCTTCTTCCTGTTTCTTTTTTGCCTCCCTTTGAGTTGTGTTGGCTCATTCAGTAACCTGCTTTGGACCAGAATCGAGTGGTTCTTCGTTGCATCAACCAAACAACTCCTGCTGACCCTCGCTGGTCAGATTTGGCCTCAAATTCAGTTTTTCACATCTGTTGCATTCCTGGAAATGAGCAAAAACAGATTAATGAAGGCTTGTTGAGTTTTAATGAATACTGGGACGTGACTTATAGGAGCTGGATCCCAGTCACACAGCCAGAAATTACTCTGTGATTTTGTCCCGAAAATTGCACCCTGCTTTATGAATTGCAGGGGAAGTGGTGGCTGAGCTATAGATGGAATACTGCCTGGTATAAATGGTACAGCATGCAGACAAGGTCCGATTAACACACTTCTGTGCCCTGGATGAAATCATTTTAAGGTCTCAAGACATGCCAAAGGAGACGGTCAAAAAGGCACTCTCATTAGAAAAGGTATTTGAAAAGCATTAAAATATTGTTAGGAAACAGAAACAACTTAATGGAACAGATTAAAAATGTAATTTTTTCTCCACTTTATATTAAAAATCTAAGAAATATCTTTATTGGTAGAGTCACCCATATGTTTTCTGAAGTGATCACACTCATTGATTACAATGGGTCCTGTTTACAGTTGCATACATTCTACAACGCCAACTGCAAACTCTTTAGTTTTAAACAGCAGCATGACTACACTAATCACAATAATGGGACACACTTTGGGAATTCTTGCCAGTGCAATAAAACATTTTGCACCTCGTTGCCCATTTGGCTAATCTGTCCTTGTATCACCTCTATGAAACAAAACAAAAATAAATCTCCACAAAATCATCACAAAAGTACTGTCTGGGCAAACTCATACCATCCATGTGACATCATTTATTTTGTTATTTTTATGTCACAGTTGAAATATTTTAGGTTTTTTTTAATAGCTCTCACTGGCAGTAAAATGCCACCTACAATTACTTGAAGCTTGGTGAATGATGGTAGCAAAAGTTCAGTGGAAAGTCAGCAAACATAAATAAGTTAAATAAACGAAGTCTTCCTCCACATCGTATCCAACATGTAAACTCCTTCTGGACATCATTTGTTGAAAACATCTGTTTGAAACATCTGAAACATATCTGTTACTTGCTTTTGGAGCGAAACTTGACAAGATAATTTTCTGAAATGGATTGTTTGCTCCAAGTGCTTTTGAATGCTGAACGCAAAATTAACTGTTTGGTAAAATGTGTAATGGCATAGAAGATTGAATGTTTCTACAAAAATAGATTTATGTAGAATTAGCAGTAGAATCAAACATTTATGTACATAAAACTTAATTTTATGCAAGTGGCAGATGGCGGGGGACCAGTTTAAACAACTTGAAACTTTTGTAGCGTTGTATAGGCACTGCTCCAGTTGTATTCTGTCCATTTTATGGCGGGTACCAGGCAGAGCTTCTACCTTTTCACATTTTTTTCCCATATATTTTAATCTCTCAAGCGTGTGTGCATGTTAGGGAAGTGGGCAATATTTAAAACGTCAGTTGAGACTTGATGTCCCAAGTGTTTTTGACGGATGCTCCGCTTCCATTCCTATTTTGTTAACTTTTATAAAATTCCATTATATGTTAGCATTAATGCTAGCGGACTTTGGATTTGTTGTTGTAATGCGTTAGGTCACTGGAAAACGAAAGGCATAAAAGATCAATCTTTACTTTTAATGATCGATTATTGATTCAAGCTTCGATTGATTCAGATCGATTAATTGATTTGATCAATCCAGCCTTAGTTATCTATATTCCAATTCGCAGTGTTTGGCTTTGACATAAAAAGCCATGGTTGTCAACAAGTTTAGGCACAATCGATCTAAAATTGTCCAACTTGGTTTAACTTGACAAGATTCAAAAGAATCTAGATCAATGTTTTCATCCTGGATTGGTTTCATCAGCATGTGGACTGCTTAGTTCAGTAGTTTGGCTTTGCATAGATCATATTAAAGTTTTTGCACCTGCTCTAATATAACAGACCTGCTCTAATAGGAAACAAAGAGCCTTGGTGTTAGTGTACCTGAAGTCTGTTTTGGAAAGAAATCCTTATTTCACTTACTTCTCGTCTTTCATCACAAGTATTGCAGACATGTTTGAAATCTAGATTTGAGGTGTTCCTATAAAATGGGTTAGTTTCCCAAGAAGCTTTTTTTTCTCCTTTTTTTTAAAATATTGAACTATTTCCAAACGCTGGCCACTGATTTTGATTGTATGTCTCAAGTAATGTGGCCAACTGAGTGAGTTTGTTCCTTTCCTTTAGTTTTCAGACTCTTCTTTCCATCTTTTTCAATAAGATGGCTATTGATACACCTAATAACTATTACTGTCATTGGGGAATTTTGGAGACTCAAATTTGAAGCATAAATTGTTTAACTAATTTAATAAACAGCTGGTGCTGCTTTTCGTCCATCTTAAATCCCAAAATACTCACAGCCCGACAGGGCAAAGCATCCTAGATTAAGAAAGTTTAACTACCTTTTTGTACCACATATATGCATGTTTGGAGATCAGTGTAATACTAAGTCATTTTTACTAAACTTGTTATTAAAGACTAAGTGCCCTAATAATTCACATAGTCCAGCTCTCAATTTGTGGTGCTTGAAGTGTGAAAGCCGTCTTACGACAAGTTAAAACTGGTGAGGCCAACAAAGTTTTGTGTCTTCGTCAATGTGTGTGTGCAGAAGTCAACTCGCTCCATGTGTCTTTGATTCTATGGCTCAGTGTGTTCTTGCTTTTTTGTGAATTTGTGTGTTTATTAAAGTGCAAATGTCAAAGCTGGTTTTTCCCGACTTTGGCAGAGATTTGTTGTAGAGTGCAAAAAAAAAAACATGGGACAAAAGTGTAGCATGTGTGCACAAACATACAAGCACACAGGGAGAAGGTTAAGTAAAGAGGAGGGGAGGTAGCGCCTTCTGACTTTTATTGTTATTCCAGTTTTTATTCGTCTCAGATGGCGACTCAATCGCCTGTTCACCGCACACTGCCTCCTTTGTTCTGATTTTTGTTCCCACTCATGAGTCCCACTCCCTCCCTCTTTTTTGTAGTCATTCGCTCTCCATCCCTTCATATTTGTACCATTTTTTCCTATTTTTTTTGTTCAGTCCCAGGCTTTTTTCTTTTTTTTACCTTTTTTAGATTTATCTTTATAAAATACAATCCAGTTTTTAATTTAATTCAATTCAATTTTATTTTATATAGCCCAATATGACAACAATAGTCGTCTCAAGGGGCAATGGGTTTTTGTCAAACAAGCTCAATTGAAAATTCAAAATCAAATCAATGTTCAAATTCAAAGGGGAATATTTGAAGCAAAGGACCGGATATTCTGTTGCTCGCATCTTGTTTTTCTACCAAGACAGACTGAATCTCTACGTTGGCAACATTTCAGGTTCCTGTTTGTAGGTTCCTCAAGTAGAACAACTTTCGTTTGTGTGCGACTTTGTGTTGTTTATATTAAATCCAAAAGTTATTTGTCAGTTTTTAAAACTCATGGAAATGTTTTAATCAAATTAAAGACCCACTACAATCATCTTTGATCTCTTGTAAAAGCGTTCCCAGTGGTCTTTTTAATGTTATTATGCTGTTTTTAGGCCAAATCAAAAACCTGTTGTTTTCTAGGACGTCTGTTCCGGTAGAGTTTACCAGAAATTTGCCTCTGAGTTGTGGGCATGTCCATTGGGACAGAGCAACCCCATCCCCCTTTCCCTACTCTATTGCTAAAAGCACTTTGTTTATACACTCTCCCAGTAGCTTACAGGCCCTTTGCAAGAACAAGCACAGGTTGAAAACACCAAAAATACTCTTTTCTTTTTATTGGCCCTTTAAGACAATCAGCCTCTGGCATAGGCGATCTGTTGAAAACAGTTTAAACAGAAATTTAAAATCATTTTTAGACAAGTGCTTCTCAATTAGGTTTTCTGCCAGTCTTAGGCTATGTTCACACTGCAGAGCTTAATGCTCAATTCCGACTTTTTTGAAAAAAATCGATTTTTCTGCAAGGCCGCTCACATTTCCAGTTAAATCCAAACTTTTGTGATCCCCTGTGTGACCGTGAAATGACCCAGAAGTGACCCGCATGCGCAGAAGAGTACTCAACACAGAACAACGTCACTCTTTTGCGGAAGTACCTAACATTACCAATGGATGTCAACAACAGTGTTGTCAACGCCAGATCTCTTTTTACACTCTTTGCACAACCTGGCAAGTAAACTTGGTTTTCCTCCCCAATTTTTGGTTGTCCTTGGATACCAATATTCAACAGCAATGAAACCTACTTAGATGTCAATACTTACATCTTTATTTCTTCTATACATCTAATATCAACTGCCTCTTATGATGGACATTTAAAAAAATTCTTTAAATATTAAAAACAAACATTTTACTAAATATTGAAGCATCTGGTTACACAAAGTATTGCCAAAAACTTGAAACTAATATCTTTATAACTAGTATCTTTACACAGATTTAAATATGTTGGTTCTTTTTTTTTTCTTTGGTTTTGATAATTGTTGCTTGAAGAATATATCATACAAAGACTGTTGTAAAAATGTAGAATAGCATAACAATCCCATGGAAAAAGGTTTTTCAGCTCATGTCAGTCTGTTCTGTCTGTTTTGCGTGTTTTTGAAGACCTCTAGCGGTCGCGTCAGGTACTGTTCATTTGAAAAATCTTTATTGAGAAGTGCCCATGCAGAAACTGAAAGGATTCGCTAGCATGCACGCACTTCGTTTGTCGGTGGAAAGAATTTGCTGCATACGTCTCAATTCAGAGGTTGCTAAAAACAAACCTTTGAAACTTGAAAAATAGTCGAAAAATACCAAAATGTTGAATAAAACACCTGGTTGTCACACGGACAACCATCAGGTTCATGTTGGTTGTCCTCCGTGAAATCTGGTTGTCTCGGACAACAGGATAACCGCTTATGTCGAACACTGCCACTATTGTGGGTATGTTTATGTGCTGGGGCCACGCGCGTGTGTGTTAAAGTGAAGAGAGCGTGTGCAGCGTGAGAGGGGGCGGCGGAAGTGTGTTGGGGTTGCGCATTCATGTTGTGTGTTACAGAGAAAGGAGAATGATGTTAAAAGAAGGCTTCCCCCAGATTCTGCTATTGACTCTTTATTAACCCGCTCTGGAAAATCTGAGGGTCCGAACGGGGAAGTGAGCCCCGAAGAAGGATCCGCCTTCGGCCCTGGAGAAGCCGGTCTCCCCCGCGCTTCTGACCACGGTCGGATAGAAAAACAAGTAATCGCGAGCTGTCACCCCAAATATGAATCCAATCGGTGACCTCCCTTGCCTTCCACTGACTAGTCTCAGCATAATCGTCCGCCATGGTTGATGTTTATGTTCTGGTTCCCGCCTACTTCAACGCAGTATGATGACGTTTGTAGCGTATCAACGGCGTACGGTTCGAATACATGTGGCCTGGCTGTTAAGACGGAGGTCGCATTTCAAAAGATCAAATACTTATTGGATTCAGGACCACATACCCAAGTGGCCTGGGTCACATTTGAAAAGATTGGATCAGTGTCGTTTAGACTGTCATGAAAAGATCAGATACAGGTCGTATTGGGGCAAAAAAATTGGAATTGGGTCGTTTCAGCCTACAGTGTGAACATAGCCTTAGTTTAGCTCAGTTCTTAGCTCTACTGTCCACATTCAATAAGCCTACAGTTTTTGTTTAAAAGTAAATCATTTTAAACACAAACCTTTTTTTTTTTTTTTTACCTAAAATGTTCAAGGTTAAAGCATCCAGTAGAAGTATTTATTGCTGACCCCTTTTTTTTATTTTTAGGGAAAGTTTTTAGTGTATGACAAAAGACCCTACACAGTGAGACAACCTAATTCTGACCTGCAAAAAGGTGAAAGGTCAGTGTTTAACACCAGACCGATGGCCGCTGATTGTGTTATGCTACTGAAGCTAATGCTGTCTGACACTCCACACCTCTGTCTACTCACTGGTAAAGAAGCAAACCAGTAGCAAACCACAGATTTGTCTGATTTATCTGTCATTATTTTGTTTTGAAATTATTTACACACAGAAAGGAGAAGATTGACAAGCATACGACCCTTTCTTCTTGTGTGGTAATGATCTCCATCTACACCCCTCTTGACCTCTAACCCCTTCCCAAAAGAAAGTCGTCACTTTAACCAGAGCCGTCAAGTACTAGGACCTGAATCTTGATCTGACCAGCGTGCTGCATGTTGCACCCACATGCCCAACAAGAGGCACAAATGTAGAAGTTTAAGGGAATCTAATAAATATTCTGTGGTTATTTAGTTATGATGCAACAAAAACACTCCCTATTGAATATTGAATAGGATTAAATATGGTGATTTTTTTCTTAAACAGTTTTGATCTTTTATGTGCACACAAATAACATTTATGGGAGCTAAATCCAGCTATAGATGCATGTACAGCTGACTTGTTTATATATAAGCAAATAACAAATGCTTTGACAGTAACAAGGGACAAGTTGGTGAGGTTGGAGGAAAAAAATGAGGGTCAGGAAAAGCAAAGAAAATGAAGTAGAACCTGTGATTTTTAGCTGACATTATAGAGGCGTTTTGTAGGAAGTAGAAGTAAAGCATCTGAGAACAGTGTGAACACTCACATTGGGTCACGACATTGAGGTCCCTCAGACATGCTTAAGGGTTTAAGTCCACACCAGCGCTTTGACTTGTCCAGATGTGCCCGAATGAAAAGCTAAAGAGAAAAAGAAAAACAGAGGAAGAGGGATTACTTTATGTCTTCTTTGGTTTTGTTTGTTGGTCTTAATGGGAATGGGAACACTTAAAGCCACACTTAAACCAGTCTGACCAGCATGACCTTCAGGGCACGCAGGTTAAAAGCCTTCTGTTGACAGGTAGTGACAAGAAAGTCGGAGCAGCTGGGACAGGAAAAAAGAGAAAGCCTGAGAAAACAGTGCTCAGGTAGAAACAGAACGAGTTTGGCAAAAGTTTTTTTTAAAGTTAGAGCAATAGCTGTTCTACTAAGATTGAACATTGTTGATAATTTTGTGTTTTCAGTTCAAACTGGCTCGATCGATATATTTTTATTCATTACCGTTTTTGTTTCTTGACTATGAAAACATTGTGTAAAAAGTGTCATCTTTATTACTATTTTATTCAGATAAAACTTTAATGTCTGAAAAACATAAATTTCTACGTTTTATGACGAGTGAGTTTGAATTTCTTCATCTTCTTAAAACCCCAACTTCATAGGAATTTTTTTAAGGGACTGAACTATTTTTCTGAAGGAATTAGAAGGAAATGAGCAAGATGTTAAGGATATAAAGAAATATATAAACAAAGATAGAAACTGCAGTATGCTAGAATTGTTTGAGTACTCTGAAGAGTTTAAAGAGCATTTATTTGCTTTTTTAGTAATTTATTTCCTCTTCTAGCTGAAAAATAAATATTCCCGCTATTATTTTTTTCCACTTGTCTGTCTTACACATTGGCATGTGCTCACCAAAAGTGTTCACACACTCCCCTTACTTCCAGAACTTACTCTCATGCAATGCCATGCCCTTCCACTGGACACACACACACACACACACACACACACGCACACTCATACTCAGTCACCTGTAACTGACCGGGCTCAGAAATATCACGGCCCATTACACCACCACCCCACCTTGTTAGTGTGTGTGTGTGTCTGCAAGGAGCCATTAGCAGTAATATATCCTTTCCACTCTGTCTGTATTTGATCCCTGCTTTTTCTGCTCAGCTTTCTCTCCTTCTCACTGTTGGTTTTTAGGGTGTAGAACTGAATGCTGGCCATCTATAATGACATAAATGTTTCGTGCCATTCTCCTAAAATAAAACTTGAAAAATTACGCTGAAAATGATCTAATTCAATAACCATGTTGTTTAAGCAACGTGTTACCATGTCTTTGGGTTTATTTTAAATAATCTAGAAAGTATTAGCTGTGCAACCCGAAAAAAATGGACTTTAAGGTTGTGCAAGAACTGTTTTTCTACTTACTCATTCATCATTTTCTGATTGTGCTAAAATAAAACTGTTATCTGTGCACTACTTTGAGACTAAATACAAAATAAAAGCTGGCTGTTGAAATGTATATCAATGATGATTAAAAAAAACCCCAACATTTTCTCTTATAAATGTTTATTAATCAAATTCATTCATACATTTTCCTGTAAAGCCATTTCTTTTACTTTCTTAAGGAATTTGCATTTTTTTAAATGAATATTCTACTTTTGTTTAAATGTAATGACTAGTTATGTGAAAATGGTTTTTGGCTCTAAATAAAGTTGTTGTTTATGGCACGTTATAGGGTAAGTTATATTCTCTTCAGGGGTCACCACAGCGTATCTGCTTTCACTGATTTGCACAGGTGGCTTAGCAGAGACTTTTACACCAGGTGCCCTTCCTGACACAACCCTGTATTTAATCCAGCTGGGGACCAGCACAGGGGGACCCAGACTTGGACCCCCTTGTGGCTACATAGTTGGGCAGTAGAGCGAAGGACCCACACTGGATGAAGCTCATCGCGCCCCCTGAGAAACAAGCCCTGATGTCCCATGTGGCAGTCCAACACAAAGCCACCTGAGCCATCCAGCTGCTACTTGGCTCTAAATAATAATGATGATAATTTATATTTAATCAAATCAAGTTGAATGATGCACCTAATCAAATTGTTTACTTGTAAATCAAAATAAAATGGAATATTTTGACAGTGATGGTTAGACCTAGATAATATCAGTCATGCTTGGGTTAGAACCGGTATTCCCCCTTCAAATCTGACTTTGCTTACACAACCCCCATATAGAACTTCTAAGCCCCCCTCCCCCTTTTTTTTAATTTGTCGCCTTTTTGGGTACAATCAACTATCAAAATAAAATAGCTTTAAATAGTTTGATCCTAATGTCCTTACCAGTCACAACAACAGGCAGACGGCTGGATCCAAATGCAGCAGGTTTATTAGCTCAGCTAAAAGTCTATGCTAAATATGGGTCCGGCAGGCAGGCAGGGGTCAATAACAGGCATAAGATCATCGGAGGACAGAGGGGGTAGTCAAGATCCAGGCGAGAGTCGGGGCTGGCAAACAGAGTCAAACAGGGTCAGAAGACAGAACATCAGGTCCAAATATAACGCTTGGTAATGAAGGCAGAGTGGCAAACAATACTTTGCACTGAGTTTCACTCGGTGCAGAGCTTAAGTCTGTTGTAGTTGATGAATGAATGAGAGTTGGGGTGTGCAGCATCCAGGAAGGTATGTGCTGGTGTTGCTGGGAGATGAAGTGCATTCAGTACTCTGGAGATGGTTCCTGCTGGTGGCCAGAATGGGGAGACATACTTCTGACTTCTGACATTACCTTAACAATTTTTCATTTGGAAGAGTTGGGTTCAAAGAAAGAGGAAATGGTTATCATGCTTTTATGGGTAAAAAAAATGCATAATGCAAATGCATAAAACAAGGTAATACATCAGTATTTGTTCAGTTTTATTGCTTCATTTTAAAACTATCCTCTTCTGTTTCCAGGTGTCGGTTCAAAAAAAGTTGTTGAGTTCTCAGCTTACCTCAATGGCCGGTACCCCCCTGCTGACCTGACAGGAGATATCACCATTTCTTACAGCTCACCAACAGGTAAAAAGTGTTTTAGTCCAAGTTTTAACAGGACCTCTACAGGCTAAAGCCTTTAATTTCACTGAAAATAACAGTCAGAGTTGTTAGCTACTATTGTTCAGTTGTAATGACTTTCTGTCACAACACAAACCCAGTTTTCCTTCCCAACTTGGCTTTTCTTAACACTTGGAGTAGCCTCAGGACACTGACTGCTCAGTTTATTTCCCATTCCTTTGAGACTCTACTAAAGAATACTCTTTGAGTTGGCACTAGCAGTGATGCAGTAACGGCTTTCTGTGAAGAAGCATAATTGCAGTGAAAAATGTTTCACACTTTGCCAAACCACAGAAAACATTAAAAGGATTTTTTTTTCTTCCTGCAGAGAATCAGGCATTACACTTAGTTTCAAATTTACTTTGTCATGCTTTCTGTATTTGTTAGAAAACTCATATAGCAGCTAAGTGCAAAACCAGGACTTCCTTCATGGAGATACCACCTGAGTATGGGCAATCACTCAGGGGGGTTGACTGAAACCACAGTTTTTTGCATTCCTGCATTGTTGGTGACAGCAACCAATATCATATCTGTCTCAGTAAGAGCTAAAACTTTGAGTATGCATCAGATTTTACTTCAATTTGTTCTGCAATCAGTCTTAAACATGGCTAAAAAGACGGTTATACCACAATGTAAAGGTTGCCTCTAAAGAGAACATTATTTCTGCATTAGCCTGAAAATGATCTGTAAATGGTGGGATGAATTCAGCAGCTGTCTTGTCTAAAACATCAAATCCTCGTTGTGTGACAGCGCCGAACACCATCTGCTGCACCGAACACGCACATGGACATCTGGACCCTTTCCAGATGAGCCCCTTCCTCTGTCAGGCATCTGTTTCCAGGCCATGCAGTATTTCTGGAAGATATTACTTTCTAAAGCAACAAAACCACTTTGTATTTCAAATGTCACAGACCTTTAAAAAAAAAGTTTGGAAATCGGGTCAGGGAAAAAAAAGCATGTTTTTATGCTATTGTTTCCTTTGGCAGGACTCTGTAGGTGGAACAGCTTTTCCTCACTAGAAGCATATTTAACGTGAAATGTCTGGAAATATGGAAAAGTCTGTTTCTCTTGTTGGGAGTTATTGTGATGCTAAAAATAGTCAAACAGAAGAAGTCGGGGGGGGGGGGGGGGGGGGTCAGTAGGCTTGTAGCTGGCAGTATACTTTCAGATAGCCTGCTGTAATGAATAAGTATGAGAGGGTTTAATTTAAGAGCGGAATGAAGAGACACAAGGAGGGATCCTACTTGGAGATGAGGGTCAAATCTTACTTTGCATCTTTTATAGGTGAACGTTTTACATTGAAGTAGATGAGAATGCTGATATTTTAAGAAAAAAAAAACATTGACTGTATAATATAAATGGGCGGATCGCGCGTGACGTCACCCATAGAAGCTGCCTTGCTTCCGGTTCCAACCAAATGAAGTCAATTCCAGTCGCCATTTTTCGGTAATATGTCCGTCGCCATGTAAGAACCAGACGTCCATCCATCCAAGTCGATCTGAGTCTACAATTTTATGGCAACCACTCTCTAATCAGGAATGAGCATGTTAGAAAGCCACACCCCTTCCACTGAAAGCGGGCTCAGGAGTATCTGGCATTCAAACGCTTCATACGTTTGAAGCGAGGCCACCTACCTTTATTGAGGCATCTGATTGGTCAGTTTATAACTTGAATAACTTGCACTACAGCAAAAATATAATGGAAAAAAAAGGATAGCAAGAACATTCTAATAAAAAATAGCAAGAATGGTTATTCTGAAGACTGAGTATTAGCTGTTTATTTCTCAAAAGAAGTCTATGGGATTCAGCTTTTTGGGGCCATCGGGTACTTGTTTTGAACGTGAGGTGGTAGGGGTTGCTCAGTTCAGTTATCATTTACTGTCAATAGTAAAGGCACACGAGCAAACAGAAAAGTACACTTAGCTGTTGATTGAAAAATAGAAAATCAATGTCTGTTCAAAAAGACATTCTGGATTGCAGATAATAAAATCGAGGTTTATACACAACTGACTGTCAAAAGCAAGAACATAAGTTAGTAAAAATGTCATATGCTGACCTGTCTTCTTGATTCTGCTGCACAGAGTTTGATTTGGTAAAAAAGTAAAAAAAAAATGTAAAAAAAACAAAATTCTTTTTTTAAGAAAACACGAGACATGGCTTGGGACTTAAAAAAAAAAAGATTTTCCAAACATTTGTCTCAGTGCTACTAAGACTTGTAATGATCACATGTGTACAAACAGTTATTTGGCCTTCAGATGGGCAGGAATGTAAGAAAGTGATGTTTCAGACCTTTTTTTTTTTTTTTTTTTTTTTAACAGTCTGCCAATGCTAATCTCCAGAAACGTCTCATCACCCCTTATCCCTTAAATGCTGTCCTGGTCTGAGAGGAATGCACCACTTTGTATCCTCTGCCACCCAGGGGTGATTAGTCCTTCACGCCACCCACCCATGTTCCACCCATCCAAGCCCCAGGCTACTGTGTTCTCCTTTAAGCTCCACAAAGACTTTGACATTTAAGAAGACTATTGCCTTCCTAAACCCTTCAAAGGAGGCCTGATGATGGCAAGACTTGTTACAATCTAGAAAGAATTTCATTAGTGCTCTTCTGTGATTTTCTAAATACCCCAAGAGAGGGCTTCACACTTGAGAGAGATCAAGTGATCACCTGGTATTAACAGTAACATTGTTAGATTGCAAACACAAAGGCCATTCTCATGTGAGCAGTCAAGAAAAAGTAGGACCATGCTGGTACTTTCCATTAAATACGCCCAGCCATGATTCATTGGTTGCTAAGCCAGTTCATGTGGAAAGTGAGGAAGTTAACTGGCAGTCTTTATTGTTTTCTCCTGTTTAATTGAGCTTGTCAGAGTGACCAACATGGCCACATGTTCATGTCTCCGGGAGCTGCTGGGTTTTGTACCTTTTGACTACCAGCTCTAAAAATCCATTAGTGAGGAATTTTTGTTGGTGTTCCTCATTACCTCTGCCAAGCAGATCATGTTCTTAGCTTTCTTTGTTAGTGTGTGGCAAAAGATTTGGAGGAATGTTAGGCCAAAAGCCAAAGAATGACTAATTCAGTTCTTGTGTATTACAAGATTGCCTCAGATTGTGAGATACGGCACTTTTGAACCGACCGTTTTCTCATGAGCTGCTCCAAATACTTCAATGAAAAAAAACACTGCCAAATGGTACACGTCTTCTATGGCCTTTACTTCCAACTGTTTGTTCTTCTGACATGGGGCTGCTGTTAACTATTAAAGATGTTGGTAAAACTACACTAACCCTTGACATTCTTTCGACTATCGTAAATCTTCAACCTTGTACTCAATCAACGTAAATCAGCTAATTGTGTACCAGGAAAAAAAAACGATTTTTACCTTAGTAATGTATTATAAATCTGCAATGAAAAGCCACTTTTCTCAGCGTCCGAATCAACTGATTCGCACTGATTGCATGAACGGTTGAGAAAGTTACGGTATGTCGAAGAGCGTATGTCATTTCTGTGTCACCACCGACACCTCCAGTGTTACAGGGTTAAACGATTATGACCTGATACTTGTGCTTTAAAGATAATATAAAAATTATTTGAATATAGTTTTAATCAGGCAAAAATTAACATATCTGACTCTAAAGCACATGTTAAATCTCTTAAAAGAGGTCTTTATTTGTTTTTTACAAGTTGATTTGGAATAATCATTGAAGCAAAGCGTAAAGTCTTTGTGGGTTAAATGTCAAGCTTTGCTTTTTTTTTTTTTTTTTTTTTTTAAATTTCCTATTGTTTGCATAAGCTGCTTGTTGGAAGCCACTATTGTCATAAAAATAAAAAATAAAGTTTTTCTTTGTTGCTGAAAAGATTATAAAACTTGGTCAGCATTAAAGATAAACAGAAGTAGAACAGCAGCAGAAGTGTGGAAATATGGCGCTCATAAAATTATTGGTGATTCTTACATGGACTGTAAAACCACGTTCACACCACCCGCGGCAACATTTGTTCAAGTGAACACTTTCAACGAAATGTCTATGTAAACGCCTATGCATGAATGCGTTGTTTCTGCTTTTCCAGTCAGAACTCTCACCTTTACTCGTAGCTGAGCAAGTTTAGGCTCTGCATGCAAAGGGACTCAGATTTGGTCGTGACGTATGGACGGCTTCCCTTTTAATTCACAGAAATGTCAACCGTTTGAAAATTGATCATGAAGGAGAAATGATCAATTGTGGTTGTGACCAGCCAGAAGTATATGACACAAAGTCTTTCATATATCAGATTAGAGCTGTGAAAGAAAAAGCCTGGTGCAGATAGCAAAAGAATCCCCTCCCTGCTTTTCCAGTGTGAACACCAAGGGCTGAAGACCGTTTACAAACTCATAATTAACGCGTTCTTGAACGTCCGTCACATACCCAATGCATCGGTAGCTTTACAAAATGAGATTTTTGGAATTAAACCACAAATATCTAAGGCAGACTGCTGCTTTTTATTTTGTCTGAACTACAAAATTCCCCCAAGGAATGGACTTTTAAAGAAACTAAAATCATGTAGATAGATATTTTGATGAAACATAGTCATTTTCATGACATTTTGAAGTTCCTGATTTTGCTTTTAGATTCTTAGGGTTTTTCATACATTGCCTCCCCAAAACTTGTTGCTGGTTCTCTTTTTTTTTTATTCTTTTTTATCAAAATCTGAAAAAGGACTGAGATGGCGGGTTCCATGGTCCCAGACAAAAGCGTAATTACTGCAGCTTGATAAAAAGAATAATTTATATGCAGTTTTTGTACAAAATAATACTTTCTGAACCAATTATCAGTATAAATGGCTCATAGCAATGCAATATTTAGCTGATTTATGCCACACAAGTCATTTCAGCCAAGCGTTTCCACCAGAACAGAGGTGACAAATTGAAGACTGGCTGGCAGCTGTCTCACAGTTGCTCCTGTGTGTGTGCGTGTGTGTGTGTGTGTGTATGTGCATTTGCCTGAGAGCATTCTTTGGTATTTTGTGTCGTTTTCACTCAAAATTATTTTGTTAGTTCTTTCCTTCTTTCCATCTTCCACCTTCATTTCTCTTTTTTGGGTTTCTTAAATATTTTCTTTTCTCTTTTTCTCTCCTTCAGCCCTGCTTTCTCTCTTTTGTTTGGCAGGGCTGATGGGTAATTTGAGCCCCAGACAGGAGTTAGCATTTTGGGATTAAATAATACTACTTAGTATGAAAATATAAGAGGGATTTATTGGTTTAAGGTTGACCATGTATTTGAGGTAGTTCAGCCATCAATACGAAGGTTTTCCTTTGTTTTGGTTAGATTTTTTCTTGAAATTTCAATCTGTCAGTCTGTATAAACATTAAAAGCTGTAAAGGCTTAAATGCTTCACATGTTCCATGCAACATGTTTCTGTTACCAAGATACATAGGAAGGGGATTGTGTGTAAAATGCAGAAAAGGGCTGTTGAATTATATATGTATTTTTTTATGTTATTTTTCCTTCTTGTTTAACAAAAAAAAAAGTAAAAGGACTGCTTTTATATTGACCTTTTCCCATTTGAGTGTAACATCAATACCCGTGCTTCAGTTTAAGGTTATGTTTGGCGCTCAACATCTATCACATGCATTTCTATTGTGTTTGAGACCTCAGTTTGACTCAGCCCAATACAAAAACCTGTCTTTTTCTTTTGTTGCTGGGGATCATTGTCCTTTTACAATGTCCATCGTTATCAGGATGACCACAGAGCGTTTTTTTAGACAGCAGTCGCTAAATGGCAGTAAAAGAAAGACACGCTCAATAAACTTTCATTCTGCCTCTTTAGCGATGAGAGACGCTACTTTTACTGTGCACTTGGAAACGGGAAACAATGATCCCAGACAGCTGACTGACACCTGCTCCATTGTGTTTAACTCTGAGTTTACCGCAGAGCCCATGCAGTGCTTGTGTTGCTTTGGTGCAGAGGATCACCAGAGGTGGGAGAAGCAATCCACCATGGTGGAGTTCAGGCAGAAAAATGAGATTGAAAAAATAATTTTAAGTAGAGAAACCCCTCAAAGCTGAATTTACTGGGATGTTCTTCAGTCCTGCTTTATTTAAAGTAGATTAGATGTTCAGACCAAACAGCTCAATTACACTGCAGAACACAATGTTTGAGAAGTTTTTTGGTTTGTTTTTTGTTTATTTAGTTATGTATTGAAGAATATTAATTTTAAGGAAATAAAAAAAAAAGAAGATGATGAGAGGTTTAGTCTTTTTTGCTAAAATAATTCTGACTTTAATCTCATACCTTCATAAATTCAGAGATTTAAGCTAGATTTAAAGACTATGCAAGTCTCCATTTCTCATTGACCCTCTTTTTTTTGTTTTTATTTAATTGGCCATAAATTTCCTTCATATTTATGTCTTATGCTTCTATAGAATAGAATAGAATAGAGTAGAATAGAATAGAGAAGAAAGCATTTTTTGTCCTTATACATGGTATAATGAGATTCAGGGACCTTTTTCTTTAAAGTGGGCAGACAATACAGAACATTAAATAGAGTAAAAAAAAATAGGAGTCATCAAAATATTTATTTTCAAAAGTTTGAACTTGTTCATCCTTTCTTTGTTTTGTCAGAACAATATAGAATGGTATCATTGTTTTTTTTCTTCTCTGTACTATTTCAGGTTTATTAAATGATTCATCATCTGTAGATTACTACTTGAAATACATGTCAATGCAATTTTTTTAGACGTGGGCTGAACGAGTCAGAGCCTGAGGTTTTACAGGAAAGAGAGACTGACATCAGGAAGCGTGCCTTTCAACAAGACATGAACTTGTGACTCTGTGCCTCAGAGCTTTTTCCTCGACTGCAGCCCGCCATCTGCTTCTCATTCACTTTTGCAGGAAATCCTCTTCAACCAATCAAATCAAGGCGTAATCTCACAGACTTCTATTGCGGTGGCCTAAAGGTTAGAGAAGCATCAGAGGGACTGTTTTAATCTCAGAGCAGCTTGCAGGATAAAGCAGAAAAAACTTGGATAAGAGATTGCTGGATTCTGGTCTTCAGGGACGCTGGACTTTCAAAGTTGATCTAAAAGACATTTCACTACTTTTTGGAAGCTTCTTCCGTTGTAACTAATGGAAGGAAATTCTGGTTTTCAACTTTAAAGGTGTGGCAAAAATTAAATAACGATGTTGTGGAAGCAGATGCAAATGTTAATGGCCCTGTGCCTCTCACAGTGGTCGGCTAGAGTCCATTGGTGGGGTCTCAGTGTGACTAAGATGTGGGCTACTTATTAGTTTATTGTGTGTGAATGGGATTCTAGTTTCCCTGGGCAAAAATGTCAAACAGGAATAAAAAATATAAAACAGGAAACTTCTCAGACTCCAACCTCTGTTAAGAAAAGCTTTCTCCATTTGGACCCAGATAGTTTTCTGGAAATGCTCTTTCAAATGATCCAGCTTCTCTGTTCAGAATGTGACATTGCCTTCAAAATAGGCTCCTCTCTCCTCCAAGTGCAGGTGAATGCTGGGTTGATGTTGAGGTTCTTCTGTGACGAGCCATCCTTTTAAGCAGGGAAGGGTTGTTTTGTTTTTTTTATAGCTGACTGCACTGGACTCCATAGACCACATTGTTTTGCTCCGCCTTGCCTCCCTTGTTTTGTCCTCCAGGAGGACCAGATTTTATCACAGAGTTGCAACCTTTTCAAGTCCATTTGCGTTGAAGAACAGAATCATGCAGCCATGGTGCAGAGGTATAGTGGTCCACCTCTGATTGGAGGATTGCAGGTTTGGTTCCAGTCTTGTCCACCTGTGTGTCAAAGTCTCTTTTGCCACTGAAGACACTGAACCCCTCGTAGCTACAAGTGATTATAGGTCAACGCCACTGTTAGGCAGCAGAGCTGTCATCTGGACTTCTGGTGTTTATTTTATTTAAGACACAAAAAATGATGCTTCTGAACTAAAAAAAAGCCTATATTATAAGGGATTGTGTTGCCTTGATTCGAGTGAATTAAATAAAAAAATAAAAACAAGCAAACATACATCTATCTGTGGTTAAGAATTGCACAGGGTATGCTCATACTCCTTAGCATTACATTTTTTATAGTAGACTGAGATTGATGCAATCCAATTTTTCTACACTCATGCTTTGGGGCAGCAGGAGGTGTGGTGTTTTAAACACATTAAGAGTCAAAGTTTAGATTAAACCAAAGGAACTGCTTACACACTAGTGTCTCTAAGTTTTTCTATTTTTTTTTTGTGTTGTAGTTTATAGAAACTGTTATGAACTGAAGCTGTACCTTATACCATGACTATTCAAGTTGCGCAGCTTGAATGTTTGGACCAACAATGTTAATAGACGAACTGTGAAATAATCGATGTTCATAACTTGCTGCTTACATTTTTTCATTGCGTGGTTGACCATAGTTTGTCATCATTTGGGGATGCTGCACTGCCAAGTTCAGAAATAAATAAAGTACAACTGAAACCAGTGGACATGTAAAAACATCATGCATTATCAATCACTGTAATAATGAATAATTTACATTGCCTTTTAAAAAAAAGTGGAGGCACCAGAAGTCAATTGTAATATTCTGATTAGATTGTAGTGATAAATATGGTGTCTGCGTTTTTTTTTTTTTTTTAAATCTCTGTCTGCAGGGTTGATTTCATATCAATCTTAATAGGTTGCTGTTTTAATGGTCAATTATAAATCTTATTAATAAGTTCATCATACAACCTCCATCTGGAAGTTCCTTTCTAATGTCCCATTCAGTTTTCCAAGAAAGCAAAAAAAAAAAAAAATAAATTGGTCTTTCCAGGGATTTAGTTTAACTTTTATCATTTGCACAAAATATAAGCAAAAAATGTTTTTTTATGTGATTGATTTTTGCTCATTTTAGATATTGCATGGATGGGTGTGAACTTGTTTTAGAACGTGTTGACTTCATGTAACATGACCTGAGCTTTTCCTGACTGTCATGGAGTAATTTTTTTCTTTTTTGTTCTCAGTCAGTGCTAAACAATTCTGTTTTTTTTTTTTTACATGTGTGTGATCTTTCCTATTTTTTAATCAACTGTTTTCCTTCCTTTCATTCTGCAGAGCTTAATCCTACAGGTAAGTGTCATGTTAGCAGAGTTCGATAGATTAGAACAAATAGAGCCTTACTCTGTGTATATTAAATAATTCTTGCCTTTTAGGAGAACCACTCCAAACACCGCTTTAAACACTTAGAAATGCACTCTAAATACTTTCCAAACACACAGAGGAAAAGACTGCTGCTCTGTGCTTATGTGCCTGTTATGTGATACCTGGCAAGAGCCACTGCACACTCACTGAAACATTTCCTCACTCTATGGAAAATGTAAATGTGCATTCATGCTTTTATTCGTGATGCAGTTCACACAGAAACCCAATCTGTCTCACATGCACCTTCAAACACGTCCACAGTCCTCTTCCAGCACAGATGCCTGCAAACACAGTTACATGACTTTATTTATGTGCTCCCTTGTGGACAGTTTTCAAGCATTTTGCGCCCCCCCCCTTCCCAACATAAAGAGCTCAGTGCTTAACCCAACCAACACATGGACATCAAACCAATTCTGATGCTACTAAGATAGCTATAATGTAGCTGAATCCAACTTGGTTTTCCAAGGATAATTGTACACATATGAGTAAATAGTATTGAAGTGCTTGCCTAATTTTTCTGTTTGGGTTTGTTTTAAGCAAAGTTTTTGTGCTTTAAAGCAAAACACAATAATTCAGAATTCATGCACACTAGTATAGAACTACATAGTGGACGTAATGAGAAAACATCTGGTCCTCTCCAAACCCTAAAATGATTCAGATGCCTCTTGACACAAATATTACAGTGCCATTATCATTAAACGTAGTAAGAAGTTCCTAAATAACTAAGTACACACAGTGATCTAATGGCTTGCACAACCAGTGTAACCTGCAATAATATGAAGTATGTTTTCTGTGTGATGCTCTCAATGTCTCCTGTGTGAAGGAATTCTTAGCTGTCACTCAAAGCCTCACTTCAGACCTCAAGACTATTTTCCTTTGCAGAGACGTCCAAAGTCAACTCAGTCACTGCAAGGTGTCTAGGTTCTAAGGTGGTAAAACAAACTCAAATCGTCACCCTCTCCACTACTGTGCTTGACAGTTGGCTGTTTCTGTAAGTCACGTCCAGATACTTGCAGGTTTCAGTCTTTTGTCAAAGATCTTCTTTTAGTTTCTGAAATCGGATTGTTTGCAATTCACAGCCGCTTTCTTGTGGACCAAAAGCTCTTCTTCTTCAAACTCTACTATAACTTTTTGTCCTTTTTTTTCCAGTCACATTTTCATTAACCTTAGATAACACAAGATTATTCTTTGGCGTTTAACTCCATGAACCCTGAGGAGTGGGACAAATATTTCTTTTCGAGGTTATTGTCAGACTCAAGTGCTAGTCACAACTGCCCTTACGGGTGGGTACAAGCTGTCTGTAAGTGAAAAATGGGCAAACCTGTACAGGGAACGCAGGCGGCCACATGGAATATCAAGGTTGTAGATCGCTCGGTAGGCCCATCGTGTGAAAATGTTCATGCATCTTTTTTCTATGAGCATGCTGTGGGTGCCAGGTCGTAGCAAACACTTATACAACACGTAAAGGTAAATAATGGTGAAGTAGGTGAGATGCAGGTATGTTGTACGTATTTTTTACTGCGCACTGCCCGTTAGTACTATTTAAGTGATAAGTGTGTACTTCCTGCATGAAGCCTGACTGTTAGAAATAAGGAAATTAGACAATCAGATTCTAGTTTGTGTATGCATCCTACGGGCGTCCTGCAGGCACTTGGGTATCATCTGCACAGTGTTTGCAGCATTTGCATGAGATCAGAGGAACCAGGATGCACACCTCACTAATGACTACAGTGTGACGTAAGGGGAACCATATGACAGCATCCCTAGTACTTCATAAGTGCGCATAACTTATATTGGCCCACAAATACTCTGCGATACACTTACAACACGCATGACAATGGTTCATTTAATTTGCATGACGTCCCTTAAGGTGGCCGTATGACCCCCAAGGGAAACTCCAAGATCCACCTGGGCTTAAGACGCGGCACTCCTCTCTATAACCCTCTACGGACCAGAACAATCCAAAAAAGCGCAGCACCTGTACAGGTCAGCCCCCAGTATGGGTGCATGTGACTGAGGCTTTAGGAATGAGCTCTGTCAGACATTCATTTCTGGGAACATGGTCTTAAGTGTTTTAAAGTAACTGTTTCACATCGAACAATGATGTACTTTACCTTGTTTGGCGTAGAAGTTAAAAATCAGTCAAGTTTCTAAAACAATGTTCATGATTCACTTCTTGTGTTGGCTCAAAACCAGGTATCTAATGGGGATGGTTTAGTAGTTGCATCTGATTAGCTGTGTCTGGCAGCTACTTTTTTTTGGGCCTTTTTTTGGTGCCTGTTTAAAGGAACGATATATCTTTCTATTTACATTAAGGAAAACCCAATAGCAGTTTGTGACCAAATGTGTTTCACAGCTGAAGTGTGCTGTGCTTTTTTCTTTTCTTCAACATCTTCCCGGTGCTCTACATTTACTTTAAGAGTGCTTCACATGCTGTATCCACACATTTTTAAGACCCACACACAGAGTGACATCAGTGCAGCTGTGGTAAGAACCTGATCCTGGACAGTGGTCTGCTACTCAAATAAACTCTGCTCCTCGTCTCTCTTTCAGTCTCCAACACACCACAGACACAAACACACACCGGCACATTACAGCTAATTGGAATCAGTCCTTCGATACGCCGGCAGAAGTACAACAGCAGCGCTGGTCAGTTTTGATTCAAAGGTGATAAGGACTCATTTCCTGCATCAGCCACTGGGAGGGAGATCACAGGTCACAGTGTTTGATCTTATTGGATTAGAGTAAATGTGCTGTTTTTTTGTAAAGAAAACATTCAGTGAAGAGAGCCACACAAGAATAAAGCTAAGGACAAGGTTGGAAAAACTGACAAATTTGTTAGTCAAACAGTAGATTTGCCCTTCAGGAGCTGGGATAGGCTCCAGCATCCCTATGACCCTGCACGGCATTAGGCAGGTATAGGCGATGGATGAAAAATTCTATTTTATGGTAAAAGCATAACTTCCTGTTATTCTAGTTTTAAAACAAACTAGAAAATTCTGAATTGATCTCTTGAGTAGCAATAGTATGTTTTTATCAGTTGGTATCAATGCACAGCACATTGTTTATAAGGGCTGTTTCTTG
This sequence comes from Oryzias curvinotus, assembly GCA_023969325.1. Taxonomy (NCBI): domain Eukaryota; kingdom Metazoa; phylum Chordata; class Actinopteri; order Beloniformes; family Adrianichthyidae; genus Oryzias; species Oryzias curvinotus. The sequence goes on from CM043721.1 coordinate 29,162,090, forward strand.
TCCAGTAACAATTTTTTTGGCCAAATAAAACCACTGAATATTAAAAAAATGCTTTACTCTGTTCAACTCTGGTGTTTTAAGGTCCCTGACCTGTATGTAAGTAATTTTTAGTCTGTCATTTTTTTTAAAGTATCCACAAAAAGAAGTTTATTTCTAAAAGAATATTTAAACACAAAATTGAAGCTGCGCAACCCCAACCCTGCCACTTATCTTTCCCATTAAAAAAAATGGGGATCTGCATGAATTAGTTTTATTTTTGTCTAGCTCAAAATTTGTTCAAGCAAAGACAATAATTTTCCAAATTGACATTTTTGGCACCTGTTTTAGTTTCTATTCTATGTTCTTGAATATATAAATAGAAACAGTATACTAAATAACATTAAAAAGAAGTTTTTAAGGCTGGATAAAGAAAGTGTATATGTGTTATTTGTGTTAACTCTGAAAAAACAGATTGGCATTGCACAGAGTCTGGATGAAAATATTAAAACCTTACAAAATATTAAAAGTTTCACAAATTCTTCCCCTGACTCAACTCTAGATGTTTACATAGCAATCATCATTTGCAAAAGCATTCCAATGTTTTTTTTATATATATTTTTTACTACTTTTGAGACAGCTGAGGCTTTTACTAATTTGACTGCGTTATGAAATATAACCTGGGCAAGCTTAAGACTTGTAGGACCAGGCAGTTCATCAATCTACCTCATGCCAACCTAGATCAGCATCACATTCAAGTCACAACAAAGCAGAACGGTTTGGAAAATTCTACTTTGTGTTAAAGATCTTTTTGATGTTGAGCAGATGGTGAAAACTACGTAAACCATTTTGGATAAAATTTAAGGAAGGTTGATGACAAAATGACAGACTTCTTTCAGAAAGAGTCAAAACTTGATCTTGTATTGTTTTAAAGCAGATGTGGATATTTTCACTGTCAGATGATCCAAATTTTTCAGCATGGCTTTTATGCTGAGCTCACCTGTTTGAGCGGAAATTAAACACCAACGATTTGGGAGCCAGCTAGAGGCTGAAAAGCAGAAAGATGGACGTGAGCCACCAACAATAAAGCATCAAGATCACTGAGAACTGAGATTTTGGCAGCCAGAGATCGCTTCACACTTCTGACTTTTGCACTGGACAGCTGTGGCTCAGGCAGAAAGTAGGTGGTTCCATCCCACAGGCCCTCTCTTGAAGGACCCCTAGGGAAGACACCAAATCTACATGTTTTAAGGTCCGTGTTGTTGTGCAAAAAGATTCTAGAGATTGTAGAACCTGACATGGTGAAGAGGTGCTGACTTTTGACCAAACATAGAATAAACTCACTGCATAACCACAATTTCGTATGGAGCCTCTTGTTTTGTGATGGAAGTAGGCCTTTTTTGTTTATTATGAACTGATCTATAACAAAAGATTGATACTTAGGTAAAATGTGAAGAAAAAGGATCACATCCTTTTTTCTGTTCTAGAACTTGATCCTTTTTTTTACCCATTCATAGCTTTGCAGGTGTTTAGTTTTTCTTGGCTTTGTCTCTTCCCTACTTCTTTGTCTGCTTCAGTTCACATGTTCATTCCAAACTGAATTATTTACACAAGTGCACAATACCAGCTTGTGTAGAGTGAAAAAGTGCACAGTAGTTGTGGACCTTTATTAATATCTGTAATAACTGGGAATTTTCCATAATTAAACTGTCTCTTACGCTCTTTTCATCTGTCAATTCTCATAATATTTTGCTTTCGTTCTGTCTCATGCTGGTTCATTTCCACTGGGGTTCCTTCTCGGCGCACATTTTCTGCTTCTCTTGTTGTTAGCTCACCCCCTTTCCTCTGGTTCCCGTGCTCCATCTCCTTAACAACTGTTTTCCTAGATCCCTCTTTTCCTTCATTCTGTTATTCTAGCTAAGTGTAGATTTCTGCCAAGCGCAGCACTGTTTAAGCTCAGAACATAGTTGTCATTGGCTTTTTCTCACTGCCTCCCTTCTTATTTTTACATTTTGTTATATTTCTCCTCTACATTTTCCTCTACTTTTCACAAAACTTCCCTTTCAGATCTCAAACATGCACAGTGTTGATGTTGAGTCTCTTGGTCCTAATTCTCTTGGGTAGTCTGAAATCTGAACATCTGCAGTGCTGACTTTCTTAGCAAATGTTAACAACGTCTGCTTCATGAATGAGCAACCTCATTCAATTTACAGCACTAAAGGGGGAAGGTAGACTTTTTCAGGAAAAGTGCAATAATGATGAAGAAAATGATAGCAGCATAAGGATATTTGGTCAAATTGAACTTCTTTATGCTTGTATGTTTACTGTTTTAGGTTGCCCCAGGGTTCTTCAGTCCAGGTTCATTCTTCCTCTGGCCCTGGTGTGTGTACCTACATCTCCAGCCAAAAGCACCAAGTTCAAGATCACTGTGGACACCAACCAGCCACCAGTTGACCTCAGCTCCATTTTTCAGGGTAAAAGCACTTTGTCACATCCAGGCGCACTTAACTAAGCTGTTCTTAAGTTCCTGAGCAAATACAGCTCTGTAAACCCAAACGCAGCTTTGTAATTAAATCTTTGACGTGATAATAATAATTATATTAAACTATGCGCAGGAAAAATTCCACATAAATTCGGTTATAGTTGAGAAATGCCCACTCTTCTATATTTTTTGGTTTTGTCTCAGTATATTGTCAGAGAACAAAATGAGTGGAAAGAAAAGTACTAATGGTCATAATGTATGCATTTTTTGTCGTAAAAGTATAAATGACGTGATTTTTTTAACCTATTGTTTCAGGCTTGGTTTATGTACAGAAATACTAAGTTGTGACTAATCGTTGACAAAAACAAAAATCTGATATTGCAGATGTGAAAATGTTTAATGTGTTTTAACTGCAGGTAAAGTTGAGCTGAACTTACAGCTGGAGTCCACACAACATTCATGGAACATCCATTTAGCGTAATTTCAAATTATAAAGATTTTCATGCAATGTATAGTCTGCAACCAAAGAAAGCCGAGGGATTTGCAAAGGGATTTCCAAATTTGTCTCAAAATGTCAGCAGGAAATCACAGTTTTCTTAACACGACTTGCAGCACCTCATTTCTTACTCGATTATTGAACATATTTCAAAAAAAGGGGAACGATTTCATTTGTTCTAAACTGGTTTCAAATTAATCTCAGTTTAGATAATGAGTCAGAAGGAGCAACAAATTATATGTGTGACTGACCAAAGAAATAATTAGGAATCTTACATTCAGGAGGATCAGTGTCTTTAGACTTTTCACTTTGGGTGATTCCAAATGGGTTGGAATGGGTTGATTACCTGTACATTTTCTTACAATTTTACACAATTATTCCTTGTGCTATCCTAGGCACTTTAACATTGGGAGTTGGGTCATCTAGACCCACTAGACAGTGCGCTGAACCTTTTTTCTTCAATGATTTGTGATCTTCACTGGTGTCCATGGATTAAATGAAATCCTCTCCACCTTTATCCACCTTTGTCATGGTAGGGAGAACACGTCAATGGAAGGGTGGGGTCATAGGATAGCATAGGATAGGAGTTCAAATTCCTCAACCCCCTCAGAGCATGCATATAATGTTATTCAAATGTGCAATAAAAGGCCACAGAGCAAATATGGCTTTTACATTTTTAAATGTCAAAGCATTAACAAGTAGAAGAACCGATTGGTCAGACTGTGCTTATCAATAGATTCATTTAAAACATACCAAGTCTCTTGTAAAAGACATGAAAGCAGTGACACATCAGATACAAGTTTTTATTTTCTCTTTTTCAAAAACTTAGTGGCAAAGCCAGAAATAATCTTTTGTGGACGGTGATGTCATAACTTTACATTGCAAAACAAAACAAAACAAAAACAGGAGGTATTTTAGTCCTAAGTGTGAATGTTTCAGTTAGACGTTATGGTGCGTGTCTGACCAGTCATTCTGATTCTGATCTGTTCTTCTTGTGGCCGAGTCTTATAATCAGTAGGAGGGTCTCATGAGGACAAATGACCTGCAGTTAAAAAGAAATATGAGAAAGCTCTGATTCTATGAAACCATCTTGTGTAAATCTAGATAAATATTTAAACTAAACGATACAAAAATGTGGGATTGGGAATTTATTCAAGTTTATGTGTTTACTTGTGATGCTGTGCATTTCAGCACAGTCAGCCAGTTTTCTCTTAGATTTATCTACGCATCGGTTACAGTTATCCGTCAGAGCGTCTGAACACAAACGTTGTGTTCAGACTTGTGTGCTTTTTGTTGTGATGGGAGATTCGAGAGAGCCTGCACTCGTTGCCTTTGTAAACAGTGTGACTGTATCACGTTTATTTATGTGGCATCCTGTAGCATGGCGGACTGTCCTATCTGTTCATCTCAGTGTTTTTATTCCCCTCTGTCTCCCTCTATAGAGTTTTCAGCAAAAGCTGAAGATAAGGATGGGACCTGTTTGGCCTTCCAGTTTCTGTCAGGAGCCAAAGTCACCATGCTGGCCTCCAAGACCTCCCGTAAGTCTCCCAGCAGCGCTTCTTATTACCGCTCTGGCTTGTTTCCCATATAAAAACAAGTGAACAAACATCACAGCTCTTCAGACATGATTAGCTCCTTTCCCTCCTTATGAAGCCGCGCTGTAAACCTTAGTGATTTCCCACCTAATTTACAATTATCATTCCCAATGACACCTTTGTATACTTTGCTAAGTAGAAGGGATGGAATTTCACCAGCTTGCTCAAGGGTTGATTATTTTTGTCTGAAACTCCCACAGTTCAGCTTTGAATCCATTCTAGTCAGAAAATAGTCAGAAAATTACACAGCAACGCATACTTTCAGTAAGCATTACAGGTAAGTTGAGGAAGCAAATCCATCAGCAAGTGTGCAGGTCAGACCAAAACGGATGTTTGACCAGTGAGACATCAGCAACAGAAAAGAATACATCCATTTAGTTTTCTTGCCTTTTGACATTCAAGTCCCACTATCTACTTTAACATGATGTGCGTTTTTGTTCACACAGCAGGAAGTCATCTGACAGTAGTGACAGTAATGAGCTGCTTCCCAATTGTGCCACAGAACAAACATAACCTTGCCAAAAAAGTGAGATAGAACACTGATGTTGTTTCAAAACTTTTGACTATTCAAATAACCAAAACTTGTGCACCACATGAAACCAAACTTACTTCTATTATTCAGTTAAAATTTCAGATTTTGTCAGGTTAATGATTTTCTTGAAACTACAAGTATGCCCGTTACCTGATTTATGAGTTTTTTGTCCAATTGACATTTTGTGCATTTTTACTTAAAACAAGTTGTTACATTATAGATGGTCTAGAAAACGTAGCTGTAGAAAATGGAGACTTGGATGAGTCAGACCTGGATTCAAAGGCATCTGTTTGTGATGGTTTCAGCTTTGAAATATTACCTCTGTAAACTTTGTCTGTTCATCAGAGCGTTACAGAGTTCAGAGTGACAGCTTCGAGGACATGTGGTTGGTGGTGAAAGAACTGGTGCAGAGGTTTGATCAACACTTCTCCAAACTGGGAATCAAAGACTTCAAGAAAAGCTTCAGTGGTGCGCTGCCACTTCAGGACTACTTCTTGTCTGTGGACCGTCATTTTCAGGTAAAAGCTCCACATCTAACACATAGAGGTCAAGCATAAAGAAGAAAGAACTAGTGATGATTATACAAAAATGAAAGACTGTACTAAAACGTCTTTTCTTCTTTGTCTTTGGTAGCTACGTGTCAATTCTCAGCGATATCAAGATCTGCTCTCAGATCAAGCGGCCCAATTCAGAGCCATTCAGCGTCGCCTGCTTGCTCGATTCAAAGACAAAACGCCAGCACCTCTGCAGAACCTGGACACCCTGCTGGATGCCACTTACAACCAGGTCAGGGACTCACTTAGAAGTTCTTCCATTCAAGTGTTTCCCAAACTTGGTGCTCGGAAAACACTGTCCTGCACCTTTTCCATGTTGCCCTGCTAAACCACACCTGATTCAGCTCATCAAGGTCTGCAGAAGCCTGATAATAGCAGTCATCAAAGGCAGGTGTTTTTTAACAGGGTAGGAGGATTAAAAAAAAAATACAGGACAGTGTTGGGAAACACTGATCTAGTCCACAGAGTGGGACTCCTCCTGAACGCCAGATGTAGAGAGAAATTGTTTGCGATGATTCAACCTCTGAATGGAATTTCATAAATCCATAAAATCCTGTCTGGGTTGATACCACTATAGAAATGACCAAGAACGATGGAAACCATTTAGGGGGAAATTTTCTGTGTGAATGCTTTTACACCCACAGCCACAATCATCCACAAACACTTATCTGTAACTGCACAGGAGAGGGTGGGGTGTATCAGCCACCTTCCAATTCTGTTTAAACATAAGTGTTTTTTTTTTTTTTTGTCCAAATGGGTGTGAGCTCACAGCTAATCATCTAAACAGAGGAAGTCTATAAATCACCGGAATACAAACTTCACACTATAAATCCACACTAACTCGTCATCACTTCATTTCTCTGTGGGTGCATTTATGTTTCAGAGGACCGATTAGAGTTTTTAGGGCTCGGAGTGAAGGAGTATGTAAAACATTAGGACATCTTGAATACTTTGTGACACCTTTAATGAGTGCTTTGGGAGTTCAGACTTTGAGATATTGTGTGAGTTCATCTCACAAAAGCACAGCAGATCTATCATCTGTGCTGTTGAAGTTGATGCAGTTTTCATCTACTATATTTCTTTTTTAACTTTTTGTTATTAGGAATTTTTTGTATGTGAGTTGATGCTTTCTTGCTCCTGTGTTTCGTTTAGAGGCTGAAGTGAGGGTCATAAACCTTCAGTTGGCTTCCAAGGTGAGGCTGAGTGGAATTGTCTGTTCACTAGCTTATAAAGCGGTCAGCAAGTCATAGTGTAAATCTTTGTGATCAGTCAGTCTCTGTTTGACATGGCTCCCTAATAACGCATCATATCAATGCAAATTAACTTTGCACGGTCCTAAAACTTGGTGGAGTTTAATGAGAGGAAATGAATGAACTTGCTGAAGTTCTTAATGACATTTAAACTCAAATAAACAGTGATCACCTCGGGTCAGCTTGGCTTTCTCCTAGATAAGCAATCAGGGAGCTTGATCCAAACACACCCAACCAAAATGTTAATATATTTGCTCTGTTTAATGTCCTCAGTCCAAAACATTTAATCAACAGCACTTATTGTGATCATCCTTTTTATGGCAAGCTTCTTTTGACCGCTCCCTGTTGGGGTTGCCACGGCAAATCATCCACCTCCATTTAACTCTATTCTCTGTATCCTCGTCACTTACACCAACCAGCCCTCATGTCCTTTTTACAACATCAATAAACCTCCTCTTTGGTCTTCCTCTTGGACTCTTTCTTTGTAGCTCCAACTTTAGCATCCTTTCAGCGACATAATCACTGTCCCTCCTCTCAATGTATCCAAACCATTCAAATGTACTTCCTTGCACTTTTCTCTAAAACATTTGACCTGTTCTTCTGACGAACTCTTACTCGATCCTGTTTAGCCTCGTACTCTCAAACAGAGTCTCAACATTTTCAGGTCTGCTACCTCCAGCTCTGCTTCCTGTCTCTTTCTCAGAGCCACTATAAATTGTAAGAAGTGTATATTTATATAGCGCTTTTCTACCTTGATTAAGGCCCAAAGCGCTTTACAGTCACAAGTCCCATTCACTTATACACACATACATTCCCACATGGATGGTGGCAGAGCTGCCATGCAAAGCGCTAAACAGACCACCAAGTGCAATTTTGGGTTTCAGTGACTTGCCAAAGAACACTTTGGCACATGGGCACAAGAAGCAGGAACCTATGAGCTCCTGATCAGAGATCCACCCCTCTATTGCTTCCCCAAAGTAACTTACTGTCTCTAAACAAACAACATGGCTGTTCTTACCCCAGTCTTTACACCTTTCTTTTTTGTTATTCCTTATGTCACACATCACAACTGAAACCTTCCTCCACCCATTTAAACTTGCTTGCACACCCCTCTTCACCTCTTTCCCACACTCCATTGCTCTGTATTGTTGACCCTAAATACTTAAGGTCCTTCACTTTCTTCACCTCTGCTTCACCTCTGTTCCACTTCAGGCCCTCTCATTTACACACAGATACTATGTCTTTTTGCAGCTGACTTTATTCCTCTTCTTTCCAGAGCAGACCTCCATCTCTCCAGATAGTCCTCCACCTGTTCCCTGCTGACTGACTGACAGACAGACAGACAGACAGACAGACAGACAGACAGACAGACAGACAGGCAGGCAGGCAGGCAGGCAGGCAGACAGACAGACAGACAGACAGACAGACAGACAGACAGACAGACAGACAGACAGACAGACAGACAGACAGACAGACAGACAGACAGACAGACAGACAGACAGACAGACAGACAGACAGACAGACAGACAGACAACTTTATTTATCCCTTTGGGAGGTTCCCGCATGGAAATTGACATCTCCATCGCATACAGCACTGGTTGACATACATATAGGAAAAAGCAGTACAAGTGCTGTCCCTGTAGATCACAATGTCATCTGCAAACGATTATGGTCCACAGAGATTCCTGTCTTACCTAATCTGCCAGTCTGCCCATCATCACAACAAACAAGAAGGAGCTCAGAGCTGATCCTTGGTGCAGTCCCACCTCCACCTTGAACTCCTCTGTCAGACCTACAGCACACCTCACCACTGTCATCTAGCTCTCATACATGCCCTGAACAACTCTGATGTACTTCTCTGCCACTCTAGACTTCCCCATAACAACCACAACCCCTCTCTCTGCATTCTGTCATAGGCTTTCTTTAGATCTACAAAGTCAAAATATAGTTTTTTTCTGGCCTTCAGACTTGACTTTTAAAGATGTTTCTCCAGAAGCATCCTCAAAGCAAACATGGCATTTGTGGTACCCTTCTTTGGCATAAAATCACACTGGTTCTCACAAATTCTCACTTTTAACCTTAGTCTAGCTTCCACTAATCTTTCCCATAACTGCATTGTGTGACTCGCCAGCTTTATTTCCCTGTAGTTTTCTTAACTCTGCATGTCTCCCTTTTTCCTAAAAATGTAGCATCAGTACACTTCTCCATTCCTCTGCCATTCTCTCACTCCCTGAGATCTTGTTAAATGGTCCAGTCAGATACTCTGCTACCACCTCTTCCACAGGTGTGCTTCCTCGCCTTTCCACAGGGGTGTTTTTTCAGGACCAGCTGCCTTTTCTGCTCTTCATCCTCTTCAAAGTCTTCCTCACTTTATTATTACTGATCTTTTTTTTCCTTATTGCTCCAAGACAGCCAACTTTTCTCATCTCTGCTCTCTAACATTTTTAGTCTCCATCCTTCCTTCCATCACATTTGTGGATCTTTTCAACAAAGAAATGAGCAATTGTTGGCCATAAATTGATGGTGAAACAGTTAAAGCTTTAAAAACACATTTGTTAAGAAATGTTCAATATCAAACCCAGATAAAAAAAAACCAATGGTGTAAAACAGATGAGGATGAGCTTCAAACACCAGTCTTAACTTTACATTTACTTCAAACAACAATGACTGATCTAAACCTCTGGATCAGCTTTTTCATTTAGTCCCCCCCCCCCCCCCCTCGACAAAGTACTGCATAAAAAAACACAAAATCCATATAATTTGTGTCAATTTCAAAGATGTCCCATTCCACACACTGAAAGATTCACAATTTTTTCTCAAATAAGTGCATAAAAAGAAAACTTTTACAAATGTACTGAATTCTATAAAAATGATTACAAATATTGCAATGACTTTAATAGCACAAACTGTCTCAGTTTTTCTCCTAAATACTTCTTTTAAATGGAAAAAGAAAATAAAAAAACAACAACAATCCAACGCAAACAAAAGTTTTTGCAGAAACATCTGTCAAATGTAAAGTTTAATTTTGTATTTAAAAATGTTTTGGTTTCTGGTTGTTTTACCACCTCTGAGGGGGTATTAGTTGTTTGCAATTGTTCACTAGAAGTGATCACATTGTCTTCGACAGTGAACATGACTTAAGTACTTGTATGACCTTCTGGCTGACACTGCTGACTGTCTGTAGCTTGTTTTACCTGTCCAGATGCCATTGTGGTATGTCATGTTAGCTGTGGAAGGATGTCCCTACCTCCAAATGCGAATGCTTTGTCCTGTCACTCCTGTCCATCACATTGTTTCTCTCTTTCTCCATTTTCTTCTCTTCCCGCCATGTAGCGGCTCATATACGGGAAGTTTCTGACACTTTATACACTCTGTAATGTATACACGCTGGCCATAATGGAGGCTATCAATGACTGGTCGGAAGAGTGATGGCTCCGTTAAATTAATAATTCATGTCAGGTTTATGAGTCGTGCTTCCGATGCTAAATCAGCAGTTTGGCTACCATAACGGAGGAGATGAGGGTACTTCACATCCTGCTGTTTTTCTGTTTGACTGGGGTTTGACATTTGAAGCATAACATTTCACTTTAATCTGATTATTTGGTCTCTCTATTTTAGCTGAGTGGATTTAATTTCATAAGTTTCTTTTTCAGAAGATAAAATGACTTAGTTGTTCAAAATCTTCTCTTTGTTATTCTTTGTCCCTGGAATTTTTGTTTTTCTTAGTCATAATTTTTCCCTTAAAAACATTTTAACATAACTTTTTTCAAGCTAAAAAAAATGTTTACAACAAAACATCACAAGTCATTAAGCCACAGTGGAGTTCACTATGCTTACAGGTTCTACCAGATTTGGAATTAAAAATATTTGCTCTTCAAGATGAAACCCCTTGCTGGTCAAAACTTTGTTTTACTATTGAAGATAGAAAATTTATGGACGTTTACCTCATGAAGGCGTGGCTCAGTGGTAAAAGAATGTGCGGCCAATCAGGAATGTTGGTGAACCAGGCACCTCTTTCATTTCGGCTTGCAAGAATGTCTGTTGGGTACATTTTCAGCATCAATCTTGGCTGATGCGGAGGGAGGGATTTCCCCCTCGTTAGCAGTGTGTGTCTGCACATGCAGTGGCCGGCCATCACCGCCGAATCATCAGAGATAAGAGGAACGAGCTCCCCGTGAGATTACCCTGTGGTCTGCGTTTCATTTATGCTGCTGTGGATAATATTTCCATTGTTCATGCTGGCTGTGTAGGTCTATATTTTATTCATGAATTCCAGAGGTCTAGTGAGCCACATCTGACTTGTCTACATATAAACTCAAGAAACTTTCTCATCTGCTAACTAGAGTGGCTAACATCCAAAGAAAAAAACCCAATGCTGCAAGCAGCCGCTCATGATTGATGAGTTTCAGAATCAGTCAGAACTCATGAATGATGGTTTGTTATGTGTCAGGCTGGTACGAAAGAAAAAAAATTACCTATAGGCAAAAGTCACTAGGTCCTTTGGTCACTGAGAGTAATTTCCATCTTTGCTGGAAGTGTTTTTTTGCCTGTCCTGGTTGAAGGTGTGTTTGTCCTCCACCTCCCTTCCCTGTCAATGCTTAAAAAGCCATCAGTTATCGCGGACCCTGTATTTTACGCTCTCCCCTTTACTCACGCTTGATTAATCTCCTCTGGCAGAAGTTGGCCTGGTATTAGTTTTTCATTCTGTCTAACTTTTGACCTCTCCAGCTTGAGGTGGAACTCAACACAGTGGCTCAAACGTATGAAAACTTAAACCCTACAGGACTTTGTGGGAAATGGGTGAAGAAAAGGCCAAAAGGGGCTCAAAGAAAGCAGGGAGACATTTCAGTTTCCATAAATATTTTCTTCTATGCCGTTTCCTCTGAAGGCCAGATGCATGTCGTTTGTTAGTATTAGCATTAGCGCCAGGCTAGCAAGTGCCGCTTGTCTGGGAGATGGTGGGGGTCCGGGGAGACAAGCGGGGCCAAACTAAGCGGAGTCTCCCTGTAATTACGAGTTCAAACGCTGGAAGAGGGCGGCTCGCTGACTGACGAGGTGACTGACAGGCCGTGCAGGGGCCTTGCAGGGCCCCTAATGGAAGCTTCTGGTAGACAGCGGCTTGATTTATCTGGCCCCAAATGGGGCTCTAAACATGGCTGAACACAGATCCCACTGTGGAGAACAGGACCACCACCAATAACAGCCAGGCGTCTCATGTCCTACGTTGGAAAGCTTAAATGTGAAGCAGGGATGCGTGTCTGTGTGCCTAATTTGACAATTAACATTCTTAAAAATTCTTTCTTGTAATTCTATTTTACATGTTTTATTAAACATTCCTTTAATTTTGTGCATTTAAGTGTGCACATTCTTCTACAATACCATTATAGTAAAACCGACATGCATCAGTGAAAACTTTCAGAAACAAAGTTTCACAGAAAATTCAACAAGAACCTGAGTCAGCCCAGGTAGACTAAATATCATTTGTGTGCTCCCTGGTGGACCCTCAGCTAGCATAGGAACCAAAGGGCCCATAAAGATTTATGACCTCTCCAGTGCAGCTGTATATCAAATGTCAATACTTTCTGCGCATGTTTTCAGGTGCTGAATTGATGGGAAGACATTTTTTCAGTGTTTATTTTTTTTATTTGTTATTTTCTTTCCTATGTTTTGTAGTCAATATAAATGCAGATATTATTAGTATAAAGCTCTTTAGGAGAAACAAAAACCAATCCGTATAAGAAGTGACATTTTTTTCAAAGATAAGTATTTCTTCTTTAGCGGACGTGAAAATGTGTGTGTTTACTGCCGTACATCCTGAACAGCTTGCCTCATGTCTGTACTTTAGTGTGAGCTCGTCTCAGTGGACTTTTGGTATTTCAACACGTTTATTACCATGTGTGCGTGAAACTTGGCAGAACGTGTTTCCCTTTTATGACTGGCAGATCCTTAGATACCTTGTCTGATACTTCAAATAATGCACAGATGGGAACTAAAAACTTCCCCTTACTGTCTCTCCGTATAACTAAATTCCTCACTTCTCTCAGGAGACATTTCCTTCAGAACCTTTACACCCTGGCTTTCTTTCTCTCCTACACGCTAAGATCCTTGTCGATCCACAGTGGTGCTTTGGTGTTTTTCTTCAGACAGTCTTTTTATCTGACTGTCTGTCTTATCACCAAAAGCCTGTCTTTCATTTAGCTTACTGACACTTAGTGTTAAATTTAAGGGTCGGTATTTAATTGTTGATAGGGTGGTGGGGTTGGCTGGACATGCAATCGTCTTTTTTTCTGCCGATGAGGAGCCACAGCAAAATCAGCACGTCTCCCTTTTTCTTTTTTCCCTGAATGTGATGTTGAAATGGTGTTTTTGACCTCACTGTATGATGACCCACGTGACATTTAATTTTAGGTGCATCAATCTGTTCCCAAAATGATGGACCTAAATGTTCTAAGTTAATGCCTTGGTCACAACTGCCCTTACAGGTGGATCAATAGTTCAAATAGTTCTTGATACATTAACCACACTCACGACAATGGTACATAACATTTTTATGACGTCCCATAAGGTAGTCGCACGACCCTCCACAGGCCTGCAGCCAGATGTGGGCATTTGACTAAGACCTAAAGGCTCTACTCTGATTTTCTTTCTTAAAAATCATCCTCAAAAGCGTATACCTGGAAAAATGCTGATTCTTTATTCAGGAGTTGATGGAAATCAAAACCACCAATCAGAGAGTTGGAGGGGACTTAATACAACAATTATCCTCTGCGATATATGGTAAAGATTCGTTGTCTTCTGTCTTCTGCCTCCTCAGGCAACAACCTATTATCCCGATGGACTGCGGCTGGATCTTTTGTATATTTTAATTTATGAGTTAAACCACAAGCCAGATTTATGCGAAAGCCTGACACACTTTAATGTCTTTGCTGATGCACTTCAGAATCTTTCTTTCATCCTTTTTTATCTACTTGCCCGTATTGATTAGTTATGAACAAACAATGTCGTTTCATCAGCTTTCTTTAATTATTTGTGATTTAAATCATGCTCTAGTTTAAACCCAAATGGCATTAGGTTCTTGAAAGTATTTGTGAAATATATGTGCTTGTATACGGCACAGACCAGATCTGCATTGCTCTGACCGCAAATGAGTTTGGGATCCAGTCTGGCTGTAATTTATTGTAATTCCCGCAGGCTTGATTTGGTCAAGTTGCATTTTATTTATCTCTCCCAGATTCTAATCAGGTTTGGGCTCATTAAATGCCACAGTGGTTGTGTGTAAAATAACTCTCAGTTCTTCCTGAATCCACATGGGTTGAGCTGTGTTTTTTGGGGCCAAACAGCATTGAATGATAGTTGTCAAGAAATGTGGAGAGACGAAGAGAGAGGCAGGAATGAAACATATGCGCTGCTCTTTATCAGACAGGCACAGATGACCTGCCAAAAGGTTTCCTCATAGATGTGGTGGAGCCAAAGGAGGCTTTATTATTAACGTGTGGATGTGGTCAGGAATGGGAGGGGTAGGAGACTGTCAAGGAGGATCAGTGGGGAAATTCAGAAACGTATGGAAGAGATGGAGAGATAAAAAGGTAAAGACTGGGAAGACAGAAATACAAAGAGTGAGATTTGTGTGAATTAACCAAATGTGGACGCTCGGAAAAGAAGAAAGCTGAGGAGGTGGTTTCAGAGTTCAAAGGGAAAGTTTGAATACAAAGGGGTCGAAGCGTTTGCTGCAGATGAAACTCATCCTAGAATATTTCCAAAGGGTCTTCAAGAAGCCAGCATGTGGGAGCACAGAGGATCAGAGTTGTAATCTCTGCATTACATTGTGTTCTTTAGTTTAAAATCAATCCAAGTACCAGAGATTGCAGTTGGAGGCTAGTTTTGAAAAGGACTAGTTATGACTACCGGTAGTTATCTAATGCCACTTTTGTGTGCATGAAGATTATTTTTCTTTTTATCATCTGTTTTACTTTCCATTTAACTCATAATTGTGGATTATTGAAGACCCACTTCAATAGAAAAACAGTTGTTTTGGTGTTTTTAACATCTTCTTGTAACATATTTATGCTTATGGAGGTCACATATATATATATATATATATATATATATATATATATATATATAATATATATATATATATATATATAATATATATATATATATAGGTCTGAACCCCCTCAGCCAAATAATCAACAAGACTGGCTATGGATACCGACTCAGAAATGGGGCCAACATCAGTCACCTCCTCTACATGGATGACATCAAGCTATATGCTAAGAACGAGCGTGACATTGACTCCCTGATCCACACCACCAGGATCTACAGTAATGACATTGGGATGTCATTCGGGCTCGAGAAATGCAGCCGGATGGTGACAAAGAGAGGCAAGGTAGTCCACACAGGGGGGGTCTCACTCCCAGAAGGAACAATAGCAGACATTGAGGACAGTTACAAGTACCTTGGAATTCCCCAGGCAAATGGCAACCTGTAGCAGGCAACAAGGAAAGCTGCAACAGCTAAGTACCTCCATCGAGTAAGGCAAGTCCTGAAAAGCCAGCTCAATGGCAAGAACAAGACCCGGGCAATAAACAGCTATGCACTGCCAGTTATCAGATACCCTGCAGGAATAATAAGATGGCCAAAGGAAGAGATACAGACCATGGATGTTAAAACACGGAAGCTCCTCACCATGCATGGAGGGTTCCATCCCAAATCCAGCACTCTGAGACTGTATGCTAGCCGCAAGGAAGGAGGCCGAGGACTAGTGAGCGTAGAAGCCACTATCCAGGATGAAACATCCAAGATGCATGAATACATCAAGCTCAAGGCCCCAACTGACAGTGTGCTCAGTGAATGTCTCAGGCAATGGAGAGCAGAGGATACAGTGCTGGAGGACAGATCCTCATGGGAGGACAAACCCCTCCATGGGATGTACCACCGGACCATAACTGAAGTGGCTGATATCAAGAAGTCCTACCAATGGCTAGAAAGGGCTGGCCTACAAGACAGCACTGAAGCGCTCATCCTGGCAGCTCAGGAACAAGCCCTGAGCACCAGAGCAATAGAGGCTCAGATCTACCACACCAGACAAGACCCAAGGTGTAGGCTGTGCAAAGAGGCGCCTGAAACAATCCAGCACATAACTGCAGGATGTAAGATGCTGGCAGGTAAAGCATACATGGAGCGGCACAATCAAGTGGCTGGAATAATATACAGGAACATGTGTGCAGAATATGGACTGAAAACCCAAGGTCAAAATGGGAAACACCTCCGAAGGTGGTAGAGAATGAGAAGGCAAAGATCCTGTGGGACTTCCAGATCCAGACTGATAGGATGGTAATGGCGAACCAACCAGACATCGTAGTGGTGGATAAAGAACAGAGGAAAGCCGTTGTGGTGGATGTGGCAGTGCCAAGCGATGGGAACATCAGGAAGAAGGAACATGAGAAACTGGAGAAATACCAGGGACTCAGAGAAGAACTGGAGAAAGCCTGGAAAGTGAAGGTGACGGTGGTGCCTGTGGTAATTGGAGCACTCGGGGCAGTAACCCCCAAGCTGGAGGAGTGGCTACAACAGATACCTGGAAAGACCTCAGACCTCTCAGTCCAGAAAAGCGCAGTGCTAGGAACAGCTAAGATACTGCGCAGGACCCTCAAGCTCCCAGGCCTCTGGTAGAGGACCCAAGCTTGGAGGAGAAACCACCCGCGGAGGGTGAGAGGGGCGTTTTTTTTTTTTTTTTTTAAATAAAAAATCATCTTACATTTGTGTTTGAGTATTCCTTTTCTCAAGTTGTTTTAAATTAGGAGCAGACAAAGTAATGTCCTAATGAAAAAAGCTTGTAGTTGTGATCGTGTTGTAATTATCAGGCCACATGCTCCGCTCTGTTCTGATCCATCGACTTGTAGATGACTAGATCCATGCACGTATTTGTTTTCCTCATCTAAGTTGGCATCTGGCTCAAATATGTACAACTGGATGTCTTTGATATTGCTTGCTAATTTTGTATAGATAGTGGAAGATCTCAGGCACCATGATTTTGTTGACTTTTTTTTTTTTACTGTAAAATTTAAAATTTTACAGTTTTTCACCCAGGTGTTTAGAATTTTTTCTGATTCAGATTTTTTCGTGGCAATTTCAGCATTCCTTGTGGTCTTATTGTCACTCAGATTAACAACAGATGATTAGCGATATTTCCTTTGCTCCTTTAGAGCCAGTTTGTAGACATCGGGGCACATTATTTTCTGATTAAAATATTCTGTTTATTGGTATATTGGACAAGATACTCCAAAAAACAGAAACAAAAATATTGAAATGATTTTAGTGGATTTTGACAGACAGACGCAATAAACCAGAAATGAGTCTCAAAGTTAAGCAGATGGACTAGAAGTTGTAAATGTTGTCCTTCCTATTCTTTTCTGTCCTTCAATCATGGCTGAATAAACAAATCTGACTTTTACTGGCCATTGCTTTAATTCTCATTCATCTGCCGTTTGTCCTAAAAATGACAGTTATCTCTAAGAGGTTCAATGAAGAGGTTTTAATAACTGTGAAGGGAGAGAAGGAATAAGAGGCAACAAGACAAAGAACAAATTTGTTCAGAATAATTTAAGTGAAAGAATTAACAAAAGAAAAAAATAAATCACTTTTCAGAAAACAAAATTGGCATTTAGAAAGAAAGTCACACTTACATAAATTCTTAAAGTTTTAGAAAAGATTATCCGTAAAAATCAAACTTGACTTCCACACGCCTCGCAGAACGAGTTTGCATCACAAAATCAACAATGTTTGCAGCAAAAAACGAATTTTCTAGCAAAAAAAATTTATGTTTTTTACTGGTGTTTCCCCTTGTTAACAGTATTCTATCGTTATTGTTCCCTAATTTCTTTCATTTCTTTGGGCGACATGATATTGATTATATGATTTCCCATAAGTCTATGGGAAATTGTAACAAGCATAACAATACATGGCTGGATAAAATTGCATTTGTTGTGTGAGGCACCACTGTTTAAAAAAGAAGTAATTATCCTACTTTACCATATCATTAGTGCTCTGTTGCTAAGTACTAAGAGCAGACTTAATGTGCATCCCTGTAGAGAACTGTCACCCAAGAAGAGATTAGTGCAGCTGAGATTTTAGCCTTTTCTTCCATTTTTTCTTTTTTGGTTTAATTACGAGTGGACACAGACTGGGGAACTCTTAAGACACCTATTAACCTGTCTTGTCAAGACTGTGGTGAAGGCGAGATCCAAATCAAAGCTCACTGTGCTCAGAGTGAAAGGTCAGTCTTGTACCGTGTTTAAAGTCGTCCTCCCTTGCTTCCTGGCGCTGTAGTTTAGACTGCAGCAAACAAAACCGCAGCAACCTTCTGTTGACATTCTGCTTTGGTCGTGGGAGACTTTTGTTTAGCCGTAGTGTAAATGGAATCAACTTTGACGCTAAAAGATGACGTGTAGTTTTTGTGCTGCCAACCGCAAACTATAAATGTGTATGCTTTGCATGACGCCAGGAGTCCAAAGGCTGAAGTAGAGTGATGAGTGAAAAGTCACATTTGTGGTGTGAGCCTTGCACTGTCTTTATAAGGAAGAATATAACTTTAAAAAATCAAGGGAACCATATTAGTATCATATATCAAGGCTAAACATGAGGAAATACAACAAAGATTCTATTTACAACTAAAGTTAGGGTACTTTGCCTTTGTCTTTCTCTTTATAATAAAGAATCAAAACGTAAAACGCTGAAACAAACACCTTTTTGAAGTACCATGATAAAGGTAGCATGGCCTTGAGGTGAAACAAAATAATAAGAATAATAAAAAAAAACCTCAATAAATATTGAAAGGAGTATCTCAAAATATAAGGGAGACAGAGAAAAAAAAACTCTTTTAAAAATGGTTGTTTTTTTTTACAAGGCAGTGACTGCAAAGTGCGCCGCTCTGTAAAATCAAGCCAAGTTTGTTAACTAAAATGGTTTATGGAAATATAACATCCATTTATTGTATATATTTGATTTGGGGTCATGCAAGTTTTCCATTAGATTCCATTTTTCATATTGTCTGTATTTAAAGTCACTGACTCTTTCCATCTACATGAAAAACAGTTCAATTGGTCCATGAATGAGCTTAAACAGCTGGAACAACTATGAGACAACTTGAAGTAAAGATTTATTAGTAAATCATTTAAAAAATCCAGTTCAACTTTTGTCTGCAAGGTTTTTTTTTATTCCTCTCTTGTTTCTAATCCCCCTCTGGCCTTGCATCTTCTTCACTCATCTGCTTGATCTAATTCTGTCACACAGGAATCTAAATGGTCAAATTTCCATTTGATATTTTTTTTTGGGTTATAAAAAACATTTTTTACACAACTAGAGTTTTAAATTGAAAAATATTATTAAAAGAATATTATAAAAAATATAATAATATGACTTTTATCAGTAAGAATATGAGTTCTTGCATCAAAAACTAGCAAAAATGTATTTTTTTCATAGAAATAAATAAGTTGCTTTAAAAGAACATCACTCATTGATATGAATAATCGATATTACAATGTACAATTGTAAAAATGTTTTATTTCAAATAAAAAAATATTACAATTGGAAGTGAAGACTGGTGCAGTTTTAAATCAGTCATTTTATCAAAACCCAGCCTTTGTGTTGAGCGATTTTTAGTCTGAACACACAATTTTAATTCAGACTTTGGATTAATATTTAACTCAAAAACACCTCCTGTCTACCTGATGTTGTAACAGTTGTGCATCACCTACAAAAATGTTAGTTTGTTTACAACTTTCCCTTCTCAGCAGCTTTTACTTGTGGACTGGATTTAAACTATTGTTGCCTCAACAATGTTCCTTTTCCTTTAATTTTTTTTTTTTGGCTTTATCATGTCAGTTTTGTTTGCATAGAATGTTAGACTCATGCTGTAAGGCAAAAATCAGAACTTTACAGTGAAGGCAAACTGTTTCACTGTTTCCTGTATTGACCTGTTCATATGAGTGTGGGACAGCTGTGATGCAGTCTTGGTAAGGAGGCAGAGGGCTCGACCTTTTATCGGTGGATCGCAGGTTCGGTTTGCAACTGCATCGGTGCCAAAGTGTCCTTAGGCAAGACAAGGAAATTTATTTCTTTTCCAAATAAATGACTATGCGTGAACAGAGCATTTTTGTATTTAGTCTTCATGAGACTTTAATTTTTCACATCTAATCCAATTAATTTATTTTCAACACACTATGTAACATATATCTTGCTAGAACACAAGTGAAGCACCTGTCTTACTTTGACATTTACTTTGTTTTTATAAAGTACATGACTCGAGATCCAGAAGATCCAGAGCTTTTTTTAAATGGAAAGATCTAGTTTTTTTTTCTTTAAATAAAAACTCCTGCTCTGAAACCCTGTTTACCTGCTGAATTCTGCTTGAATAAAAAAAAAAAAAAAGTATTTATACAAAAAAATGAGTTGCGAACAAGAAACAAGATGCACATTTATGAGCAATGTATTTGCTGAATTTCAGCAGATGTTTTGCCAAACTCAATACCAGCCCTAATTTGTGTTACCTGTGGCGCGCCAGACTTTCTAGTAAAAAACCTCAAGCACATTTGTATCTTCATCCTCAAACTGCAGCATGAAACAAGCATGAGCTATATTTTTATACTTTTTCTTTAAAGATTGGCATTTTTCCTGTGTTGAAGTGTTTATATTGAGTAATTAAAAAAAAGTTTTGGATGTTTTGACTGACAGGCCTGGGTTGGATGAAAGGTTGCGGTCTTGCAGTGGTGACTTGATTCATTTAAGTGGCAGCCTAATGGCAATAAATAGAAGAAATGTCTGTATATTGAATTCTTTTTGGCATTGAAATATATTTGTATGGCCAGACGTGACTGATTACCCTCACCTGTACACTTTCTCCAAAGTCAACATGTCTGCCTGTGTGTGTTGTGTATGTACGCACTCGTTTGTTTCTTTTGCCTCACAAACAATGGCTGATTTATAAGATTACACATATTTACTCTGTAATCAGCGTGTTAAGAGAGAGTGTGGCAGCCATGCGACGCCAAGCCAAGGATATTTATCTTGTTGCAGTGAATTCCCAGAGTTCTCTTCATTTTTCCTCCCCTCTCTGTTTCGCTCTTCCCTCCTTCAAAGGAGACCATTGAGAGAAATGCAAACAGCGCTGGTGGGGGCAACACATTCATGCACCCTGACACACACACACACACACAAAGGTACACTCACATATCCTGCCAAAGATCTATTTGAGAGCAAAACTGACTTTGTGTGGTTTTTGGAGTTTGCACAGTCTGTGTTGGAGTATGTTTGTGTTGAACGGAGGAGATATTCTCACAAAGATGCCTATGTGTTTGATTGGATTAACAATCTGAATGAAGGTGGGAGATGTTATCTCTTCCTAAATCAAAGTGGGCTTTAGCAGTCACCTCTTCTATTCTACCTGCAGTCTTGTTGGCGTGTGGCTCACACGCCTTAGATGTTAAAATCTTGACTCAACTTTCCAAAGCTCCTTAACTCTGAATGAGTGTAATTTTTTATGGGGAACACAACCAAAACCATCACCTCAGAGCTGGCTTGTGTGTGTGTGTGTGTGTGTAGGTTAGCGTGTTTGTTGGCCTCCCAGCCAACCTTGGTCTGGACTGCATGGAGTGAGTGGTTGAGAGTTGTTCTTAGGAGCTCTGTGAATTGAACAGGTTGCGTTCCTGTTTGTGTGTTTGTCTCAAGGACATTCTGTGCAGTTATATTGGATATGGATTGGATATGGATTTTAGTCACATACAGGTGCTGCAGGTTTTTGGGTGGTCCACGTTTTGGATGGTCCGCGTTCGTGGAGAAGAGCGTCTGCATCTTAAAGGGAGGACAGGCGTCTTGTAGTTCCCCTAAGGCTTGTATGACCACGAGAGTCGGGATGAAAACAGAATAAACCATCGTTGTGTGTGTGGTAACTCTGTCGTGAAGTATTTGTAAGGATTATGTAAGTTGCACACACTCATGATGCACAGGTAATGTGATAAGATTGATGCCCTTAAGGAAAATCTGTACGACACGCCTGCGACTCACCTTTTTTCACTCTTACCCTTATGTGTTAAGTGATAACTACAAAATCCCCCCCTCAGAATGAGCGTAGAAAGATTTGCATGAAATGCTCACTCTGGTGTTGTGTGCTGCTTCTCACACGTCAATCTAATTAGACATTATCCTGATTGGATGCTTTTTGGATGGGTGCTCTTTTAAAAAACATGAACAGATCAACTAGAGCAGTAAATGAAAAACAGAAAATAGTTTTTCGTTGAGTTGGAAAACTATGGGATGACTGCGGAAAAAACATCTTCTGTTTGGTGTCTCTGCATGGGGATGATTTGTAATTTATTTGTTTTTTTTCTGACTTGATTGGATTGTTTTGTTTTCAAACCTCAAGCTCAAAAGGCATGATCTACACATCATTTATATATTTTTAAATGATGTCTTTTCTTCATTATGCTTTATTATGCATCTGTAAAAAGCAGATTTTGTAAACGTCACAGAAAACCATGACTCTTGTGTGGTCATATTTGGTCTGGCTAAGCAAATGGGCTAATGGCTAATGCCCCGGCACTGACGGCTTCGCTGCTTCTGCTAGCGTTAACTTTAGCGACTAGAAACCTGCGCATAGTCTACTCTTTTCAACTCTTGGGAGTGTAAGGCATCGTGTAGGATGAGATGCTGGGTTAAAGCGAGAGGCCACGCCCTCCCTTGCATCTACCAATCAACACCAGCATCTTCTTTGAATGAGAGTCAGAGATAGCAGAGAGCGCTCTTTTTCCCCCCCTTTTGTTTTTAAAAAAAAATCTATTTCCAAATTTGGACCGCTTGCATGGCATCACGTTGGGGGGGGCAGTCCTGGCATTTGATGGGGGGCATTACCGCTCGTTGCCCATGCCTAGACCCGGGCCCCCTTTAAACTTGATCCCTTTCATTCATAAATATTTGCGCCTAATACTGCATGCATTTATGCGCATAAACAGCCAGAGGAGTGCTGCTTGTGCGCATGCAACTTGGGAGGTTAGTGTGAACTGTTAATGACAGACCGTGATGAGTGTGTGTAGGCATATGTGTGTGTGTGTGTGGTGTGCGTGTGTGCATGTGTGTAATGAGTAGAGAGAAAGGTCCTGTGTGATTATAGGCCTCCTCGTTGGACCAAAGAGACTAAATATGGCTTCAGACTAAACACCGTCCCCCCCCCGCGCACACACACACTCACACACAAATGCTCTGAAACCACACCACAGACCGCACACACACTGGCAACATACAGAACATATGAGGAGAAAAGTCTGAAAATAACCGGAGGATATTTTTTATGATCAGACAGGCGTTATCTTCAGCTTGTGTCGTTTGTGTGTATGTGTGTGTGCATGTATGGGTAGAATGGGGGTGGACTAACAAGCAGTCCAGTCTGTTAAAGAGCGGTTCATCTGGGTTCCTCATAGTTTTCTTTTGTAACAACACAATGGAGGGTTAGTGTTGAACCTGAATGTTTGGGGGTGAAAGTTTTCAAATTTCTAAAAGAAATTATTGCTTTTGTTGTTGAAATTTACACAAGGGATGATGGCCGACGAGGTGTCTATTATCAGAACTTAACGGACGACGCTGAAGCCTGAGTTTTCGTGAAGTCAGTTAATTTCTTATAAGGGCCGTTTCCAAATGTGAAACCTGTAATGTAGCTTAATTGGTTGCCTTTGGCCGCAACCACAGTAAACGCAGCACAAAACGGAAGACTTGCCCTGACGCCGTCTCCTCATTCGATTTCCGCGCACACGCTCTTACGACACTCCTGTATGTTCACTTGCTCCTCCACCCACACTCTTCCGATCACATTCATCTAACTACGGAGCCCGTGTCATGACATTAAAAAAATAAAATATATCTCGTTCCCACAGATTAATAACTCGTTCCCACAGATTAATAACTCGTTCGCACGAAATACTATTCCGTTCCCACAAGATACTATTCCGTTCCCACAAGATACTATTCCGTTCCCACAACATACTATTTCGTTCCCTCGAAATACTATTTCGTTCCCACGAAATGATTAACTTGTGCGAACGCAATAATTAATCTGTTCGAACGCAATAATTAATCACGTCATAAGTCAATTACACGGATATGCTCTCAGTCCGTCCGGCCGCAAAAGCCGCTTTCAGCGGTAACATCCGTCTCTTTGTGACCCACATTCGTTCAAGAAAGGAAAAAGAAAAACAAGAAGGATCAATTTATTACTGTCTCAATGAATATAAGAACACTTTCACAAGATTTGATAGCTACGCTGCTTTGCCATACGATAGCTTCTGCTAGGCTACTACTACTAGCTTAGCTCCCCGAGGAGCTCTTTGCTTGTCATGCCGGCATTCGGGCAACTGGCTGGTCGGTAGACAGCCAGCCAGCTGATATTGTAGTTTAGGGTTAAATAGGAATAATAATATTCAGTACTTGTCTTTTATTAACATACTCTTTAGCAGTCAGTCGCTTCACATTCGAAGGCTATTAGGCTACATGCTAACTAACTAGTCGATCGTTTATCCTGTTATTTACGTCATAGATTTACAGCAGATACCTTCACATTTCTGTCTGTGTGTGTGTCTCATTACATTGCATTGAAGACATGGAGGATGTTTAGAGATCAGATTTATTTATTTTAAAAAGCACAAAAGCATCCATCGGACTTAGCTTTTAGCTCCTAGCATTATTACAAACAAGGCTGCATGCATCCGGCATTCCCAGCATGCATTTCGGCCAATCACCGTGTCCCTGTAACTGAAGTGTAACAACAAGACCAATGATTTGCTGATCAAAAGCACGTGGGTAAACGTGATGCATCATGGGGTATATTGTTCGCAGCCATGTTTGTGATGCTAAAAGCTAAGTCCGGTAGGGGAAGCATTCAGGCTCATCTTATGATATTTTTCTGATTTTTATCGAGACAATAATAGATCGATCATTCTTGCTTTTATTTTTACGCCCAGTGAATGCTCACAGAGACACGGAAGTAGCTGCAGAAAGCGGCTTTTGCAGCGAGATGACGGAGAGCGTACCAGAGGATGATCATCATGTAAATACCGATGGATGCTTTTGTGCTTTTTAAAATAAATAAATCTGATCTCTTCTTGGGGTATCGGTCAGCCATATTTGTTGTGCTAGGAGCTAAGAGGTAAGTGCGTTTGGCGAAGCAGTCAGCTTAATATGATATTTTTTCAGATTTTCATTGAGAAAATAATAGATCGACCATTCTTGCTTTTATTTTTACCCCTATTGAATGCTCACAGGGACACGGTCGTAGCGGCAGGAAGCGGCTTTTGCAGCTAGATGACGGAGGGCGTACCACAGGATCATGATGTGAATACGATGGAATGGATGCTTTTGTGCTTTTTAAAATAAATAAATCTGATCTCTAAACATCCTCGGTGTCTTCAATGCACTGTAATGAGACACACACAGACATAAATGTGAAGGTATCTGCTGTAAATCTATGACGTAGTTAACAGGAGAAACGATCAGCTAGTTGGTTAGCATGTAGCCTAATAGCCTTCGAATGCGAAGCGACTGACTGCTAAAGAGTATGTTAATAAAAGACAAGTCCTGAATATTATTATTCATATTTAACCCTAAACTACAATATCAGCTGGCTGGCTGTCTAGCGACCAGCCAGTTGCCCGAATGCCGGCATGACATGCAAGGAGCTAAGCTAGTAGTAGTAGCCTAGCAGAAGCTATCGTATTGCAAAGCAGCCTAGGTATCATAAATCTTATGATATTTTTCTTATATTCATTGAAACAGTAAAAAAAAAGATCATTCTTGTTTTTCTTTTTCCAAAATTGAACGAATGAGGGTCACAGAGACACGGAGGTTACCGCTGAAAGCGGCTTTTGCTGCCGGACGGACAGAGAGCATATCCGTGTGATTGATTTATGACGTCAATAATTATTGCGTTCGAACGGATTAATTATTGCGTTCCCACGAGTTAATTAATCCGTTCGCACGAGTTAATCATTTCGAGGGAACGAAATAGTATTTCGAGGGAACGGAATAGTATCTTGTGGGAACGGAATAGTATTTCGTGCGAACGAGTTATTAATCTGTGGGAACGAGTTATTAATCTGTGGGAACGAGATATATTTGATTTTGCAATGTCATGACACGGGCTCCGTATCTAACTAACTGGAGCCCCAATGTAAACACAGAACACAACAGAATCACTTCAGGCAGATTAGAACAGATTAACACAGTTAGGACAGATTAACACAGTTTAACGTTGGTCACCACACTAATGGTCACTTTCAAAACAATTAAATATTCAACCAGTTAGTATAACTTTTTTGTTGTTATTTTTGATTTTAATCACATTTTCACATAAAGTGGACTATTTGGTATGTGGTGTGACGCCAGGCACCAACCTCGACTGCAGCGGCAAAGGAAAGCGATATATATATATATATTTGCTGATGGTCACGATGGGTTGAATGAAGCATCAGTTCAGAGTGAAAGTTCACCTCTTACTGCTTGGTTTTGTCCAGATGATAATGCAAAAGGTTGTTTTAAAGAAGCCGGCGCACTGATGTCGAACATTTAAGATTTGTGAGCGGAACTTCTTTTTTAGGTGTGCATCGATTATCACTGTGGATTTTTGACTTTTAAATCCACACCCAGCAGCCAATCAGAATCGAGTATTCACCCGGACCATGGTATAAATGTAGTTATTTTTACTAATGTTTTAAAGGTTATCCTTTTTCTATAAATCCATACAGTAGTTTATGTAATATTTGAAATCTGTCTTTTTTAGAAGGAGTTTTGCTTTAGCATAATTGAAGTTTAGATTACATATTTTATATAAATGACATCAAGGATTCAATCATTTGATCAATAGAAAACTACAAAGCGCTCGTACTTCTGTAATCTCAAACACATTACCGCAGATTTGAACAGACAATGTTATACATCTTTAATTGTCCGTTTTAGGAGACTTGCACATCTGTAATTTCCTTTTGAAAAAAATTGAAACTTGACACTTTGACTCCAAATACAGTTCTGATAATTTTTGTCTGCTTTCAAATAAAATGTCTGCATTTTCACCGTTACATGTGAGGAAGACAGGAACAGTTTGCTTAACAGAACTGTAAATGGTTGTTTATCAGGTGTAGTAAGTTAACTTTAAGGTACTACACCTGATAACTGTTATTTGGTTTTCTCTTTACATTAGTTTACTTAAAAAACAACATGTTATTAGGGAGCAATTGGATTTGCACACTGGTTTTGCTTCAAACTTAGATTCCTTCTTCTAACTTTGAGTTTTATTAAAAAAAAATGCTGACAGATAAATACTAGAGTCTGAGCTTAAAAAACAAAAAACAAAAAAAAAGCACATATTTGTGAGGGAAACAGCTTCTTGAGTTCTGTACATTCTAGTCAGTGCAACATAAAATATCTGTTTATATTTTTTTATCCTATATGTTTTTTAAAATTTCTCTGACACAATCAGTGTGTTTTTTTTTATAGTGGTTCTTAGGTAAAATGTGCACACGTGCACATTCCTGCACACATGCAGGAATCTTTTCCGTAAACTACCTTTGCAGCTGTTCATGGAATATCGAGTCCCTTCACATGCTGTTAATTCACACCTCATTGTGTGTTGTATGTGTTGATCTTATTTAAACGCCCTGCTTCAGGGCATGAGCGTGTGAGTGAATCTTTTTGAACTTTGACCCCAGTCGCACTTTTAAACTGCTGGATCTGCCCTTTTTATGAGGTGAGCGAGGGCTTGCTTTTGTGGCCTACATCCTCCTTCACAATCCCCAAGTTTTGTTTTGGACTGCTTTGTCACTGACATGCAGAGGACGTCATTTAGTGTCCAGACGTTTCTAGCTTTTCATATATAATTCGATTAGGCCACTTTTTGTTCCAATATGAAAAAAGAAGTTGAGGCTTTTTTGTATAAATGTTATTATTTCTGAATTGCATTTTGGTACACTATACAGTGCGTTCACCATTTGGTCGTTGCGTCTGAATCTACAATTACAAAATCAAGTGCCCTGGAAATTTCTCAGAAGTCTCTATGAAAATCTCATGTGCATTGATGCCCACAAGATGAGGAAATATACTCCACAAGGCATTGCATTGTATTTGAAATGTATTTTATTTGAAAAAAAATTATTTTAATGTTTTTTTTTTAATAAACCATCATAGTTTTCATCGCCAGAACACAGCAGATTCTAAAAAAGTCTTCTTAAAATGTTCATATTTATTAGGCTTCTACTTTGGCAAATGGATGACGTCATATTTGCCGTTTATTTTATTTTTTTTTGCTGTTAAAGACTTAGATTCCTGGATGTGGTTTTTAGATATACTGGTTGTTTTCCCACCTTTATCACTATACACTGTTCCTCTATTTGCTATCTTTATACTGAAAAAAAAATCTGTGTCTTTTGCCATATAACAAATGTTCTAGCAGGGATGTGCTTGTCTGTTCATTTCTCAGCTGGAGCAGTTATTAACACATATTTTTCTTTTATAACGGAGGTTCCAGTTTAGGGATTATTTTTCTGCTTCCTTTTTATCTATCTTATGCACTTGCTAATTTATCTCTTTTGTCTTCTTATAGAAGTGTTTCAGTGTTATTCTAGATGTTTTTGCCGTAGCTTTTCTTTTGTTCTTCCATTTAGAGGGAGTTTTCTTCTATGTCATGCTTCATTTACAATTATCTGTTGGGCACCTGTTACTGCTGTTACTGTTACTAGTCTTTAAGAAATTATGGTGACATAAGTGTAAAAGAAAAGCATCAAAAATGTTAATGTGGTCCAATTGATTAGTGGTATCTTCCACAAAACTTTATTTCTTTAAGGAAAATTGGGCCTGGTTCCTTATGGGTTAAGGCGATCTGGCTTTATTGGAATAATCTGGTCTGAATAGGATTATAATGATCTGGAATATTTGTTTCTTTCCTTTAGTGTATTACCTTAAGACAACCTTTAGTCACATTTTTCTTTTAAAATGGACTAAATTAAATAAAATCTAATTCTTATCTTTTGCAAAAATCCTAAAAAAACAAAAACTTTGTTAATTTTTTGTAATTTTGACTTACTTTTTTCCTCCAAATTGTAAAAAAGTCATTATGAATTAACCATAGCAAAGGATTTTTCACACATACACTATATATATGTATATATATACAGTATATATATATATATATATATATATATATATATATATATATATATATATACACACACACACACGCTTGTGTGTTTAGACAAACTAAAGAGCAAACGTCGTGAACTTCAATTATTTTTATTTGATGCATATGGTTTTCATTTCCAAGAAAGGTCTTACCTTAACGTCACAAGTTCCCTGCTGAAGTTGATATATATTTTTGTAAGAGCCCACTGTTATGGCTGCTGCAGATTAGCTGCTTGCAGTGCCTCAATGTCTCTTTGTCTCATGTGAAAGCCAGCAAGCCAACACTGAAAGCACACCTTTGAACAGCTTTTAGGCTTTGATCCATGTTACAACAAAAACTGCTGTTTGTGAGAAATGAAATGGCACGGCCAATAGGATGGGAGACTTTTGAACATCCTGTCAGATCATAAAAGTGACCTGCAACATGAGACGGGATGAGTATTTCTCTTGCGGCACAAATGACTCATTCTTTTGCCAGGTGTGAACACCAACCTGTCTCAAATTTTGAATTTATGCACAAACGGGATATTTCTGGATGCTGGCAAAGCTGCTTTTTCACAGCATAAATATCCAATCCAGCCCTCAACCAAACCCTCTCAGCTTCCATCCAGCTGGACCTACCAAACCCACTTATTATTTTGGTCTTGGGTGGGCCTAAGTTAACCCAATGCACGTGAGCAAGTGTGTGTTTGAGGTCACTCCTGAACCTGCTGAGGTCAGCTCTCACAGCCTGGGGGTACCACTGGCCTGGGACTCAGCCCGGGTGTTAATCCCAGGTTAGGTGACTCTGCGGTGGGTTCTAGTCTGTAATTTAGTCCCTTGCTTTGTCTGGGGCCTTTGGGCCCTCAGGACCACCCAGCAGGGAAATTGTGGGTGTGCTCTAATTGTCCACTAGCACATCCACCCCCTCATCCATAAATGATTGTTTGGTTAATTTCTTGTGCTCTAAATATTCACACCTATGAACAACTTTCACTGATTTGGATGTGAGGAATTTTACAGCTATTATGCAGATTTTCCCCACAGGGCTCTTATTTAATGCACCTGATATACCTACACGACTGAACTACAGGATCTAGAGCAAAAAGATCAACTCACTGCTCCCACAAAAAGTTAAATTGTGATAAAGCTGAAAACGGCAATAAATTGTTCAATACAAGTGTTTAATTTCCAGATGTTTACTGGTTTGGTGAACCCATTAGAGGTTCGGCTCTGCTTTACTTCTTTCACTGTACCTCAGGGAAGTGGGGCCTTAAGCTTGATAGTGCAGCAGGGGCATCCAGTTTCAATGCTGAGTCAATGTACAGATGTTAAAAAATCTGAAAATCGTGTCACGTCAACCAAGTGGGGATTCCGCTTTTGGCGGTAGCTCCTCCCAGACGTGTCGGGGGGGGTCTATGAAAGCAATTTTTGGACAAGCGTGTGCAGCAAACTTGCCACACGTCCAAATGGAGGCAGGGAACACGAATTTCATGTTCAAATTGCGTTTGATGTGAAAGCAGCTTTAGTCACAACTGCCCTCTGTGGGCAAAATCTAGGCAAACTTGTACAGGGCTAACAGGTGGCTTGTGCTACGCTCAAAGACTCAAAGACTTATACCGCTCAGTGAGCTGGTAGAGCCAAAATGTTTATGCAATTTTTTTTCTTTGGGGCTCTCTGACGGGTTTGTCAGAAATGAAGAAATTAGACTGACTGGGTGTAGTTTTTGTGAGCATTCCACGGGCACTTATGTATCACCTGCATACCCCGTTTGTGCAGCATTTCTGTCACTATAGAGCGTCTGCGTGCACCTTACCAATGTCTAGGGTGTTGCTTTAGGGCATTATCACTCGTACATCATAGGTGCATTTCAATTCTTTTAGAATATACATTTTAGTTTAAAACGTCATCTTAAATATTTCCATTCTGTTTTTGTTTGAATATTTTTCTGTTTTCAACATCTCTGTATGATCTATAATATTAAAACAATTATTGTTGCTCATTTAAACAAGTACGAATTGGTAGAGAATGATTTAATTAAAAAAGGTCTTTACTTTTGGATTGAGGGAGGGAAGAACAGACAGCAGTTTGGAGGGGGTGGAAACACAGCCTATCTTCGGAGAATAAAGCTCTTTTTTTGGGGGCCGTATGAACATGTGCGTCAAAGAAAACCTAAAAGCCTCTCTCCCTCAGACTTGCCATCCCAAAAAACAGCAACACAGGAGTTCAGACGCTTTTTTGATGGACCAAGACAGCCTCATAAATCACGCCGCCTGTTTTAGCTGCTGTCCACATGACTGAGCGACGTTGTCAATAAGCGTCTCTGACTGCCATGATTTGGGGACGTTAAACATTTGAATTATTATTTATTCTTTCACAGAAAAAAATCCTCTTCACTTTTTTTGTCTTTTTGCATTCGACTTTAGATTGTAGAATAAACATCTGTCTTTAATCTCCAACATGTACTTTTTTTTAGACGGGACGCAAATGTAGGCAGTTTCCCAATGTCCCTAAATAAAGTTAAGTTGCATTGTCAACAGCAAAAACTATGTGTGATTTGTTTCAGTACAAATGTAATTAAAGGTTTGTTTAGAAACACGATTTTCGGTATTCACTACATGACAAAAAGTGTCTGCTGCTAAATATTATTGTGGTTTTTTGTGGTTTCAGTAATAGTGTCCCAAACCAAATGTTTGGAATAGTAATCAAAACATTTTTTGTACTTGTTTGATTTTTTTTTTTCATGTTCATTTTTTGTCTGTAACTTCAAATGGAATGTGAGGATTTGTAAGTTGTGTTGCAGGGACAATGAGGGCCCGTTTCTGTCTTTGCAGTGGATCCTGTGTGGGTTTAGCTCCTGGAATGTGTTATACCCAGCACCCTAAACTAAAAAAAAACCTTTAAAACACTCAATAAGTATAATCTTTATTTTTCTGTTTAGTTTGTTTTCGTTTTCCCAAATACAAGAAGAACTCAACATTTTGATAATGTTGCAATAAAAATGAAAGACCTGGAGTAATAAAAAAAAAAGTAGACGACCTCCTCCATCCTCATTTAATTGTTTGTTGATTGATGTTTTCAGACAAAAATTAACTTACTTTTACAAATACATTTAGTTTATTTACAGTTATAAGGACTAACATATGTTTGTATTTTGCATCCAAATTTATAATTTTAGAAGAAGCGTAAACAGTATACCACTAAAGACAAATAAAAGTGATAATATGGTGATGATATTGTCTCAATTCTGAAAAAAATATTCCTTAATCAAAAATAAAAGCATAAATGTATTCATTTGTTGTCGGCTAGATGGAGCCAGCCTACGTCAGTTCATAAAAAATGCCCATTGACTGTTTTTTTTACCAACTTGCAGAGAGTGAAGGGGTTTTGTGGATGAAAAACCAGAGAAAGTCAAGGACGGCAAACATTATCTGACTTTTCAGAAACTCTGATAAACGTGCAGAGCAGGGATCAGGTTCAGTTGCCAGATTCTATCTTTTAATCCCCTAACATCTTCTAAACTTCTAAATAGGATTCAAGCAAAAGACAAGCACTCTTCCTCTGCTTTAACTGTCTTCATCTTTCCTTTGTCTGGTAAGCCACACTTTTTTGTTTTTTTTGTTGTTCTTATTTGCCACCAAATCTCGTTTCTGTCTGTCTCTTTCATATTATCTCCTCGTCGTCCTCTATCAGTGAGAGTGCAGACAGATGGTATTATCAGTATTGTGTGCATATGCTTGTTTTGGCCTCAGACAATAGCGGTTACTGTCTGCATGTCTGCATATCGGTCAATCAGACACTGAAAGAGAAGAAGCAGATTACTCTGTCACTCTCTTGCAGGCTGTAGCCGTCTCCGTCTGTCTCTTGTTTTTCTGTCTGCTCAGTCCTCTCTCATTTTTATCAATTGGTGAATTTCCTGGTATTTTGAAACAATCCACATTAGGTGTCTACCCATGATGCAAAAACGCACTCCTTTTCACGCAAGCAGTCAACCACCCTGTCAGGAGTTTGTCAACCGTCATGTAATTCTGCATGACATAACTGTAAATATTCATTGGCTGCTGCTCATATTATCATTGATTTAGACAAAAAAAAAAGCATTTGGACACATAAGCGAGCTGCCACTGTAAATGCAATGTCAAAACAAGTTCTATAAAACACATCTGTTGACTGCAGCAGCTTAACCGAAGGCTCTGAAGCCAAGAATTTGTTAAAAGAGACATTATGATTTCAGTCTAGCCGTATGCGAGGCAGCTGGCAGCTCGCACTCTCCGTCCTGCTGAGTGTGGTTGCCTCCCACTGTGCCATCAAAAAATAAACTATTTTTCTCTGCAAGTCATCTTTTGAGAAATTGTAGTGGACCACAACCTGTGGAGAAGACCCTGTCTGGGTAATAGATTACAGGGGTGTTCCCAGAGAGGAATGCATGATACTGCCGCAAAGATGTCTCTGTAAAGATCCATATCCTCATTAAAATACTAAGAACAGCAGAGAAAACTGCTGTTTATTGACTAAAAAGATACAAGCCAAAATGGAATCTAGGTGGGATGTTTGATTTTTTCAGATTTGTTCTGTTTATTATTGAAAGTTAGAGTCTTTGTGTAACCCTGCTGTGTGTGTGTGTGTGTGTGTGTGTGTGTGTGAGTATGTTTCTGCAGGTGTTTGGCAGCACATTTCTGGCTCAAATGAGCCACATATTTGGATATTTGGGCCTCACCACTCGCACAAACACACACATGCACAACTTCCTGAAAAAAAGCAAATGTATTACAGTGCTCAATGCTTTCATTGCTGCAGAAATGTGGTGCTGTGGCATTGAAAGCGCATTTATTATTAGGCTAGCAGAGCAGATGGTAATGAAAAGTGTGTGCGAGTTTAACACTGTGTGTGATTTGGACTTGCAGACTGTGTGTTTGCGCCTGTCCATGTAACTGGATCCGCTTGTCATCCCAGATTAGGAAATGGGCTGTGAGTTTCCAGCCGTCGTTAAACAGAGAGTTTAATTGGGTTTTTAATTAAGACCAGGAAGCAGCCTGACGCACACACCTACACACACACACACACACACATACACACACACACATATACACACAGCTGCTCTCAGAGCTATCTCCAGAACTTTGATTTGACCCCAACATAAACCTCTCCCAATGTTTTTGTTTCACTTTCCTCTCCTTGTCTCTATTTCATTCCCCTGTTTTGTACTTTATCTGTTTTTCTGGCAAAATCTTCAGTGTCTCCACATTTTTCTTGTTATCTTTACCTCTCCTCCTTTTTTGTTGTTGTTCATATTTCTTTTCCTTTCTGTCCTGCAGTCCGGGTTGTATGTTCAGCACAAACAGTGCGGCTGTCATCTTCCACTAACACAATTCGTTCTGCTGTGTACTGTATGTACATCTGCATCCATCTGTACGTTGTGTGTTTGTATCTGCTGGACTGGAGGTCATCCATATGGTTTTGCAGCAGGAAACATCAAATCTTTTGACTCGGTGGGAGATGAACTCACACAGAGAAACGCATAAAACATTTCCTGTTGATTTTTTTCAGATTTTCAGTGATGGATTACGACAATGCAAACATGTTTTTTGTTTAACTTTTCCCTAAAATGTCTTTTACAGAAATCCCTTCCACAATGTAGTTTTTTTCTTAACCAAAGCGGATTGAAAAAAAAAATGTGGCTGGTCGGGTACTTGCATGATTTTTGACAAACCTCTTAGAAGAACTGCAGATGCTTTCAGATGGCCTCAGACTCTTTTATTTAGATTTGTTAGAACTAACAGGTCAAATTCCCTTCTTTTCCGTCTGCATCTGCTATAGTTTTTCTAAATACTTTTATTCAGCCCTTCTGTGACTTAACTGTTGACTGACTGTCCAAACGTGGTTAATTCAAAGTTATTGGTTAAACACACAAACGCTCTTTAATTGACCTTGAAAAAAATACAAATATTAAACTTAAAAAACATAAAATACTGGTTAAAATGATTTACCTTTTCCTCTGAAAAGCTAAAATTATTTATTAAATAAAAAAATTACAAAACACAAAACATTGGTTGAAGTGGTTCATGTCTGCCTTTGAAATGCTAAGTAAATATAACTTAAAAAACGTCAAATAATGGTTAAAATGGTTAATAGTCCTCTGAAAAAGTTAAAATAAAAAAAAATGAAAATGGACAAAACATAGAATTTTGATTAAAATGGGCAAATATACCTCTAAAAACTGAAATTGAAGAATAAATAAAATTTACAAAACAAAATATCAAACGGTCTACATTTGCCTCTGAAAAACTAGAAAAAAAAATAAAGCTTAGAAATTATAAACATTGGTGAAAATGATTGAATATGCCTCTGAAAAGCTAAAATAAATATTAAAGTAAATATTTAAGTATTAAACATTATTAAAGTACCAGTATATGTATATACTGGTACATATGTGTATATATGTGTATATATGTGAAATGAGTTAAGCAAAGTGATTGCTGCATGTATCCGGCTTTCTGGCCACTTGCATCACTCTTGGCAGATTTTGTGTCTTACTGAAGCGACCACAGAATAACTCTGTGGAGTTCTGTAGCTCGCCTAGGAGTTTCTGAGGAGCTCCTGCAGGAAGACTTTTAGTTGAAAGTTATTGCTTTGCATCTGACTGACATTTTATTGCAGGTTTTGATGCTGAAATGGATTTAAATGCAACTGGATTTAGTAATATATGTGTCAGCTTTCAATAGCACATTAAATGCTAGTTAGCATTAACATGGCAATTTTGTGGTCATGATGTTACTTTGGAGATAAATGGAGCAGGACAGCCTGATGGTGTGGTGGGAAGCACCGCTGCAGGTTCACCCTGGACAGTTCGGTTAGCCATCAAAGGACCACACAGAGGCCAAAAACCATGACCACCCGCTTTTAAAAAGACTCTTTTAGAATCGGCCTCATCTGCTTTTAGACTTTGAGATAAAGAGAACGCTTCCTGCAAGAACACACAATAATTTAAAGACAGCGCCATACAGGAAAACTGCGGGGGGGGGGGGGGGTTAGAACCAGAGCATGTTCGCTGGATTATCGTGCACATTTATCATTCAAGTTCACTTTTTGTTGCACATGTAATGTGCTCGCCGGTCCTGCTTGTTGCTGTCCTTAACATGTTTTTAAAAACTGTGATAATATTGATTGATTTCTCTTCATGAATAAAAATGACATTTTCATGATTTTACCTTTGTCTTAATGAAGTGGTTTTGATTTGATTGGTGTATTTATAGCCTTAAACATAATGGATAACTTAAAAAAACAATTGCGAAACACAGATATGTCAAACTCATTACAGATATTAAGTAATACATTGATTAGAACAAATAAAGAAAAAATATACAAAGATGATGCCATCTTCTTAACAATGTAATCACTCATAATCATAGTTTTTCAGTAATGCATACCGTTCACACAGATGCTACATTAAATTAATTTAATAGAATGATTATCAGATATTTCTTACTTGAAATGAAGTGAGAATATGCAAATGTATAGAATCCTAACCCTATGGAGTTGATTCTTATTTTATTTCTATTGTTGCCATAATCTTTATAATCAGATCAAGTAATGGAGTGCTTAGTTAACCTCGAAATAAATAATAAGTAATTTTATTAAACATAAGGTTAATGTAACAGATATGTGATAATTATTGATAATCAACAGAATAAATTACATTACTCCAGTAATCATCTCTACACATTACTGATCAAGTAACTAAAATCAGTTTCTTATTGATTATCATCAGAAAACAATATTTTACAATACTCCCGGTCACATTGTATTTTATATACAACGGAATATTAATGGTCAAAATTTCATAAACTCATAAAGCTTATGCATTTATGCTTATAGATACAGGAATAATTATTTTAATGAAAAAGTCAATGTTGTTGAGGATAAAAATAGTTTTTTTCTTGGAATTTTAACAAATGAGAACTAATTTAACCAAATTTACATTTGACCCATTGGTCTATTTAAAGTAATTCAAGCTATAAATATAAAGGAAAAAGACAATAAATAACTGTCAATAACACTTTTTTTTTTTTCATCCGCTGTGGTTGAGTGTAGGGATTATTTTCCATATTCTGCCATCAAGTGGGTTTGCAAGACCAGCTGAAGCTTTTTTCTTTGGACCATAGTTGTAACTTACCAGTTTTTTTTTTGTAAACATTAATCTAAATGCAGCATGAAAGGCCTTATTGACTCGTTTGCCGATGCTTTACTTTTTAAATCATGTACCAACCTGAGCCCATAGACCGGTTTGTGGGAAAATTCTGGTTTCTGATTGGCTCTGTCTCTGGCAGCTGGTTGAAACCGTCAAACCTCACACAGCCTCTCCTAAGTTCATTTAAAGCACAGCTGCTCCATTTGTAAATGCTTACTTACGTGGGCTCTCTAAATCATGCGTTTCCACAGATAAGGTTGCACCGTGATATCTGTGTTTTTCAAACATTTCTTGTGGCTTTACAACATGTGTGCACATATTTTGCTTCACTGGTGTGTGAATACACAAACTGCGCTGTTTGTGTATGTGTCTGCGTGTGGTTTGTAGCTTCTGGAATATTGTAAAACATTGGCTGGCTTTAGGAGCCGTTGGTTTCTGGCGATTGGGAGGCAAACCAAGATGCACAGATAGACAGCAAGGAATGTCTCCTTTTTTTTTTTTGTTGACATTCAGAATTTCAGGTTTCGGTGTATGTTGAAGCAGTGTAAAGGGGAAAAACGTTCACAAAGTAGCTCCTTGTTGCTGAGATGCAAACCAGGTGTGAGTGTCTAAGATGCAGCAGAATGTCCCTTTTATGTGCTTTGAATGGGGTCCAGACTTTATCGCAGACACGTCAGGAGGTCTCGACCCTGGCAGCTTCAACTGCAGGTTGTTTAAGGTCAGCGGTAGTTCAGCTGTTGACATTCAGCTACTGTGTGTCCAGCTCTGTCTCTTTTCCCCTTCTCAAGCGTTTGTGTGCCGCTCTCATATACGTCTATTGTTTATCTGTGTGCAAGTGCGCCCATTAGCAGCTTGGGGTTCACATGTGCTCATGTTCTTTAATCTCCACTTCTTCATGTATGTGTGTGTGTGTGTGTGTGTGTACAGGCTAAATGTGTCTTTGTGTTCTCTCAGCTGGCATCAATCAGAGTGTGTGTGCAGCCGAGCCTCTGCCAACAATAGAGCCCTTCACTCGACTTGGAGCCTTTATCGATACACACACACTTGAAGAAACCCCAAAGGGAGGGTGGTGGAGGACATGTGCGTATGTGTGGGTCCTGAATTTAAACTTTAGAATAGCAAAGATTCATCTTTATGCAGCTTTGGATTTTTTGGGACTGTTATACTGTTTTGTCAACAGTAAATATGCACCCTTTTCAGTATATTTATTATTTAAAAAATAAAACTTGCACAGTTCCACTGCTGTCTATGCACTGCCTGTGATTCACAATGTGGATTTTGTGTAACGGTTGTCTCTCCCATGAAACCACGACCCTCTATGATGAGATGGTAATGAATCCTCTTTACCTCGTTAAATTCAAATGTTATTAATCGCATCCTCAGACTTCACAAATACAAGTAAAAAACTGTATTTTTTTAATCTTTAAAAATACAAATGGTACAGTGTAAAGAAATGTGCAAATGAAAGTTTAAAAATGTGCATGTGGTTATTTGCTGCAGATCCACCTATGCAATGCTGTGGGGTTATGGAGAATGTGTATTGTGTGGGAAAAAGCTTCTCCTCGGTCTTTCTGTATTGGCCTTCAGGGATCGAAAAGGGTTTCCTGACTGCAGAAACAGGAACAGAATTTTTTTTTTTTTTTTTGGGCTTTGGTTCAGCGGCATTTGCAAATGGAGTGCAGGTCAGAGACACTGGTGCTGAAGATGTGCTCCATGGCCTGCACCACCCATCTTAATGCTCGCCGGTCCTGCATGTTGCTGTCCTTAAGCCGGGCCATAATGTTTCCTGTTCAATTCTCTTGTTTTGGGACAAAGCACATGGAAGCTCCCACTCCAACCATCTTATGGTCCATTTTAAAAGTGTTCCCAGAGGTCTTTCTATTATGATAGTCATTTTTTGGCAAGATAAAAAAATAAGCTTATTTTCTGTTTCTGCAGAGCAGCAGAAGTTCATCAGAACATCTCTGGGTGGCACCTGTAGCTTGGAGCAACCCAGCCCCCCTTCCCATCCATGTTTTGAGCTCAAAGTTTCTACATATATGTTCTCCATTATCAGAAAACTTTTTACAAGAACATGTTAAAAACCCAATTTTCATTGGTCTTCAATGACATTTCCTCTCTAGAATGCAAAATTTTCATTTCTGCAGCTCTGTTATTAAACTTTCCAATTCTAACATTAGGCGTCAAGAAAAGATGCATCCATTATCCTCTTCCTTTTTTTATTGGACAGAACATGATGAAACAGCTTCTTAGAGATCTTGTTGCTAGGAATACATCTCTCCTGCAAGCAGCTGTCTCTGCCGCTGCTCAGGTCCTTGGATTGAATTCTATAGAACCGTTCTTGAAAGAAGGACCAATGTTTGCAGATTTGAGTTGCTCTCACAGAACAACATAAGTGCTGGTAATCATCTTTGAAAAGGGAAACTTTAGAAAAACCAAAGAAACTTTAGGGCTTGATATGAAGGTTTGGCATCCAGAAGTCTGCAGGTCACGGAGGAAACCAACCTGAAAGAGTAAAAGGAGGAGAGTGTGTAGAGTGTGTATTCTTTGATTAGAAAGTGTGCGAGGGGCTTATGTGCAAAGTGTGAGTGACATGGCACCCGCGGATGACCCTGACCATGAATGCACGTGGGGGACTTTTAGGGGTTACCTCAGAGATGTGTGGGAGTGATTTGAAGGTTTAACCTTTACTGTTTACACTTCACAGGCAGGTCTTAGACAGGGCACTTACACCAACCCAACTATATGTTTGTAGTTCAGTGTTATGCAAATCAAAATAGCTTACTTTGGCAATTACTGTTTAACCCTGGCACGAATGCACGTGCACACACAGGCTCTGCCTCAGAGTCTTACCTTTCTGTTTTTGCAGGATCAAGTGGCAAGTGCTGAATCCATTTGTCAAACAAAACGCTGGCATACGTTGGCACTCAGGCCAGCAGATCACTCATTTATCTGAACACACAGTCATCCATTAGCCCCAGATCTGCTTTCACCTCTTTTTCGCTCTCCCTCTGTTCATCTCTCTCCTCCTCTTCCCGCATCTCTTGTTTCCCTCCCGCTCTTCGTCCGACTTGTCCTCTCTTGTTGTCTTCATTTTTATCCGTCTTCCTCTGTCATCACTTGTCCTCGCTGCTAAACTCATCCCTGCTTCTTTGTTGTTTAATGATGGAGGGATTGACCCCTTTGCTGTAGGTCAGATTCACCTGGCCTTGCCACACCTCATTCATTCATTCATTCATTCATTCATTCATTCATTCATTCATTCATTCATTCATTCATTCATTCATTCATTCATTCATTCATTCATTCGGTCCCTATTATCAACTCCCAAACTGTGTGACTGTTTTACTCCATTTTATCCCTAAAAGGCTTTGAGTCTCATAGTTTTTTGGAAAATAGTAGCTTGATTAAAATGTTCTCACAAACGGTACAAAGTTATCACACCACCTAAAATGTGGAAGATCTCTCTGGATAGAATGAAGCTCGATGTAGCAGAAAAAATGCTCAACTGTACACGTATTTCAAAGATTAGTTATGCAATGGGTGAAATTCGTGAAGTTGTCATTTATTTTTTACAACAATTACAGATGTTTTAAAGCTGTGAAACTCCTCACTAACCCTAAATACACTTTTCTCAGACACAAATGAATATTTTCACACTTTTCCCTGTTGCTTAACTATTCAACCAAGCACCAAAATAGCAGATGCTCTTTAAACTACTGTAACTCTTTGACTGTTTACTCAATTAAACGCAAGTTAGCTGATTGTGTCCCGGTAGAGAATTCAGGCTAACATAAATAAGTGGAAATTATCAACCTGACAGAGGGGATGGTGACAATAAAGAAGGAGCTGCAGGCTTGATACTCATAAAACTGTTTGTTGTGCAGCTGAGGATAGTCCAGGAGGATAAATGAATACGTCATGGAGAAAATGACCCAGGCTGTACGAGAACCAAGACATTTTTGTCCATAAAAATGAAATTAGATTTATATCCTGGATAAATCCTTTTTGACGTTTTTCTTCATCAGAGAGTTGACCATAACATTTTCTGGCTTTTTAAAAGTTATGAACAGAACTTGCATCCATGGATTATTTGGCTTTGTTGATTAGAGTTTCTTAACACCAGTTTTGTTTAAAGATCCAATTTGATAGCAAACATTTAGTTAGTATTTTATTATTATTAAATTTCTGTCTTTTCAATTGTGATCAGATTATTACTTTCCTTTCAAAATGTGTCTATTTTTTCCATTTCCAGTAAAATAGATTTGTACATTTTCAGACAGACTATTTACAATTACATGCAGTAAAAAATATTCAAAAATCAAGGAGCAAAAGTTTTTTTATCCATGCAGAAAAATAAGCTATAGTGATGAAAATGATCTTATAAGCAAACTAGAAAAGTGGTCTGTTTTGGAGGTAAAAATGTTTTTGGGAAGTGTAAAACAACACCTAAAATAAGATCTCAACATAAAAATTCCAGTATTGTTACATGACAATTAATAATAATTTCTCCAATACTGTAATTGTATTTTTATTGATGAAAATCAGTAAGACCTTGATTTTGGTTAAATGATGTACAATAATATTTGTAGTAGAGAAATTATTTTCTCTGTCATATTTAATGAAAATTCCGTTTTGTTCTA
Organism: Oryzias curvinotus; assembly: GCA_023969325.1. Taxonomy (NCBI): domain Eukaryota; kingdom Metazoa; phylum Chordata; class Actinopteri; order Beloniformes; family Adrianichthyidae; genus Oryzias; species Oryzias curvinotus. The sequence goes on from CM043721.1 coordinate 29,203,994, forward strand.
TGACAAACTTAATAAAGATTTCACTGTTATAAAATATGATGGTAATAATCAATAAGCATTTAATTGTTGTTGCATTATGTGAGATATACAATAAAGATTTCTACTATACAGTACTGTATAATATGTCTTGATGATAAAGAGTGAGAATTTTAAAAAAAATATTTTTTAATATTCTGCATTTGCACTGGAAAGTATTACTTTAAAGAGATGTTAAGAACCAGATAAAAATAAAAAAATAAATAGTTTAGCAAAGGGGGGTGGGATTATATACATTTGTTTTTTGCCCACTCTCTTTTAAACAATTAATCAAACTCTATTTGACAATCATTATTTTTAATTGATTGAATGTGTCGGGTCTTTCCTGTTTGTATAAATGATATTTTGTCTATTTACGATTAGGAGCAAATATAATGTCAAGTAGATATGTTCTTTTAATTATTTTATTTTCAATTCAGGTAAATTATCCCAAATAGTTTTGATGTATGTTTTATTTTTGTCTTTTTTTTCTCGTTGTCTTTTGATATTGCTGTTAATGTTCATTCAAAAATGGATCTGACTTGATTCTAAATTAAATGATACATTTGCATTTATACTACATATAGTATTTGTGAAACAGTTTCTTAAGCATATTTATGAACAGATGTATATTTTTAAATAGCACTTAATATGTATCATTTTTGCTTGTTTATGTCCTAACGTGTTGTTGCTCTGAGATAATGGAACAGACTTCCTCCCTCTTGTCCACTCCAGATGATGGCGCTGGCAGACGCGGCAGAGGAGAACCAGGTTCTGTTGGTGGAGGCTTTTGTGCGCGTGCGGAGCGCCACACACCTGCTGGTGCTGCTGCTGTCGCTGTGGCAGGGCCTGACCCCTGATCAGACGGCCATCTTGGAGGCCACCCTGCTGCCAGTGCTGCAGGACACCCCCCAGCTGGTACGGGCACCCACTCACACACAAACCCACGCGGGACCATTTATCTGCCATGTCAGTCCATTCATCTATTGCCAGCTCCGTTAACACAACCCTGGCTTAAAGACTCTTTATGAACACCTTTAAAGCATATTAAGCACTTCTGGCCCCTGAGGGATCCATGCACACTCTCTCAATCACACACTCACTCTGCGCCGCTCAGCACTCCCCTGTCAGCTCGACACTGAGTGTGTTCTGTGCTACCTGTGTATAATTTTAGCGTTAGGCTCTGTGTGTGTTTGTAGAGCCAACAAAAGCACACACAGATTCACACAAAAGGGCCCGAGGGACAACAGGTCTGAATGGATGGCATGTTGCTTTTTAATCAGCCTCTGACTCAGACTCCAAACTTGTGAGAGGACGTTTGTCGCTGTGTGCTTGTGTATGTATGTGTGTGTGTGTGTGTGTTTTTTTTTATTGCCATGTTGTGCAGCAGAGGACCCAGCTCTGTTTAAAAAGACCTGTTGACAGACCGCCTCCATTAGACTCCGAAAGATTTCTGTTCCCATAGAGACCGAGTGTGTGTTTCTGTTTTTGTTACCTCATTCGAATCTTTGCTGGTTTAGCTGCTGACCTTGTCAGGACCGGTAGCCCTTTAGGGGACAAACTGAACATAATGAGCCGGAGCATCGTCTTTGAGGGTTAGGGTGCAAATTTAGATGAAATCAGATTTGGGTACAAACTGTTAACATCTGAGGTTAGGAGTCAGATTTAACTTGGTTTTTTAAGTCCTGCAGGGTCCTGGTGAATGTAGCAGCCCCATCTTCCCTATGTGTGTTAGTTTTTCCATGCCTCTGATCAATCCCTTGAACCTCTCATTACCAGTAAGTCTATTTCCAACCCTCTGTCACAGCCGGACATTAAACACGCGCACGCTGTACACAACTGTACTTTACCTTGGTAAAAAGCAGCGCACACTCACACAAACACAGACTGCAGTCAGAAATAGCTTCAGAGGGTCCGTTGTTGGGCCTTGGGGGACTCTGTAAAGGTGCACATGGTTGTGTGGTTGCGTATGTGCTGTTTTAAATGGGATTAATGGCATTAGGTGAATTAGCTCTAATTAGGGTCATGTCCATAACATTAAGGTGGCCTGACAAGGTATTTTTAGAAAACACATTCTTAGAAAATAGTCATGACGACAAATCCAGAAAAGTGATGACAAAGTCTTTTTAATGACTCATCGGACCACATTCTCTTTTTTTCCAACCCAAATTTTTATTGACATTATAATATCACAGTAAACAGCGATTAAAAACGTAATATTTTATGTTTAAACAGAAGGAATAAATTTAGATTCACCGTCGCATTTTGTGACCCTAATGTGAGCTTGGATCCACCTCAGTGCAATCTTCATCTTGACTTTTGACCTGTCAGGTGAGGTCATTCCAGGTGAGTACAAGTCTTCCTCTCAGGGAGCTTTCTTTAAGAGGGATAAATCCTTGGAATGTCCAAGAACGCTAAAGAGTGGGATTAAAAACAAATTGAAAGGAGTTAAAAGGAATAATGAGGAAGAGGAGAAAGACAAAAATTACACGTTTGCAAAGGAGAAGCATTATCCCAATTTTGACCCCATTTTCAAGACTGTGTTCCACTAAAAGTACCCTCTTTAGGTTTCAAAGTTGTATGTGTCGTCACTGGATCCTTCTAGGATCCTAAAATGAGAATTCACAGCTCTATATGATCTATTATGCTGCACTTTAATAAATGTATCAAAAGCTTAGAGAAAATGCAGAAGCAGTATGTGGAAAACTACAGAGCACTTGATTTAATCATGTGCAACCTTTAGCCTAAATAAGATGAACTAATCATATTTTTGAATGACGCATTCTTCTGGGGGAATTTTGAGCCACTCTGTATTGCAGCACTGCTTCAGTTCATTAAGGCTTACAGACCGCAGTCTGTGTTGATCTTTCTCATTGGTGTCATATATATATATATATATATATATATATAATATATATATATATATATATATATATATATATATATATATATATATATATATTTATTTATATACATTTTGTCAGGTCTGAACTTTGTCAAATGTAGAGTTAATATATTTTTAAACTCAGAATCATTTTTAGGATTTTATTAACCCCCCCCCCCCTGCTTTAACCTTAACCGGCCTCTGCAACTGGAACTTTGCAAAGCAAACACAGGTGTCATGATGTTTAAACAATTGAAATATTTTGTAAAACAAAATACCAAAGCCTTTATTTCCTACTTGGTCTGGAGGAGGTAAAAAAGTTTAACACATAATTTATGTGGATAAGGACAGTCAGACGATAAGATACAGTGCTTCAATAGACGTGTCTTTTTGTACCCCAAATGATTTAGAAAAAAATGCAATCTATGTATTAAGGTATAAAGCATAAGGCATCAGGGATTTTTTTTTTAGAATTGTTACTTGTTGGGGAAGGCCGTGGTGCAGCGGTAGAGCGGTCGACCAATGATCGTAAGATTGCAGGTTCGCCCATGTGTCGAAGTCTCCTTGGGCAAGACACTGAACCCCAACCTGCCTCTGGTGGGAGGTTGGCGCCAGTGTTCGGCAGCGGAGCCGCCACCAGTGTGTGAATGTGTGTGTGAATGGGACTGTGACTGTAAAGCGCTTTGGGCCTTCGTAAGAGGGTAGAAAGCGCGATATAAGTATACGCCATTTACCATTTTACTCTTTAAAATGATAATAAAAAGGTGAATTAGAGTTATAAGTAATGAGTCCTATTTATCTAGAGACCCACTCTGAAGAAAATTTTGTTTTTAGCATGTTTTTGTTGCCTTATCCCTCATGATGGATGACATACAAAAGGAAAATAAAGATTAAAACTGAATTTCAAACTGTGGTGAATCAGGAGCAGACAAAAAAGCTTTTATCCGTGACGTAGAAGCCACAATCTCCCTGCTCTGCTCCGTTCTGATGCAGCCACTTACTAATAGAATCATGTATGTCTTTGTTTACTTTCCAATGAACTACTGAAAGAGAATTATTGATTAGAGTGGAACTTTAAAGTGCATCAGGACACGCCTTCCTTTTTTTATTTATCATACAATCGCCTCTTCCTCGCACTCGTTTCTTGCCTCACCTTCGTCTCCCTCCCATCTTATCCTGGCTGTTTATATCCTTTTATTGTAGTAACCATCTATTTCCGTCTGTTCAATTTAACGCATGCCTGTATTTTCTCTAATATTTTTCCTCTTAGTAGTCTTTTTTGTGTGTGTGTCAGTCTGTGTTCAATCACACTCCTTTTTTTTGTGTCTTCACCTGTCTTTCTACATCCTGATTTTTCTGTCTTTTCACATCTGTTTTGTCTGCTTGCTTCATCTTCATCATCTTTCTTACTGTTCTTCTCTTCATAGAGTTTTCAGGCTTTATTCAATCTCTTCTGTAGTTTTTTTTTTCCTCTAATCTTTTTCTCTGGTTTTCTTATTCAGTTTTTTCTTCTTCTTATCTGTCATCCCGGTCCCTTTCACCCTCATTTGTTCTGTTATCCTCTAGCATCTATTTTTTCAGTTTCGGCGCTTTAATGAAGTTGCTGATGCTGCCGGTCACAATGTTATTTTAGCGTGACCCCGCCCCTTCCCACACATTCTCCCATTCTCTGTTTGCTTTGTCAGGATTGATCACGCTGCCATAAAGCCAGGCTCACCCTGGCTTCCTGCTTTCTTTAAAACTCCCGTTTGGACAAAATATAAGAGCTCATTTAAAAGTTGAAATGCTTTTTGTTGTCAAATAATGTCAAGTTTTGATAAATTAAAGTATAAATTTAGTCTTTTTTTTTTTATCTTTTAGAGCTGTTGTATTTAGCTTAGGTGTTAAGTTTATGTTGTTTATTAGTTGCTGATACCCATAATCCCTTGTGACCATTCCTTATACACATTGTACAAATAATTACCTTCTCTTCTTTAATCACAATACTGCTAGATTATTTTTTAATAGAAGGACCTATCATTTGTCTGTAGTAAATGACAATTAAAGTGTGCCTTTTTTCTGTGAGCACTGGCGTACATACATGCATATTTCATGTATTGTATGTATATCCATAGACATACTTTCACAGTTTGTTGATTCTTTTTTATTTTTCCATCATAGTAAAAGTTTCATGGTTCTCGGGATAAACGGCACTTCACAGAAACCTCTTCTTCATTTGTCTGCTCTCTGTTTTTGTAGCTTACGCCTGTCTTTAAGATGAATTCTCAGTAATTGTTTCTATTTAATACTGATCACAGGAACTGGCTCCACAGAACCGTATTGCAGCTGCTCTAATCAAATCCAGGATTTTTGTTTTGACTTCAAAGAAAAGTAACTCCCTGTTTGGGTCAAAGAACATTTTTGAAGAGCTGATGTTACCACTGAAGTCAAAATGTGGAACATCTTTGTAAAACTACGTACACACCGGGCCCGTGGTGTTCACATTGGACAAACCGGGAGGGGCTTCTTCTTCTTTTCTTTTTTTTTTCCACTGTTAGTAGCTCATGTCCCCCACATAAAGCTGGAAGAGGCTTTGTGCGAAATGTCAAAGCGGTGCAAATCATCAGATTCGGGCATGAAACGGCGCCCATGCTATGGATTACCATAGGTATGGATTACCATAGGTATGGATTACCATAGTTATGGATTATCATAGGTATGGATTACCATCACGTAAGGATTTACGTGGTTTATATGAAAAGCAAACGCAGACAACGACGGGCTCGTTGCCATGTCTGTGTTCACCAAATAAACCAAATCTAAATATCTCTACCAAATCCGAGTCCCTGATTGGTCAACATTTAACCTGTTTTTTTTGTTTTTGTTTTTGTTTGGTTGGTTTTATTTAACCTTTATTTATCCAGGAAATGCCCCATTGAGTTGAACTTTTATTAGACGTTTAATGGCCATTTGTTTTGTTGAGTACTGCTCCAGTCAGTCCCAACTGTCACCTCACAGTGTCATCCATATGCAACAATGGAATCCCAACAATAACTATGATTTTGTACGTTTTTGTAGAACTTTTAGAACTGCCTCTACACTCTTAAGTGTAAAGTACACTGAGGCCATTTGGAAATAAAAATAGAAAAAGTTTTTCTTCCTGGCATAAAATAGTAAACTTCAATCTTTGTCCCCCACTTTACAGCATGATTTGTAACAGTAGGTTTCCCCCAAAGCTTGAGATTGTATCTGCACATCATCTGACACCACAAACACTGCTCCATCATGAAGAGAACCAAACTTGCATGTGGGTTTTTACTCAATTACTTACATGTGTGCTCGTTAGTGTTGGTGAGCTCACTGAGGAGAAAACACATGCATTTTAGAATTACAATGGTGATTTGAAACAGCAAAACCAAACACTGTAAATAAAACTTAAATTATCACCTAATGGTGCTTCTTAGTCCTTCTCTGTTGGCTAGTTTATTTGCACGCATGAACACTTTTCTTTTTCTGACGTGAAGAAAAACAAAGTTTCTTGTGAATCTATAATCATTATAATGAAAGTGCATTAACCTCAAGTTGTCCTAACTTAAAATGTAACACATGTTTAGTAACACGAGCCGCTCCGCTTCAAAACCCTAAATAAAACAAACCCTGTCTAATTTAAAGGTGCAAACAAAAGCAGACTTCACTCCTGTGTCTAAGAGAAAAAAAAGTGCACAGCTTAATTTATGACACCGACCTTGATCCTGTCCCGCTCCACCTTTTTTTTTTTCTTTGGGGATGATGAATGAGGGCAGTTTATCTTTAAAGACGTTTAATTTTCCTCTGCAGCAACCAGAGGGGTTGTGTGTGTGACTCTGCCAGTTCCCACAGAAACCTGCAGTTCTGTTGGTTCAAGCATTTGATAGCCTGGTGAGATATTATAGTAAGCATGGGTCCCCCATCTCTCCTCCTCCTCTCCACCTCGCTTTTTCCCTCCTCTTCTTTATTCCATCTGCTCACCCTTTGCCTTTCTACTCCTCCTGTGGAAAGATTCTCTTCTGTTATTACCTCATCTCTTTGACCTTTTGCATGGTCTTGTGTGTTTTTGTTTTTTTTTTTTTTGTTTTGTTCCGTTGGAGTCTCTTGGCCACCATTATTAAAGAGCTGATTACCTGTCATTTAGACTTATTAGGGGCCTATCAAGGTGGCGGCAGGCGGAGGAAGGATGGGATGGTGAGTAAGGAAGGGTGGAAGCATACGTGTCAGCACACCTCCTCTCTTCCACTGCACACACACATCTCTTCCTCCTTAGACTCTTGCTTTATTATTGTATTTAATAATAAGCTGAACTAAGTTTGTGTTCCTGACAATTACATTCTGTGTTCTTTTGTTAAGATCTGTAAGGGAGACATAGGTGCAACATTGCAGATCCATTGAAAACAGTGCGTCTGGTAAATTTATCAAGAAGTTTTTGTAGAACTAATCTAATGTAAGTTGCTCGCACTTCGATGTACAGGTGATGCTGTGGTACAGTCAGTGCCCTTACGCTGCACTCTAGTCATTAGTAAGGTGCGGCTACTGGCTCCTTTCTGACCACATGCACATGCCACACACACGTGGCGTGCATGTGATACGTAAGTGCCTGTAGGATACTCACATAAACTCTGATTATCTAATTTCACAGTACAAACATTCAGGTTGCACGTAAGGAGCATGCACACTCATCATGTGAAAGGAACTACGGGCCTTGTCCTTTTCCAGACCACAGGATTTTAGGGGATTGAAAAAAAAAGCTGTATGACATGCCTGCGTCTCACCTATTTATCCTTTTTTACCCTTGCATGTTTTTAAGAGTTCAGTACGCAAAAATGTGTATGAACATTTTCTCCTTAAGGGCTGACCAAGCGCTCCACAACCTTCATATTTCCTGTGGGCCACCTGCATGCACCAAACAGTGTTTCTCCTTTTGACAAATTCATCCATTAATCTTGTGCCGTTTTATCCCTTTTGGGGTCGCGGGGCTGCCGGAGCCTATCCCGGCCACTTGTGGGCGAAGGCAGGGGACACCCTGGACAGTTTGCCAGTCTGTCGCAGGGCCTTTTGACAAATTATTTTTGTACATAATTTTGTCACCACGATTGTACTCTTTCATGTTCTTTGATTTGAGGAACCGTTCGTGTATGTCCTCAGTGTTCTGTGTGGCTCTTAACAAATACAGTAGCTTGGGTTGAAAACACGTGTGTTGTGATGTCTTAAAATATTCCATTTTGGATCAAAAAGATTTGTTCGGTTCTTGGTTCTCTAATTGGACCAAGTGGGTTATTTTTAGCCCCCACCTGATTATACTCTGCATAACAGAGTTTGAAACTTTACAGATATTTTTTTAGAGATAAGTGACGTTTCTGCGAGACTCATTGCTTCTCCCCATATCCTCAGGGCTGGGAAGAATGCTGCGACGCCGCCGTCTCCCACCTCTTGCGGACCTGCTTGTCGAGAAGCCCCAAAGACCAGGCCACATCTTTAGCCCAGGCAGGAGGCCCCGTGCTTAGCCTCCCTCAGGACACCTCGCGCCTAAAGAGGCACATCACTCTTCTTTGTGATCGCATCGGCAAAGGAGGCCGTCTCACTCTATGCTCCGAGGCAAACGTCCAGGTTCCTGCCCAGGTCCAGAGTCTCGTCGCTCCCGGTGAGTTAGAGATGTGTAGAAAGAAGTTAGAAAAGTTATAAGGTGGCATTTTCAAGGAGATTGATTTTAGCAGCCTTTGACACATCGCATTGCTTCCAGAATGTCTTCAAAAAAGCTGCCAAATCATTCAAATTTGGGTTCCAGGCATGCAGAAGGTGTGAGAAAAGTGAGACACTTTTTCACTCGTGTGATACCCACAAAACATGACAAAAGTCCAAACCCCTCACTTTTTCCCATCATTTTTGTCAAAGCCTGGGACATCTTTAAATAAATAATAGCCTTTAACTATTTTATCTTCCCTGGAGACGATGCAAGTAAACCATCATCCAGGGTTTCTCTAACTCTGACTAAAAAAACTGCCTTATTTAAATAAATAAAGGTCAGATGAAGGCCTATCTGTGCCTGTCCATTGTTGAGTATTGAGTGTGTTGATTGAGAGAATTGGCAGTTTTGGTGAATTGAAGCAGATCCTCGAGGCCTGGTGTCATCTACTGAGGTTTTGAAGCTCACATACACTATACAGGTCCCTATGTACATAAAAACGTATACAAAAATGATACACTTTCATATTGGTTTAAAAACACAAATATAGCACATTGGTGAATTAACGAAAACTTTTTTTTTAAAGGATTGTAAAAAGCTGTCAGATAATTTTTCATTAATGTTCTTGCACAAAAATTCACGTTAAGTGGATCATCTGGTTTTATAATCAAGTATAATCTTTTTGTTTGTTTTTCTGACCCACAGCTTTGTAAAATGTAAAATACAGTAACATTAGAACTTCTTTATTGAACTTCACTCGTCCTCTTTTGACTCGCTGCACAAAATTCACACACATTCACACCAGTGCCCGCACATCCATATTGCTGCAATAAAGAGCTATCTCACATGTTTCTTTTTCACCCTCCTGTAAACACACACACACACACACTTTGTTTACTTTTTCAACAACTCTGACGGCAACTGTTTCCCCCCAGAGACCACAAACACACACACAAACACACAGGCTGGAGTGCCACACATCAAGTTCCACTTTGCTGGTAGGAAGTGCTTGTGAGTCTTTCCAAATGTGTTTTTGTAAGTAAAAACCTTCCAGCGCACAAGCATCCCAAACAGTTTTCTGTTTTTTTTTTTTTTTTTTTTACACATGTGTCTGTCAGAACTAAAAAGCTCTGCTCATTTGTTGGTTTTTGAATGTTTCTTTGTTTTTTACAGTTTTTCCCAATTGCTAAAACACATTTTCTGAAACATTAGACCAATTGAACCAAACACCAAACACAATTTTCAAAATATAGGCTAAGTATACAAAATGGTTAACTTTTGATTGAAAAGCACACTTTGAGGTCACAATGAACACTGTTGTCGAATCGTGCACACACACAGCAAACATGACACACTACACAACAAAACACCAAACACGATTTCAAAATAAAAGCTAAATGTACAAAGCTCACTTTGAGGTCACAATGAATACGTCAAAACTAACAAATACACAACACACTATGCAGCAAAAAACGTGAAACTGGTCACAAAATGGTTTATAAAGAAGGGTGTTTCCACTGCCATGCCTCACAGTGGCATTCCTTTCCAGGATTCTACAATGTTGCGATTGCAACAATTTGTTCTCGACACAGCAACTTCATCTAATTAATGCAACTTTGCCAATTCCCTCTCCTTAAACTGTCTCTTACAGTTAAAGTTTAGCTTTGATGAACATTACAGATCTTTCTTCTTCTTTAATACATTTCTTTAAAGTGGGGCAACTTGGAGAATCTGTGACTCCACTATGAACTGTTCTGGATAAGTAATAATGTAGTATTGTGCTAGATCTTTAAGGGTTCCAATGTAAATTATAGAAATTATAGAAATGGACTAAACTGATAACCAGTGTAAAGGGTATTGGAGTTACAAGGTTTAAACAGGAGTGATATGTTGTTGTTTTTTCCCTTGAGAGTTGCAGTCTGGAGTCTAGTAACTGCATTTAGAACAACTTGTAGTGCTGTTATGAAGTGTCTAAAGCCGTCCAAAATAGACTTATAATAATCAATTCTTCAGTTATTAAAGGCACCAGCTTAAAGCATCAACTTTAGGATGAAGAGTCTGACTCTTACAGTGTTTAGTAAATAGACGATTCTCATTGAAAATGAACATCTGTATTAAAATAGAGCAAAAGGATCCTGACTTTTGACTTTTGAAAGCTATGAAAAATATCTTCCTAATATCTGTACTGTTTATTCATCACAAATGTTTGCAAAAATAAGCAGACTGCTGCTGTAAAGCCACTCAAAATTTCTTTTTAAACAATAACTTAACATGCAAAACTGTAAAAACTAATCAGTTTAACCAAGTGATCCCACTTCAAGATTAAGTGAATGGGATTTTTTTTCATAAAGCGCCCAACTGTCTTCATCACTGTAATAATAAAATCCGTGTCACAAGGAGCGTTTTTCTTCCTGTCGTATTTATGTCTCTCTTTAATCACATGACACCTTATCTCACCCTCATGACATCATTCAGGCCAATTTCAAACTTCAGCAGCTGCTCTTTGTACACGAGCGCACACACACACACTCACACACAAGTTGACATTGGTACTGTTTATCGCACCATTCATCCGTCAACATGCAGTCGCCATAACTCTAACCCTCTCAAACAGCAAAATGTGTTTATGGAAGTTTTCTTTTTGTTTTGTTTTATCGCTCACACATATGCGCATCCTTATAAACAAATTAGTTTTACTGCATGAGCGATACTTCATTTGTGCTAAACCTTTCTCATCTTCTTTGTGCTCCTCTTTGTTTATTTTTGCCATTTTTCCCCTCTGTTTGAACCTAAATTTAATCAGATTTGATTGATCTTTTTATGATTCCTTTTTTTCCTCACTTTTACACATGGACCCATCCTCCACCTCTCCTATGGAAACTTGTGCCACAGTTCAATTCCTGGTTTTATTAGATTTTTATGCCAATTTTCTTCTCCATTAATGAAGTTTATAGTGTTTTTAATGTCAAGTGTAACAAAGCACACTCTGAAAAAGAGCATTCCATTTGCTATTTGTGTACCTGCTGACAGTGCATGTGTGTGTGTCTGTTATTTTCCACTACACTTCCACTCGCAGCCGTGGTTTGGAGTCTGTACCTATTTTAGAAATAAAAGGAGGGAGAAGATATATATGTGTGCCTGCAAACACGCAGCCGCTCTATTACATCAAAAAAAAAAAGTACAGCCTGTCAATTACAAAGATGTATTTAGATACATCTTTTTAGTGACATTTTACTTTACAAACTCCACAAAAACAGTTTTTAAGCCTCCAACCACAAACAGTAACACACACACGTGCCAACAGAGAGGCAAAAACAAAAATATTTGTAAGAACATCTATGACGTTGGGTCGCTGTACCCTAGAAACTGAAGAAGAAGTGTCTGGCCAGAGCATTACCACTTTGATTCCCACAGAATGGCAGGGCGTGGCACCGGGTTCCCCCTGCCATCAATAACCACTAGAGTGGGCTTGGGGTAGAAAGCTAATTCCCCTTGTTTCCAGGGGCTTTACCTGGAGGAACGAAAACACGACATCAATCACATTTCCGCTCATTAAACCAAAACTTGTTGTAGGTGCTCTGTGTGTAGCAGCCACCACAGTACTTTGTTTTTCTTTTTATAAGCACTTTGAAATAACAGCCGATTTCACTGAGTTTGAATTTAAAAATGCAATTCATTTCCATGGTGGTCTAAAAGAGAATCCAAGAAAAACATAAGAAGAAAATGAATCATTCAAGACTGTTAAGATCTTATCGGGTCCTTTTCAATCCAATTGAGCCAAATTGACAATCGCATTGATAGATTTCAGGGTGGATATTTGTTTCTAATGCAATTATGTTGCATTAAAACACAAAATAAGAACAATTAAAAAGTATTTCTTTGTGCTAAAACAGATTTTACTCTTGCATGTGTATTTTTGGACAAGCTGAAAAGATTTTCTAGTTTACTTTACTGTCTGCTTTTTGACCTGTTTGTTCCAAAACAGGTCAATTGACATTGAGAATTGATGTAAACTTCCATACAAAGTGGACCATTCGCCCTTAACATTTAAGCACGGAAGATCTAACCTAACAGTCAACAGTTAATGGCTGGGATGAAAATGATTAGGAAGATGGATGCAATGATAGAAGCATGTTGCTGTGTTAGCAGTAATCTGTCAGTAAAATGATGGATTTGTTTCCTGAAAATTACAGGATTACAAAATCGACTGAAGAGCTGAATGTGAAGTGAACAGATAAAAGAACCTTAAAACCAGAAGAAGGCAGTAATGCAACTTAAAAGACAGCTGCTGTTAAGCCTCTTAAGACCTCTCTAGAGCAAACATGCGGAACAACTATTGACATAAATAAACGGGCAAATATCTGTTTCATAGAGTTTAAGTAGATACATGTTTTAGCTATCATGCTGTTTTCTTTGCAAAATGACATCTAATTTTATGCTGTTTTTCACAGTGCAAGCCCTTGAGTTCTCTATAATGTATGCATATGTGGGTGTACCCGCATATGCCTTGAGGGGGGATTGAAAAAGCGTAAAGCCCACAGCCAAATTACTGCTAACCACAGCAGCGCAGTGTCACCCCCATCTACAAACCACAGCCCAGAATAAAACAGGAATGTGCTGGTGTCTCCACACTGTAGACCAACACAGAGCTGAATCTGTTAGAAGCAGCTTAACCCTCAACCAACTCATCCAGAGCAGCTTCAGAATGTCCCGGAGTGGCCTTGAACTGTCACCCCTCTTGAGCTGTTATCAACTCAGTGTAAAGAGATTTAAACCCTCCACTGCTATAGACTGTAGGAACAAAGCAAAAAAGTCTTAAACTGTTCCAGATATAAGGCCAAAAACTAATTTCTGACTCTTATTGAAGTACTCCCATAAAACAGTTTCTTTACTATTCAATTTCATTGTCCAGTGGATAGTGACAATGAAGGCCTATCTATCTATCTGTTGGTCGGTCGGTCGGTCCACTTCTTTAAAAGTTTGTTTTAGTACTCTAAACAGAACAGTAATAGGAAATGCCAGGAAGGGGAAATACAATTTCTTGCCATACTTCAACTAATTAAAGATCAGCAGGTCATATACCGGTAAGTAGCTGGTTTTAGATATTATTCAATTCATGCAGGTTCTGAAAACTGTTTTGGCTTTTTCATTATATTTTCTTTGTAATATTGTAGTGTTAAGAGCACAACAAACCTTAGAGCTGCTGGTCTCTATGTGCAACAAACTGTAGAAAAGAAAATGAAGAGCCCACAGTCTCAGGCTTACACTCAACAGGGGTTAAACTGGGCCCAGTTGAATCTTGACATTTATTGACCCAGGTGTATGAAGATGATGACTCCACCAATGAGATCTTTGGGATTACTAAAAAAATATCTTAAAACCTTAATGAGAGCTCTTCATTCCCAGCCACATCAAATTTTCTCTCCAAAGAGTCCCAGACTTCTCATTGATGTTATAAACCTGTTCTAGACCCAATTCAGATTCTTGTTGATTTAGCCTCTGTGTGCGTCAATGGGTAAAGAATATCAGACAGATCTCTGAGGTTCAAAAAAATACATCAAACTGAACAAAAATACAAATAATTAAAGATTTTCTATTGTCATATGGTGCACTGATCAATCAGATAAGCACAAAATCATTAACTGTATTTAAATAATTGGGCTAAATATGTCTGTCAGTAAAATTAAAAACTTTAAGTGCAATATTCAATACTGATTGACCAACTATTAACATAACTGTGTCCAATCAGTGATTTAAGTAAGTGTGTGCTATAGTCAAAGTGCAGAAAAGTTGTGTTATCCAACGTGTAACTTAAATTAATGTGTGGAGATTAAATGTATCTGTGGTATCTGATAAACAAGTGGATTTGCATTAGTGCAATAGTTTTTACAAAGAATATTAAACACACAGAGTAAAATGGGTTTGTCCAAAAAATAAGTAATGTTTTTTTATGTTAAAAAAAATGCTGAAGCTCTTTTACCAGGCCAAGACATTCATAAAAAAAATGAAGGTAAGTATAAATCTTTGCAAATTTCCAAAAACTATATAAAAATTATTCATCTAAATGTGGAATATGTTGAAAATCCAGCCTTAGCTGCTACATTTGTCAACTGTAGTAAAAATGTAACTGACTGAGGATTCTTTAATGACTAAATACAGTACCATGAGTGTCGAATGTTATGTCATTGCAGGGTTTTAATTCCTAAAGTTGCTGACAAAATTGAAAATGTTTTCCTTCACAAAGTAATTCTTTCCCATCTTCTGTTGTATAAACTAATCATTAACCTTCAGAAAATTTCCGGGCGTTATTGTCATTTTTCTCACCATCTTTTTTGTGCACCTCTTTAAGAATGGTTATTCTTTTGTAAAATGGTGAATTGTTGCAATTTCTGCAATTACTTTAACAAATCTGCAGCTCAGCATAAAATTCTCATGTCTTTGAAGGCCGCTGTTATCCCGAGGATTGGATGTAGAGCCCGTTACTGCCTAAAGCAATGATCTTTTCATGCAAACGCACACGGTGTGAAGGAGTCAAGGGAACCTCTACAGCTGCGACCAGGCAGAAAGCCTCTACTTTTCCAGATAGAAAAAATAAAAAAGGAATGTGTGAGAAGTTGGCAGTGTGAGATGGTGAGTGCTCAATGTGGTTTTTGTTGCTCCAGAGGTGGCCTATATTCCTCACCTAATGTTGGTGCAAGTAAGATTCTCACACACATTTACACTCTCACACACACACTCACTCCAAGAAAATGTATAACAGCAAAAAAAAGAGGAACAACTAGCCTTAGAAAAACACCTGCCCAATTAAGAGCGAGGCATATCCCATTTCAAACAACTGTGATTGAGCATGTCTGCGTGTGTGAAGCTACAGGCTGTGGCCTCACCAAAGAGAACAAGATTGGCTTTAAAAAAGGCCAGGATAAATATTAGAGAGGGTTTAGGATAATCTGAACACACACAGGCACACAAATGTGGACTCAGTGGGGGAGATGGAGACACACACGCATTCTCAGACACCTTAAGGTAGACTTTATGGCAGACACACATGCACCCTCCGTCTCACACATGCACAAGCGCGCAGTGCACTGGCTCGATGTGTGCAGCGAACATTAAATAAAAAGCACCCTGGAAGTGGACACAACCCTCTGGGATGCTGGGTAAATGAGGTGAATGGAGGGCTGAGAGGAGGAAAGTACGACACACATGAGAAAGAGTCGAGGAAGGCGGGAAAATATGGAGAAAGAAAAGAAAAAGCTTAAAAACAAAACAGAAAAGGAAATGGACTCAAGAGATGGAAAGGGAAGAGGGATGATGAATACATGAAGACAAAACAGAGAAGGAAAAGTCGAAGAGGAGGCAACGGGAAGGTGGAGAGAAGAGGAATGAAAAAAGGCTATTGAGGGGGAGACAGAGAGGTGGGACAGAGAGACAAGGCGTCCAATTCATTGGCCTCTGGAGCTCCCTAAATCCAGACTTATCCATGGGATTGTGGTAGGGATTTTGTCTCACACACAATCACACTCTGACACATGTAAGTTTACACACACACTTTAAAAAAAATCCTGTCCAACACTACTTTTGCTGTCTTTATCCTCTATTTCTGAAACATGCCCAAGAACGTTACAGATAAAATGAGCAGAGCGTCTGCAGGTAGGAAAGTCAAAATACTAGAAATGTTACTGGACTAAGACATTTGCCGCTCTAGCACATCAGGCACAGACGAGGCAACATTTTTGATTTTAGGGATAGATTTTTGATGTAATTGTCGGGCCCCCACCTTTGCCAAATGGGGGGGGGGGGTCTGGCTAAATTGCTTCACTCAAGAGATTCAGGAAAGGATACCATACAGAAAACCCAAGGAACATTTGTTTTTTGAACTGCAATAATAATTTAATTTAATAAAACATGCAGCCCCCAACACGACAAAGCCAGAACTGTTAAAACCAAATGTTTAAAGGTAGTGTCCAGGTGTGTCCAATCTGGGACCCAATCTCCATGGGGGTGAAACAACACAAAAAAAACCCCAACTCCAACACATGCAAACAAAAATGACAGAAAACGGTTTCACCACACAACATAATCATGAGGAGGAAGTGGGATAAAATACAGAAAAATGTATTAATAATATGGTTCTAGGAACATTCAGCTATTTCCAAGGTCTCTATAAACTAAATAAACAAGTTTCAGCCTATTTTCCTATAATATTCAAACCTTAAAACTTTCCACGATAAGTTATTGTGTACTGAAAGTTTTTGGTGTATATGCAGATATAATCAATTGGGATTTTGTTTAAAGATCCACTCTAGTGAAAATGCTGTTTTTGGTGTTTTTAACATGTGGTACTTTTCTGATGAAGGGCATAAATAAAGAAAACATAGTTTAAAATTACATTTCTGAGTTTTTTTTTTAATTTAAATCCTGAATCAGGAGCAAACAAAAAAATTGTCGTTTGAAAAATATCTTATTCATGATGTAGAAAATACGCTGGTTAGTCTTTAAGCTCCCTGCTCCGAGCTCGAAGTAACAGGAAGAGAAAAAGGAATTTGTTGGATTCTTAAAAAAAAAAATCTGGTAAGTACTGAAAAGTAACCTGAAGTACAAAAAAAGTGCAAAGGCTGTTTTTGAAGAAGAATGTAAGAATGTAAACCATTGCATGTCATGTTGCTGCTTCTCTGTTTTGTCATCAGACTTCTATATTTTGAAACTCATTTTTGTGCTTCAAACCTGATGATTTGGCAGCTTACGGGATAAAACCTCAACTTGAAATGTGTCTGAAAGTGTAATGTCAGCTCCACACTGTAAACAAAAACCCTTAAAGATTTCAGTCTTCTCCAATCCAAGCTTGTCTTCATGTAAAATAAAAGTGTTATTAAAACTGAAAGAAAGAAAGTCAGTCTTCTTTAAAGAAGAAATGCAAGGCATGAAATTGCTAAACAAAAGAATTTAGTAATTATGTGTGGTTTTAATCCTGATTTTCTTTTCTTTTTATTTTACTCAGGTGGTGTTGAGCCAATAGCGGAAGTTGCTGGTGAATGGGGGGAGGTGGATGTCCCGAAAGAGATGACCAAATTCATCAAACAAAAGCAGCCATCTAAGAAAGTCAAGAAAGGTACGGTAAAACCACAAACTGTGGCTGACTTTCAACCTCTTCTTTGTGATAAACCATATGCTTCATCTTCATCCCTCCGCTACACCCTGTCACATCCAAACAGACCGTATCAATAACACATCACCCCTGCAGCACATCTGCAACCTCGGCCCTCAATCTATCAATAAATCCCAACCAGAACCTTTCGCTGATTTCTGTCCTCAGTCAATCACACTGAGGCCTTTTGCTTTTCCTCTGATTTGTTTGCACTTTGACTGCTGCTGGCTGGGAGTCAACAGGATCTGTGTGTTTGGGATTCCAGCCAGTGCCAGAAAAACAAAGCAAGTGTCTTCACTTTCAGCTGTGCAGTTTTTTTAAGATTTGATTGGTACACATTGCCTCACTGCATAAACCCTTTTATCATTATACTGATGGTTTGAATCCCTGCACAAGGAAAGTAAACCTATATTTTTCCTCAGCGTTACAGCAATTTCTTACTTGAATACTTTGAGGAGATTCCCTAATGATCAGGGGCTCTTTGTAGAAGCCAGTACTTTTCCAGCTTTGTGAGGGGAGAGCAGAGCGTTTGTCCACCACAGTTGCTGTCCTTCATTTGCAGTCTCTGCTTGAGCTAGACCAGACTCTCCCCCTCTGCTGGATGTCTGCTGTCTTTCATCGTCACACTCGTGTTTCATCCATCTGGCTCTGCTTTCACTCTGCCATCATTTTGACTGAGACATATCAGATCAAGGAGAGGGTGGAGAGGGGTTACACAATTGTTTAAATCAAGTGAGTCGTCACCTTCAAATCTGCATTTCCCTCTCGACTCACTTCTTTGTCCCTTTTTATTCCCTCATCATCTGTAATTATGTTTGTTTCATCCAAGATACAATAAGCAGATCACTAAAATGCAATATACTAAGCGCACTTACACACAGCAAACATGCCGTTTCCTGGCTTCTGGCTTTTTATCCACACAGGCACGCACATAACTGTCAGAGAGAGGCTTCTGGTTTGCATTGAGGACAAATCCGTGTTTTATGACGGTTTGTCTTTTCTAAACCAGAGCAGATAGATTCTCTTTGATGGGCTCTACTTTCGTTAGTGGTTGATGTGTGTGCATGTGTGCCCTTGTGGTTAATCCAGTCAGGCGTCACCGCTAATGAGAAGGGGAGGTGTGGGAGACACGGGGAAGGCGACACAGGGATCATTAGATACGCACACATATACATCGAGCGCAGCAGTGAGTGCGCCGGTGCCGGCGCGAGCTCTCTGATCTCATACGTACGTCCTTTACAGACGCACAGGCCGTAACACGTCTTTGGGCCCAAGAGCATTGTAATTTGTTGCTCTGTTCAGCTATTGCATACGCCAAAAAGTATTGGTGGGTTCAATTCAATTTTATTTATAGAGCCCAATATGTACAACAATAGTCATCTCAAGGGGCTTCATGCTGGTAGTTGTGTAATAAACGTTCAACTATCGTTCAACCTTTAAAAAGAACTCAATTTAATTTCTCTCTACACAAGAAAACCAGTTTTTATGCAAACCAGGAAATGTTCATATAACTCGGGATAATTTTTTTGATCAATCAAATGAAATCTTTTAGTTCTTAATGAAGCACTGTGTTGCATTCACTCAGTAACCACATTAGAGAAATCTGAGACTTATAATCAAATCTTTGTGTGCAATATTTAAAGATTAACATTTCTATAAAAACACAGCTGTTTATACCTAAAAAGTTTTGATACTTTTTAAACACTTGGTCACAAGTGTTTCAATTGAATTAACTGTTTATTTTTTTATATTCCACGAATAGGAAGTGAATTAGAATAATTTCAATTTTTTTGTGTAGAGGTAATGCAGTTTTATTTTTATAGCAACTCATACAAGCAAGATGAAGTTTGTTGTATTCGTGCACTGAAATCTTTAAATGCACACTATTGGTGGTTAAAGGACCTTTTATTTAACAAATAAAGAAATTATAGCTAAATTAATATTCCAAATAAAAAGGTAAAAAATAGTTTATTTAGGTCCAAAATATTTGTTTAATCTCAATAACAGAGATGCAATAAAACTAATAGGCAAATATTTTTCACACTTTTTCCCTGCTCAGAATAACCAAGACTTAGAAAAATATTTACGTTAACCCAGGCTTAATATCTAAATGACTTTTGTTTTGCTCCTCCACATATTCCCTCGTTGCTGCACACTCACGGATGGAACCCCTGCCAGACACAGATGAAAATAGCAAAAGGAAAATGATCCCTAATTAGTATTGTTTGTCGTGGAACCTTTCAGATCCAGTCTGTGGGTTTTACTTAAAAAAGAGGAGGAAGGGAAATGATTTGGTGACCGCAAAAAAGGGAGGGGGTATAACTTCATGTCCAGACGTGTCCCTTGGGCACAGCTCCTCCTCTTCCTCGTCTAAAAGAAATACATGGCAAATAAGAAACAGCAGTAGTCGGTCCAATGCCCACACGTAACACGATTGTTTAGTAAGTCTTGTAAGAAGACAGCACAACCCACCACACAACCGTGCTGGTTAAAATCCAGACGAGGGCCCATCTGTGTGCATGTGCTCCCTTTGTGCGCATAGGCTTTGTTGTTTCCTTGTTTAATCCAAAAATACACAGTGGGGCAAAAAAAAAAGTACTATGCTACGCAATTTTGCAACTTGCCCCTCTTAAAAAGATGAGAAAAATCTGTAATGTTCATCATAGATACACTTTAACTGTGAGAGATAAAATGTATAAAAATAATTCAGTAAATCATACAGAAATGTATGCATATCTGATCACATGACATTCTCCCAGTCCTCCTCTGGATCATCCAGATGGTCTCTGCAGAACTTTAGATGAGCCTGGACATGTACTGGCTTAAGCAGGGGGGGCCTTTGGAGCACTGCAGGATTTGAATCCATAATGATCTAGCCTGTTACAAATTAGTAACCCTTCTTACCTTGTCCTAGCTGTCTTCCGGTCATTGACTTAGTTCCTCTTCATAGGTCTGAGTTGTTTACTCAACGTTCTCTAGATGATTTGTACCCAACCATATGAGATCTTGCATTAAGCCCCAGGTGGAGGGAGATCATCTGTGATCATGTATTTCTTCTATTTTCTAACAATTGCTCCAACAGTTGATCTCTTCTCATCAAGCTGCTTTCTTAATGTACATTGACCATACCAGTCTCACCAGAACAATCTTGTTCCTTGTGTCCTTCAACCACATTTTTGTCTTAGTCAAGGAGGAAAGGTTGCAGTCTGACTGTTTAAGGATGTGGACAGGATATGTCTTTTATACAGAACAGGTATCACTAATAAAAGTAATGACTGGAGGATAGAATTTTTTTTTTTTAAAGAAGAAGCATCAGGTCTGTGTAACATTTTCGCTTGGTTGTAGGTGCTAAAGGGCTATTATCTGCACCATTATACAAATACATTCTTTAACAAATCCAATGGTATAATTTCCTGGATTCATTTTTTTACTTAGTTGAAGTGTATTTATGCTTAGCATCACACACTCGTCTTTATCATTTTAACCTTGATGTAAAACTTTCCTTTTAACTCAAGAAACTTTGGCTTAAGTTATCTGTTGTCGAACAAGTTTCAGTTGACGCACATTTTAATGCATTTTTTTTTTTCAAACGCTTGATATGCCTGATGGTTATTGGCACCATGTTTTGGGGTTCACTAGACAGGCTTCTTTCACATCATTATCCAGCATGCATCACTTTTAAAAAAAAAGAGAAACAGTTGCATACTTGATAGTGTAGCCTGTATTTTTATTAGCTTTATTCACACTATTTATGCAGGCTTCTGTTGTTAAAGCCAATATTAAAACCTTGGCACGGTAATTTTGTTTGTGGGTTGTTCAAGTCCAGGTAAAACCATTCATACATTAACAGACAAACTCCTAGTTTAAATTTTTGTGGATTTTTAAATCATGTAAGGATTTTTGGCAGATAAATCTATAAAAAAAAAAGCAATCAGCTGGGATTTTGTGTGCTTCATAAAAAAATCCAGCCCAGTATGCACAATAAAGAAATTTTTGACTGTTGATGGCAAAATGCCAGAAGAGCCTTTGGGTAAAACCGCTACCTCACAGCTCCCATAAAACCAAGGAACAAGGCAGCAATGAATGAATCAGTTCAAAGCTTTTATTTTTCACCCAAACATACACCTTCCGCCTACCTGTCTATGACTTAAAAGCAATTAGGCGCCAAGCCAAATCCCCCACACAGACCATTCTGTTAGGGGGAAAAAGCACATCCGGAAAGCACATTTGGTTGACTTGAAAGGCATCAAAGGTGTCAGACGCAGGCACACGCACTCTCATTGCTCTTGAAGAAAAAGATGGATAAAAGAGAGATGAAAAGACGAAGAGAAAATCTTCCTTTGGCTCTTTCCTGGTCCTTGCCCGTCTTTTTGTTGTTTTGCTCCTCCTCTACAGCACACCTGGTATCAGAGACATGTACAGCACAGACGGATTCAGCCAGATGCAGGTACACTCCTGTGATCAGGAAACTGTATACCCACCACTTGTGCACATACATATAAACAGACAGACAGGATGTACTTTTTGTGTTTTTCGGTGTCTTTTATGATGTGTTCGAACTCTGACATAGTTACAACTGTCACTTCTTCCCTTACTAATCCCTGCGGCTGCAGAGTAGGGAAGTGCTTTCCAACCCTGGTTTTAAGGTAACCCTGGGTTACATGATCTTTTTTTTTCTCTTATCTAACACACCCGATTCAGCTCATCTGCTCCTCCGAGAGCTCATAATGAGTCACAGTTATATTAATTAAGCCTGTTAGACAATAGAAAAAAGTAAAGTGCTATGGTTGAGAAATACTGGAGTTGGGTGACCTTGTTTAACCGAGTTGCTTTCCTTCATAGTCTTCATGTTGATGCTGCTATGACAGATGTCAGATTGGTGCTTTAAACCAAATATTATATTTCTAGAAAAAGATTTGGGGTCAAATAAGGAAAATTATATGCATACAATAGTTTGATATATTTCAAGTTATTTTTAAAATTCCAATTTACAACTGAGTTTTTCTCAAAGTGCCTCACAATAGCAAAAAACACAAGACAAAAGGTCATGATTCTATCCCATTTCCTGATCTCTCTCCAGTTTCCTGTCCTTAACTTTGGGCTCTCTCTTGTGTTTACATGCTTTTATCCGGGATATATATATATAATATATTGTCCTCTAGTTCTTCACTCTGTTCAAAGAACTCCTGAATTTAGAGCTTCCAAAATTCATTTAAAGCAATTGAAGACAATTAGTTATAAGTTAGACTTGCGTAACATAATTTTGCACCATACAAGTATCGCTACCTGTCCATAAATGCCACTCTTTGTGGAATTATGCTAAACTGAGTTTTTAGCTACAAAATGAAGCTGCTGATAATATTTTACTTGGAGCGATTCAGCAATAATCAGCACTCAAAGCCTCTGGCTTGTACTGACATGGCCGAATTACAGAGACCTGCTGTGTCAAACTGTCTGCCAGATTACAGTAACAAAGTGCAGAGAGCTATCAGTTTACTATTACTGTGACTGCTTTTCTCATTCAGCATCTGCACAAACAAGTGCGCACACAAGTATGCACGTGTCACTCTCAGCAGCCAGGTTTCCTCATCTTAAACACAATCATCCAGGGTTGCAGCCCACAGTTTCTGACCCACCAATCTCTCATATGAACATGAGTGTTGATTGGTGGGGCAGATAGAGGTCTCTCCATTGGCAACTCACCCCCTGTAGATACTAGCAGACACAAAATGAGCTCTTGTTTTACCACACATATGTCCTCAGTAACAAGCTCACAGACTTCTGAGGTTAACTATCCTCACAGATAAAAAGTAGACCATCTAGATGAGAAAAATCTGAATCTTCAATGTTTTATGCACTTAAAAGAAAGTGTGTAAGAAACATCATCAGACAAAAAAGGAACATGTTTAGACTTTTACACTAAAGATCTCAGTATGTGTATTTAATCAAAATTAGAAGCTTTAGAAAGATTCAACTTTTTAGTCCCAGTCATAATAGGAGTTTATTGCGTGTAAATCCAGCTGTCAAACTTGGTTCAGCATAATTCTATCTAAACTCAGTATGGAGCCAAAATAAGCACATCAATAAATTAAATGAACTGATTGATTCATTGTTTTGTTTTTTTACTTTGAAAGCACAAAATACACACACACATCTCTATCCCCACCTTAAAATTTCAATGCAATGCTTTTTTACCAAGAAGCACAGCAAACACAGTCACCTGTTACCCAGTCAGATCCCCTGCAAATGTTTAACTAAGATGACACTGTGTGTATTATATAGTAAAAAGTTAATTAAGGTATATGCTGAGGTCAAAATTGAAATACATGTTTAAAAGCACTCATTTTACTATTGTCAGGTCTCTGAGTTAATAATTAAGTTAATAAAAAGAGTCAGCTTGTTGCTTAAATACGTTAATGTTGCCTCTTCATAAAAAAAAGCTTTTTTATAGGTAATGAAAGTACTTGAAAGTACTTTTTGAGGAAGCACCAATTTATTTGTGATCTAATGTGACTAAAATAGACTAACTGTGACTTGGTAGTTGAATTTATTTATAATAAACATATACATAAGTCAGCTAATTGTAGTAATTTGGGAAAAACTACACTGTAGGGGACTTTGGCGCATAGGTCACCACAGGATTTGATATTTTTGCCAAATTAGCGGGGAGTTACATGGCAGTAAACGGGTGTGGTATGTTCACATAATTGCAGCTGGTTTTGAGCCACGTGTCCCGCACGTGAACCATGTCAAATGTGTATTCTTAAAATAAAACCTATTACTCCAATCATTCCAACTCAAACATGCGTCTCTGAGTTTAGTTGGGCATTGAGTCAAAACTCTACACATCTAAGTGTTTGTCATCCTTACCAAGTCCAAGTCTTAATCATCTGAGAGTTCCAAGAATGTAGTTGTGCTTCAAGTTACCCATATCTAGCTTCTCATTAGAAGTTCTTTTAAATCCAAATGGATACCATGCTGAGCTTCCAACCACTCAGCAGTATGTCAAATGTGGGCTGGCTAAATCCAAATCATCAACACCACGTTTTTTAAATTCACATCTTCATCCAGTGTGAGACACCCAGACATCTACTGGTATCTTAAACTGTTGGTCTTCACTTGTATTTCATTTTAATTTTTTACTAATAGTTTGGAAACCAATTTCAAACTATTGATTTGTTTTATAGTACATTTTTAAAACATTTTACCCAATTCAACATAGTACTTCCTGTAGTACATAGTACTTCTGAATTACACAAATTGGACAGCAATAAAGGTCATCATCATGCTGGTTCCCTTCCCTCCAACTGTTTTTAATCCCTAAGCCTACATCTTGTCAACAACATTTTTAGGTAGCTACATTTGCTCTCATACTGTAACCCGCAATAAAATTTCCATCCTGTGGCTATCACACCATCTCGTGAACTATTTCTTGGCTCTGATTGTGTTGACGAAGTGCTGTTGAGATGCTTGGCTGTTTATTGTATGTGTAATGTTCCACTAATGTCTCTCCAGTGGGACTATCTTATTGTCTATTCTTGGCCCAAGGCTAAAGCTCATAGTGATTGCAGAACGAGACGAGGACAGCATTCCAAATATTTTGTTGGCTTGTTGGATACCAGGGTGAACCAGTGTCTGTTGGCTTCTGACACCAAATCCAGCAGAGTAAACCACTGGATGTGCTGCTGACTCTGCAAGTTGTCTTCTTTTGGGATGGTTCCAAACTCTTTTCAAATTTTCCTAGACATACACAATTTGAAATAATAAAATACAGTACAGACCAAAGGTTTGGACACACCTTCTCATTCATTTGAACGAGAAGGTGTGTCATACAGGTGTTATACAGTACAGGCCAAACTTTTGGTCAATTGAAAAAAGTGTTCCCAGTGGCCTTCTATTTATGATTATGCCTTTTTCATCCAAAATCTAAAAACCTGTGTAATTTCTATAGAACATAGTTTCCTCAGAGCGAAGTTCATTAGAAATTTGCCTCTGAGTGTGGGTGAGACTTTCTGTGCAAAATAAGCCTCCCCTGCTTCCCGACATCCTTCTGTTAACACACTCTCCCGCTAGCTTACAACCCCAACCCAACATTACCGGTGCAGCAAAAATGGCTAGCAATATTGGAGCTATCCAGCCGAACAGTTTTGAGGCAAATATCAGCTCGGATGAGGAAAACGAAGACGTGCATGGATCTATTTGTCTGCAAGTATGCATTACAATGAAAGGGAGCAGGGAGCACGTGGCCTTCCTATGGTAGCTTCTATGTCACCACTACAAGGTTTTTCAAAAGACATTTGTTCATCTGCTCCTGATTCACAACGATTAAAAAAAAGAAATACTCAGAAAAGTAATTATAAGATTAATTTTCCTAAATATGTCTCCATCATAGAAAAATAACAAGAAAATTTTAAAACATGATTTTCATAGGAGTAGGTCTTTCAGCAGCACGTCTACTTGATAATTTGAAGTAAATTGCTTGACAAGCAGTTATTAAGGTCATTGGATATGCCCTGTCTGCTGCAAAGGCACTCAAACTACTACAAGGAGCAGAGAGCAGGTGTTGAATCAGGTGTTGTTCCCTTTCAAGGTCACACATCTGTACAGTTTGGAATGGAAATGCTGCTACTTAAATTGAACTGTTGTACTTTATTCTTCCGCTTGCTTCAAGTAGACCTCGCTTAGACATTATGTTGAAAAGAAGTTTTTGTAAGCTGTCTTGGTGGGAATTTACCCTCAACATTTACCGTCTTATTTAATGTAATACATCTCTTACTGATTAACCCTTTAATTCCAGAGCTTTATCTCAAGTGTTTCCATTAGGGGTGTGTACTGGCAAGAGTCTGGCAATACGAAATGTATCCCAATACGCGTCCCACGATGCGATACATGTAAGGGTTAATGGCCGACGAAGTGTGCGGTTATTACTTTTTAACGCACGACGTGGAAGCCTGAACCGTCCGACGCGAAGCGCGAAGTGCGTTATAAAGTAATAACCGCACACTTCGAAGGCCATTAACCCGCTTATACCATGGTCACCTACAAAAGCAATACATATTAACCAGGACATATAGTCCGCGTCGCGCAGCACCACCGCTGCAGTCAAGATTCGGCGATATATATATGCTGATCGTCCCGATGGGTTGAATAAAGCATCAATTCAGAGGGAAAGTTAATCGCTTACCGCTTGTTTTCGCTCAGATGATGAAGCAAAAGGTTGTTTTACAGAAGCCGGCGCAGTGATACAAAACATTTAAGCTAGCCGACCGGAACTTCTTTTTTCACCGTGCGGTTATCATGTTTTAATGCATACCCAGCAGCCAATCAGAATCGAGTATTCACCCGGACTATGGTATAAATCCAGATAATGTACCGGAACACAATTTTTTTATTTGTTTTTTTTAAAAGTATGACTTAGAAAAAACTCTACCTGAATTTCAATAAGTCTTCTATTGTAATGAAATTTGATCACAATGTTAGCACTGCAACTGTATCTCATAAATTGCTTTTACCTAAGCAAATTCATAGTACTTTTATTTTGGTAACCTAAAATATATAAAGGGAACATTGTCTGATTTCCACAACAAAATATATTTCAGAATAAGAAAATAAATGGAATGAATGTGCCTTAACCAATAAGGTTCTAA
The DNA here is from genome assembly GCA_023969325.1 of Oryzias curvinotus. Classification (NCBI taxonomy): domain Eukaryota; kingdom Metazoa; phylum Chordata; class Actinopteri; order Beloniformes; family Adrianichthyidae; genus Oryzias; species Oryzias curvinotus. Next base: position 29,231,380 of record CM043721.1, read on the forward strand.
AAGTATGATTGAGTAAATACAATGCTTTTCAACATTGCTTAATGTAGCTTCTAATGTACTTTTTAAATGGCTCAGCAGCCTGAATGGTGATTAAAAAAACAATTCTTTCTAGAAACAAAATGTAATGATGAGCCAGCGTGACAGGGTGAAGGGATGCTTTGTTTAAATCACAGTCTGCACTGCACCGCTGCAGCCTCGCTTTCTTACACACGGAAGTAAAGTAGTAACGGTCATCGCCACGATGTTGGCCTTTTTTCAGAGCGTTGTACACATCACTCCGACTCATCAGGTTGCTAAACTAGAACCTGGGAGGTGCAGCAGAACTTTGGACCACTTTGCCGATGGCATTTTGGCCGATGTTACGTGCATTAGCTGCTGCGCAGCTGCAGTGCTACACTCCTTATCTGAGCCGGCTAAGAAGCACTGCAATCCACGTTTTTATATGATACTGGCAGAAACATGGCACAGAGTTTCAGTTCGGTAATCATCTTAGTAAAAACTAAGTAGTGCATGTTTCATAACAACAAAACAAGCTGCCTCTAGCTGAGGTCTTGTCTTAAAATAGTGAAATAAATATCGTCCTGACAGCATTTTGAATGTATACGAATATTGCCAAGACGATTTTTCTAAAACTCCTAGTTTCCATTCTTCTGAATACCGTAACACTTCAATCATTTACGCCATTAACATACCGGTAAATTCAACAGATTCTAAAGCGTAGAAAAGCAGCTTTAAGCTAATAAGTAATACTTCACAGTCGGGGGACTTCTTGCACAATCAACGCAAAGCAGCTGAATGCTGTGGAGAGAGGCAACACTTTCTGTTAGTAAAGTTAATATGCAAAGCCACTTACCTCCACGTTAGAAACAGCTGATTCATGTTGATAAAGTAAACGGTCAAAAAGTTATGCTACGTCAAAGAGCGCGCCTTGTTTAAGTGTCCCTGGAAACAGCCTCTCAAATGGTAAACATTGTTTTCTTTTTTATTTACTGTGAAAGAAACCTTTACCATTCGTAATGCTATTAGTTTTGTCTCTTAAACTGAAAAAAGAGATTCTGCGTAGAAACTGCTTGTAATTAACAAAGAAAAAAAGACATGTAATTGACTGGAAGCACATTTGACTACAACCAAATGAGGAGAACATGTGCTCCTCATTTAGAAACAAATTCCAATAGTTATTAAAAGAAAAAAACAAAGCTTTGTTAAGTAAACATTTAAATAAACTTTTACAGTAAAATGCATATTTGTTTTTACATGGATGATAGATCTAAAAGGTTTCTCTTCTGCAAAAACCACTAAAGTGTCTTCATATATATATATATATATATATGAAACAAATGTGAAGTTACAAGAATTCTTTTTTTTTTTTAATGCTATTTACAAACCTGCTCTGTGTTTCGGCCATCTCTCCATACACTGGTCACTGTGCTCTTTTTTAATATTGGATAGAGTGGGTCAAGTACAGTTGTATCAAGTTTCCTTAGTTTACCTTTAATTTGGAGACAAATTATTTGAAGTGAAATAAATACCTGTTACTTTGGGAAATAATATATCAACTGTTTATAAAGCCAATGGGACTCAACGGGGGAGTTTCATTTAAGCTATCTAATTACTTAAGGACACATTGATGTGTTTTGTAAATTATAGCTGAGAGGGGGTGGTAGACAAAGAGGAAGGAAGAGGAAAGGAAATACATTTAGGGAAGCGGGGGAAAAGGGGGAGAAAAGGGGAGAGAGGAACTATTCTGAGCATGATAACCATCAGCAAACCAGACAGTCTCTTTGAGCTGAAAACACACATTTATTTGTATGTTTTTTCCCCTCAGGTCATGTAACATGTGGAGAGACGGCAATGTTTTCATAGTAGTATCCATTCAGGCTGCTGCTCCTTGGGGAACCTTCCAGAAGGAATGAACGTTCTTCCTCCGGGAGCCCTGTGTAGGAAGTGCACCTTCCAGCTCCATAAAACCAGTCCTCACACCCCCTGTTGCTTTTTCCATTAAGGCTATGCCAGCTATGGAATTTAATCCTCACTCTAATTCATTGTATAGCTGTAACCATTTTGGACTCTAGGAGACTTGTACTCTTTAACTTTTGAAGAAAATGCATGCTAGTCTTTATCTGTATAGAGAGTAACGTTAAACTCAAATGAATTTCCAGCAGATCTTTAGAATCTAATGTTCTGACAATATGAAATGAATTTATGGGATTCCAAGTGTACTGCACCCTCATTGTCCAATGTCAGCAATACTCGTTTACATTCTGAAAAGAAAATCTTACAAAAGAGTGTTTACAGCCATGTATATTACACTATTTCCAAACATACTTTTATAGAAAAATAGATAAAGGTTATAGGATTATATTTATATAGTGTCAGTTTGCTTTTTAGTACAGCCTAAAGTGCAAATTCCAGGGAAGTTATTCATCATAATAATGTTTGGAATATACCTCTGTATTTGTGTTTTATGAATAATGGGAGCTACATCTTCTCTTAGACTTAATGATGTGTTTAAGACTTTACAGCGATGAAAAAAAAGAGAAAACCTAGTTTTAATTTACATTTTTTGAAAATGAAAATAATAAGTCATGCTGACCTTACAAAAACTGCACTACAGCTTAAAAGGACGACTACAGAGTTTAATATTTATTTAACTTAACTTAAAGCAAACTACAAAAGCAGTGCTTGGAAAAACTTACTGGATCCCTAAGTACCTTGATTCATCATCGGCAAAAGCAGCCACTTCTGTAAAAACAGTTTGCGTGTCAGAGAATCTCAGGTTTACAGCGTTAAAAAAAACTAAGTAAAGTCAACATCGGTGCATAACTTAAACAGGCAGCTGCTGTTAATAAATCTTTGAAAGTGGTTGGTGTCATCCATCAATTAGCTGCTTCTTGTATGGGATTCAGGTAGTCCTAACAAGGATGCTCAGCAACCTGAAATTTTGGGAACTCTTCCAGTCAGCTACCGAGACATTCCCTGAGAACAGTGTGCCGGGGGTCTGATTGAGGGTCGGCTTCCGTTTGACATGCCAATAACAGCTAACTAGGAAATCGTCCAGATGGCATTCTCATTTAATGTTCCAGTCATCTCAACTGTCATCTTTAAATGTGAAGGAGTACCCTTAGTTCGCACAGATGGCTGTTTTTCCCACCCTTTCTCTAAAGGAGCACTCAGTCCCATTGAGGAAGAAGCCCATTTGTTTCACCTGTATCTATTTTCTCATTTGTTTATTCACAACCCACAGCTTTATGGCCATAGGTAAAAGTAGGAGAACATATTTATTTCTAATTCAGTAAAGCATTCCTCATAAGATTAAATATTGGTCAGTAAACTGAAGGTTTTTCTTTCCAACTCAAATCTCTTCACCTCAATGGACTTTACATTACTGGTCTAGATTACTGAATAATCACATCAACCTACCATTTAGCCTCGTGCTACACAGTGGTCTGTGTTCTAAGAGCAATTCATTCTTCATGGGGCGGCAGTGGCTCAGAGGTAGAACGGTCAACCTCTTATTGGAAAATCACAGGTTTGATTCCCACCCTTGTATTCGTGGAAGTGTCCTTGGGCACATTTGTCCTGGTGGTTGTAAGTTGGTGCCAGTGTTTGGCAGTAAAGCTGCCATCAGTGTGTGAATATGTGTGTGCATGTGTATGAATGGGTGAATTGGACTGTGACTGTAAAGTACTAGAGGCCTTCTGAGAAGGAAGTCAAGCACTATGAGTATACTCCATTTACCATAAATAAGTTTGTTTGATGGAAAGCATTTAAGATTCCAAAATTCAAGAGATATGGCCTGTGTCCAAAGTACTTTGGGGAAAATATAAAATAAGACATAAAACTTGCTTTGGTTGTTGATTTTTTTTTAATTGCGTTTTTACAAAGACAGAAATGAATTTGTGTTTTGGATGATAAACAATATTTTCATAAAATTACATAGGATTAAAAAATGAAAATATGTTTTTATTTTATTGCAAAAGTTCTTTGTAGTTTAAGTTTTTGTATTTGCTTTGAAGAAATATTTTTGTAAACTTTATTTGGACTATCCAAATTGTTAGAAAACAATGCAATCTAAAAAGAAATTGGGATTTTTTAAAGTTAATTTTCTTAACTAGAGTTGAGTGTCAAAGGAAAGAAACCATGGTTGTTAATATGCATATAAGCTAACACAAACCAAGCTGCATTAATGTGATCAGGGACTGTTCTCCTTGGTCATAAAAGCTCCTCTTTGTTGTCCCATCTCACTGGAATCCTCTCAATCTTAACCCCCTTCCTCAATTTTTTTAAACAAGGGTATGTTTCCACTGGCTGCCATGGAAGTATAGGCCTCTTTCTCTACTCTGTCTCCAAAATTAAACCCAATGGGTAACATATGTTGATTTAGGCAAAGCAAGTTTATTTGAATAGAACAATTCATACTCCTAAGTAATTCATAGTGCTTTAAAGAAAAAAAAAAACAACATAAGGGCAGGGACAAGAATCCCAATCAAGACAACAAATTACAAAATTAATCACAAGTAAAGCGGTAAAACTAAAATTGTAAATCAATAATGACAATTAAAATCTCTTTAAAACTAGATTAAAGAGAAGAGTGCAAGTAAAAAACTTTCAGCTGTCATACACTGACCTGAAAAGGCTATTTCTCAGTCTGGACTTGAATATTGTCAGAGCAGAAAATTGTCTAACATTGTTCCAGATTTGAGCTTCATAAAACTTAAGAGCTCCTTTTCCTGTTTAATCCTTACTCTAGGCGCCAGCAGTAAGGCTGATCCTGATCCTCTCAGAGGTGGTTCATATGGCACCAACATGTTAGAGATCTACTTTGGTGCTAAACCATTGAGAGTCATGGACACAAGAAGAACTGGTTTAATGTTAATTCTCTGATCAACAGGAAGCCAGTTCAAAGACCAGGGAACCGGACTGATGTGGTTGTACCTCCTGGTTTTAGTCAGAACCTAAGCAGCAGCATTTCAAGTGATCTGTAGATGCCTTACAGCACATTTACTGAGTCCAATGAGGAGACTGTTACAGTAGCCTGATGTGCTGCAGATAAATATGTGAATAATTAGTTCAGGTTTTGTATAAACAGTATACCTGTAATTCTGGGGATGTTTTTAGAAGGTAAAAGCCAATGATAAAATTGTTGAAGTTCTTGTAGTACAAGATTTATTTAAAATCAAATCAACATTTACATGAAAAGAAATATAAGTCTACACAAGATTTTGAAAACATGATTTGAAAGGGGAATGGAAGAAGCGTATGCTTAGTTCAAGTCTACATCCAGGATTAATCCTAGATTCTTAATATGATTTGAAGGTTTTAATAAATGGTAAATGGCAAATACTTATTTTGCCCTTTGGACTTTAATTAAGGCCCAAAGGTCTGTAAAATCACAGTCCAATTCCCCACCCACAAATGCGCACACACACATATTCAAAACTGATGGCAGCAAGGCAGTCAACCTGTTAACCACCAGGAGCAATGTTGGGTTGAGTGTCTCAGAACTTTGACACACAAGTAGGCCAGACAGAACCTGGAACCAAAGCTGTGACCATCCAATCAGAGATCGGTTGCTCCACCTCTGCACCACAGCTGCCATAGAAAGTGAGTGAAGTTCACTTTTAACACATTCTCTTTATTTTCCTGGGCCAATGCTGCAGAAAAATGTCTGCATCCACTGATCTGTCTAATCTTTTTCACCGTAAAGTGTTTATTTCATGTGTCCAGCAACAGCTTCATTATTAAATGGTTAGCTCAATATTTATTTACTTAAATGATTGTTAACTCCCAAATGATAGCCTGCAAGTAACAGTGTAATCTAAAAATGAAGCAAACATATACTTCACCAATTTTATTTTCCTCAATTTTATGTAAAAATAGTTTCGTAGAGTAGATTTTTAAAAACTGCATTATTAATCTTGCTGATGAACCATATCTCTTTAAAACATAAAATCTGAATAAGTGATTGAAAAAAATTTGATTGGAAATGATTTGTTGTATAAAGACATGATAATGGGAGGTATGAGCTTTGAAAAAGTGTTAGCGCGACCTGACATTATCTAACTTCGATGCATTTAGATTTTGCTGACTGGACTGTTCTCTGATTCCCATGTTTGCTGGCAGGCTGTGGTGTTCAGAATCAGTCTATGTTCTGGAGCACCTTTGAGAATGCTGTTCTCTGTGTTATTTTTTCATTATCAAACAGAATACAAATGATTGAACTTTCTAATAATCAGGGCCAAGCCTGTCCTGGGAAAAGTCATACCCGCCACTATTCTCATCGTCTTCAACCGCCGCTTATCAAACACCACAATTTGGGGACAAAACATGACTTTGGTGGGGCAGAACAGGAGTAACCCTTGCCAAATGGCTTCCCTTTGACCACACTTGTGGGGGGTTTACAGTGGACAAAAGCTAATTGGGGTATCTAAGCCGAATGCTGACCCGCTCTATCATTTTGTAATGTCATTCAGGTGCAGAGAAGAAAGAGAAGTAAAGATGAGAGAATAATGGGGCGAAGAAAATCCAGGTTATCAGTGCTGTTTATAGAAAAAATCGTACACTTGCCCCTGGAGTTTCTTCATGTCGAAGATCCCTTCGAGAAAGGGCAGATGTTGCAGTTTTCCTAGGTTTCCATGGACCTTTGTTTTGTCTTCCTTCTGAGATGATGCTTTGTAGGGCTGCACGATATGAGGAAAACTCGCGATATGCGATATCACTGATCGATACTGCGATAATGATATAATTTGCGGTATATAAACAAATAGCAAAATAACCAAAAACATCATTCCCATTTCATTGCAGCATTTGAAAAATTATACTCCAAATGACCTTCGTCGACATAGGTGACAAACATCTAACAAAATAGGCCTCCATCCGATTGGTCAACAACGTGGAGGCGTCCATCTGATTGGTCAAATGCATAAAGGGATTTATTTAATTCGTTAAATGCTTCAAGCTGCCTTAAGATTGTTTTAACACATTTAATGTAACCATTTATTGCGATTTTCGCCGTCTTTTGCGATATGCATATTGCAGAGCTGGATCTTGCGATAACAATAAATTTGCGGTATATTGTGCAGGCCTAATGCTTTGTGTATCTCAGTCTTGGCGCCAAGCACAGAGCGATGACGCAAAAACATGGACAGGTTGCAGGTGAACAGTTTCACTCTTGACCAAAGCCATTAAGTCAAAAAACCCGTTTTCATTCCCAAAATAAATGGAAAAGTTGTTTATAAAAATGCAGCACATACTGATAAAAGCCACTTACTCAATGCATGCAACTTGATGCATTTTTTTTCTTCTTCTATCGTTGATGGTCCAGGTCCACTGATGCAAACAGCTGCATTTCGAGAGCTCACTGTCTTTATTAGAGCTCATTTTAGGACCTCATGTTTTTGTTGAAATATTTAACATTTGATCCTGATCAATGCTCTTCACTGTTGGATATTCAGCCATGGTCTTGAGACAGTTTCTTTTATTTTACTGACCATATCTTTAGAAAAGCAGACCTTGATGTTTTTTTCAACAGAATGATTGAACTGTCACTTCAGAAGTCTCAAAAATTGCTTCCTTGTGGGCTACTATTATTTTATCATGTTATCAGTCCTTACATTGCTGCCTTGGGAGGGAAGGTCATCAGATGGAGATCCCAGATCCTCTGACAGTGAAGTACATCTGTTTTGCTGTTTTCTTTTCTGTTGTTCTGGAGTTTTGTTGCTCATTAATAGTTTTCCTGTTCCATGTTCTCCTGTTTACATGTTAAAAGTGGTTCTTTGTCTGGCAGGAAGTGGAAGCCAGTTGGTCACATTACAGACCTTAGCTTGCAAGATCCAGCTGATTTGATTTGATTTAACTTGTATCCTCCTGACTACCAGAGACAAGAAAAATGTCTAGTCAATTTCTTTTTTAAATCCACAAATAACTGCAGTTCCCTTCAAGCCCTTCATAGTCGGTCATAGGAAAGCTCTAAATGTCCTCAATAAATACCAGTAGGAATTAATTCAGTTGTATGCAGTGGTTGGGAATTATTTAGGTTTACAAATGTCCTCTACACAGGACAAATTTGCATTGTTGATAGTCAGGATAACAAGTCCTGTTTCTAGAAAATGTAATTTACATTTAGGATTTGTACTTCTTTTAAATCTCATAATTTTACAATAAAATATTATCATAAAGTGGAATATAGAGGTAAATTTCATCATCTAGCAAAATAAGTATTAAAATACTAAATAAAAACTAAATTTGACAATGCTGTTAACAAGTTAACTAGCAGTGCAACTAAGAGTAAAATGCTGCATAAAAACCTACATAATCTGATCTCAAATCAAATCAAATCAAACTTTATTTATATAGCACTTTTTCAACAACATATGTCACTCAAAGTGCTGTGCATAAAATACGATAAAACTTAAAAACAAGATGACAACACAGAACCCCCCCAACCCCCCCCCCCCCCCCCCCCCGCAAAAACACACACACACACACATACACACACAACGATTAAAAAAATCTGAGGCACACCAGCAAATTGACAACAAATTCACAGACTGAAGATCCCATTCATACAATCAAACTCCAGACCCAAATTATAAATGCTGTAGTTAAATCTGACTTGTGCAAGAAAATAGCTACAAATATGCAGCTACTTACATTTAATTTACCACGTAGTGATGCCAACAATTATTCTAATCAAACAGAAAAGGAATATTTTAGGTTTTTGCTCTACAACTGGTGTTACAGACGTCTTAATTCCATTTTTTGGTAAATTATTGAATATTTTTCCCAATCCTCTTCACAGCTTAAATAAATCAAATTATCTGTAACATTTGTTGTTATAGTATTCCAGATTTTCACGACAGATACAGATTCTGGGCATAATCTCTGTATTTGCCTTTGAGTTAAGGGATGTGTTTGGGAGTGGATAGTTTATCAGAGGAGACGTGTCAATTAGCCTGGGGGGTACGGAAGGCCGAGACAAAGGTCAAAGGTTAGGCTGAAGGGCATTCATCAGCTGTCACCAACTATAAAAACGAACTGGGCTCTTGTTCTTGTGTGTGTGCATCATGATAAGGGCCTCATTGTGGGTCACCGTCCTCTGGGTAGAGACTGTGGACGAACGCAGTTTATTGTGTTTGATGACACAGCAGCAAAACCAACTGTGATTTGGTAAAACAAATTGTCATCCTTAAAAAGACTTCTGTCTTTTAGTCTGAGATTTATTCAGTAAAAGCTCCTAAAAAGCTTGTGTATGCTTGACTTTATTTTAGTTTCTGCAATCAACCAGATGACCAGAGCAGATCCATTTTTATCATCTCAGATTACAAGTTAAGACTGCTGACAAAAAAACATCAATAAACATAAAACATAGGATATTCCTTTAACACTTGACTCTGACAGTTTGAAAGTTCAGTTACAGTTTGGGGTGTCTGATGTTCTGGAAATAGCCCATTCCTGTGAGAAGTGTCATTATCCATACATTGTCAGGAACTCAAAGAAGACTCATCATTGCTGGTTTGAAATGCCTTCGTTAACCTCTCACAGCTTCCACTTTACCAAACCTCCCAAAAATCTTTTTGTGTGCACGAGTGTGTGCTCAGTAATAAGAGAAGTGTGATCACAGAGGACATAATTTGCTTCTTTCATTAGGCTGAAGGCTGGGCATCACTCCATTAAAAATATTGGACCATGAAATGAGACCTTCGCCTACACACACATTCTCTCACACACAGAAAAAAACACTCGTCTAACATGTGCTGTGACTCTTAGACTGGCCATTCCCCCTTCATTGTGCTAAAGTTTTTTCACACAGGTAGTACATTCTGCCACACATTTCACATTTTTACCAGGTTTTGACACATACTTTCACACTGTGATAACAATCAAAATAAAGGCATTATGGCTTACTTTACACTGATTTGTCCCTTAAAAAAGGTGATGCACATTTTGGCTCAGTTTTTCTGACTCTGATTTCATTCTTAAAATGTATTCAATGTCATCAGTTCCATATGTTGCTTCACACACAGCAGCCACATGTGTTAGCCACCTTACAGCATCACAGTAACAGGTAGGTCCACAGCCAGGCAACAAAGTCTGTGTTTTCTGAAGGACAACAGCTTATGTGGGACATAAAAAAAAGACAGCTCCATGATAGAGGGGAACCTGACTCTAGACAAGATGGCGCCCAGATGTCATTAGCTGGAAGTGAAAATTCCACACGTTTTCAGAATGTCAATGATAAGAATGTCATATTCCGCATGTGCTCTGGTGGAATATATTTCTTAAATTTGCAATTCACTGAATAATCTCTAAGTGTTAATTCCTTATTTCACCCAAAATATATTTTTTAAAAATTATGCTTGTTCCTGTAGATGCTCCTATTATTTCCAAATACAGGAAGTACCACATGTTGAAGTTCCTTCAACAACCACTGGGGGCAGTTTTCAGAGATCAATTTCCCATCGGTTCCCATGCAGAAAAGTCAGATTTTTACACAAAAAAACACATTTACAGTTTAGTTTCAAGTATATTATCCCTGACAGGTTTTGGGGATTCAATCAAAAAAAAGTTAATTTGATTTTATATGAGCTCCAGTTTGTGTATCTATTGGGGCATGGTTTTTGATTGGCAGGCTGAAGGGCAAAGCATAGCTTGGTGGAATGTGTTTTACCCTCTGTTTCAAGGTCTGACTCCCATATGATCTAGCAACTGCATTATCCTTTGAGCAAGTAAGACTGAAAACATTTTGTCCTTAAGGCCTCAGCAGTTGGGCCCTCTCTTAAAATAATGTTTTCTCAAACAGATAGTTATGAACTATGACACTATACTAACCTGTTTTAAACCTTCCCCTAACATAAAAATCTAAATGGGGCCAAAACTTGATAGGTTGCTTTTTCTCCCCTCTTAATTATTTCAATAGTCCATATTTCGCAGCACATCTTTGTTGTAAACAAGAACCACTGGAAACCACAACCTCTATTTTTAACAGACTTTGTGGACAGAAGTACACAGACAGATGTGTGCTGGGCAGAACAGGAATTTGCGAGTACAAACCTCTGTTTCCTCACTCGCTGGTGCACATGTAAAAACACACATAATCCAAAAAATGTGCGGCCACGGATTCATTTTCCCATTTCTAGACACTCGCCACACACACATACAGACCCTCATGCTGCTTTGTGCTGAGCTGGTGCTGCGCTTGCTGGTGGAGGAAGAAAAAGGTTTAACTCAAACAAAGGCAGCCATGGCCTAGCGAGAGGAAGAGACTGTCGAGGGGGGATACCAAACCTAATCTTTCTGCGTGTGTCTTTGCGTGTGTGAACAGTTAGAATCACTGTCACGCTATTATTTACTCAACAGCCCTATTGAACACAGTTAACAACCTCTTGCTCCCATTTATGTTATTAGTTAGGGGTAAATCTTTTGTGGTTGATGTATTATTTTCTGATGTTTATGGCAGTTTTTCGTCTTTCTGAAAAATAATACAAACCCTTTCAATGTCTGTTAGATTTTTACATTGTTGTAATTGTACATTATTGGAGAATAAGGAGTCTTCCTGAGTGCAGGGATCTCTGCTTTTTGCGGTGTTTTTGAGTGTGTCTTGCTCAATTTGTGTGTGCGTCTCTTTATTGCTGTGTGTTTGGGAGAAAGTGTTTATGCACTCAAATTGGTTTTCCCATTTAAAAACACTGACTCACATGCAGCTAGTTAAACGGTCTGGTTCTGCTGCTCTGTGTTTGTCTCCCTGTTCTTCATCAGCCGACATCAATCCAAATCAGTGGATATTTACATTGAAGCTCTTCCTGATTCCCATCCCCTCTGGTTCTTTTCTATGTTGTTACATGTATCTTTGGTTTACTGTCTTGCTAAAAGTCACTGGTGTACACACTTCTGTAATGTGGCTGGGTCTTGAACTCATCTCTATCCATCACTTGCTCTTCCCTGTTAAACGGTTTGCTCATGTAAACTAGAATTTCAAGCATATGCCTCATAGTTCTCTGCATAAGCTGAGTTTTTAAACAGTTCAAACTCAAATTTTGTTCTTGTCCTTCAAAATGGCTTACTTCCTTCAAATGGGGTTTATTTAAATTGAAAAAGTTGGGCCCAAGTTGATTGGTTTTGGTCTGAAAATGTGTCACTTTTGTAATTAACATATATTCACACCGCTTTATTTCAAAACTTTTTTTAAAATAAAATGCCATATGCGAATGTCCAAAAGCTTGTTTTGCTGTTGACTTTGTCATTTGTACAATTGTAGTTTAAAAAATTCTCTGTGGTTTTTTGAGTCACTCTAGCACAAAAATGTTGACCAAGGTTGGGGTCAGAATCGCTAAAGAATCGGATCAATCCCACTGTGTTGGAGCAAGCATCGTTATCCTGGAGGATTGCGGTTAGTTCTTAACTTTGGTGAAATGGGATTGTCTCTGGTTTTAGAAGTATTTGTCATTTCCTCATGAGATCACAAACATTTGCAGGCAGATGTTGAGAGGAGTTTTGCTATCACTGAAGGAAGTTCTTTGTGTCTGGGTTCATAAATGAGTGTCTTTAAATCATAAGAGAGCCTCTCCTATTTAATTTTGTTCTGGAATTTGGGTTACAGTAAATTGCTCATCTCACTAGATCGAAGCACAGATTTCTAATTTAAAGCCTGTGTTGTATGGTTTCTGGGACTTTCACCTCTCCTCTCTCTCAGTAAACAGCCTCTGTGTCAGTAACGTAGATCGTATTTACACGAAGGCGTGGATGTCCTCCAGGAGGCCTTCTCAAAACCTACTCCTCTGATGATTTATTTTGCAGCTGCATAACCTCAGATCAAACAACATTACAGGAGTTTACAGCCTTTTTTCTTAGTTTCAGCCACATGTGGATGAATGGCCCCCTCTGGCCAGATAGCATAACAAAATTAAACATGAGAAGGATGTTCACCAAACACCCAAACCATTGTGAGGGAGCTTTTGTGGGGATGGGGGAGGATTGTTTAACATATTCCATGTTGCCTCATGCTACTCTGGAAGTGGCTCAGACACATTTTTGGAATCACTGAGGTTAAGATAGCTGAAGTGTAATTATACATTTGGGAGTTTGTGAAATCACCAAATGGAGCATTCCTGCAGTGTTTCTTGTGGTCAACCACACTCACACGCATTTCTATTCCTTGGAAAACGTTGTCACTTTTGTTCCAATTTTTAGTGTTGGCTTCCAGAAAGATGAACACTTCAAAGCACACGCAATCCGAGTGCAAACGTCAAAACACAAATGCTGCCGTCCGCTAAACACAGAGGTGTTGGACATTGTTGATAAAGTTGCCAACCAATGATTTTGTTTTCATTCAGATGGACTTGCTCACATTCTTTTAAGCTTTCTGTCAATATTTGATGTGCAAAGATCAAAAGCTGCATTGACTCTTAAATGTGCACAGACAGACGTAATTAAATGGGAGCATCCCAATGAGACCAGTGCTCACCGACTCCATCAATCACAGCCAACCGCTGGAATGTCTGGAGGGAGTATGCATGCTAACATTTAGTTCAATCAGTAATGCTGGGTGTGTTTGTTTGTTCCTCTTAACAAAATATTTGTTTGATCAACATCAACATGAAAACTTGTGAAATAACAATCTCTTCTTGTGTGTGTTTGCGTGTGTGAGCGCGTAGTGCGTGCGTGTTAAAATTCCAAGTGTTTGGATGTGTTGTAATGACTTAAATGTCCTTTTTAAGTTGTATTTAAAACCTTTGCAAAAAACCTACGTTTGTTGGGTTTTTAAAATGTTTGACATGATCTTATCAACAGTTGCAGTTTTTTTATTTATGAATATTTGATGTGCTACCCATCACAACTTCTATGTGTTATAGATGAATAAAGTGAGGAGAATGTCATGGGCTGCTTGGACCACTGATTTTCTTTGATCATTTTCCTGGTAAAGTGGGCCTATCCGGCACCAAGATCAACGTTGCTATAAAGGCAGCAATAATTGTAAAGTGCACTTTTCCTCTTTCTTTTCAGACCAAAGCTGCTTATGAATCACACTCCATTCACACACTCATGCACTAATGGAGGCAAAGCTGATGTTACAAAAAGAGGCTCTTGTTCTTAGTCACATATTCCAAGAATCCTCACCCTCTCAGCTCTCAGGTAGAATAGTATTTTGAGTATCACTGCTAAAATACTGAACTAATTCAATTTCAATTCACAAATGTATTATTCGATTCGAATTATACATTTGTGAATTGAAATCAGATGTATACCTTTTTTTCCGCACACATTCTTTTCTCAAGCAACATTAAATGGCTTGTATATGACGTACCAAAAACCAAGAGGAAAGAATTGAGCTCCTTGATGACCTCCACCGTTGTTGTTGCTAGTATGGAGAGAAATTAGACTCAGTCGGATTTGTGTGTGCGTAATTCTTGATTTGTGCGTAAATTAGGATTTATGTATATGTGTGTATGCATATTCTTGCTTTGTGCGTTACTCACATAATACGTTTTGTGTATAAGTTAAAAAAATATAATATGAAAAAAATACAAAATGCAATTTACGTATGCACAAATTAAGATTGCAACAGCTTGAAACTACTTACACACACATCTTTAAAAAACACGCACAAATCCCTTGTTACGCACACACGAAGCCAAAGTTACGCATGGATCTACCGTGAGACTGTTTTCACGTCTCACAAATTCGTCCGTAAGTGCTGCGTTTAAATACCAGATGCTCGGTCATTAGAATTTTCCTATCAGCCTTCCCTTCTAAATGTATTTCCTTCAGTGGGTGTAGCAGGGCTTAAAAAACTTTAAAGGAAATTAAAAATTATTATCTGAGAATATGACGTTTTTCTGACAAAAAATGCAAAATAATACTTAAATAATAATTAAATGACTCCTTGTTGTCAATTCATTACAGAGTGAAAAGAAATTCATAACTCTGGTCCCAGACCGGGACTGATGGAAATAGAGCTGATAAATCTATGGATTTTCCTAGTATTCACTATCAATTAATTCTTTTTTCATTCTCCAGTGGTCTTTTTACAAGTTTACAAAGTTTAGCAGACAATGTGGTCAGCAGCTGTTTGCCTAAAAAAGCATCCCATCACTGGAGAAAATCTCAATGGATATTTTAATGCCATTCTGCAACCAGTGACCAAATCCCCCAAATCTGGGACTTAACTGTCCTCCAAGATAGCAGCCCTTGCTCCCACAGTAGGAAGTATACCAGAGACTACCTCCAAACTTTGGGAGTAGAAAAGATAAAATGCTCTGCTAGCAGTCCTGACCTTAACCTCATTGAATTCTTGTGGAACCAGCTGTTGGGACAAGAGTGTCCAGGACAACCATGCTGGCTGTTAGTGCTGAAAGTGATACTTCCACACTCTATTAATGCCGGAGTTTGGAAAATTAATAACTTTATAATCTAGAAATATGTCACCCCAAGACTTGATGTTATGTCTGATGTGGCACATTTAACCATTTCTCAGATTACCACATGCTGTGCTATTGCTTATTCCAAAAACACGTTTCTTACAAATGTGGCAGTCTACCTAAATGATGCTCACACATTTATTTTTTTAAATCATGATGTTTTGTCCAGTTTTTTACATGGCCTTCTTCACAAAGCATCTAAGCTTTGTTTCATAAGACAATTTGATCTAGTAAAAAGACGCATATAAACAGGCATTTGGGGGCAACAGATGGTAGTAAGTGTGCAGGAGACACAAGGGGACCCGAAAGGGTTAAATAGGGAAACTCTGGAGCCAGAGAGGTTGACCCAGACATGACCTGCCTATGAGAACATGGTTCAACTCCTCTGCCTCTCTTTTTCTCACTCACTCACGCACACACACATACATGCACACACAATGAAGAGCTCATCCTGAAATGATGAAGAGATAAAATGGGTTGGCATGCCTTGTTTTTATTGCTGGAGTTGAAATACAATGTCTTGTACAAATAATCTGACAAAATAAAAAGCTGACCTGACCTTAAATTTTATAAATTGCAAATGAGACATACTGATTTTACAGGCAACAGAAATAGTAAAGCAAACCATCTCCATATTCAGTTTTGCAATCTCTCTGCAAGCTTGACCTCCAGCTCACTCTTTGGCATTTAACCAATCAGATACAAACTCATCGCTGGTTTAGGACCACATTGACCATGAACAGGCTGAAATGGAGCTTATTCATCATCATTACCAGCAGCCATTAACATGGATTGAGCATAAGATTGGGAACAAAAAGCAGAGTGGGTGGCTGAGTAGAAGCATGCTTGTGATTATGGACATTTATGTGGAAATTTGTGTCAGAGTCAAAATCATTTCCATAGTTCTGTGTTCAAGGGTCAGAATGTCGTGTGTGTGTTTATTGTTAGTCTAGTTAAATTGGTTTTGTTAGCTGACAATTTTGGCAACAAATTCTAAAAAAAAAACAACATTTTTCTCTCAGAAAAAGTCCATTTCCGTACAATCTGTTGCAATAAATGTCTGCTTCAGCACAAGGTGTGAGAAATATAAAGTTGGCACATTCATACCTTTGAGTGCAAACAAATTAACAGTAAGTATTCTAATAATAACTTTCCTGCTGCCTCCAAGTATTTCATCTGTTAAACTGTAAACATGGATCAAGTTCAGGAAGTGGTTTCCAGGATGCAGACATCTACTGTTTGGTTTTTATTTGTGATTCTGTTCTGTTCGATTCTGTTTAGCTTGCTTCTCCGGTGGTCCTTCTGGCTCTATATGAACTGCATATCTGTTTATGTTTGCCGTGTGAATGATAAGGTTATGTGTGTTCATGTTTGCTTAAGATGAACTGATGGACCCTGCTAGGATAACATCACACACACACAGAGTCAGGATCGGGCTGTCCGTTTTAGCTGTTATTGAAAGATGTTACCCCCCTGCCCACATAACATTTTCATGTTTAGTAGTTTAAAAAACTCATTTGAACTTAACAGAAGCAACTTGGTTAAGATTTTATTAAAATGTTTTTAGCACACATTATTAGTCATTTATTTATTGAGGTAGTTTAATCTAAACACCTCTCAAATCCTTGATCTTTTAGAAATCCCACTGATGCTGAGGAAAGACTACAATTCCCTAAAGTATAGTTTAACAAGTAGGCTCGCCTGTTCTGGTCTTCCACTTCTTGGACCAGTTGTTGTGGTTTCTCCAAATTCACCTCTCTCCTCGTCTCGCCTTGACTTTGCTTCTTTCGACCACTCCTCCCCCCCTTCATCCCAGAGCCAACCGTGATCTGAAAACATTATTCTGCATGCAGAACATAAACCTGTCATCACACAGTGTCATTACTTTGTCATACCATGTTGCAATGGCTTTTTTTTTACAGCAGGTTTCTCTTTTCTTTTTATCTCCCTGCTTTTACTTTTCTCCCTCCCATCTTGATTCTGGTTACAGCTCTCCATTTATTGATCTCACATTGAGATTTCCCTTCTCTTTTATCACATCCCTCCCTCCTAAAGGTTGCTGTTCTTTCTCTCACGCACATTTGGTATCTTCTCTTTTCATTCTGTTGATTCTTTCTCTGCTGAACTGCCTTGCACATGTTCAACTTGGCTCTGTGCTCAGAGAGCTGGAGCAAACCTGGAGAGCAAAGTAGTAGCGTGTAGAAGTCTGAGAAGTTTCCAGCATAAATCGACATGATATTTAAAGAGTTTCCATGCTTTTAAAAATTTCTTTCGCCTTATCAGTGCACTATTTTGCCCTTTTTTTTATTTTTTCATTGTTTTACTGCACTTTCTTTTCCCGTTGTTTGTCTTAATAGTATCACCTCGAGACTTTACTGTTGCTCTCGTTGGATCGGACTACATCCCATTCTTATCGATGTTTTATCCATGGTAACTTCTTCAGTAATGCGTCTTCACTCAGCTACAGCCTCCACAGACGGTTTTTAATTATCCAAGCAGCAGGTAGTTGTCTATCTCTCTGTCCCTCCCTCATTCTTTCATCCCTCTCCCAAACCAGGGAGCTCATCCTTGCGTGCATTTTTTGGTGGAAACATGGAGAGTCCTGCTGATGTTCCCACCCTGATAGCCAGGTGTCCCGCTGTCAGACTCACATAAACACACTCACTCAGCCCCAAAACTTGAAAGAGATTAAAATTGACAAATAATTTAAATTATAATGGGGACACATCCCCTTTTTTTTTTTGAGACCCACAGGTGACAGTTGATGCCTTTGAAACGGAGGCAATGAGGTCATCTGGCCTTTGCTGGTCCTTTTCCTCTGACCATCTATCTACCCTCTTACACCATAAATAACTATACACATACACACAGATACACACACACACACACGAGTGTCAACAGAGAGTAGAAGCAGCTGAGATGAATGTGGGAGAGAAATGTAGAGAGAGAAGCAGCTGGAGAATGGAGACCTGATAAGAGAGGGCACGACTGGGATGTCAACCTATAAAACTAGTGAAAGAGAAGAGATGTAGAAAGTGCCTGAGGTCATTTTGTCATAATTCACTTCACGCAGTATCAGCTTGAACCCCATTTTACCTCAGTTAAAAACTCATCATTTTCTGCTGTGTTGTGAATTTTAGGCCTAGTTCCTTTCTGATCTAAATCATCAGTTGTAAGAGTTAAAAAAAGGAATAAAATAAGACAATAAATGAGTAGTGGTGGCTTAAATATATAGGTAACTTGGTTCATATGATTCATTGACATTTGTTATTTATAAAGTGACAGAAATTCTTCTGTAAAATCTAAAAGTTTGTCTTTTTTCCTGTCATGTCAAATAAACCATGTCAAAAAAGGACCAGAATATGCAAGTATTTGCAGCATAGATGGATGCTAAAGACAAAGTATTTGTTGGTCACTATGCTGCCAATTACCCATCTTAAAAAGATGAGCAGGGTGTGTAATGTTCATCATAGGTACACTTCAGTTTTGAAACAGAATGTTCAAAAAGGAAAAAGAAAAAGAATCCAGGAACACAGAACATTGTAAGATTTTTTTCACCACACTGGATGTTGCATCAAATTTGGGTTTTGATGGAAATGTTGGTATCCTTGTAAGGTTTGACTAAAATTGTGTTATATTTAAAGTATTTTAGGTACGATTAAGAGTGTCTTTCAAATTACTAAATGTAATCTCTTGCCCACAATAATATAAGAAAACACTGCTAATAGCTACTGGAAACAATGCAAGTTTGTGGTGTATTTGTATTGAATTTGGTGAGTCATTTATATTCTTCAGTTGAAAAAGTAACAAAAATTGTTTTTTCTTATATCATTTATGCGTTGTCATAACCTTGTTGAGGGAAACCAAAAGTAAAATTCTGTATCTTCCAGAGTTTTCTTGTGTTTTGATGCATAAAAAAAAATACAGTTTCACAATGAAGAACCATGACAATTTTGACTATTGACAGTACTTGAGTTGCCCCTCCCCCCCTGACATTCCAACCACCATTTTTTGCTCTGATAGTTTTTTTACATATTGTTTTCTGTAATGCTATTTATTTAAGTTATAAAATGACCAATCAGATGTGTCAATCAAAGTATGTGGTCTCATATCGAATGTTTAAAACGTTTGACAGATTCTTCTGAGCCCACAGTGGAATGGATGTGGACTTCTAGCAAGCTTACTATTGATTGGTGAGAGTAGTTGCTATAGAAATGATGTCTCAAAACAATTTGGACCAATGCTTACTGAAGATTTCTGGCTCCAACATGAAGATGCCTGTACCGGAAAAAAATGGGGACTGAACTGACGTCGTTTCATTTCAGCCGGAAGCAAGTCATTTTTTAACGTCACACTCGCTCGGCCCAGTTCTCAAATACAGTCAATGGTTTTGACCCAGCAGAGCTAAAAGACTGACATCAGAATCGGCCAATCAGAGGAAGTATTGATTTTCTGTCCCTAACAGTCAAAAACACCTACCATAACTGCTGGCTTAAAGCAAGCTATCGAGAGCAGAAGGAGTGGGCATTTAGCAATGAGGTGTGTTTACATTATCAAGAGTCTGCTTTTACACTGCACTGCACACAGGAGTATGACTTTACACTGACGTCTGCTCCAGTCCAAGAAAAGAGTTATGCTTGCTTGATTTTTTTGACAGAAATTTGATGCCATAAACACACAGACCTTTCACGCTACGCACCATCTAAATGCAACGCTGCAGTTAGCTCTGCAGGTTAGAGACTGGGATCAATTGACCACATCTCCTTTTCCTCTGTGTGTGTATTCAGTTCAAGATTTATGATCCACAGTCATTTAATAAAATAAACAAGCTTTTCTCTGATAAATGTCAATGTGATTCAGAAAGAGGCTAAGCATACAAGAAAACATCCTCAACATTAATATGTACTAGCTTTTATAAAGGTCTAGTCATAGTTCATACAGCATGGTGGTGACGTGGTTAGCACACCCGCTCTACAGCAAGAACGCCCTGGTTTGAATCCCCACTGGGACCTTTCTTTGCGGAGTCTGCATGTTCTCCCTGTGCATTTGTGGGTTTTCTCTGAAAACTGCAGCTTCCTCCCACAATCCAAAAACTTGGCTCATAGGTAAATTGATGATTCTAAATTGTCCCGATAGGTGTGTATGACTGACAAGCTATCCAGGATGTCCCCACCTTAGCCCAACTGAAACTGGGTTGGCTCCAGTGGCTTGAGGGCTCTAAAGGGTTCCAGCGGGTCCAAAAAATGGATGCATGGATGGATAATACATACTCAATAACAAGTCTTATTTAAAAAAATACCTAAAATGGTATGTTCCATAATTACTACAGTACTTCTCAGATTACTTTTGTGGGTCTTAAATGAGTCTTGCTGAATGTGTATTCCAAGTTAAGTTTTTTAACTTCAACTTTGGTTTTGTTCTGAACAGGAACTGGCAACAATATTAAACTCAACTCTTTCCACATTGTGTGAGGTGACCAGGTCATTGTAGGTTTTTGTTGATTTATTGCTCACTGGGAAAAAAAAAGAAATGTCTTTAACCAAAAATCAATTTCCTGTCAGATCAAACACGCTGTTTAGCTAACTCAATGCCCTGCTCTCGTTCCTTCTCTTTCTTTCTTCAAAAACTCCTACAGTAATATTTAACTTACTGTGTGTTAGATTTGCACACTCCCGTGTATACACGTTTCCTGATAAGTACTGACATCCGTTCACACAAGCCCTTAGCAAACAATGCTAATCCTACAGCTCATAAATAATCAACACTGCCAGATTGAATGTGTGGGTGTGACCATGCATTTTCGTGTTGCTTGAATATTGGTTTTGTTGTGGAAATATGAATCTGCTTGCACCGTAGAGAATATTTTTTTAGTACAGAGAGCAAAAAAACTGTTTACATTTTACAAAACCTTAGTATTTTAGTAAATCGGGTTTTGCGGTTGACAAGGTCTCAGTGTGTGTTTCTGTTGCATCAACATGGTATGTAGTTGTGTTCTGGCTGATGACCTGGCTGAGTTTGTCCTGTTAGGATTAGCATGGAATGTACACACTTCCTCTCCCCATCTGTCTCCTTCTTTGCCCTTTGGCTCTCCTCTGTGCATTTAGTATGAAATGTATTTTTATAATTTAATGTAAAGCAAATCTTAAGTGGCTGGACTTCAGTCTTACAACTAGTTCTGTGGAACTTTGGCTTTTGACAAAAAATGTTTTGTTATTTTTTCTACATTATTTATCAGTAGTTAGTGGTTTCTGACAAGATACCATAAAGCCAGCCTCATGTCTCTGTTAATTTAACATATTTATCAGTAGCAGGTGTAAATAACAAGCGTAACCATTTCCACTTTTACTGCAGCCAACGCCAAACAAACTCCAAAACCCGGATTATTGCAGATGTGGACACTGACAGCTGTGGACACTACACATGTGTTGCTCCCATAAACTTTAGCCTGTTTGGAGAATGCAGTTTGCAGATTTATAGTAAACTAAAAGAAATCCTGATAACCTTTTGCTTTTAATTGCCCTCTTCGTTTTTGAGCTCATACAGTTGAAGTGAAGACAAGGTCACAATGCTTAGACAAGACCACGTTGCATTTAGAAGTTGCTAAGCTGCAGCTCTACATGCCTTTTATGTTCAATCTGCATTTATACTCACGTGAAAATAAGTGGTTGTAATGTAACATCATTTTTGGTATACAGTATTACACATAACTACACAAAACTGCAACAAAAGTAAAACACATGAGCATAGACTTCTCATGCAAAACATAACCAAAAAAAGGTGTTGACACAAGAGGATATAACTAATTAACCATAAAGTACACCAAGAAAAATTCATGTTAGGAGCAAAAGAACACATGGGTGCAACAAAAACAAAGACAGAGCAAAGGAAATGACAGGAAAAGACTGATGAAGTAAAATGGGGGAAGTAAAGCTATTTCACATTTCAAATTTCAAATACAAATGGTAGCTTTTAAGGCAGAGAGACAAAATGACCGGACCATTACACATAAAAGAAAAATATGTTTGGGGCACTAAAAGCGAATGAATTTCACAATAAAACTGAATAAGGAGAAAAAAGAACACAAATACTTCTTTATACCTGAACTACTCCCATAATGTATGTGCTGTAGGTATTTTTGATTCCCTGAAATGTCCCCTATTTGATTGAGCAATACACATTTTAGGGCACTTTAGAATGCCTTTATAAATGTAAAATAATTTTACTAATATACTATTTGATCCAAAATTTAGACTAAATGACTCCACGTGTGTCTTTGTTGTTTATAACATACATTTTCTTTACCTAAAGGAGTTTAATGATTGAAAGTCATACAAAGAAGTTCTTTTCACCCAAAATGTTTTTTTTTCTTCCAAAACTTGCTTTGCCTGCTGATGTGACCATGGGGAACATCTTTTCCACCTTCGCATGATATACAGTAGTTTACTCAAAGGTTTGCGTCTCACTGAGAGCTCCATAAAGACTTCAGGGATGATTTCCTCTTCTCTATAAGCACAACCTCTCTCCCATGACTACCTCCGGTACCTGGAGACCATTCTGTCTCTGAGGCCTCTCAGGACTACTTCACAGTTCACTGACTGCTTGGCTGATCGTGGCTTGTCTTGTCTTAAATGTTTCTTTTCTAACAACTGTTGGTGCTCTTTGTTCTTGAATGGCTCTACATACATTTCTTACCTGTATCTTATAAAAAACTGAGGGCATGTGAGCAGTGGATTAAATCCATAGATTTGATGGTGACTGAGGTAAAATCAATACATTTCTGTCATTTTGCATGACTATTTTCTAGCTGCTTCTCTTTGCAACCACAATCCTTGGAATATTAACACTACTTATACATAATTATAACTGGTTTCTTTCCATGTTTTGCCGTGATATAACTGTAACCACAGGCTTTTATTTTGAACATTAATATAACACCTTTACTATGTGCCAGAGTATAGTTTTAAGGACGAAAAGAATAAGAAAAGAAAGCTAATGTCTCAAGGTTGGTCTGTCCTCCTCAAGAAGTCTGCACCCATTTGACATTTTCTAAACTTAAGGAATGAACAAAGTGACCAGTATTGTGTATTGTAATTTGTTTGAAGGTTGATTTAGGAGTTCTTGCTGCATGCTTTTTTTTTGAGAGCTGTTCTGTAATTAGTAAGAAGACATTGTAAGGGATTATTTGTGGATGAATGTAAATGGACTTGATCTGTCTTGGATTCATTAAACATTTACTGTATAAGACATTTGGATTAAGTGACATCAGAAAATGGCTTTAATGAAATGAAGTCAATTTTTCACAATTGTTTTGGAACCAGAAATCATCAGTAAAGAGTGATTGGTCCAAATCATTCTTACTCTTCATTTCTATGGCAACCGCTCTCGACAATCAGGAGTGAGCTTGTTGGATATCCACACTCCTACCATTTGAAAAGGGGGTTCTGAAAAATCTGTCAAACATTTTTGAACTTTTGACGTGATGAGACCACATACTTCATTGAGGCAGCTAAATGGCCAGTTTATAACTTGTACAACTACAGAAAATGTATCTAGAACCATAATTTATACTAATATGGTCTGTACATCAGGGCCACAGACGTGGCAGTTTACGTTCTTATATTTTAACCCTCCATCCATACATACATCCTTCCATTTTCTTCCCCCTATATGAGGCCGCAGTCTAAGCAAAAATCCCCAGACTTTCATCTCCCGAGCCACTTCCTCCATCTTCTCTGAGGGAATCCTGAGGCGTTTCCAGGCCATTTGTCTCTCCAATATGTCCCTTTTCTCTTCCCTGAGGTCTCTGCCCAGTGGAACATGAAGGACACCTCCTCAGGGTGGTGCCCTTTAGGCATCCGAACATGATCCTCGAGCCACCTACCTAGCTAGCTCCTCTTGATTTGGACCAGCAGCAGCTCTACTTTGAGCATCCTCCATGTGACTTAGCTCCTCACTCTATCTGTAATGCAGCACCCAGGTACCCTATGGAGGAAACTCCTATGATGTATAAAAGTATATGCTCTTGCTGTTGATATCGTAAAAGACGAGAGTAAAACCAGTCGTGGTTGCTCTCATGCACACACACACACTCACACATACCCACCCACGCACACCCACACACAAGTGCACAGGATCAGGAATAAATGCTGCCTTTAAACAAGATTCCTGCTGACTTTCCGGCTTCTCTTGCAGACAACTCACTGAACCTTGAAGTGCTTGTTCATATATATTACATTATGATGGACTCTATGACATTCACACACTCCACAAAATATTTGGCCATTCTTGTATTTTACTTAATCACATGCTGGTAGGCGTCCATCACATTCATAAATCCACCTTTTTGTGTTGGTGGTGAGGGACTGATGGACTTAGAGAAAGATGAGTGGCGTGAATGTTCACAAACACAAAAACATTTTGAAATAGTTAGAAAAAGTTGGTGTTTATGTGAATATTTTGGTAATCATTGAACTAATCATAACTTTCTGCTGTGTTGATATGCTGGTTATGTATCAGCTTGTAGAATAAACCCCTGTGGCTGTATTTTTCTTGTTTGGAAATCTGATAATGTGCTTTTATATACGTAACCTAAACATACGCCCGGGATAAACACATCACTCACATCCTCTGTGAAAACACAGCCTTGTCCAAATTAACAAATGTGACAGAATATGCAAAAAAAGACATAATAGAAATACAATGACTGATCAAAACAAATCATTAGAGGTTTTGTTGTTTGTTTTTTCTACTTTTTGGAGGAATAGTGATGGTGTTAAAAGCCTGAGAAAAACACATTTAATAGACTGAAAGTCGACCAAAACTTTAATATTTTTTTTCTAAGAAAACAACTCTGAAAAGGAGTTACTTCTTTGGTTAAAAATTGCCTTGTAACATGTATTGTTTAAAAAAGAATGTTTACAACTTCAACATTTGTTGACTTTGAATGCATTTAACTAATTATTTTTAGGGTGTTGTCAGACTGGACACATTTGGTTAGCTTAAAGTGAACCCGAGCTCATTTTCCCAGATAATCCGAAACAAATTTTCAGTCGGAATCCATCTCTGATCCATTTTTTGAGGTGGACTGAGCTTTGGTTTGCTCTGGTATTCCTTAGACTGAACACAATCAGTTTCCGGAGCTGAACAACTGAACCACCATAGCTAGTGGTCACGTGATGTAAACAGAGTAGGAATGTAGCAACTGATGAGCCCCGGACAGATATAAAGCAATGGTTTTCATGTTATCAATGAGGAAAAAAGGTTCCAACTCCTTACGTGTTAGAACGTTTATTTTCTTACATGCTTTTCTGTGTCTTGTTACGAGGCACGCCCCCAGCACTACCTTGAAGTTTCTTAACAGAATTCTCTCACAGTTGCATCGCGACACAGCAACTCATTGAAGTGTGGTCAGATGAACGTAGAATTATTGAAACGACTTTTTACGTGATTCACATTGCTTCTCACACGCTTTTCCCAATAATCTATATGTCCTAAACACTTATCAGCTTTCCTTTCTAGGCGTTGTCACCTCAGTAACTGCCTTGAACCATGTCCCCACTGTTTAAGTAAAAACTGTCGTGCCTGATGTTGATGCAGACGTTTAAAATTGGTCAGCGAAATATAAAGTTTGAATGAACTATCCCGACATGGATTGCAAAGCCAAGGACTTCCATAAATTCTGCCTCTAGTTGCTTTGCCCCCCCCCCCCCTCATAATTCCGGACCAATGAGTGAAGAGATCTTTAGGACTGTGGTTTTGTTTACAAGCTTTAATGCGGAACAGGAAGGTCTGCTTAACAGCAGTCTGAATACAGACCAAACGCAAGAATCAGGACTCGATCCAGACGAAATTAAGAGGACTGGGTCCAGACCAACAGATTTTTCCAGTCTGAACACACTCTAAAACTTACTTTATATGTACTTTACTAATTTCAGGTTAGCAGTTAGTTTTATGTTCTCATCACCTGTTTTCATGATTATTAAATTGTTTTAAATTTAAATGATTTCAAAACAGATTCAAACACCCTCTAAATTTTACAAGTCATAAATATGTCCCAACTTCAGGGTTTATGTTTGCCTGCAGGAGCTTTTGCAGCAAAGTATCCATTCAGTTACTTAAACTACCTTCAGGGACGCTGGGACCTGTTTTTTCTCTGTGATTGTTGGGTGTTTACATTGTGTCTCTCACCCTTTTCATGATATTGATGTGACAGTAAAGAAAGGCGTATGAATGAACTCTGTTCCAACAGCTGTAACAATTTTAGCTGAGAGTGCTGTAAGTGCAGCAGGATGCATATCACTCGACACTAAACTTCATAGAGTTTGTATAGAAAATAATCGTTGCCGGCGCAAAAACAGCTGCCTGTGGACTCAGACTCTAACAGAGACTCAGGACCTAGCTCCAGCTCATTTAATCATATCTTCTGACAGCATAAAAGTCACAGATGTTTGTTTTAGTTCTTCAGAAAATAAAAGCAGAGGAACATCCATTTTACAGGATGTTTGATTAGGCGGGCATTGAGTTGAAATCACATAAACTGACCCCTTCACACATAAACCGCAGAGCAAAATATTGAGAGGGTTAAAGGATCAGTTTCAAAGCCACCTCTAAGCTTGTTGTGCTAGTACTCCACGTGTATGTCTAAGCATCTGTACACATAAACAACATTTATTAATGCACACATATATTAAATGAATCTAATTAATATAAACTTACAAATGCCAAGAGGATGCTTTGCATTTAATTGTTTATTATCAGTCAGTAATGCTGGGATTCCATAGTGGCTGTATGTTTGAGTTCATAATTGTATTTTCAGTTCAGTTTTTTTTTTTTTTTAACAACTACAACAAAAAACAGCTAGTCAGGGTCTGGTTCATTTCCTGATTTGTTCCTTAAGCCTTAACAGTTTGATTTTGTAGTTTCAGTCTGGATGCACACAAAGAGTCTGCAAGGAGCATTTATCAATGTGAACGGCCCTAACAGGCTACTTGTGCAGGGTTTTGGGTGGGTGGTTTCCCCCATACCTACCCTTGCGTGTTATATAAGTGTTCACTATGACTTGTTTTTTTTGCAATATCCCTGTAAAAAAAAAAGTGCATGAAAATGTTTTCCCTAGGGTCTCATTGAAGAGTCAATGACGTTGATACTTTGAGCACGCCAACTATGTGGCCTGTACAGGTTTGATCATTTTTTGCACCCAAACAGCCAATGTGGGCAGTTGTGACTAAGGCTCTGGACAGATAGTACAGCTTCAAAGTAGAGTTAAGTGTGTGATAGAGGTTTTAATTACTTACTTAATTACTTAATTAATTTCATAATACATAGACCTTTTTACTCATCTTTTTTAAAATATTAACAGTTTTTAATTATACGTAAATAGTAGCGCTTTACCACCTTTTTATTCTGCAGTCAACAGCATCATCCAAATCCAGAAAAACATTGTCAGTTGCTCCGCGGCCGGGCGTGAAGGCATCAAGAGCAGGCGTTGACCAGTAAATGTGACGCCCATCAAAACGTGAATTTGACACGAGAATTGCATCTGGTGTGCATACAGCATTAGAATGCCCAAAGCACAGTCTCAGTCCCATTCACCTACTCACACACATGTATTCATATGGCAGCTCCCCTGCCAAACACTGCGGCAACCTATAGCCACCAGGAGCAATGTGGGGTTCAGTGTCTTGCCCAAAGACAATTTGACACATGGGCAGGGCAGGTATCAATCCTGCAATAATCTGACCAGAGAACAGCCACTCTACCTCTGCACCCCTATCCCCTGTGAAATATTAATGTGTCCTTGGAGTCATACATAATTTATCCCTTTTTTCCTTATCTCCTTTATAAGGTGAATTTGTTTGTAAATATAAGCATACTTTAGCCTATTCTGTAAAAAAAAAAAATGCTGAAAATTCTTAGTGTAATTGGTTAAAACATTCATGGGTAACTGAGATCCTAAAGCTAAATGTGACCAAAGGTGCATACATCTGATTTTTATAACGGTCATTCAAAAATATTGAGGAACACTTGAATGTTTGCTAACTTTAATTTCAGTCACAAACCAGAAAACTGGATGTTGCTTTTTTATCAGTAAAAGAATTGTTTCAATCTTTAAACTTAACTCCTTTCTACTTTGAAAAGTGTGAAGGTGTAAAAAAAAAAACATTTTCAGTTCCTATTATCTAAACTGAGGAGGATAAACCTTAATATCAAAATAATCACAAAACTTGCAATGTTGGGGAAAAGCTGACTCCTATACATAAATCCTATACTTAATGTGTTTCAATGGGCGTTCCCATTGTGTTTGCTCTCATTCACATGAGTACACACACAGGCGGTGGCAGCCAATCTAATTGATAGAGAAAAAACAAATAAGCGACTGTTTGCTTTAGAAAAATGTCACAACCTTCATTCGTCTTCACAGCCCACAAAACACAATCTCTTCATTTTTTACTAATGTTCAGACACTGCTTGTTTTCTTTTTAACTTTTTTACACAGGCAGACATTCACTCAAATGTCCCATAAGTCTTATTCAACACTTGTGCACACCCACAAAGAGAGCAGTATTCCCTCACACGTCCACACACAGCTATAACTCAGAATCTCCCCGCACGTGTAGACGTGACTGTGAACCCTTTTGCTGCTGAGGTTCACACAGTTAGTAACACACACTGCAGTTTGTGCGATAAGGTTGTGAGACCGGATTATCTGGTGTCAGCACTGCCATCAGGCACCTCTTCCCTCCTTGATCTCTGCTCTGACTGGTAAAAATACCCATGGAGTCACTGTGTCTGAAGTCTTTTCATGTCCATTTCACTGTACAGACAGTCGCAACAATAACTATTATCGCTATGCTGTTCTGATGATTTCCAACTGCTTTTTATTCAGGTTGAATTAAAGATACTAAAGTTTATGCAATTGAAGAAGCTTTTTCTTAGATCATTGTTGTAGCTTTATTCTAACAAAAGAAATCGTCATGAAGTTTTTAGAGACTGATTGGTATCAACGTTGCATTAAAGCTTTTCTCTATATTACTTTAGTAAAAACTCCATCCACCCAGATTTATTTGCTTTGTTTGAACTTAATCTAAACTTGTTCATTGCTGACTGTGGACTAATGATAAAAAGACATCTAAAATGTGTTGACATTATGTTTTGGAGTGCAAAATTTAAACCAACGATCCGTTTCACTTTTTACTGCTTTAAGTTGTCAATGTGTTTGCTAACAAAAAGGATTCCAACAGAAATGATGTCTAAGTTGTTGATTTTCCATGCAAAATAATACCAATAAGATACTTTTTTGCTGTTTGCTGTTGGGTCCGAGGAAGTTTACGACAACTTCTTCTTAAGAAGGAGTGAAGTTTTATCTATAAAATTTATGCTCAAATACTTTCTGCAAAGATTCTGTTTCTCACTCACATTTCCTTTTTTATTCTTATTTGCTGTGCAATTGAAGGCAATGTTTGAGCTGCCAATGTGGAAATCATTTTAAGTATTTCTTTATAAAAAAAACAACTATTTGCTGTTTAATGATTAGTCCTGATAAGAGAAACGTCATTATTTTTGGCATGATTGTGTCTTTTTTAGCTCATATGTATATTTAAAGCATTTTCTTGAAAACCATTTGAATAGAATGAGTTTATAAACACAGAAACTGTTGAAAGAGCAAAGATAAGTTAATAACAAGAGGGTCGAAGTTAGCTCCGCCTCTTCTCTTTTGGGCTTAAAACTCTCCTTTCATCATCACCACAAGAGTACATCCCACAATCTCACAATACCTGAAAACCAAAGCCACCTACACAAAGATGCACGCTGTGAAAAAACATAATGAACAAGTAACACTATAATTCTTCATAAAGTTTAACAATTATCTTACATCTACAGTGTGGAGTTAAAGGAGGTTGTTTGAATTTTAAACAATGTTTTGAACTAATCAACTCAGAAACAAACTAAACTACACATCGTGTTGCTTATAGTCCTAAAATTATAGTCTAAGATAAGACTGTCAGCTAAACAGGAAGTAGGAAGTGTGTGCAGCTCTGGGACCAACAATTACTGTAAATGTGATCTGATTCATAAGAAAAGATTAAGCTGCTTTTTTTTAAGCTATTTTACATTCTGTGGGTTTACTGTCATTTAGTATTTAACAATTTTATCTGCTGTTTACACACATATTCTAACAAAGATTCATTGAACTGTTAAATGACTATTAGTAATTGATATTTAACTTCCTGCATTGACTTTTACATCACAATGATGTGTTTTTAGATCACAAACATTAATAAAATTCTCCTAAATCCATACTTTTTTTGCATCACTCACTAATTGTTTGTCTTTTATAAATAGAAAGAAAAAATAGTAAATTGGCAAAGAAATAGGAGGGATATATCTGTACTTTTTTTCTGACTGCTACTTTATAAACTCATCAAAATCTACACTTCTGATTGGGAAAAAATGAAATTGTTCCTGTAAAAATAAAAGTCTTTTTGATCTGTAGATTTTTTATGATTTTTAGGTTGTGTTTAGACTGGGAAAACTGTTTAGTCCGGGTCCGCTTAATTTGGTCTGGATTGAGTCTTGAACCTTGCGCTTGGTCTGCTAACTAGCTCGAGGCAGAAATTATGGAAGTCCAGCGCTTTTAGTTCATCCAACTTTATATTTCTCTCACACGTTTTGAACGTCTGTATAAACGATAGGCTCAACACTTTACGTCAGCTGCGGTGGCCGTTTTGGTTCTGTTTCTCCACTCCGGGAACGGATTGTGTTCAGGCTAAGAAATCTCAGAGCAAACCGAAGCGCAGTCCGAACCAAGTCTGAACGGAGTCCGAACGAACCAAGACCACCATGAAAGATGGGTCCAAAAGCCTTTCCTGATGAGTTATTCTCACCATTAAGTTTTGAAAAATAGCTAAACTTTTTCCTCCAAAAGTGTTTTTGAGATTTCACAAAAGTGACCATTTTGAAATGCCCCTAGTGGAATGACAATGAACTACAGGACAGAGGATGGACCATGGAAGCCTCCTTTGCATGTCAGACGGCTGCTTCCACATCGTGTGTTCATTTCTGATAATGCACACTTCATCGACCATTATTATCATTACAAAAAAAATAATTACAAAATGACAAAAATTATTACAAAAAAAATGAAATTCAACCAGTTTTAGTATTTTATTCTTGTTACTTTTTTTGGGGTTTGGATCACTAAAAACAAGCTGTTTGTTACGAGGTGAGGCGTGTTGTCATGGTAACAAGACAATGCGCAGAGCTGGCATCGACCTCAACTGAAACGGCAAAGGAAAATAATATAAATGCTGATTGTCACGACAGGTTAGACAAAGCATCAGTTCAGAGAGAGTTCCCCTCTAACCGCTTGTTTTTGTCCAGATGATGAAGCATAGGTTTGTTATCAAAGAAGCCAGTGCAGTGATATAGAACATTTAAGCTATGTGAATGGAACTTCTTTTTCAGGTGTGCATTATCACCGTGGATGATCATTTTTTAATCCATACTCAGCAGCCAATCAGAATCGAGTATTCACCCGGACCATGGTATTAAAGCAGCATCACTATCTACTGATGTAACTTTTCCAGGTGTGGTTTTTGTTCATGATACGGACGTTTATCTCCAGTTGTACTACATTTTACATTTGGCTGTGTAAGTTATGTGCATTAAAATCTTTAAAGCTTGCACACTAAGTCTGTGTGTTTAGTTGTGTGTGTGCATGTGTGTGTGTAATGTAAACTGCCACCAGAGCTCAGATTTACTGGCGGAAGTACAGCCAAGAACGGGAACGCTTAGATTAATCACGGCTGTATGTGTGTGTAGAGGTTGCTCATAGGCGACTAATAATTCTTTCCTCGAGTCACCTTTAAACAAGTTTTCCAAGAGCATAAGGACATTTTTCATTGTTTTCGAAAATAAA
The DNA here is from genome assembly GCA_023969325.1 of Oryzias curvinotus. Taxonomy (NCBI): domain Eukaryota; kingdom Metazoa; phylum Chordata; class Actinopteri; order Beloniformes; family Adrianichthyidae; genus Oryzias; species Oryzias curvinotus. The sequence continues at coordinate 29,263,714 of CM043721.1, forward strand.
GTTGTATATTACAAAATGACAAGTTGACTTTTCCATAATAGGAATTATTGTACTACAGGATATGTTGATGTTCTGTGGTATGTGCTGTAAGTATATCATTGTGTAAATGCAATAGCACATGTCAGAAGAGCAATTTTCTTTGTTTTGTTTTTTTTGGTTCTTGAACTTATTTTTTGTATCAGTACAAACGTTAGAAGTGATCAAAATTGAGTGAACTTTGTCTAAACCTAAAGCACAGAGCAAAACTCCATAACGTTTAAAATGTTATTCTTCTCAATTAAAGCGCCTTTACAGATGTTTCCTCTGTCGATGAAGAAAACATGAGACACTCAGCTCCAAGAGCAAGTACTTTGAAAATCAAAGCATGTCTGTGTGTATGCGGTATGTGGGTGTGGTTGACCAGCCCTGAACGTGTAAACTAAAAGTGCTCCTTTAGTGTGTGTGTGTGTGTGTCTGTGTGTGTGTGGTGTGTGTGTGTGTGTGTGTGCTGACGACCAGTATAATTTTGCCAGATCTCTTCTACTTTAAACACACTTTATTCCACCCATGTTCACACCTGGGTGTTGAGATAAATGACTCAAACCTGCCAAAGATACCCCCCCCCCCCACCATCTCTTTTTTCCCATTTTTCTGTAGTTTTTTTTTCCCTTCAGTCTCCTTGTAGTTTTGTTTTTACTCAAAAGCTACTAGTAAAGGTGGTCAACTGGAATGCCAATTGTCCTTGAATATCCTGCAAGAATAATATCAAATTTTCATTAAAGAAAATGTGTTTTTGCAGCACTTTTCTGAATTTTGCTAAAAAGAAAATTGTGCAGATATCACCACATACATGTAATATGTTTTTATTTATTTGTAGATCTGGTTGATTATTGTATTTATTTGCACTGTGCACCACAAGTCTCCTACTAACATTTAAGTATAAACCTATAAATCTTGACTTGAAAAAGTAAAAACTGTCTGTCAGTGATTTTATACAGAGTTGGAAGCATTAGTCCTTTCTTCTCACATTGACAACTCCAAACTCTTGAGATACACCATTACCTTTCAAGTATCTCGTTAAAGCTGTTCACGAGTGCAGTCATAGCCTGGCTTACGCGCACAGCAGTGGCCGTGTTGTCGGCTCTTTGGAGCTGTGATTACAGGATTGTAGCAACAATTTACATAAAACTTAGAGTTTACTGGTGTGGGCGACAAAGCGAGATAGCAGAGCTGAAGTGAGGAGGGCAGTGGAGAGGGAGGAGAAGGAGGAAACTGAAAATGAAGCGTGAAAGTAAAGAGGGAAACAAGTTGCTGTGTGATTATACAGCAAAGGATGTTTACTACCTCTGTGTGTGCGTGTGCATGTGTGTTAGAGAAAATAGTTACCCCATCCTCCTCATCATTATACTGGGAGTCAAATTCCATCTCAAAAAGGGCCAATTAAATCATACATTTTTTATTGTAGATTATTTAAGAAAAATAATCATGACTTTCTGTGTGGAGTTTGCATGTTCTCTCCATGTATGTGTGGGCTCTCTCCAGGATCTCCGGCTTCCTCCCACCGTCCAAAAACATGCTTCATAAGTTAATTGGCTACTCTAAAATTGTCCCTAGGTGTGAGTGTGGGAGTGCATGGGTGTGTGATTGTGGCCCTGTGCACAGACTGGTGACCTGTCCAGGGTATCCCCTGCCTTCGCCCACAAGTGGCCGGGATAGGCTCCAGCAGCCCCGTGACCCCGAAAGGGACAAAACGGAATAGAAAATGCTGCTGAAGTATAATCAACAGTTACCTTTTGAGTTGACCAACTTAATAAAATCTTTTCCTGTAATATTTTTTAAAGGCTGAAAGTTCAGTGCAGCTAACACTGAATTAGAATCTTACTACATTCTGTTTCTCCTTACTGTTTGCATTTTTGGATGTAAAAGAACTGAATAAAGCAGAGATTATAATAGGATTCATCTAAGGTTGTTTGTTGAATTAGTTTGCATTTGCAAACAAGCTCCAAAGCTTCTGCTGGTTGGTTGTATTGGAAGGAAGTGTTGGCAGCAAACTATTATTTATCAATGACGGGCAAACGTTTTGGAAATTAATTTGGCAGCTTCAATGTGTGGCACAAAGATACAGTGAAGGAAATAACTGCACAACCCAAGCTAATATTGTGTCAATAAACCTACATCATCTATAATGTTAATTATGAAAGGAAAGATGTAAAAAAATAGAAAGTCAAAATAAAACAAAATAACTATTATTATTTATCAACCAAGTTGAAAAATAAACTTATATATTTACAAAGAGCAAGCTTCATTTTATACCTTTAATTTTTTCAACAAAAGTTAGAATATGGTTGATCGGGTTGTTTTGGATGTGTTTCTTCATTTCATGTTACGCTCTGGCTCAAAGTGAGACAAGACACGGAAGATCACACAATTCTTTAAAAAAATGAGGGGGAGAATGTGGCTAATTTGGTGTAGCTTGATGAAAGATGCTTGGAGAAAACTGCTGCTCTTCTTCTGTATTACTGCCACTTCTCTTCTCCCCCATAATGCCACACTCAAAACTCTTATTGGCTTCCTCCTTTGAACCATCTCATGCTCCTCCCTACACTCTCGTCTTTGGTTCTGGATGTCATTTCCTGCATGTATCTCTTAGTGTCTCCTTCAAGACCATTGAATTCTTGAATGTGTGTCAGAAGCTCCTTCTGGCGATATCCCAGTAAATGTTGGTACCCGGCCACACCAACAACAGAGAAACCCAACTCTGAATTTTCACATCCCATTCCATGAAACAAGATTACACCTTAAATAAGGTGTATATAGGAAATAACATATTAAAAACAAACAGTATACACACCTGACAAGTCCAGCAGCAGATCCAGTCTCCTCATTATGGTACCTGTGGAGGCCGTTTAAGAAGCAGAGGGACCAAACTGTTAATGGGAAAGGTTGTGTAGTAGGTATCATCTGTGGCAGCATAAAACAGAGCATCAGCCAAAACACCCACCCTACTTATCTCTAAACTAGGTAAGAATAAGTGAGTTGGTTATATTAAAATAAATGGTAAATGGCGTATACTTATATAGTGCTTTTCTACCTTCCTAAAAGGCCCAAAGCGCTTTACAGTCACAGTCCCATTCACCCAGTCACACACACATTCACACACTGATGGCGGCTCCACTGCCGAACACTGGCGCCAACTTCCCACCAGAGGCAAGGTGGGGTTCAGTGTCTTGCCCAAGGACACTTTGACACATTGGCTTGCAAGGTGGGAATCAAACCTGCAACTTACAATCATGGGTCAACCGCCCTACCCCTGCTCCACGGCCACCCCACGTACCACGCCCCAAATAAACTCCAACCAAAGTCCAGGTTTATATTTAAATGTTGTACCAAAGCTAATGCCAAACCTTTCATTTTAATGAACAAATAGTTAAGCTGGTTTAAACTTTTTAGAAAAGAAACTGAACGAAGAGAAGATAAGACTATTTACTTACAGAAGCACATGACCAGCACTGATAAGAAACTTAAAGGTTGGTTCAGCCTCAAAACCAATAAATCTGGAGCAGAAAGCCTCACAATGTTTATACCTTTGAAAGCTTTTCAGTAAGACTGGAGCCAAATGAACTTAGCCTTAGGTCAAGAACGTTGTTCACCTTTTGGCACATCCTGTCAGGGGTCGCCACAGTGAATCAGCTTTCACTGATTCGCACAGGTGGTTTGGCAGAGAGTTTATACGTCGGATGCTCTTCCTGACGCAACCCTGTATTTTCAAGGCACAGGGAGATCTTGCCTAAGGACTCACACTGAATATTTAGCTCATTGCACGCCCTGGGACACGAGCCCTGGTTTCCTCATCGTATATTTTTTCATTCTTGGCTCAATTGTGGTGAAGGTGTGAACATCGCTCTGCAAATATGTTTTGTTTGTTTGTGGGATAGAGTTTAATGTGCAGGGCACTGAGGTAGTTTTGTGTTCTTGTTGTAAAGTCTACCGGTGTGTATGTTGTGGTGTCCCTCATGTCCTCAGGGGTCTTTTCCCTCGGTTTGGAGGGTGAGGAAAAGGGGTCGTCTGTGTGCAGGTTTTTCCCCCCAGCTGGTCTGGGTATCGCTTTTTCCTCTCTCTGCTCCATCAGCAACAATGAAAACCCTCAAAAACCATCTAAAAATATCTGCAGGTATTTTTTTTTTTTATTGAATATAGGGAAAGCCAAGGTCAAAGCTCTGTTGGTTGTTCCTTTCCATCTAAAATTTCCCATTTTTGGCAGAGTTTCATTAATGCTTTTATTCAGCAGGGAGTTAAACTGAGGGTTCTAGCTAGAAGAGCTGTAAATCCAACATATGTGAGGGGAAATTTAACAAACAGCCTCTTTATGATCATGGCCATTCTACAAACGACTGGAATATTAAAATACATTTCAAAAGAAAGTTGCAACAAGTGATCTAAATTGAATCAGTCATGTTGTTATAGGAAACATTGGTCCTTTCATGTTGATATTACTTAAATACATAGCAAATAATTAAAACATTTAACCAGAACCAGAACTGGGCATTAGGGATGTCACACATAAAGCTTGAGTTTTAAGGTTTCACTCCAAGGGACCAAAAAATGTTCAAAGTTTGGATCTATTTTCAAAATGGTAAAAGCCTGAATTGGCATGAAATATATCAGAATAAACCCAGTGGAAACTCTTTGACTTCTGGATTGAAACTGGATTGAAAGGAAAACCGGAGTCTTGCACAGTTTAACATTTAACTATCAGTGGTGGGGTAGTCAATGTTTGATTACTGTTTTCCAACTAAACCCATAGCTTCTGATTGGCTAGAAACGCCTGATAGAGATAGATAATTGTAGAAAGTTGCCTCCATCTAACTAACCCTATCCAGAAACCTCCTCTTTAGTCTCCAACTTTGCCTCTTTCCTAGTAGTTCCAACTCAGCATCCTGTTACTAATGTTAACTCCCTTTTCTCTCAATGTCTTCAACCAATCTCAATCTGCTTCCTTGCATTTATCAGCCAAACATCTCAGATAAACCGTTCTTCTGATAGAATATCCTCATCACTCCTAATGAGAACTGCAACATCAGCTCTGCTACCATCCAGCTCTGCCTCTTATCTCTTTCCCAGAATCTCTAAACCAACAACATGGCTGCTCTCTCACCACAGTCTGCTACACCTTCTCTTTCATTTTTTAATGACACTCTTTAGTCACACATCACACTTTCCTCCAGTCCATCCTCTGTGCTCTTGCTGTCATTGAAAAAAAAACATCATTCAGGCCCCAAATCCCACCTCTAAAAAGGTTTAAAGAAAACTTAGAAACAGTGTCTGAGGTGTTCTGAACTTTCCAGGGATTCTATACAGTTGGTGAGACGGTGAACCTTAAACCTCAAGAAAAATCGTGTAGAATGACTGATCAACTCAACTCTTCTTAAATGATTTAAAGAGTTTGCAAATTCTGGAGCAAATATTAATTTATTTTTCATTTTGAAATTGTTGTAAAAAAAAAATCAAGGACTTAATTTAGTTCTGATTAGGCTGGTAAAGGGCAAACAAACTCACTGCCTCACTGAACCAGACCATGCAACTCAATAAAAAAACACTTGATTAGTCTATATTTTTCAATTTTAAGCAGTCTTTCACACCATTGTACCACAAAACAGGGTAGAAGCAAATAAAAAGACTGACATGAACTTGATTACACTTTGAGTTCAACGATTTCAACTTAATTGTTAAAAAACAGTCAACAAATAAATAATGGAGTAAATAGCTTGGATGTTCTTGTGTAATTCTGTCTGTCTGGTTGTGTATGTGTGTATGTGCATGCACATTTGTGTTGCCATGGTAGAGGAGCACTAAAACACTTTCCAGGGATGGCCTGTTGTGTCTCAGAGCAGAACAACAGGCAGACCGCACCAGAAACCAACCAAACACACACAAATACACAGACTACATTTAGCCTCCTGCGGAAACCACAAGACGTGTTTGAATGTTCATGTGCGCAAAAAATCATCCATCATTGTCACATGTTTTCATTTAGAAGTAATATATGCTATTTAATGCATATTGCATATTTTATATACTTAATATAAATATATATATGTGTGTGTGTGTGTGTGTGTGCGTGCGTGTGTGTGTGTGTGTGTCACTCTGCCAGTGTTGTAAAAGTTCCCTGTGATGTGGCTGGCAGTATTTAGACAAAATCCAACTAGTGCCAAAGAACTTGACAGAAGCATGCATGTGTGTATGTATCCTCACATGTTTGTGTGTCGTTGTGCGTTTGTGTCTGCAACAAATCTTCAGAACTTTATATTTGCCGAAATATTTTTTCTTCTTAAACAGCCTCCTATATATTTTTCTGTACATTGTATGCATGTGGGTATGTGTGTGTGTCTGCATGTTGGTTAGTAGCAGGGCGTAGCTGAGCAGAGAAAAATATCTTGGCCAACCACGGGAATGAACCCACCAACTATACCACACCCAGAGTGAAAGAGAGAGCCAGCAGTGGTCTCTATTGATCTCTGGCTTAAACTTAAACTACGTTTTGTTTCCTCTTTATTTCAATTATTTAATCTGAAAGTGAGGTTTTTCATTCTTATTAGACCATAACTCAATTGGTTTCTTCACACACCTCTGCTTTCTAATTTCTTTTCTTATATTGACAGTTTTTTTTTTATTATTTGGACCCAAAGTCTTGTGTCAGTGGAAAACGTCTCCTCCTTTTTGTTGGAAGAAACTTACAAAGCTTTATCATTTTTCCAAAATCATTGAGCACATTTAGAAATTATATCAGTGGCTCAGTCTGAGGACAACCATGTCTGGTTGTATTTCAGACACCCCAAGTGAGGAAAGAAATTAAAGTACTTTTGGTTTTGGTGTGATGGAGCCATAAAAGCATTTAGATGAGCTCATAATCAAATGGTAAGTCTTGGGTGCAGGGACACTAATAAATAATGGGCCCTTCTCATTTTTTCTTTCAGTCTTTCAAATATTCTTAATTTGTCTTTTTTCTTATGACAGTCAAATAGGTTGTAGACTCTCCTTCCCTATTATTTCGATAAACATTTAAAATGTTCTTAGTATTTAAACATGCTTTTTGTTTTATTTTTGATTCATTGATTGATCTTATTTAACCTTTCTGGACTTGATTTCTTTTTTGGGCATATGGGCATTATTTATATCGCTATTATTGATTACTTTGTGGAAAATGACCTGCTCATAACAAAGGTTTCTGCCTTTTTTGTGTCACCCATTAATCTGAAAACCTAACTGAGCATGTCATCACAACTATAAAAGCTTTCTGTATTGACTGGTAATATGATTTGTAAAATCTATGTAATTTCTTAAAGGAAAGCATCCTAAATGATTTAATACAATAGGAAAAAAATATTGCTTACTGTAAAGGCAGCAAACTTTTTATTTAAAAAAATTCATGGGATAACCCAAGCACTTATGAGTTAGTGAGTAACTTATGATAAATGTTCAAAAATCGAACCTCTTGAGTTGTATGAAGATTTCACACATATATATACACACAGTACAGACCAAAAGTTTGGACACACCTTCTCATTTAAAGAGTTGTCTTTATTTTTATGACTATGAAAAATGACTGTTTTTATGACTATGAATATATATATATATATATATACAAAATAAAAATAATTAAAAAAAATAAAATAAAAAAAATAAATAAATATAAAAATGTGTGTGTGTGAATAGATGGAGGAAGCTGATTTGCTGTTGCGACCCCTGAAGGGAAAAACCAAAAATAAGGGGAAAACCAAAAATAAAAGAAAAATACTATAATTTTTAGAACAATTTACTAGATTGTTGCTGTTTTCAGGATCTGTAGATTGATTTTTAAGAGTTAAAGTGATTTCAAAATGAATAAGAAAAGCAGGAAGAAGACATTTCTTAGAATCAATTTTCACAGAATTGTTTGTTTTGTTTTCTTTTAACCCTCCAAAAACTGAATAGTGAGGTAAACTGCTCCCTTAACTGTTGGGTGCTTGTGTGTGATGTTCTGTGGGGGATTTAGCACCGGACAGATGAGACGGTCAAACACACATGAACACTGAGTGCAACAGCCAGCCTGCTGTGCCTCAACAGCACATTCCAAACCAAGAATAGTATTAAAACCTGCCTCTGCAGCTACTCTCAAACTCTGCTGTTTTCCTTTTTCCTTTTTTAACCAATAAATGAGATTTTAAAAAGTGGGTTCTGTACTTTTTATGATTTAGGCCGATCTTAGGCAATGGAGTGTCTTGGAATTGAATGTTAATGTAAAATTTGAATAAATTAACACCAACTTTGTGTTAGCAGTTCTTTTTTCAAATGTTGCCGTAACAAAAGGGTTTGGAGCATTACATAGTGACGTAGACTGACCCTTTCCAGAAAGATGACAGGGCTTGGCATTGTTTCAGTTTTCAACTGATTTTAAACCAAAAATCATAATTGAAAAGGAGGGCATAAACGCCCAAAAGAAAAAAAAGAAGAAAAATATAGCCAAATATTTTACTATACATTCTTTTAGAGCAACATGTGGAGTCTGACTGTTTGAGGTTGATGACACAAATCCACTTGACTGATGTTAGCGTAACTTTGAGGGGGACAGTATGTGTTTGATGGGCAGAAGTCATTGAAGTCAGTAGCCTTAGCAGCTACTTCAATCCCCTCTTGCTCTGCTGTTAAAAAAGTCCTTTGAGCTGCTCTGTGTGTTGTGGTGAGTGGATGCTTGAGCGTTCTTCTGTCTGTGGCCCGCTCTCATTGTTTCCCACGCCGTCCACCATGCAGCTTTGTTTGCAGACATCCCATAATGCCGTTGTGTTCAGCCTCCTTCAGTGCACCCCACAAACACAGAGACTCTTCTACTCGCGTATGTTTTCTCTCATGTACTTCAGTCTGACGGTTTTGGCGGATCCTCCTTGTCTTTCACACACAGAGTGGATTCTGTAAATCAGCAGGTTTGTGCTGCAGTGTCCTCCATGCCGACGGGTCGGGATGTGGGCTATCTGTGCGGTCTCCTCTGTTTTGACTATGGCTGCCTGCAGATGAATGCATTGCCATGATCCACCACTAACACATGAATCCAAGCATAACATCTGGCTTTGAACACCGCACAGATAGCATGGCTCGCCTAATCTTATCTACCTTCTAACTATTGTTGCTGCTGTTTTTGTTTTTGTTTCATAACAAACAAGTGTTGCCCTCTAAACTCTTATGCAAGATGAAGACCTTCAGTAAGTCTCTTTCCCGAGTGAGGACGAGCTGAGTGTTTGAAGCGCACAGTTCTTATCAACAACACTACTAATGGGACTATTCAAATCAATGCATGGGAATTCTGATAAGCATATTGTTTATCATACTAAGTTATTTTAATGGTAAAGCATAAATGCCATAATCATCAACATATATAAATCAAAATGATTGAGAACTGGACAGCTCCAAAATAAAGAAAGGCAATTCAGTCGCCATTTTTTTTGCTATATGGACTCCGCCATTTCAGAGCCATATGTCTTTAGGAAGAAGTGATTGGTCCAATGTCTGTCAAACGCTTTGAATGTTGGATGTAGGGGCAAGCAGGCACCTCATACTTTTAACCCTTGTGCTATCCTATGACAAAGGTGGATAAAGGTGGAGTGGATTTCATGTACTCCATGGACACCAGTGAAGATCACAAATCATTGAAGAAAAAAGTTCAGCACACTGTCTAGTGGGGTATAGATGACCTCACTCCCAATGTCAAAGTGCCGAGGATAGCACAAGGGTTATTATTGAGGCCTCTGGTTGGCCAGTGTATAACTTAAATATCTTTAAGAAAAAAAATCAGGATTAGTAAGAACATGTTAAAAAAATGTAGCAGAGGAAGAATGGTTGTTCTGACTAAGATAATGACTGAGTAAAAGCTGTTAATTTCTTAATAGTCCAAGGGATTTTGGCTTGTTGGAGCCAGCGGGTACTTCCTGTTTTGAACGCCGAAGAGTCTCGCAGTGCAACTCTCATATCGTCAGCCTAATAGCATATCTGCCTAACTCATTTTTTTCAGGTTTTTTTAAAAGAAGAAAAAACACCTTTTTTCAACACTCACAGTCAAGTTAGGCCAATATCTCAATTTGGCAAAAAAAATGAGTTAGGCAGAAATGCTATTAGGCTAACGATATACAAATGCTGGCGGAACCATTCTCTAACTGTAACATAAAATGGAATGAACCAGTATGGGTCCCATCAGTGAAATCCCCTTGTTAAACATTCAAAAATTGCAAACAGACAAAGTTTACAAGAGAGTTGCTGTCAGTGACACCACAAGACATTTATTGGGATTGATTCAAAACTGTTTTCAGGTCTCTGATCATCACCATCTTAGCTGGAGATCAGAGCTGTCAGAGCTGATAGGCCAGCTCCTCTGCTGCCTTTGATAAATAAACTGTCTTTCTTTGCTGAGACAACAGTGACTTTTTATGTTTACACAAATATTACATATCCAGTTTTAGTGATTTCGATAAGCCAACCTTTATAAATCTTTTAAAAAGATTTTTACTTTTTCAACTTTGCATCCTTAGTTGGAGCTGCCTGTTCACAGCTGCTGGGTGTTCACTATGTTACTCATTCACTTTTCCCATTCAAGCTGAGCATGGGATTTAAAAAGCCAACCATAAACCCAAATCTGAGTTATATATATTTATAGAGACAGAAATTCAGTTTATGACAAAAAGAAGGCTGTCCAACAGTCGAGGGGAAGTTACCATAAAAGACTAATAAACCACTTTTCTCCAGCTAAAAGGTTGTATGGAGACGTGGAAACCCTAAAGAAGTTTAAGGGAGGCACAAGCTCAGCTACTCAGCATCGACTAACAAACCACACAAGGGCAGTGGTGTCATTAGAGACGGCAGGCTGCCCATTCTGACAAGCTTGTTCCTTAAAATGAAACACCTCCTCAGAAATTTTGGAAGAGAATATTATAATAGACTTGTTCCCTAAAGAATCTTTCACTTAAACCTATGATGTGAAATATATATTAGAACTATATTACCATTGTTTCCTATGAAGCAGATCTCATCCAGACCCATCCATGTCAGAATCATGTGGGATGAAAATATTTGGCTGTTTTCAACCACCAAACGTTTCCAGGTAGCTTCAGTCCCTCGTGGGAAGGGCTTAGCGTCACCTTGGACGCATCAGAGCGACGGGAGCTCAGACCTCTCCTCTGTTTAGTCTACACACTTCTACTTTGTTAGTTTGTTGAAATAGCGGACTGACACAATGTGACCTGACCTCCCTAGATTTCCATAAAGGAGGGAAGCTGCCGTCTTGTCTTACAATGTCAATGTTTATCGAGTCATTGCTACTGCTCCCCTGAGGACCCTCCCTCTCAAACACACATTTATTTCCTGCTGGGAAAGAAAAAGGAAAAAACTGTGGAGGGATGTTGGTCTCCATGGGTGATGGAAAATGGTCCTGACATACAAGTACATGGAAAGTTTTTACATATTTTCTCATTTAGCTTTTTTTAATGTAATGAAAAAGTGATATACTGAGCAGATTCGAGGCCCAACATTAAAGTTTTCCATATCACTCCCCTCAGACCTCATGTTCACCACAACTTCCTTTTCATCAACATTCTGGTGAGAGCTAACTCGTTCTGCATGTAAAAAAAACTTGCAAAAGCACTGACATCAGTGAAATCAAAGCGCACATTAAATCATGAACTCATTAAAATGAAGGATCTTCAGGAACCACATGGAAAATGTTTTATAGATGAACACAGGAGAAGCCAAAAACGTTTTTTTGAAGGCTGAACATGCCTCTAATCCTAACATCACAAGTGAGCGATTGTAACAATGGAAATATGAAAGTAAAAACAGAGAACGAGCACAAATGGCTGTGAAGCTATCTTTCTGGGAACTGTCCGTTCAGCACCACCAAACTAAACACAAGTACAGCCTTGGACACACACATTGTTGTGGTTTAACTTTAGAGCTTTTGTGAAAACAGGTCCTGAAAAAATGTTTCCAAATAAACATTTCAGGTCATTCACTTAAAGAAGCGACACTGATATATAATTTTACTTAAAAAACAATGACACATTTGACTTTATTTTTAACAAACCTGTCTTTACAGCACATTAAATTAATATCAAAATAAATTAAAGGGTTTGTTTTGCAACTGTTCAATTTTACCATCACCTTTATGCGTAAACAAAAGTGACTTAAGGGCTGTTGACCTTTGACATAAAGCATGTCAGGATCTGACCCTCAGATGAAGACTGCTCACCCCAGATCCATGCAAAAGGCTTTGGCAGACATCAGTTTCACTCCTTTTGTTTATTTTCATGTTGACATACTGACTGAGGTACCAGACCTGGTTGTATCAAGAACAGTTTTCGACAAAATGGAAGCTCAGAATAATGTCTTTAATCCCAACTTTTGTCAATCAGAGAAGTTTCGTAAAGAAAACAGTTCCAAACTGAAATGTTCTGCATTTTGCTAAATTAATTCTCTACTATTGACTTTTTTATTCTATCGACAGGGATCCCTTTAGTTTAGGAAATAACATTTCTTAAAATCAATTGTCTGTATGTGACCTTTGCGCTGATACAATACATTTCTCTACCACAAATATTAAATCACTGAAGCCCGTCTCGACACTCTGACATTTACAAACAAAAGCCAAAAGGGCAAAGGCAAACTCTGCTTTCATAAATCAGTCTAAACCCACCTACTACAGTTTTCAGGGTCACTGAAGGGCAAAAGCCTTCCTTAACTGTCATTGAAAGAAAGCAAGAACATGGTTTACTTTGGTCATAAAGGGATGGAAATGGTCAGAAACAACACTCAGGTAGGCTGTGGCATTGGAATCATCCTCAATTGGTACTAACGGGGTCCAAAGTGTGCCAAGAAAAGATTCCCCTATACCATTACAACACCACCACCAGCCTGAACTGTTGATACAAGGCAGGCTTTGATGTTTATGACGCTAAATTCAGACTCTACCATCTGAGTATAGAAGGAGAAATGGAGACTCATCAAACCCGATTAAATTTTTTTTTATCTTCTGTTGTCCAGTTTTGGTAAGTCTGTGTGAATTGTAGCCTCAGGCTCCTGTTCTTAGCTGACAGGAGAGGCACCCGTTGGTCTTCTACTACTGTAGCCCATCTGCTTCAAGGTTGGATGTGTTGTGGATTTAGAGACGCTCTTCTGCAGACCTCGGTTGTAACTGTTGGTTATTTGGGTTTCTGTTGTCTTTCAATCAGCTGGAACGTCTGGCCATTCTCCTCTGACCGCTGGCATCAAGTCATTTCTGCCCACAGAACTGCGGCTTACTGGATATTTTTTCTTTTTCTCTGCATTCTCTGTAAATCCTAAAAATGGTTGTGTGTAAAATTTCTAGCAGATCAGCAGTTTCTGAAAATACCTGCCCATCTGACACCGACAATGTACTGAAGCCTAATACTGTTTTGTTTCTTTAGCAACTCTGAGGAAACATTGCTCACAACCTATGATCATTCCTAGAAATTATAATTCACGACTGCTGTCAGCTACATCGATGGTGTCCCTCAAAAGTCAGTTTAGAATTACCAATGACTTAAACTTACTTTTTACTTTTTACTGTTAAGAAAAGGCACAGAAACAGTTAAAATAATTAGGAGAATATTAAAAATCTGCATTGTGATATAAAATTACAAATAGATTTCTGTCTCTGTGTGTATGAATGTCCTTCAAATGTCACTAACCTGCTGCTGAAACAAATGCAGACTCACACACAGATTCTTTCACACCCCTGCTGTGTGTTAACTCAGCTGTTTGGGGGGGATGATGTCCTGATGGGGGGTTGAGGTGGTAACCAGACAGTTCTGGATTAGGTTGTCTCTATGGGCTTAACCCATTCACCTTCCCCAATGAAAATGGTCACAGAGACCCGTAAAAACACCAAGTTACACCGAATGTTTGGGTTTCTTGACAACGCTCATTAAGACACGCATTCATCCACAGATACTTCTTCCTCTGAGTGTTTGTTTCTTTGCCCCCCCAACACCGTTTCTTTTATCTATCACCATAAAAGCTGAGACTACAAAAAATAAGAGAGGGAGGGGCACATTTACATGTCAAAGTGAACATTTTTACTATCTGTGGTCAGCTTTTTTGTTCTTCTCTGAAAGGTTTGCTCTCACTTGTTCTTGACATACTTTGCAGACAGATTAAGTGTGTTTGTGTGCTCTTGTGTTACGCCGACAATGGGCATGTTTACAACCTGTGTTTATGCTTTTGAGGTTACAGCTGAGTGGGTGGGAAAGTGGTTTGAGGCGGAAACACAACTTGTTAATTAACTATCAGTGTTGACACCTAAAGTGGGTTTAAAAAGATTTTTTTTCCAAATGTGGATTTTTGTAAAAGCAGGTTTTGTGTGTGTATATATATGAGATTTTGTTGTTGTTTTGAGCACAGGCCACATGTTTGTTGGAATCTGTGTTTATGGCACCCGCTTTCCACTCATGCTGCCCCTGAGTCTGTGTCTCTGAAGCTCTAGACGATCAAGTGTCTGATTAGAGCTCCACTCTGGAGTCTTCTCCACGTACATACAAAGACAGGCCAATGCCCACACATAGACACATGCAGATACTTTTAGAGCCACTCCAGCAGTGGAGTCTCCTCACACAAACAGCGAGATACCAGGCCGTTGTCTCCAGTCTGTAAACCCTCTCCGTTCTCATGGAGATAAGAAGTGTGTCTCATTGTTGGCAGACAACAGAGCCGTTATCGTCTTATCAGCGAGCCAATCCAATCTGGAGGAGGAGGGGCCAACAATGCGTACATGTGTGTGTTTGAAGGGGGGCCCTTTGTCATGCAGCAGGTGCTGTTGTCACTCAATTTGTCTTTTATTTAACTTGTTAGATTTGCAGTTTAGGAAGAAAAGAACTTGTACAAACATGAATTAGCTCTGCATTAACTGAGCTGGAATGGAAAGTCTGTCTTTCAGACAGTCTGCCCCTGTCCTTGTGCTGTTTGTCTGAAGTCTGTCCACAAATTAACTGTTGTTATTTGGTCTAATTTTGTTGTAATAGCCCCACCTCCATCCTCTCATCACTTCTGCAGAATCAAAATCTGTTTTTTTTTAAAGATTTGTTTAACTTTTACCAACACTTTTAAAACAAAATCTTTCTGAAGTCTTAAGGCCCGTACACACCGGGACGAATTTCGCCGGCGATTTTCGCAGGCGAAATTCGCCTCGTGACTAAACAAAGGGCACCAATGAGAGTGTGCACACTGACGCGAAAAAACGCCACGCGTCAAAGCGTCAAAAAAAAAAAACGCCTCGGGTTCGTTTTTTTTTTTTTACGCCTCGCGTCGAAATCTATACGACCAATGAGAATGGCGCTTTTGCACACGTGTCTGGAGCTTCTGAAGTTACAGTAAAACACAACTTGGGGGCGCTCAAACACAACACTGCCTTTCTGAGCACACATACCAGCAAAGAAGATAGACGCCAAGTAGCGTCTACACTGCCGCAAAGAAATAATGACGGACATTCTAAAATATCCCCGAAAACGCTCATGATACATTTTCAGCTCTTGTACCAGTCGATAAAACTCACCATGTTCTTCTCTTCTCGTAACTATGGGATGTACCCAAAATCGGCGTCTTTTCCGGCGTCTTTCATCATTCAGCAGAACAATAATTTCTTCATCATTTGAACTGGAGCTGGAGCTGCTGGTGCTTGAAATATTCATGTTTTCTTTGTTTGATTCTGACAAGCGCGGAAATACTGGCTCTCTTCTTCTGAGTGAAAAGCGACCACCTTGTGTACAGGAGTATTTCTGTTTTACATTAAGCGCCATCTAATGTCAGGGAATGAAATTGCATGTTGGCTCGGCTCATCGTCAGCGAAAATCGCCTGGGTGTGAACACAAAAGACGTGGCGAAAAACGCTGGCGAAGAACGCCAGGCGAATATTCGTCCCGGTGTGTACGGGCCCTTAGTCCTGACTGCTCTAACGGGTCTTTTTGGGCTGTCTACAGCTGAAAAATGGACAAACCTGTAAGGGGCAATTAGGTAGCCTGCAGGAAATATCAAGGTTGTAGACCACTTAAGGTGTATTTAGACTGGACACATTGGACAAACTGGACACACCGGAACAAATTTTCAGAGTGAATACACCCAAGTGGACGCTGTTCCAGGACCAGAAACTCCTCTTGGACCCATCATTGGAGGTGGTCTCGGTTTGTTTCCCATCGTACTGAGCTCCGGTTCACTTTAAATTAAAATAGGCTTCATGCTCAGACTGGAACAACTGAACCAAACGGCCACCACAGCCGGGCATTATGGGATGTAAACAGAGAAGGAAGGCAGCAACCATGCATGGTCACCAATTTTCTTGAACATGCTTTTGGCATATGGTGTTCACACTGGACTGTCACTATCCGATGCTAGCGCACGTCATCACAGTTGGTACAGGGTTGGGGTGAAATGTGGAAGTGGTGCAAATATCAAGAGTCTTTCAACGGGCTTTTTCTTTCACAGCTCTATCCAAATATCAGATATAGTTTCCCAAACCGCAATAGTTCATTTCTCCTCCGTGATTAATTTTAAAACAGTCGACACTTCTTTGAATTAATGATGATGCTACCCATACGTTAGTACTAAGTCCAAGTCCCTTATTGGTCAAAGTTCACCAGGCTTAACTTTCAATGTGCGTTCAATGGCTGCGCGTTTTGTATGCAGAGCCTGAAAGTTGACTTGAAATGTGTGTAGAGGCACATAAAAGCGCAATTTCTGAACATGGAAGCCTGAAATGCAGGTAGACACGCGTTAACATGGACTTTTCATTGGAAGTGGCTGCTTGAACATGCGTTGCCAAATCCGGTGTTAACATCACATTTCGACTACTTCACAACACATTCACCACATGAACGACAGTTCCATTTTCATTACATCCCTTGAGGAGGCCGCATGAGCCTCAGGAGAACTATGGGATACACCTGCACTTCCCTTATAATGCTCCGCCCTCCACAGGCCTGGACAACCCAAAAACCAGCAGAACCCTTATACCGGTCAACCTTAAACAGGTGCATGTGACTAAAGCTTTAAGCCCATATTTATCTGTTTATGATAACTCTGTTATTTTTCTTCCTTTTAGAAAAAGAGTCAAAAGAGAAGAAAGACGTGTCTCTGGAACCCTCTGAGGCGGCAGTGAGAGAAGAAGCAGAACGTCCAGGAGAGCCCTTAAAGGAGGCCAAAAAAGAAAAGAAAGAGAAAAAAGAGTCAAAGAAAGATTCAAGCAAAGAGGCGAAAGAGCTCAAGGAGGAGTCAAAAAAGGAGTCCAAAAAGGAATCTTCCAAGGAGAAGAAAGAGTCGAAGGAGAAGAAGGAAAGGGACAAGGACAAGGAAGCAAAAGAGGCCGTTAAGGAGTCAGGCGACAAAAAAGTCTCCAGGAAGTCGTCTGTGAAGGTTAAAGAGAAAAAGAAGGAGTCAGAGGCAGTGGAGGACTGATGAAATGAAAGATTTGCTGTTTTGCTTACAGACACAAGCAAACATGATTGCACACGCAGAGCCTTCCACACAAAAAAATCAATGTGCTGTATGGTTTGATGAACAGAGTACAAAGCACTCCGGGCCATGGAACACGACACCACCCACATATATGTTTATATGTAAATATACTCCGCTAAGGTCAGACATCGCAGAAATCATTTCCTCTCACACGCATGACCCTTGTGCACACACATGTGTACACTCTTCTGAACCACACTGCATTCAGTCATTCGGTCTGTCCCTGGTGTCTGTGGTGAGGCCTGGACGCCTCTGAATGAAAGAAGAATTTTCCTCCTCCTCCCTCTCAGACGTTTTGCTGACGCCCTTCGTCCTCCTCATCTGCCTCATCAGTACTTGAACCCACGACCGTGCACCTCCCTAATCCCAGTAAGGCCCTGGCCTGGCCAGAGCCTCCCCCGCCTGTCCAGCAAGAATGGTGCTTTGCCTCCAGCCACCCGCCCCTGCTTCCGGGTAGCTGAAAGCAGCATCCTACAGCTGCGGCCACAGCCGTCTGACCTCCACCACTGTTGGTCTTTTTTTTGGGGAGCTTTTTGCTTTTCCAGGGACACACAAGGACACTCTTACTGGTGGACTCTTCTGTTTTGCAGAAGGGGTTTTCAGAGGAAAATCTAATACTTTTCTGATTATCATCAAAAACTGCATCTTTTTTTTTTTTTTTTAAATTCCTGAATGTCAATTTCTTCAGAACAGAAGATGAACTTTTAGCCATTCTAATAGAGAAACACTCTCCTTCAGGAGTCATGAATAAGTCATGTTCTTTTTTAATAGAAACTGCACACGGACAAGTTAGTTTCTACTTGAACTGTTTAAGCCAAAACAATTCTTTTGTTGGGATCTTTTTAGGATCATTTCCCTTTAGTTTATCTGTTACAAAAGCAGTTTGAAATGGATGCTTTTTGGAGAAAAATGCAGAAAATCTGAAGCTGTTCATAAATATCTTCAAACTGGGTCACATTTTCTCTACAAAGCTGTCACATTAAAGAAGATTTTTTAATGAACACCTTCAGATCCGGTGCTGCTGACACTACCAGTTTATGCACGATCAAGATCAAGTGGACAAAAAACACTTCTTACTATTGAGATAGAAAAAAAACACATTCAACAAACAACATTAAGACAAATTTCTGTTTTTGTTACAAATCAGATTCTTGTTTTTTTTTTTTTTTCTTTTCTAATGAAGGCTAAGGCTTCAAACGGACAAGTGCAGGAAGTTTGCACTTGTTCTGTCGGGTCAGAGGTGTGAATACTTTAGCCATAGATGCCATTGCCAGCAGGTCTGCAGGACTCTTCATAGCTTCCCCTGCTCTCAGACGAGTTTTGTTTTAGCTCAGATTGTGATGCCAGTTTGCAGAACTTGCCATTGCCCTTGTTGTTATCTACACTGTACTGTAGTTTTAAATAAAAATAAACTTTTTTTTTATTTAGATATTTTGTGAATTAAGTGAAAGCAGCAGTTTATTTGCCAAGACATGTTGTTAGACTCGTCTGTCTGGTTGCAGGGGTTTCCATTGGGCTCAGTGGGCTAAAGGTTTTAGCTTTAATTATTCTGAATTTTTGTGTCATGGATTAAGTTGGTTATTGTTGGAGTAGTGGTTTACATTAATCAGGATCCTGATTTGAGGCTGCACATCATTGCAGAAGACATTGCCAACACTTGTTCTCCAACTTATTCTTTGTGTCGGCGAGCAGCTCAGAGAAAAATCCCCGAACCCAAACAGAAGATGAAATGTAAAAAATACAAAGAAATAAAATTGTTATGAAAACATTTTTGTATTCTTTTATTTGTATAAAAAATTATTTGTGGTTGGAAAAAAACACTTTTATGCCATATCTGTTCTGCTCTTAACCCCTTCATGCCTGAATTTAAAATACATAAAAATAAACATTCTGCAGTGTTTATTCTATTCAAGATGATGCTAAACTAAGTGATGGATTAAATGGTACGCTACAAATTAGCGACATACGACGTGAAGGTGTCAAAGTTGAAAAAAGGCATAGTAACCATCATTTATATGATTTTTCACAGAACCTAATCTTTTTTTTAAAAGTTTGTAAGTACCTTTTTTTTTTACTTTTGCCTTCAAACAGAATATTTTAAAGGATTTTGAAATACAGCTTTCAATTTGAGCTTAAAATAGGTTCAGTTTCAATTCCAGCAGCAAATGTTTAAAGCTCCTTGTTGGTTAGAGTCTGACATAAATGTAGATCTTAAGTTACTAACTGTAGCTTTCCACTTTGATGGAAGTTCAATGGCTCCTGTTCATTGTTGGACAGATGTGCAGTAAACTTTTAAACATTTTGAGCCATTTGTTGTTTTCCATATTTTCCAGGGAGATGACTCAGAATGGCAATTTGGTCAAGAATCCAGTTTCCTTCCTCAGAGGTCCGTCAAGTTTTCTTACCGGACACCAGTTTTGTAAAATGCCAATAAGCAAATTAGGATTTTTTATTTTATTTCCTAAGATGTTTTGCTGAAATTTAAAGCCAAAGAAACTTGAGTCATTATTTTAAAAGACTTGACCTACATTATTAACATCAGCTAGAGTCTCTGGGCAGTGTGACTTTGCGACTAATCAAAGAAATGAATTTTGAACTGTCTGTTCCTGTTTGCAGACACCGCTGCCCCCAAACACCTGAGGAACTGAACAGGCTGGAAGCTGAATAATGTGAAAGCTTACAGATGTAACTGGAGACACAAAACTGCAAGAAAAAATTGTAAAATATGAAGGATTCTTGAAAAAATGTTAATAGCCAATTCCATAAAAAGCAGTTGGGCTGATAAGTTACTCTCCTTTAACCCCCCCTGTTGGAAGAGCCTCAGCCATAGGTGCTCACCTGCGAACCCCAGACGGATAACCCGGAGAGGACCCAGGACACGCTGGGAACACCTCTGGATTCGCCCGGAGGAGCTGGTGGAAGTGGCTGAGAAGAGGAAAGTCTGGGAATCTTTTCTTAGACTCTTGCCGTTGTAAGTCGGTTCTGGATGAGCGAAAGAAAGCAGATTGAAAAAATGTAATAAGGGCATATATTTGTCCTTAATACAACACTTGTGACGACCTTAGGTTATTGGATGTCTTGAACTCATACCTTACTTTTTTTTTTAACTCCAATCACAATTTAGTTTTGGAGGTTGTCAACTCTTCTCCAGGTGTTCTCGTATTTTCTCATTTTTAGTAAGGTCATGACAACAGTTCAGGGTTTCAACAAATACCTTTCGACTATTTTGCTTGATTTATGTTGTAAATGTTCCAAACACATCCAAAAACAAGAAATTACAACACACATACACACACACAAAGAATATCTTAAAACAATGTTTTACGATATTAAGATGACTTCCCTCCGAATGTCTGGACCGATTCATGGCAAGCCGCCTCACTCGTGAGACTCTGCCTTTTGGAGTGTCTGGTTTAGGTGCAGGCATCAGCTGGCATTCTATTTTTTAATTAAGAACATTTTAACGCAAACTTTACACCGTTCTATTCACCTTTCTGTCATCCAAGTTTTACACTTGCTTCAGCTACTAGTGGACAGTTAGGTCATATATTAAAGTCCCGTCAACAGTGGTTTCTGGTCCACTGAGTAAAGTTTGTTTTAAATTTGTCTGAAAAGTGTTTAGAAGGGAAACGCAACCTGATTGGGTTCCACATTTTTGCATGGGCACAAATAAGAGAGAGACTAGAAGATGTTTGCCTCCCAACATAAGCAGTGTTGAAATGAATCACAGGTGTCTCTACCACCACAGCAACTCTATCTTCAGGAGCGAGTTGGCAGCATCTTTTCTGCGTTTTTCTCCTGGAAGTCCACCAGAAAGGACCTTTTCATCCAGCCAAGTGTTTGAGTTTCCGACGTTCCATCATCTCCCAAAGCCAGTGTGATTCCTACACGGCTCTGTTTCCTCAGCTGACAAAGAGGGCAAACCAGTCCAAGGCTTGTCATGTTGATGAACGGCGCTCTGTCTGACGGCGTTTGAAGTACCTGGCCTGCACAGCCCTTTCCTTTGGACTCCGCAGGCCAGATCAGCTGCTGATTGGGTGACGGAGCTGTAAGGCAAAGCTGTTACTGTTTAATTTGGCAGCAGTTCTCGGTGTGGAGCTCAGCAGATAGAGTTACACTCTCTTAATTTTTGTTTCTTTTCCTCTTTTAGATAAATATTTTCATTTCAGTCTTACTGCTCACATTATCTCGCTCTTCTGAAAACCCTTTTCTTCCCTTCAATCTCTCCCTTCATGAATTTCTGCCTGTATTCTTCTTTTATCTTCACTCTGTTGATTTCTCTCTGGATTTTGGTTTCCACATGTCGTATGCCCTTTAATTTTGGCTGTCACTTCTTATCAATTTATATTTTCTTTGTTTATTGTTTCATCTCAGTTTGGATTTGGGATTTCCTTTCACTCGTTCTTTCTCAATCACCTTCCTATGGTCCCTGTTATCTTTTATATCACGTCTTTCAACTTTTGCAGACTGCTTTCTTTCATTTCCACCCTTCTATACAACAACCATAACAAAGTTTCCTCTCTTACTTTTACTCTTCCGTTATCCACAGGATGTTTTTGTGGGCTGGTTACCCCACCGAAGTCATTTGATAACTAAAATATATGCGACAAACTTCAAATTGTTTCATTTTACTGGAATCACTGTCAGAGATTGGTTTGTTTTTGTCACAGTTTTTTTCCACTTTGGGAAATATGTTTGGAGTCATGTGTGTGAGTTTGTTTTAAAATTGCATTATTTTGGTTTCCTTTCCTTTTTAACTACAACTGTTTAACCCTTGTGCTATCCTAGGCACTTTACCGTTGGGAGTTGGGTCATCTAGACCCACTAGACAGTGCGCTGAACCTTTTTTTTTTTCAATGATTTGTGATATTCACTGGTGTCCATGGATTACATGAAATTTTTCCACCTTTATCCACCGTTGCCATGGTAGGAGGAACACGTCAAAGTAAGGGTGGGGTCATCTAAGATAGCACAAGGGTTAATAAAAAACAGATGAATAAATGTTATAAACACTAAAAGAACACAAACTAAAAAAGACATGGGAGTACATTTCATTTTTTCATCCATGTCAAAACAAAAAAAATATCTAATTCTCAGGAAAAAAGAGCTGAAAAGCTGTAACATCTCCAGTAAGAGGAAAAACATTTTATAATAAGCTAAGGAGCATCATCTGTATTGGTGCACCTGACCTTTCTCTTTGTCTCTTGCAAACTTATACGCAGATGACATCTAACTGTTTTCTAAACAAGGGTTTTTATGGTTCTTCACATTTTGTTTATTTGTTTTTGAGAATTATAAACTGAAATACTTTTAAGGGATTATTCAGAGGCATTTGTTGTGTAATCGGGTAAACTAGCATAAAAATGTGCCCTTCTCCTTCAGACTGAGCACAGTATTAACCTGTTGGTGAAGGGCTTCATGGGAATCCCAACCGGTAAGTGCTGACTATTAACAATTCCTCTCTTCATAGATCTACTTTTTACAATATGATGTTTTTCCATGCAACCTGTTGTGTAAAGGCCCTTAAACTAGATGTTTATGTTTAAGTCCATCTGTGTCTTTTGTTTTTTAAAGATTTGTGACTCATCTGCCTTAATCTTTTTTTTTATATATATATATAATGACAGGAATTTCTTAAAACTGCTGCTCACTAAAGACAAACACAATTGTCCTATTTAAAATCTCAAATTAAAGACTGTGGTTTTCTAGTTTGTTCTATTGTTGAAAATTTCAAAATGCATTGAAGAAAACAAAATGTTGGCAAAACTATACAGTAAACACAAACACAACCCCTGAAGATGAAGTTCCTCAAAAGCAGCTTTGATTTCTTCTTTGACATCCTTATAAAATTGTTGATCTTTGGCTTATTGTTTTTTTTATTTCTCTTTTAAAGTCTTTCTATTATTCCTTTTTTCCTCATCAGTACCTCCTTCCATCTTTCACACTTCTGTTCAGTAAACCAGCCCTGATTTGAGGGGCCATTAAACAAAGCAGTGCACACCCAGCGGTTTGGAACATCAAACAGCTTTTCAGCAATCAAAAAGCTGTGGAGCCACAGCGGCAGTTTTGGTAAAATATCATAAAAGCCAAGTTTGGATTTAGAGGAGCAGACATTTCTCTCTGGGTTTTATTTTGCAGCTTATTTCTGTCTCTGAGTTTCACGTGTAAACAAAGCGGGATTAGATAATTGTTGCGTTGTTTTGTTCTTGCTGCAGATTTGAAGCATCAGCAAAGTTTCATCTCAGGAACTTAAGTGGCTCGCATTTTGGTTTTTGTTTTGTATGAACAGCAATGATCCCATGTTTTGACATGTAAAGAAAATTACCAAAATTATACTTTCTTCCTTGACTTCAGTCTTCTGTTCTCTTGAATTGTGTTGCAACTTTTTTTTTTTCCATTATGCAGAAGCAGAATGAAGCACAGTGGCCTAGTTTAGCATCAGACAAAGAAAAATAGCATTTCTCTCAAACTGTATGGTGGCTGAAATCAGAGTTAGAATCTAAAATTCCAGTTTTATGAGGATTTTCTTAAACACGTGTCAGTAGATCTAGTCGCTGCAGTATTTGTGCAAGATCAATTCAGTGTCCTTGGCAGGTACAATTTATTTTCTAATCATTATTTTACTGAACAATGACGTTCTGCTGGGTCTCTGAATTACTCATGGTGACTGAGAAGAACCTCATCCTTCATCAACAGGTTTTTGGATTTCCAGAAATAGGAGTAGTCACAGCTTGCTTCTTAATTGTCCTCTACATGGGCCACTTAATGCCTCGGTCACAACTGCCCTCACAGGCGGATACAGGCTGTCTGTGGGCAAAAAATGGCCAAACCTGTACGGTAACAGGACATGCAGATGGTGGACACAAAATATCAAGATCGTAGACGACTCATTAAACCTGTAGAGAGACAATATTCATGCACATTTTATTCTACCAGCATGCTGCAAGCAACAGGTTGTAGCCAACATTTAAACAACTCGCAGGGGTTGTAAGGGTGATGTAGTTGAGACACAGGCACGTCGCATGGATTTTTCAATTTTAAGTGTGTGCTCCTTTTCTGCACACTGGCTGTTAGAAGTTGGCAAATTAGAAAATCAGAGCGTAGTTTATGTTAGTGTTCTACAGGCGTCTTACGGACACTTACACATCACCTCCAGTGCAGCTTTAGGATACAACAGCATCAACTAAACTTCATAAGTGCGTGCAACTTACATTAGCCTTATAAATCCTTCACAAGACACTTACCACACGCACAACCATTGTACGTTCCACTCTTATGTAACTCTGCAACACACACCTGTGCTCCCTAAACCAAAAAACCCCAGCAACTGTACGGGTCAGCCCCCCATACGGGTGCATGGGACTAAGGCATAAGTCAGCTGATCATAATATACAGTAACGTACCCTAATTATAGCTTATGTCTCATGAAATGTAATTATTTTACACTTTGACATCAAATGTCTCAAATTCTCTTCATTTTGTTGTGTCACCGGAGAGTCTGCAGGGGGGTGATGATGCTTAAAAAACACCCGCACCTTTGTACACAATTGTTCTTCAATAGCACTAACATTTTAGGATTTCCACACACATATTTTCACGACTTTTTAGTGCACAGAAGGCGTTATAAATAAGATCTTCTCTAGATTCAATTAGCTGGAACCTATTGAGAAAAAAACAAATCCAGTTTGATCAAATCTATAATATTTTTAAGAATCACATACAGAAAAGTAAAACATGACCTAAGAAAGGCTATTGCTGAAGCAAAACCAGCGCTTGGTACCATGTAGACAGAAAACTCAGCAGTTACTTCTCAAACTTCTGCTATTTAGACCTGCAGGTGAAACACTGAACAATGACTTGTGCAGTTTTCCTGTCGTAGCTGAAGCTTCTCCAGGGACCATTGTGTTCTGATGGAGTTTTGTCACCTCTGGGCCCCTAAAACCTGTAAGAAAAGCTTTCCTTGTTCCCTTCTTTGACATGTTCTTTTCTGCAGTTATGTGGCTTCTGGCCCACAGCACAGCTACATGCAAAAAGATCAACTTTTGGCCCAACATCCCGGGAAACTTGTAAAACCAAAGGAGTGTGCAAAACACTACAAAACCTTATACCTGTTTCAGGTTTCTAAAAATTGTAAACAGCTGTGCTATTGGTCCATATGATACGGTGGCCCTGAAGTGCAAATCACATCAACAAATTACTCAACGCAAAAAAAATTTGAAAGATCACAATGACAATTAAAAAAGCAAAATAAATATTTAAAAAACTATGATACCTGTTAGAAAGCCAAACAAAATTCCAGAAAGCCAAATGTAAAAAAATGAAAACCAAATAGTATTTTGGAAAATGAAAGTCATTTCCAGAAAACAAAGTGAAATGTTTGGAAAACAAAACACAACGAGAAACCGGAAAAACCAGGTACTATGGGACAGCGCTGATTGGAGGTTGACATTTGTCCATCATTTTTACTGAAAGTTATTTTACATAAAGCGATTCTGGATATCATCATCCAGTCAGCGATGTCCCATAATACCTGCCTATTCCGATTTCTCATTGTGCTTTTTAGGGTGAAGATGAAGAACACAAACACATTTAAGGCACAGCTTTTATTGAGGAGCTTCATGCTTTAACTGAAAAGACTTCTAATTTTTGAGTAAAAGAAAGCCTTCAGCTTACAGAAGCAGCTCAATTTTTCTCAGGTCTTATCATCTTTTGATCTATTGTTGACTTTTAGTTATGATTCTGTCATTTTTAGCCATAATTAAACAACTTGTGTCATTTTCTACAACATAGTTTCTGTACAGCAGCAGTAGTTGATTAGAAATTTACCACTGAGTTGTGGGCGGGACCGTTGATGTGGAACATCTCTGCCCCCCTTCCCCTCCTCGTTGATGAGAGCTCTCTGTTAACATGCTCTCCCACTATCTTACAGCCCCTCACACCCCCAACCTAACACTGCTGGTGCAACAAAAATGGCGAGCCATAATGGGAGCTATCCAGCCGTACAGCTTTGAGCCAGATGTCAGCTCAGACGAGGAAAATAAAGACTCTCATGGATCTAGTCATCCACAAGAGAATCCATTGCATCTGAGAGCTTGTGGCTGGCCCAGTGTATTTTCTACATCTTTTTTCAACAACATCTTTTGGCCCTTTCCTGATTCACAGCAATTTAAATAAGGTAAATCTTTAAGGGTTAATGGCAGACGAAGTGTGCATTATGACTTTTTAATGCACACCCAGCAGCCAATCAGAATCGAGTATTCCCCCGGACCATTGTATAAGTAAGGGTTAATGGCCGACGAAGTGTGCATTTTTTAATGCACACCGTGGAAGCCTGAGGTTGCTTCCGCGAAGTATACATATATATATATATATATATATGGAAATGGGGCAAATGCCATAACAATGACGGGCAATTAACATCACCCAGTGAGGGTCCTTGGGCAAGACCCTTAACGCTAATGCCTACCTCACTATATGAGAGACAATGAACCACATGTCATGCCGGCTCAGACGTCGCCCGGCTAAACAAGGTCTGCGTCAGGTGCTGGGGGACCAGAGCACTCTGATGGAAAGTGGGCTACTGGAACAAGACGGAAATGGACTAGATGTGAGAACAAGGATCTGTTAGAATGCTACTACTCAAGTAATCCATCCCAGAGGGGGTACATGCAAAGGATGTGGAATGAATGGATGCTTCGAAACCCACAATCAAGGCTTACTGCCAAACAACTGGTAGCCCAATGCTTGAATATCCACAAACGCCAACTCCTATCACAGCTTGAGATTAAAGTGATACAGTACAATGCCACGGGAGAGCCAGAACAACAGGTCAGAGAGGAGGTTATACCACACTCACACCCTGAGATTGGGTACACAGCCCCAACAACCACAGTTACGTTGAGCGAGGCAGCAACTGACCTGAAAAACAAGATGATGTCTACAATGAACACTAGGCAACCCCGACACCAGCTACAACGGTTAAATGATGTACTGCCTGAAAGTCTACTGGAAACTGTGAATGAAGCATTGAGGGCAATTCCTACCACAACCATCACAGAAACCAATGAACTGGTTTACACTTCAGCAGCAGTGATCCTTGAGATGCTTGGCTATAAGAGCAACCATGGAAGAAAACAATACCCACCATGGAAGCAACGGTTAGAGGCCAAAATCAAGGCAACTCGGAAGGATGTGAGTAAGCTGACAGAGGCTCAAAGAGGTACAATGAGAAAGCAAGTACCGAAGAGATACAGCCAGATGCCCATACCTGAAGCCCTGGAAACTGCCAAACAAAGGCTCCTAGCCTTGAGTAGCCGCCTAAAGAGATACACAAGAGACAATGAGGCCAGACGAATAAACAGGCTGTTCGCAACTCAACCAGCGAAAGTGTACGCTCAGTGGCAGGGTCAAAACAGCCGAGCAGACCCACCAAGGCTAGAAACTGAACAGTACTGGAAAAGTATATGGGAGAAAGAGACAGCACATAACAGCAATGCCCAGTGGCTGGTCTCTCTGAGAAAAGAACACAGCAACCTCCCTGAACAGAATCCAGTAACCATCACAGTGGCAGACATCCAAGAAAGAGTCTCAGGTATGAAAAACTGGACAGCACCGGGCCCTGACATGATACATGCCTACTGGCTAAAGAAGCTTACCACACTCCACGAACGCCTGGCAGCACAAATGAACCAGCTGCTAAGAGATGGGACTCACCCCGAATGGCTAACGGAAGGGCGAACGATCCTGATCCAGAAGGATCCCTCAAAGGGTGCAGTCCCATCCAACTACCGGCCAATAACCTGTCTCTCCACAACATGGAAGCTCATGTCAGGCATCATTGCAACCAAGATAAATAGGCACATGGATCAATTCATGAGTAACACACAGAAGGGCATTGGTAGAGACTCCAGAGGAGCCAAACACCAACTCCTGGTCGACAGAACAGTCGCCCAAGACTGCAGGTCACGACACACCAACCTGTGCACAGCCTGGATTGATTACAAGAAGGCCTATGACTCAATGCCACACACATGGATCACTGAATGCTTGGAGCTGTACAACATCAACAGGACTCTAAGAGCCTTCATAAGAAACTCAATGAAGCTGTGGAAAACCACCCTTGAAGCCAATGGGAAACCACTTGCACAAGTGTCCATCAAATGTGGGATATACCAAGGTGATGCTCTGTCCCCACTGCTGTTCTGCATAGGTCTGAACCCCCTCAGCCAAATAATCAACAAGACTGGCTATGGATACCGACTCAGAAATGGGGCCAACATCAGTCACCTCCTCTACATGGATGACATCAAGCTATATGCTAAGAGCGAGCGTGACATTGACTCCCTGATCCACACCACCAGGATCTACAGTAATGACATTGGGATGTCATTCGGGCTCGAGAAATGCAGCCGGATGGTGACAAAGAGAGGCAAGGTAGTCCACACAGGAGGGATCTCACTCCCAGAAGGAACAATAGCAGACATCGAGGACAGTTACAAGTACCTTGGAATTCCCCAGGCAAATGGCAACCTGGAGCAGGCAACAAGGAAAGCTGCAACAGCTAAGTACCTTCAACGAGTAAGGCAAGTCCTGAAAAGCCAGCTCAATGGCAAGAACAAGACCCGGGCAATAAACAGCTATGCACTGCCAGTTATCAGATACCCTGCAGGAATAATAAGATGGCCAAAGGAAGAGATACAGACCATGGATGTTAAAACACGGAAGCTCCTCACCATGCATGGAGGGTTCCATCCAAAATCCAGCACTCTGAGACTGTATGCTAGCCGCAAGGAAGGAGGCCGAGGACTAGTGAGCGTAGAAGCCACTATCCAGGATGAAACATCCAAGATGCATGAGTACATCAAACTGAAGGCCCCAACTGACAGTGTGCTCAGTGAATGTCTCAGGCAATGGAGAGCAGAGGATACAGTGCTGGAGGACAGATCCTCATGGGAGGACAAACCCCTCCATGGGATGTTCCACCGGACCATAACTGAAGTGGCTGATATCAAGAAGTCCTACCAATGGCTAGAAAGGGCTGGCCTACAAGACAGCACTGAAGCGCTCATCCTGGCAGCTCAGGAACAAGCCCTGAGCACCAGAGCGATAGAGGCTCAGATCTACCACACCAGACAAGACCCAAGGTGTAGGCTGTGCAAAGAGGCGCCTGAAACAATCCAGCACATAACTGCAGGGTGTAAGATGCTGGCAGGTAAAGCATACATGGAGCGGCACAATCAAGTGGCTGGAATAATATACAGGAACATGTGTGCAGAATATGGACTGGAAACCCCAAGGTCAAAATGGGAAACACCTCCGAAGGTGGTAGAGAATGAGAGGGCAAAGATCCTGTGGGACTTCCAGATCCAGACTGACAGGATGGTAATGGCGAACCAACCAGACATCGTAGTGGTGGATAAAGAACAGAGGAAAGCCGTTGTGGTGGATGTGGCAGTGCCAAGCGATGGGAACATCAGGAAGAAGGAACATGAGAAACTGGAGAAATACCAGGGACTCAGAGAAGAACTGGAGAAAGCCTGGAAAGTGAAGGTGACGGTGGTGCCTGTGGTAATTGGAGCACTCGGGGCAGTAACCCCCAAGCTTGAGGAGTGGCTACAACAAATACCTGGAAAGACCTCAGACCTCTCAGTCCAGAAAAGCGCAGTGCTAGGAACAGCTAAGATACTGCAGGACCCTCAAGCTCCCAGGCCTCTGGTAGAGGACCCTAGCTTGGAGGAGAAACCACCCGCGGAGGGTGAGAGGGGCGTTTTTATACATATATATATATATATAAGAAGCCGGCGCAGTGATACAAAACATTTAAGCTAGGTGACCGGAACTTCTTTTTTCACCGTGCGGTTATCCTGTGGTATTTCACTTTTTTCACCAGGACCATGGTATAATCAGAATTATACCATGGTCTGGGAGAATACTCGATTCTGATTGGCTGCTGGGTGTGCATTAAAAAGTGATAATGCACACTTCGTTGGCCATTAACCCTTACAAATAATTTATTACTCATTTTTCTTTATATATGTCCTCCATAATCAGAAAAATACCAGAAGAACACGCTAAAAACACCTCAACTTTTTATAAAATCAGAGTGAGACTTCAAAGGGACAATTTTAGATTAGAAAACTCTTTCTGCTTTATGTTTAATGGTTTAAAATGTTTCTAATAACTTCTTATAACTTCAACTGCATCAATTATTTTTAAAAATATGATCACAGCCTCTTTGTTTAGTTTATGGTAAAATGTGGCTTCTTCCCTGCTGTTTTTAGCATAGTGTCACCTCTGAGTAGGTGTTCTCTTCATCTTACAGACCAAAAACATGCTTGTTATGTTAATTGGGGATTTTAAATTGGCCAGAAGAGTCGGTGTGAGCGTGCGTGGTGGTTTGTTTCTGTGTGGCCCTGTAATCTGCACATCTACCCACCTTTCTCCAACTAGGAGCAGGAATTACATGGAGGAACTTTTTGCTTCTGCTTTTGCTGCACTGTCGACAGAAAAGTTCTCTGTTTCCAGTTCATCACACAAATTCAAATCCAAACACAATTATGAGTTACTTGTTCATGACTTTCTTTATTCAGGGCCATGGGGGGACACGTCTGTACCATCTTACAAATCTGATTTTTATGAGTAATTGCATGATAGTAATCATTAAATTGCTTTGGGCCTTAGATAAATACAACCTAAGATGTACAGCAGTTACTTACTTTTACTTTGTTATTTTTTATTTAACAAAATGAAAGCCAAGAAAGAAAATGTGGGCGATATCCTGCCTTTTCTTTCTGCTTCCACTGGTTTCAAGAGGGAGAAGGGAGGAGGCAGACAGGGTTTCTGTGTTTTAGTCCTCGATGAAATCCCTCCCTGCAGGTGTGCACAACGTTTGGCTAAAAAATAATAAAAAATAAAAACGTTTTAGCAGAAATTTCTCATCAGATGAAGATGATGATTGAGTTAAACTCCTCTGGATACCAGAAAACTCTAGAGGATCATGAAACAGGACAAACATCCAAAGCAAAGCTGCTGCAGCCAAACCAGAGAGTCTGCTGCCCAACTTTTTTAGTAAATGTTGGGACAAAAAAAAAAAAAAAAACCCAGCCTTGGGCAGGTTAGTGTTTGTGTTTTCCTATTTTGCATAGTACATCCATTCATTCTCTTCCACTCACCTGGGCTTGGGTTATGAAATCCAGACTTCCTTCTCTACATCTACCTCTTCCAGCTCCTCCAGCAGGATGCCGAGGCCTTCCCAGACCAGCCGAGGGATCTCTCCAGTGTGTCCTGGCTCCCAAATCGCCCCACCAGGAAGCCGTCGAGGTAGGATTCTTGCCAGATGTCCAAAACCACCTCATCTGTCTCTTCTCAGCATGGACTAAACCTGCCAGAGGTGTTCAACCTCTTGTGGGCCCAAAACTGGCAAAAGTGCAGTGAGAATCAGGCAGCGGTCAGCCTTGGCAATTTGAATCTTTGGTCTTAAGACTGGCACAGGCAATTTAATGTCAGTTTCTACTCCTTTTTTTTCGTTTTGCAGGATTTTCATTTTAAAGTTTTTGGTGCTAATTTTGTCTGTTAGAGCTAAATTTCCACCAAACTGACAAAGCAGGTAGTAACTGAAACAGGGTGCAGCAATCTGTGCTAAATACATAGAGTATGTAGTAAAACAAGTGTACTTCGTTCTCTTTCACCAGTGATTAGACATCATCATGTCGTCCTAGCATTGCAGATACTTCTTTACGTATCCTCTGTTGCACCATCAAAAGTTTGAAAGATGGCCTCTAAAGCTCACAAAACTGTGAGTAATGCACCATCCAAATTATTATTTATGTTATTTTATTACCCGATTTAATAATGCCTAAGGCCCGGTTTATACTTCAAAGTGATTTGGAATCGGGTCGCATTGGTCACAAGGCCACCAGGAAGAGCAGAAATGTGACACCTGCTGATGACATCATCCACGACTGGAATTTTACGCCCATAGTCATTGCGTCATTTAACCTAAATTTATTTCAAGCCATTAGAGTACGCAATCACAGAGCAACTCTGTCCAAAAAAAAAAGCCTTTTTAACACTGCCGATGATGAAAAGTTAATTGAAGAAGTTAGGAAATACCTAACTTCACACACAGACACACAGAGAGAGCGGACAACCGCAGCACCAGAGAGTACAATTCTCCCCTGTTTTTTATGTATGCATATTTTCTGCCACTGTATTGTGTTCGCAGATACAGCAAGTGTGTGATCAAGATGTCACTGATGTTAAAAATAAACGCTGGAGAAAGTTGCACCACTTGAAAAGTATAAAAGCCACTTACAGTTATCGTGGACAGTCACAAGCAAAACCAGCCTACATTAATATGCACAAGACAACGCAGTTGTGGATAAGATCGATACGATGGCTGACTGCTGTAAAGTATAAACCCAGAAAAATGATGACTTGCTGACAACGCGCAAGGCATGATGGGACCACAACGCGATGGCGATGTGGGCCTCTATGAATTGCTGTCTTCGGATGCATATTGCATATCTATTGTTGCAAACGTGGAAAATATCTGATGTCTGTGCACAGTGGGAGATTGCTGCTGAATTGAAGAATTCTCATTCCCTCGTGCCGCTTGGCTCTCCAGGTTCATTACTGAGAGATAAAGAACACCATGTTGCTCACACACAGATCTGCTTCTCTTTTATTAAGTTGGTTGTTTTCTCTGAAAGTCACTGAACAAAGTTCTTCGCCTGTGCAGCCTGACTCAGACAGCTGGATTTAACGTCTCCCGCTTTACATTCCCCCCTCATCCTCACAGACCTGCCGGCTGCTGGGGGCTTTATCACTCAAGTCAGGAGGGGGGGGCTCCAGCTGCCGTCTGCAGTCACTGAGAAGATGGACGCAACTCTGTATTCCCTGAGAACCTCAGGTAAAAAAGCTGAAAGGAAATCCACGTTTTCTTCATCTCGACTAGCTGCTCAGTTTTTAGCATCATTTTATAGCTGAACAGGTGTTGCATGTTCATGCTTCCTTATTTTGTTGGATCATTTTCTTGGTTTTAGTAACCAATGTATTTTTAAGGTTTAGTTTTAGTTTGCATTTGTCATTTAGGTGACCTTCTGGGAGCATGCGCTCCAGTCTTCACTGCTTCACTGCTTCTTCACTGTCACTATCAGATGCTAGCGCATATACCTACAGTTGGAAGAGGCTCGGTGCGAAATGTTAATTGGGAATTTTGCTTCCGGGTTTTTCTTTCACAGCTCTGTTTTGATATATGAGCGACTTGGTGTCACACAATTCCATCCAGCCACAAACCACAATTATTAATTTATCCTCCATGATCAGTTTTCAAACGGAAGAAAAAAATAACACCATCCATACGTCACTAGCAAATCCGAATCCCTGATTGATTAAAGTTCAACTGACTTAACTTTCAATGTGCGTTCGATGACCATGCGTTTTGTAGGTTGAGCCTAAAAATGGTCTTAAAAACATGCGTGGTGGCGCATGGACATGAGAGTTTTGAATGCGGAAGCCTGAAACATGCGTTTAAGCACATTTACATAGACTTTTCATTGGAAGTGGTCGCTTTAACACACGTTGCCGAGCCCGCTCACTTTTACTGTAAAAGGAACCAATTTGTTTCTAATTAAAATTACTTTTCATGATGTCCTCTTTTAATTCCTATCACCGAATTTTTCAGAATTTCAAACAGAATGATAACTACTGTATGTTTCCTGCCTAAAGGATGTTGTTATTCACCTTTCAGCAAATCCAAGCAGGGATTCGCACAGGTGGTTTGGCAGAGTTCATGCCTAAAATGTTGATATAAATATTTATTAGTTGATATCCTGATCATTTTGCTCATCTTTGGATCTGCTCAGAGAATTCCTGTTGAAACAAAAAGGTTTGGTGTCCCTATTAGATTGTCTTCAGGGTCCCTCGGGACTTTTCTGCATGAATGTTGCTGTCTGTGTGAGTAATGTCAACCCTACACATTTTAGGATGAGACTGGGTTGGTAATGTAGCACAGGAAGGTCTTTAAACAGTTAGCTCAGGTGAATCCCCTCTTCTCTGTGTTGCCATCTAGTGGTTAATAATACTGAATTTAAACCTGGAATCATTCAGATAGACCTAAACAGACAAGTTTACTTTTTTTTGCTTTCATTCAACAAACTAACTAATTCCTGGCCTCTCCTGCAGTTGCACATCCCGCCATTAAAAAGTATGCTTCCTTCTCTGTTTTGATGACTTTTTTCCCTTTTCTTCTGTGTACCCCCCCTCCTGCATGCCTCTGTGAGCGCTCCGTTTTACTGTCTCCTCCTCACACTCACACCTCGGCCTGTTGTGGTCTGCGTTTCCAGAGGCGGCTGACGCTCAGTTAAAGGCTCTCGGGTGGGTCCTAATTATTTCTTTGAAGACTCCCTTTTCTCCTCGTCTGAGCTTCACTTAAAAGAGGACAGACACACACTTGCACATGCACTATCATGCAGGCCGCCTCTTCCGTCAGAAACGGCTTTAATGCTGCCTCCAGATGGCAGATTTATGGGAGCATAATGCCAAAATGTTTCACAGTTTGGGCTCGGAAGATAGTTTTGACAAAACAGTTTGGTATTTGTCTAATGTTTACAGGAAAGTCGAACAAGTCTGATAATACCATGTCCTTTGTCTGTTCTTTCGACTGCAAAGGACAGATGAGGAGGTATTCAGATAAGAGAGGATAGGAAATCCAGCTGTATTGGTGAAAATATTGCACTGCAACATGAACATCGTCAGTCCATCTCTAAAACCTCCCTGAATGCAGTTTGTGACTTTTAAACATGAATGCAGCTTTCTCTTTTGCAGCTTCAAGTCACCGCATATAAGCCTAATGGGGTCTTAAGGTCAAGGAATGATAATAAGCTGCTTGCATGAACAACCTGTTAAAACACTCACCGAACATTAAATGCAAACAATTTTGACTCTAACCTGGAGGATTTTTATTTTATTTTATTATGCCAAAACATAAATGACAGAATTTTTCAATAAATGTCTTTCTTAGTTCATTAAAATGTCTGAAAAAAATGAAAGTGTTTGGTGTTTATTGCCCTTTTTTTGTCCCAGTTTGACTTTGAGCTTTTTTTTATTATTATTATTTTGAAGCACTTTTAAGTAGTGAATAGAGTTAAAGTACTCTGATATCTTAATATGATAGCCTTTGATGTTTGAAAAAAAAAAGATTGTAGACAGCCATGAAACTTTCCAGGCGTAACGTTTGATCTGAAAGCAGACGGGCAGAGCTAAAAGGTTGTAAAATAGCATGTAAACACGCTCCCAGGTTCCACTCCCTGATGGGTTGAGGCTTTCCACCTGATGGCGAAAGTTGCTGTCACTCAGGTTCATTAGGTGTGGGGCATTAGATTCCCTGCAGGTTGGGATGGTGGGCTTACAGAAATGTAAACATGAATGAGGGAAGTTACTGTCAATGGCTTGAATCTGTTGATAAAGATGGTGTCCAAACCTTTTCAAAAGTCATATTATTCACTAAACTCTATCAAAACAAGTAAGTTTGATTCAGGTAAAGCAGCGAAATAGGAAACCAGCAAATGGACATATTAGTAGGGACCTCAATCTCTTTCTTTGTGGTATTTCTTTCTTTTTATTTGCTGCATTTTTTTTCTGTTTTAAATGAACAAACCCACGCGGGGACACGTGAAGCTCGCTGGTGATGAAACTGGATCCAAAAGAGGAAACCCGCTCTCCCTCTGTCATTACATTTGCACACAAAGCCCTTTTTAGAGCGCGCAAGTTCAGACGCATGAAGTGGAGCGCTCGGGGTGTCCTCGTGAAGAGAAGAGGAGTCCAGTGAGGTTCCAGAGACATATCTGACTTAGTGGAGCGCAGAGAGTCTGTGGGGGTTCGGAGTTGGCTTTGGAGAGGTCTGGGCGCAGGAGGAGGTCCCGGGTGAGACAGAGGAGGCAGGACTTCGTGGCTCGGAGGTGCGCTCGCTCCGACACCAGAGGCCTGCTTTATTATAAGAAGAGGAGGACCCGCAGGTCGACTCTCCGCAGAGAGCCAAAAGAGGAAGATGCAGTCCACGTTACGACTAGGACAGTCGACATCCAGCATCCAAGCGAGCGGATCTGAGGACTAACCGCACTTTGATACTCTTGAATTCCTTAGTAATCATATCGGCGGCTTGGCTCGCGCTCTTTATCAGTCTGCAAGTGTCGGTCGGAGCTCCGGTCCTCCTGGTCTTTGCGGCGTAGAAGTTTTCTGACAGCGGATGAGGACTGAGATCCAGTTTTGCAACTTGATGCCCCCCTCGACTCCTCTCTGGAGGCTTCCCTTGCAGGACTTGTGACTGATCCTTCTTCATAAATGCGTGTGATCCCGCTCCGGACCTCTGCTCCGAGCACAGGACCTGCGCAGTCCCGCCGTCTCCTGCCCGCCGGCGCGTCTTTGTCATTCTAATGTCGCTGTAATTGTTGCGCGTCTGGCTGAATGTCTCTTTGCATTTCATCACATATTGACAAACGGAGTTTGTCTCTCCAGGCTGTAAAGCAGACAAACGATTGGAGAGGTCTCACCCTGATCATGGATTTTCAACCTTTTCTCAACTGATTTTTTTGGAATACTTCACCTAGTTGTCCCCATCAAACATTTGAAACTTTGTCTTGGAGCAGTCTTGAGGATGTTGTTCTGCTGCTCGAACCCTCTCTCCAAGTCCACCTGTAAGTTTTTCATCTGCTTTTTATGGCTGCTACAAACGCCCCTGTCTTCCTTTCCGCTAATTACAGGTAAGATTAAAGGGATCATATGGCTTCATATTAACACATCACAACACCCACTGTGCGTAATATCCACCCAGAACCGCTGGTTATTTAGTCTGCTGCTCCCGTTTTTGCTCAGCCGGAGGAGGGAGCGGACATAATCCAGAGTCACTGAGCTTCTGTATTTCTGATCACCAGTAATTTCGTGTTAAAGTTGTGGCAACGCGCGTCTTTGCGCACAATCCGTGGAAGATTCTTGGGAAACCGATCAGTAGCTTTCACAGTCTTTGACATCATGGTGCATTTTATGTGAGTGGGACGAAATACCAAATCCACATAAATAGGTTCAATCTGATCACAGAACGCATTTGGACTGTTTTCCTCCCGTGGTCTGGGTTTGAATTGCTGTTTTATTTTGAAGTAGTGGTGGCCTTAGGAGGCTGCAGCAGAGCTGAAGTTCTAGTATCCTGGATCATGATGGTCCAGACCAGATGAAGCTGTGCGTAAAACGGAAAACGTCGCTGTCGCTTTTATGCCATTTGTGGCTTAGCATTGAACCACGTTCTGGTTTAGTCAAACGGAAGTCAACTAAATGTGTGTTTTTCAGCCGGCTTTCTCCTCTCGACACGTCCCGCATGCATGCGCATTCCGGGTCTCACCTCAGTTTGTCCCGCAACACCGCTTTGCGGGATTGGGAACGAAGCTGCGCCGGTGGGGGAAATGCACTATTACGCCTAATTATTTGGCTACATGGAGCGTTTGTGAACGGCGGAAAGGATAAAAAGTCAAGTTAGACTTTTGGGGGGAAAAAAAGTTCAAAACAATCAGAAAAAAAGAAATTCAACTTGGAAAAAAACTGCCCGCTTCCTCAGACAAAAACAGTTGCTGATGGAAGTCAGATGAAGTCACTAACTTTAGCAGATGAACCCTCCTCATCAGACGCGTCTGTTTTTTTGACATAAAGCTGCGGCAGAAATGACAGACTGTCTGTTGGAGCGGACTGCGCGTGCAGATCAGATTCCATCCCCAAAACGCACACTATCATCAGGGCTCAACTGCATGAAAATACCTTCAAAATATTCCTTTCTAAGTTATTCTCCTAGCACGAAAGTGTCAAATGATTCAGCGCAGCAGGTGGAGAATTGTTTATTTCGGAGTTTAGATTTGCATGGATTTTTGTTCCTTTCCATCACATGACTCCTAAAGCTCCATCATGAGAGACCTCATTGTTTTTTCTATCTATACCATGTTTTGTTGAGGTTTTTGCTCCTGGTTCCAACTTTAGAAAAATACTCAAACATTTTGATGGCGGATTATTTTACAACAAAATTAAAAATGAGTTAAGAATGACTCACATGGAGGAGGCATTTGGTGTAGTATTTTTTAACAAGAAGTTTAAAAAAAAAAACTTGCAAAATGTGCTTTTGACCACCTCATGAAGTCCCATTTTATCAAGCAATCCCTTTAGTGAGGGACAGTTTTTTATTTCAATAGCAATATAAATGTTCTTATTTGTGCTGTTTCCTTTAGAACAAACATTTAAACAAATGAATAATTCAATCTGAGATCCACCATCCAGAGATCTATGATCTAAAGATACTTTTGGAAGCGAAAATGAGAGGGGGTCACTGGGACTCCCCGAGGTTTTCCCCTATTAGTGGGTCTAAGTAAGATTATCTGGGTGGTTTTCTATTGTCTCTGCTCTTCCTTTTGTTTCTGTTGTTTGTGTGGCGTCATGCCATTTGAGGTCCTTTTAATATTAAATAGGAGATTTTAATCTTGGCTGAAAACCAGGAGAAAGGAGGCTGTTGTGGCAGAGACTGACCCCTCCGCACACACAGACACAAAACACTTACAGCCCTGCCAGTTTAATTATGCTCGAAGGCTGTAAATTTTACTGCGGCGGTGGAGTCTGTAGGGTTTGTCTGCTCGGCCTGAATCCACAGGCGGCTTCACTGCTGCGGGACTAAACAGACGACTCACTGCAGCAAGGAGCTATTTTTAATTGAAGGAGTTTACTCCATCGCAGACGGACCTAAACCTTTGTGCAGCCTTTGGTTTTTTACCGACATGCATCAGTGGAGAGTTAACCAAGGCTGTTCTTTGAAGGACTTTCTTGTATTTTCAAAGTCCAAAACATCAGTCTCAAAACATGTACATAAGCCTTCATCTTATTGAGCCTGAGATGAGTTCAGCAGTTCAGCTAATGGTTAATCCCTAAACTATCAAGATTACAGCAAAAATAAACAGCGGTCAGGTCAGAGATCAAAACATGCTGAAAAAAAAAAAAGCTCAAAAATC
The DNA here is from genome assembly GCA_023969325.1 of Oryzias curvinotus. Classification (NCBI taxonomy): domain Eukaryota; kingdom Metazoa; phylum Chordata; class Actinopteri; order Beloniformes; family Adrianichthyidae; genus Oryzias; species Oryzias curvinotus. The sequence goes on from CM043721.1 coordinate 29,303,265, forward strand.
TTTTTTTTTTCTACCTCGTGAAAGAGCAATTCTTTGGTTGTGCAGCGTTTTTCATCAATATTTAGTGTAGAAACAGATGTTGGGTGATCATGATGGAGAAAGCATGGTATTTCAGCCATAAAGGAGACTCTGTACACATACAGGACACATGAATGGAAACAGGAAGCAGTTTATTACTCAAACAGAGAGCTCGGTGGAGGATTTACCTCCAGAGAGTCCAACGTCTCTTCTGGGAAGGAAGCTTTTACTTTAAAGACTCAAAGCTGTGGAGACCTTTCAGCGCTGAAATGAAAAACAATATTACTCAACAGAGAAAAACTTGTTGTCAATAACTTGCTCCCAAAAAATGTTATTTTGGATCAGCAGCAAGGAATTAATTAAACTTTGCCTACATAGTTTACTTTTAGTTTAGCTGTCCAGTTTAATTAATCTAACTAAGTCAACACTGTTTGCTGATGATATTATTAAGTTTGACTTACAGATCAATGAAATATATTTGATTATAATAGGAATTAAGCAAAAAACCCTCTTTTGTGATTGTGGGGATTTCTTTACACTTACCTTTTCTGATTAATTAAAATGCAGGGATGTTAAGCTGCAGACCTCAGGGGTCAATGTCCTGCTGCATGGGCCCTTTTTTTAACTTATTTTGGTACTGATGTGCTTCTTCTCTGCTTTGGATCATCATTCTGGAGAAATTACTTAACATTTTTCTTTCCGAGATTGCAATATCCAGAAGAGTTCCCCAGTCAACTTGATTGCTTTTTGTGGGATCTCAGCGTATCTATTAATATGCATTAACCATAATTCCACCCCTACTGAATCCAATTGTTCGTCTTTCATCCAATTGCCTCTCTGCTGAAAGTAGTTTGCAGGCTTTGTTGAGTTTTCGCTATTTGAGATTCCAAATTAATGTCCCCCTCCAGTCATCTTTTGATCTATTGTAAAAGCATGTCCAGTTTCCAGTTTTTATTCAAAATTGAAAAACCTGTGTTGTTCTTGGACACATACCGTAGCTCAAACCATCATACTTCAGCCGCCATGCCTTTGTGCTGTCCATGTGCAAATAATATATGTTGTTCCAATTTATTTCTTAAAGTCTAAACTTTGCTGGAATGTTAGTTAAAGGTGCTTTCACACTGGGGTGTTGGGTCTGCACCAGACTTCCTCTCTTCCACTAGCCCAGTTGTTTTGTATTTTTTTTTACACTATGAATTTAAGCATCTCTGGAAATAGCAAGACAATTTCACTGTACAAACAAAAAGCAACACAAAAGGTGCTATTACTGAGTTCTGTTCTGCTTAGCAGTATGTTAAAATACAACAGCATGCTCCAGAGCTGCAAAGTGTGTAGATCCCTGTTTGTTCTGTAGGTAAACAATCTCTAAAAGCCACAAAAACGTTTCCTCGTCTTTTAAACTGCCACATCCCTCCTTTCCCAGCGTATCATCTTGCAGTTGTAATCATTTTCTCTAAAAAGTCACCTAAAGAGTGAGAACAATCTCCAGTCAGGGCTGTTCCCTCACTGCTTCACCTGTCCACTTTTGCTCATGAAGTAACGTGTTTCTGCTCATTTCCTGTCATTGCTTTAGATTAAATTTGCACGTGCAACAAACTCACTGACTCGTGTTTTTAAGAACACGGTTTAAATGTCACTGCCTCATCAACAGGAACTGCAGGCATTCAAAGTATCTGCACCAGGGGCTTTACCTGTCGGTGTTGTTTGCATCGGATACTGAGCAGCCAGTGTTGATCAAGTGTGTTGAAGTCGGCCCAATTCTCACTTCCTTCCTGTCCTTTTCAGGCACTGAAGCCAGCTGCGAGAATGAAGGAGAGGTGCTCCACATCCCCAACATCACTGACAATCCCTGCATCACCTGTGTTTGTCTGGTAAGAGCCGCCCACTGTCCAAACTGTTCGAGGTTGCAACCACCTGCTGCTCCATGGTGAATCCTTTCATGTTTGTTTCCATCTCTGCAAAGACTTCTACCTCCTACCTACCAACAGTTGACTAGTGGTGAATTTGTTTGTTTGTTTTATCATACATTTTTTAGATAAAAGCAAGCAAAACACTAAATTCTGGGGTTTTGATGGTATTGGTTTTTATGTCATATTTGGCAAAACTTTCTTTTCATAAATTCTGTTGTGCAGTAAAATGCAGTAAAGAGTCACAATTTTGTTGAGATTCACTGAAACCTAGCTGTGAATACATGGGGGACTGTTTGTTTTAACGGACGAGCCTGTCGTCACGCTGTCCTGACTGAGCACGGCTGTTAAAAATCAAGCCACAAAATGTTAAGGGACAACTCCTTCCTGGAACATGTGCTCTTTGACTTCTGACCCCTGCAGCCCACCTCTTTGGATGTCCTTTGTTTCAGGGGTATGAGAAAGGACCAGCAAGCCTCTTATAGGAAGTTTGGCATTTTTTGAGCTTTAAGGGCCGTACACACCGGGACGAATATTCGCCCGGCGTTATTCGCCAGCGTTTTTCGCCACGTCTTTTGTGTTCACACCCAGGCGATTTTCGCTGACGATGAGCCGAGCCAACATGCAATTTCATTCCCTGACATTAGATGGCGCTTAATGTAAAACATAAATACTCCTGTACACAAGGTGGTTTTCATTCAGAAGAAGAGAGCCAGTATTTATGCGCTTGTCAGAATCATACAGAGAAAACATGAATATTTCAAGCACCAGTAGCTCCAGCTCCAGTTCCAATGATGAAGAAATTATTGTTCTGTTGAATGATGAAAGACACCGGAAAAGACGCTGATTTTGGGTACATCCCATAGTTACGAGAAGAGAAGAACATGGTGAGTTTTATCGACTGGTACAAGAGCTGAAAATGTATCATGAGCGTTTTCGGGGATATTTTAGAATGTCCGTCATTATTTCGTTGCGGCAGTGTAGCCGCTACTTGGCGTCTATCTTCTTTGCTGGTATGTGTGCTCAGAAAGGCAGTTTTGTGTCAGAGCGCCCCCAAGTTGTGTTTTACTGTAACTTCAGAAGCTCCAGACACATGTGCAAAAGCGCCATTCCCATTGGTCGAATAGATTTCGACGTGAGGCGTCAAAAAAAAAAAAACGAACCCGAGGCGTTTTTTTTTTTTGACGCTATGACGCGTGTGCACACTCTCATTGGTGCCCTTTGTTTAGTCACGAGGCGAAATTCGCCGAAATTCGTCCCGGTGTGTACGGGCCTTTAGAGTGTTCTATAAGTGCATAAATTGTGTTAGAACAAATGAAGGGTGGTTGAAATGGTCCATAGTCACAGCCAAAACATTCCAAGTACCAACCAGAGAATGCTGTGCTGGGAAACCTTTGGTCCTGACATCCATGTCAGACTAATAAACTGTAGCAGACAAAGCACCTCCCCACCTCCCCACCTCCCCGTGGCCATAGCACTTCCTGAATGGTATGATCTCCTTAAGCAGAACAATGCTTCACATCACACTGCAAAAACTGCTCAAGGAAAGAGACTAGAGGGTTAAAGTAACACTAATGATGTCCAGAAATGTGCAGTTTTTTTATACCGCTTTAAGAGAAATAATTAGAAGGAAGTGACAGTTTGCATGTTAAAATCAACGAGTTTAGGTTTCTAACTCAAGTTTGCAGCTTCTGAACAGAGGAAGTTTTAGTGCTTAAACTGGAGTCTGGATGATGACCTACTATGATGAAAATGGTGTTTTTAACATGTTCTTGTGGCATTTATACACGGAATACATATATAAAGACAATTAGGCTCTAAACTGCATTACTGAGTATTTCTCAATTCAATTAGTTGTGAATCAGAAGCAGATGAAAAAAAATGCAGTTTGATAAAGCACATTTGTGGTGTAGAAAATACTCTGTGGGTCACAAGCTGCTCTGCTTCATTCTGATGCATCCACTTGTAGACAAATAGAAACACAACCATCTTCCTTTTCCTCATCCAAGCTGCCATCTGGCTCAAAACTGTACGGCTTGAACAAAAAGTCCACATCCAGATTACCCATGATGCAACATTCATAAAGGAATTAGTGTTGAGCAGAATCCTGAACGAGTTTGGATATAACATTTTTTGTAATCTGTTGGGTTTTTTTTTTTTATATAACGTTTCCAACCCAGAATAAAACTTTATATTAAAAATCATATGAGATGCTTACATTTACGTCACTAAAAACAATAACTAACATTTTCTCCTGAACTTATTCTTTTTTACTACAAACTAAAACTATCACAAAATTCTTTGCTGCTGAATCGGATCAAATATAAGATTCTGCTTTACACAGAGGCGGGCGGTAAATTCTAAAACAAAAAAACAGTAACTGACCAGACTGAACATTTGTAGAAGTCAATCCACCTGCTAGCATCTCTAAAGTTTCCTCAACATCTATGATCTAAAGGGAAGGCCTCTGGACGCTAGCGAGATTTTAATCCCTAAAGGTTCCACGAAGCAATATTGAGCGACTAACATCAAAATATCAGGATTGGAAACAAGGATAGACTTTTACACTGCCCTATATTATCAGGCAGACATCGGCCAAAGCCCTGCTGAGTGCTATCATTCATCAGGAAGCAATGGCTGTCCTTTCATCTCAGCCTTAACCCCGCTACACACAATCACGCATCAGCCCCCACCCTGCTCACATGCACCTATATGTCTTTTTAAATGAGAAATTATGAAATCCAGTGTAAAAGTATTTGCCTCCTCCCTGTTATTTTGTATTTTGAGGTGCCAACCTTTCAGGAACCTTCACCACTAAAAGTCTGTTAACTCAGAGGTTTCTTTGCTTCAACAGGAGCAAAAGTGCTGATGAAAATAGTGAAACCAGCTTAGACCAAAAATCACACCCCGTATTTGGAAAGTGTCCTTACATGTGCAGGACCCCTGCAGCTCCAAAAAGAGTCCTGTGTGGCTGTGAGCTCTCTGGGGGGTTGGGGAGCCACCAGGGCTCCAGTGTCACTCATACGTGGATCAGAGAGGGACGGGTGGAGGTGGTGGTGGGGGTCTCTTTAGTTGGTCCGGAGTACCTGTTAATGGCCCCGTGAGCACGGACACACACCCATGTACACACAGAGGAGGTATTGTGTGCGTCCGGCTGGGGCAGAGCGCTGTAATGGGGCCAGGAGTGGATGTGGTTGACAGACTGATTGACAGGCAAGTCGCCATGGCGATCCACTATCTCGGAAGAAGTCTGTCCATCTCTGTCGCGCTCCTCATCGTCCCGTCTATCTGTCTGTCCATCTCCATGTCTTTTTCCACTCTCTCATCGACTCTTACCCCCCTCCTCCGCCCACCTCTTCATCACCTCCTGTAGGTACAGTTTTTCTTTCACATGTACTCAAACCTGCTTTGTATGACTTAGCAAAAACATAAAACAAGTTATTTTAAAATGACTCAGCAATGATAAATGACAAAAATATGCTGCAGATATTCCCTGACACTGTTAGGGTTCAGGTGATGCTGGGGGTAACAAAGGGTTTAGGGCAAACATGCAATAGCACATAAATTTAGAGCATTTTAGAATTAAATTCCTCAAGGATACTCGTTATTAAATATACAACATCTTGTTATGACTGCTCTTTAACTTTCATTAATAAGAAAAAACTACTGTCATATAGTGTCCCAAAAATATATATATATTTTGTTACAGAGCTGATTTTTTTTTTTTTTGCAACCCAAGTTTTATATCTTTCTGCTTGCAAATTTATCAGTTAAAAACTGTCGTTTTTAAACCTCTTTTAGTAGTATTAGTTAATGCTACTAATAGAGATGACAATGAATAAAAATAAATAAATTCAGTTTAAACTTGGAGTAAAACATCGAATGTAATAAAGTAAAAACGTTGTTTAAGTACAAACTTAGTTGCAGCAAAAGGCTGTTTCAACAGTGCTCTCATGGTTTTGCTGCAACATTTGCAGCCTATTTATACCTTATTACCCACTGGAGGGGCCTAACATTTTACCACAGACACAGCAAAACGGTTTGAAAAATACAGCTTAGTTCAATTTGGAAAAGTTCATTATTTTGTCCCCAAAGAGAAGTTTTAGGGTGTATTCAGACTGGACACATTTGTTTCGCTTAAAGTGAATCAGAGTTCGTTTTCTCCCAATAATTCAGTCTGAATACACCCATGCGGACTCTGGTCCAGGACCAGAAACTACTCTTGGACCCATCTTTCAAGCTGGTCTTGGTTTGTTTCTAACTAGTTAATAAATTAATTTGCTTTCACACTGCATCCTCAAGAGTGAACCAGAAACAGTCATGGTACTACAATCAGGCCATCTGAAACACAGTCCAGTTATACAGAACAAATCTGTCTGATTATGAAGATTTTTTTTGTTGTTTCATAAACTTCTATCCCTTCTCACTAAACCGTGTGAACTGATTAAACTTTTTCTGATTTTGTTCTTCATTTACGGAACATTCTGTCAGCACTCACACACTGTGTTTCTGAACCAAATCTGAGTTTACAGAAAGCAGAGTTTGCCCGCAATCCAGACGAGCTTTCATACCTGCTCAAATGAGATCTGAGGAAATTAAACAGTTGACATAAAAATGTTAGAATGGACCGTTCCTCAACCCTTTCGACTAACTCTTCAACCGTTTATGCAATTAATGTAATTCCAGTGGATTCTGAAGCAGACAAAAGCAGCCTTGTTACAATAGTGAAGCGCTTATGAAATCAACTTAGATCGACTGATTTTGTTCCAGAAAAAAGCGGCTTTACACCGTTATGCAACACTTTATGTTAGCGCTGTACCTGGCCGTGTACCTCGTCTCTGCTCCTGCTCCTACACCTGTGTGGCTGTGGATCCTGTCTCCGGCTCGACTCGCGCCCCCGACTGTCCCCCCAACTCCGTCTGAATGAAGCTCGTCTGCTTTAAATATGTAGTTGTAGAGTTAGATAAGTTAGGAGTTCTGGTAAATCACTTGTCCGTCCTGGGGGAGGATGCCTCCTTCATGTGGGCACCCCTGAGGTTTCTTCGATTTTTCCGGAATCCGTTTTTTTAAGGAGTTTTTCCTTACTGCAAAGGGGGGTCTAAGGGCAGGGATGTCCAGTTTAGTTTAGTCACTTTGTTAGTTCATTTTAGTATTTTCCTATTGAATTCTATGTATTCATGATCCTTTGATTTTATGTTTTACTTTTTTAGTTACCGATACGAAGCCCATCGAGACGACTGTTGTTATGAATTTAGGCTATACAAATTAAATTGAATTGAATTGAATTGTGTTGCATAACAGTGCGTGTCAGAATGAGCCTATTCACGTTGATCATGTAAACTGTCGAAGAGTATTATTTTATCAAAGTGCTTGTGTTATTTATGTGTTGCCAGTGACATGTCCAATGGTAAAGGGTTAAAGCACATAGAGTAAAATGAGATTTCCAACTTTTACACAAAGTCCAGATAGTAAACAAGTTAACAAAGATGATAAATCAATCCATTTTGTTAGTAAAATGATTAAAGATAATATGCACCCTGTTTGTTGTTTCAAATGATTCACGAGTGATCCACCTCCTGACCCAACTCTACGCACTAACCAGACTTGGAACCAGCCTGGGATAACACTATAGTGGTTGCAGTACACTCTGTGTGGCTGTTACAGCTTCTGGTCCTCCCAGGCAGTCTTCCATTCAAGAATTAACCATGGCCAACCTTCCTCAGAAAGATCGATGAGCCCTAAAAATATGCAGAATAGTTTGCATAAAACAATTTTTTTATTTCATTACTATGAAAGTTTGCCATTCAGAAATAAGTCAGATGGTTATCGCATGAAAAAAAAGCGAATTTGACACCAGATTAAGTGATCAAACTGCTGCTTCAGAAATACACATTAAGGGAATAACGTTTTTTTTTTTTAAACACTCATGGGTCCACCCACCTGCGCAAAAGGACACACACCCCAAAAATGCACAAAATAAAGCATCTTTTGCATCTTCTACCCCTGCTTCTCTTATTTTCTTTGTAAATTCTTAGTGTTTTTAATATGGATGTTGTTTGCAAGCTGCCTCCGCTGGTCGTTTGAGTAGCTGCAACACTTGGTACTTTTTTGGGGAACAGAAGGTTTTTCAGCTCTCATTTTACAAATATCAAGAGTGCATAAACATATTTTCCAAATCCTCCAACAGTCCAAACAGCTTTTGTTACGGCAGATTTTTAAAATCAGTTTGTGGTTTTCTTTTTCCTTCACATGGAGAAAATCAAGTCACGAGAAACACAAAATCCATGTGACTCAAATCAGAGTGCACAATGTGTATTTATGCTTTAAAGATGATTAGAAACACTTTGGTGAGAAGAAAAGACAAATTAAATTAAACTTTGCCACAAACACTGGGATATGTAATAAACAAATGCTGAAAGGAATCAAACAAAGACGAGTTTAACGGAACAAGTTCAGTTCTTTTGGGTTTATTGATCCCAGCTCGGAGTCAGGAAGCTGTGCGTAAAGTTTCACACTCACAGCAGCCGCGATCGATCTAAGTGTGGGGGGGTTAAAGGTCGCTGTCTGCCTCAAGTCAAACAGTAGCTGATCGATTCAGCAGGATGTCAAACTGATAAACATCCAATAACACTGAGCCCACAGCTCCACTCTTATCTCAACCTGTTTCCCTGCACTGATAAATTAGAAGGGCCAAAACATTCCTCATGTCTTGATAAATGAAAACCCAATTTGTTTTAGGTCCCAAGCTCTCAGTCATTTTCTATAAGAAAAGGACAAACATTATCTTGATTTTTGCTAATATTAAATCATGTCTGCTTTGTTTTGCATCACATGTTAAAGCTGAACAGTCAAGACTTAACCATCGTAACAATTTTCTTAGTTTGATTTAAAGGATTTGTTTTGCCTTGGACATGTTTGTAAAATTGAAATTCCTTTAAATTTAAATTGTCATAAAACTTCTTAATGTGCTTGCATAATTGATACCTGCACCTGTGCTGCGTTCAGTTACTGTTAAAAAAAATCAAATTATGGCAACACTTAATTACATGAGATAACTCAGAAATTTAAATGAACCTTTTTTATTTTTCAACTTACGACATGAAGCTATAGACTTTAAAATGCTGCAATTACTTGAAACTTTTAGTGATTGTGCAGCTGAAACATGTTTCCGTGAAACATATACATTTAATAAACTTTAGGAAGAGGGAAAATGGCTAAAAAATACCCTAAAAATGTTTTTGAAAATGTCTAATTCAACCAAAAACTGAAAATGTGTAATTTGATGCTGTTGTCACCCCCTATTGGCGACACAAGTAACTGCATATTCGTTTCTTTCTTCCTATTTCTTTACATTTTTATTAGCTTTTCTTTCAGTCGGAATACATGCAATTTTAAGGGCTGACCTTAAAAGCTCTAAAAATAAAAAAAAAACTGCAACATCTTGTTGGAATTTAAGAGACACCAAAGATGCCAGATTAAAGCGTTTTGTTCTCATTTACTGTAGCGCTCAGCTGTTGGGCTGCTTCCCACATAGAGTGGAGAATTTAGAGTATTTGACCAGCGTGGACATGTTTGTTCACTCTCTCTGGAAACGCATTTAGTTAGTAGATCCTACGCTGTTAACTAAAGGCAGGAGCTGAACAACGATCCTGAAAAGGTTACGTTCAGTGCGGTTCCAGGTCCTCCTCTCATCTTTAAGCTGTGTGGTTTGGACATAAAGGGTCACAGTGATATTTTAGTGCAGGGCTGGAGCTGAGTTTAACTTGGGAAGTTTTTTTTTTTGCATTGCAGTAAATGTTAAAGGAAACACACGTCACAAAGGAGTGGGAGGATGGGGTGGGGGAAGTTTTGATTTTTGTTGATTTTTAGGACAAAGTTCTGATTAAGAAAAGTCCATTTTTTATCTAATAAGTCGAATGCAAAACCATCTCAGAACATAGAAAAAGTTTGAGAGGACAGAACATGAGAGGGAAAGCAGCTCACATTGTCACCTCCTAGTGGTGGATCAAGCAAAATTTCGCTTTCAATTTTAACTTATTAGGGGTGCAACGATCTTTTTTTTTACTAACGATTCGATTCATATCATAATTTGTGGCTAAGGATGTGATTCATATTTGATTTACAGACCTAGAATCGATCCAGGACATCTTTCACCAAAACTTCAACCAGTGTGACTCAGAGATAAATACCTGGTACTAAACAGTGCAGGTGAAGTTTTCCAGATTATTCTATTACTTCAAAATATTCAAATATAAATTAAAAATGTGTACAAACAAACAAGTAAACAAGAATGAATGTCAAACCTATTCACATTTTAGTTTCTTAATGTTCAGCCCACTGTTGTTTTTCCACATCCAAATAATCCAAAGAAAACATTATTAGAGCATTCTGTATGGTCACATGTCTTTGCAAATTTTCAAAGTGTTTCCACACATTGGACTGCAATGGTGACTTGATCATTCTTTGCTGCATCACGTGTGTGTTGTCCGCTGTGATGCACTTTGCTTTATACATTAAGTTTGATTTGATTTGGAAGCCTACCAGCTGACTAAAAGATGAGCCTTTTTGTTTAAAGAGACAAACGTGTCCTTTAGAAAAAAAAGAAGAAAAAAAACTAAAACCCTGGCACATACAACTTGAACAAAATGTTTTTTTTTATCTGTCCATTATAAAAAGAAAAAATAATGTAAATGAACTGTAATTATACATTTTGTTCAAAAAACAGTATAACCTTTTGACATTTTTGAAGTTAAAATATTTAAACCCAAGACCCTTTTCCACTTTTACACCACAAACAGTTAACGTTTATGTCAGTTTCTTTCATAATGCCTCTGTAGCCTTTAACCTTAACCTTCAATAATCAAGTTAGTAAAGGATTGAATTAAGCTGATTGAATTTAAAATACCATAGTTTAATTCAGAGTACAGTTATGCTTTTTGTCTCCATAATGTTGGTTGAACAGTTTCTTTCTGACTCTCTCTGTTCAGATTCATCAGATAAAAATATTTAATTTGATTTAAAAAAAAAAAAAGTATTTTATTGGACCAGTGATTAACTTGTAAACCCCAGCATTCACCAGCTCTACTTTCTCTTTGTCTGGCACAAACTCCAGCATGCCATTAGTGTGCCCCCCTTTCCCGCTAGTGAGGGAGGGGGTCGTCACTGCAACAGACAGTCGTCCGGTCAAGCAGTCTCGGTGCCGTGGTAGTATGTTGAGTGTTTATAATGCGAGCTGACCCGCTGTGACCGTTGACCCTGACGCAAACGGGATAGCTGTGGAGCGGGTCACATGTACCAACAGCACTTTGCTCTAATGGGTAACAGGATGAGGACGTGACCCGCCAGGCCTTTTGGCCACACGACCTCCACAATTTGACCCTTTTTTTTAATTCATCACAGCTATCTAATCTGATTAGTTTGATTTCCATATGGAAAACAAATCTGAAAAAAATGATTTTGCTCTTTTATTTCCTTACAGATGTATAATGAATGTCCAAAAATGCATGTAGGGTTAAACATTTTTGTTACTTTATTTTTCTGTTCTGTAACTTCCAAGTATTTTAATCACGCCAAACTAATTGCAATATAAAGACCCTCTGCATTGATCAGCAGAAGACTGTATAGTGCTGAAGCCGTCTTCATTCCTCTGTCAGGGGTGTCAAACTCATTTTCACTGAGGGCCACATAGCATAGCGGCTGTCCTCAAAGGGCCAGATACAACTTATACATGTAACTAAATGTAATGAAAAATAAGCGTAACTACTCCTTAATGTTAAATAACTCATTTATTTATTTATTATAACTGTTTAAAGTGACAATTACAGTTACATAGAAACCATATGTTTGCTTGTTACTTTAGCATAAATCCTTTTACATTTGATTCTGTCAGGTTAAGTTATATGGACAGTGTTTAAGTCCTAATGTATAAGTTGCCCAATCCGATATTTCAAGTACAATTCCCCCAAGATATGAATAAATACTCACCAATTTTTATTTTTTATTTTAAGAAATGAAAAACTTTTATGCTCTTGCGGGCCACATAAAATGAGTTTGACACGTGTGCTCTATGTGCTTTTATTCGTTTATTTTTAGATTCAAATTCAACACATAAAAATGATCCAAAAGTTGTTGCAGGATTTTACACATATCCAGGAAATTGTAGGAAGTTAGTTCAAATGTCTTTGTTTATAAAAAAAAAAAATTACTATTGAGCACCAAAATGTGACTTTAAATAGATTTGAATGTTCGTTTGTTCTGACATTAGTTAATTCCTTAAAGACTCAAGCCGATGTGAAGGGCGTTCTTAACATGTTCTTGTGGCGTTTGTCTGATGATGGAGGACATAAGTAAAAATTAGGCACAAAATTGAATTTCCGAATATTTTTTTATTGGAATTATTGTGATTTAGGAGCATGAAAAAATGCAGTGATGTTTATTATGTAGAAAATACAATGGGTGGGCCACAAGCTCCCTTCTCTGCTCCATTCTGATGCATCCACTAGGTCCATGTAGATCTTTGTTTTCCTTGTCTAAGCTGGCATCTGACTCAAAACTGTACGAATGGATAGCTCCAATACTGATCACTATTTTTGTTGCACCATCAATGTTAGGTTGGGGGTGTGAGGAGCTGTAAGCTCGCGGGAGAGCGTGGAAACAGAGAGCTCTCAGTATCTGGAAGGGGAAGAGGGGTGGTTGCTCTGTACCAACAGTCCCAGTCGCAACTCAGAGGCGAATTTATAATGAAGTCCTGCCGCTCTGCAGGAACTATGTCTTAGAAAACGACACAGGTTTTTTTTTAATTTTGGTTAAAATCGGCATAATCGTAACTAAAAGACCACTGGGAATACTTTGAAAATAGATGAAAAGATGATCGGAGTGGGGTTTTTAGCGGTAACTGAAGTCTAAATCAGGGATGAAATAATAAGAAGTATAGACTGTTTGACTTTTCCAATTCTGAGTTAATGACGGAGTCTAAAATGAACATTTTCTTTGTTTAAAGGAATCAAAGAGTTTCAATAGCCCGAGTAACTGATTCAGATTTACACCAACATTTGTTATAAAAGTGAACATTCAGATTGATATTGTTACTAGACTTTATCTAAACTAAACTAACTGTCCTGGTGCAACATTTATAGGATTCCAGAAAATATTAGACTGAAACCTTTTACTTTGGACAGGCTGCATAATATCTATCCTGCTGTTAAAACTGTCATTTTTCTTCAGAAGGAAGCAAAATCTGAAGCATAAAGGCAAGAGAGAAACATCCACCAGCTGCTCTCCTCCCTTGTTTTTGGGTCCACCAAACCTTCTTGGCAGTTCTGCTCGCCTCAAACGAACTGTTCTGGATAAAAATCACAACCTGATGTTTGTCTGCATCATGTCGTTTACTGTCACCAGCTTTTATATCAAATGCTCTGTGTGATTTTTTTACACTTCAGGACTACACAACATTTGATAAAATCAGTCCAGACCATATTTTGTCACGGGAACATCAATCTAAACAGCTCAATATGTAAATGAAGACTCTTGAGATGTTTTCAACATTTTCATATTGCTTATAAATTCAGAAACTTTTTGACTGGTAATTTATCAAAGTTTTGTTAACTTTTTTCCCTTTGGGACCAAAAAAATCTTTAAATTTTAGCTTCTTTCAAATCTGTGCAGACATGCAGGGACTCAAACATCTGTCTCCTGTAGTAAGATATAAACTAGTCTTACACTAACCCATATCTGGACATATTTTAAAATTCATAGAAATTGCTTTTCACTTATATATTTTTTTAAATAATCTTTAACATTTCTTTTATTTCACTTCCTGTGTCCCTTCTTTCCATGTCTGCGGCCGTCCTCCCTCCTCTCCACTCATGACATCATCTTTCCTGAGTGTGGTTGGGGTTTTGTCGCGGCTATATTAAACCCCCCCCCATTTATTTTGGATTTTCTTTGATCTGTTCTTGTTAGAGCTGCCCGCCGCAGTGTCACAGGGCCACAGGACCTGCCAGCCTCCACTTTATAAACCCTCACAGTGTGTAAAATAAAACACACTCTGCCTGAGGATAAAAATCTGCAATAAAGACTGGCTGTGAGAGTGGAGGGAATTAGGCAGCTCAGACTCTGTGCGCTCCCACTGCGCAGTCAGTGGAGGCGACAAGAGGATCGTTGAGTTGGTGTGAAAATTCACAGCTTACCTATGAAGTCACAATTAATTTCTGGTAAAAGTAGAGGACTGAGGTGAAGTGCAGCGTCCAGTAAAAACGGATCATTAAAGGCATAAACTTTAATCTTCCACTTTTCAGGTTTTTGCAGCTCCACACGTGGAAACGCTGATCTTTGTTTGCAGAGGTTCGAATGTCAAAGTAGTTTCTGGATTAACTATCATAAATAGCAAAGACGCATCTTTGTTAGAGGATAAAGGATTTAGAAGAAGTCTAGATTTATTTATGGGGAAGAGCACATCCATGAAAAATCCTCTTTTTCTGCAGTTTTAGTTTCCTCTTTCTTACATTAAAAGACTAAACTTTTTTACCCTGTACAATATGTCTAATTTAAATTGTTTTACATTATTCATTCATTCATCTTCGAATCCGTTTTTCCCTTTCGGGCTCATCGGGCTGCCGGAGCCTATGGGCTTATGGGCAAAGGCAGGGGACACCCTGGAACAGGTCGCCAGTCTGTCGCAGGGTCACACATATCACACACCCATGCACTCTCACAGTCACACCTATGGACAATTTACAGTTGCCAATCGACCTATGAAGCATGTTTTTGGACGGTGGGAGGAAGCCGGAGAAAACCCACGCATGCACGGAGAGAACATGCAAACTCCACACAGAAAGGTCCCCCATTGACGTTCTGGTTCAGGTCCCCCAGCCGGGACTTGAACCCGGGGCCTTCTTGCTGTGAGGCAAGACCGCTAACCACTGCGCCACATTACATTATTTACATTACATTAATTGACCAATAATTGGGTGTATTAGTCCTTTATACTTTTTGGATGTTTGATGTTTACATTAAAAAAATGAAATGAAAAATGTTGAAGTGATAAAGATTTCGACATTTCAGACCAGTGCTCTTGTGGTTTTTTTATTCTGTCTTTAATACATTCTCTAAAAAAAGAAAGACTAAAAACACTTAAACTTAGTTACTTACTTGATATTCTTGTTAAAAATGTCTTAAAGTTTTTTGTGAAAATATCTATCTTTAGACATAAAAATTTGGCTAGATATTGGTTTCTGATTGATTTTTAGTTTGTAAACAGTTTTTGTTCCAAACTGATTCTGTACCTTATTATTATTATTATTTTTTTTACATAATTAACTTTACACAGAAACAATTGTCCATAAAAGGGATTTTTTTTAATGATGTAATATTACTGCAGCGGAGAAGATTGAAAAAAGTCAAAAATAAGTTTTTGAAACTTTAGGGTCCAGTGTAAGTTTTTTTTTTTTTTTTTTTTGGTCAAATTAAGAGTTTATCAAATTATACAAAAAGAGATTTTTCTTGTCAGTCAAAAAAAGGTATAAGTTTAGATTTTACTGCACAAAAAACCTTTTTGCAAATAAATTCAGTTTTCTAGTCTCTATTAAACTGTCTGTTCATAAACTGAAAAAATTGAATCTGGATTCTGTAATATGGATAAGTGTTTTTAAACTCAATACCATATTGTGGTTTTTGTATGAATGTATAGAAAAGAAGAATTTTGAAAACTTTTGTGAATTTAGGGATTGATCAGCTGTTCCTGCAATTGACATCTTAAAATGGAATTTTTAAAAATCCAGAAAGAAATCTCAGATCACACTGTGATAACTAGTGATAAAACTGCCATGATGTATCCTATATTCATAGTGATGCATTTATGTCCTGCAGGATGGGAAAGCAGACTGCAAACAGGAGAAATGCCAGCCAGTGTCTGAAGACTGCGCTCTGGTCGTGAAACAAACCGGAGCCTGCTGTGAGAGGTGTAAAGGTAAGTCCGGAGCCAGCGGGACAAAGACAGAGGAGGCCTTTGTCGTTTGTTCAACATGGTGTGACATAACAGTGATGATGGTTTATTGTGAAGCTGTGCAGACTCGTGGGAGCTGCAACAATGCCTGTTGGTAAATCTGCATTTGTTGGATGACATGAAAGCACACAGCTGCAGTCTGCAGGCGGTTTAGTTCTTTAAAGACGTCAAATGTCATTTAAATCTTTTATTTTCAATCTTTTATTTTACAGAGAACAAAAACACTAATAATTTCACATATTTTGCTTGAAAAACTGAGCTTGAACCTAAATTTAAGCAGGTTTACCACTATGTGTGTAAACACAATTACTTGCTTTACTGCTTAAATCTTGTTATTTCTTTAATTTTTTTATATATTTCAAATCTGTAGCAGCCGTTTAGCTTCATATTGAATGTATTTTAAATGGGAATAAGCAGAAATGCACTTTTTTAAAAACATTTCCTTTTTCCACATGTTTCCACATCCATCCATCATGACTGATTGATTATTGGATTTTTTTCAAACAAGGTTTAGAGCAAAGCAAATACAATAAAAAAATATACATAGGTATATTAACTTCTAAGATATGAATTCATTAATTGATTTAAAAGTAAATAAGAAAATGAGGCATCTTCTTTACATATATACTTTCAAACATAAAAAGACAATGGTTAAAGATAAACTCTGGTGAAAACTATGTTTTGGGGTTTTTAACATGTTTTTGTCATGTTGTGGGACACATTAGAAAACATTAAACTTAAGAAATGCATGTCTGAGTATTTCTTTATTCAAATTGTTAATCAGAAGCAGACAAAAAATGCACTTGCAAAAGGATTGTATTTGTTATGCAGAAAATACTCGAGCTCTCAAATCAAATACACAAAAACAGAACCAAACTAAACCAAATACGGCCACAGCCGTAACCGTTTGTTGCTCAAAGTAAATGTACTGAGTTACAGCAACCATCTCCAGGCAATTTTTCTAAAGAAATAATCTAAGTCGCTTTTGTTTTTGCCTCCATTATCAATCTATCAATAACCCTGAAAGAGGAGACCTTAAAGTTCTCACAGAGCATGTGACTCGGTGGAATATTTCAGAGGAGCAGAGATGGAGTCATTTTTATAAAGAAGAGGAAGGTCACCCAGCGTGGATATGGAAAGCCCCTTATCTTCAGGGAAGCCACAGTCAGTTTTTTTATTTTGTGGTTGTCTTTTGTTGTCACTGTTACCAACCTTAGGTCCCATTTTCAGGAAAACACACTACACCCCTTTGTAAAATGGATGTTTTCACACATTTTTATGAAATCATGCTCTCAAAGAGAATCAAAGCCAGATGACGTCACTTTATGAAGAAGAGCTTCCCCTAAAACTGGTCTAATGAAGAGTTTTATATATGCAGCAGTCTGACATAAAAGAATTCAATGATTTCATGTGGAGTCATGTGCAAAAATTAGATTTAATTCTGGTTTTTAATGGAAAAACAAAAAGCATTTATTTAATCAAATCTAGTCTGCAGCAGATGCTTCGTCACTTAAAACTTTATTGCACTATTATCTTTTAAAGACCTTTTTTTGCATTTAAACTTTATGAGTTTTTTTTACTACCAAAAGCAAAAATAAAACACACTGGCAAAGCAGAGTCATGTTACGTCAAAAGCCTGATTGTCAAAAGGAATTTTAAGAAATGGACAGGGAGGATGCCTGCTGAACGCTCAGCGGTAGCACCCTCCACAGCTTCCGTGCACAGATGGAAAACGCTCTGAGCTTCCTGTTGGACCGCAGTACCTCATTGGAGAAGCAGATCAGCTGACCTGAGCTCACAGAGGCATGGTGGTGTGTGACCAATTGAAGGTTTAAAGGCAAAATGCACAGGGATATTTTATACCCACATTAGAACAACCATTGATGCACGGAAAATGAGTCTCAGCTATGATGATGTGTCATAAACAAGTACGAAAAAGTCAGTAAGTACGTGAGACAATAAGCAGTGATTGGTCCGAGTCGGTCTGAGTTAGGGCTGCACGATATGAGGAAAACTCGCGATATGCGATATTAGGGATCAATATTGCGATGACTATGTATCGTGCGGTATATGAACAAATAGCAAAACAGCCAAAAACATCATTTCCATTTCACTGAAACAGTTTAAAGATTATACTCCTAATGACCCTACATAGGAGGCGAACATCTAACAAAAAAGGGCTCCATCCGAATTGGTCAACAAACGTAAAGGGGGTGCATCCGATTGGTTAAATGCATTAATGAATTTATTTAATTCGTTGAATACTTCAAGCTGCCATAAGATTTTTTTAGCACATTTAAGGAAACCATTTATTGCAATTTTCGCAGTTTTTTGCGGTATGCATATTGCACAGCTTGGTCTCACGATGACAATAAATGTGCGATATATTGTGCAGGCCTAGTCTGAGTCATCATTTCTACGGCCTTTTTACTCTTCAAGGACAGAGAAACTTGTTTTGTCTTAATTCTTATTTATTATTTGACTTTCTGGAGCTTCTTCTAAACTTTCATGAAGGCAGGAGCTTTTTCACTTCAATCCGAGAACTTTGGTGTGCTTGGTCAGGAATCGCAAGTAGGCGTGACTGATATAGAAAACAGTGTAAAGCTGCACACAAACTAGACTTGTAACCTATCTCAACATTAACATTGTAAGTTTATGTGTTTACTCCATCTTCCTAACAATCAGAGATTCCATAAATTCTTCCGTGTTTTAAGTATGTAACTTTTCTTCTCCTCCATCAATCCAAACAGCAGCCTCCTCTGCTGATGCAGCAATAATGTCTCAGTGTTTTGCTGTATTGTAAAAATGCTTGTTGGACTCGGTGTGCACTGCAATCCCCCCTCTGGGAACATCACATTTCCTGGAAACATTGGTCTTCTCAACCTTAAATTTTCTGCTTTGGCAGATCATGTAGAAACGCTTAAGGAAGCACCTGCTGCTGCACATAAACTGAACACTCATGGAATTCTTTTAGAATATCCATCTTTCAAAAGCTGAAATGTCAGTAAATATTTCCTTGAAGAATCAGACGACGCAGAGAAGCATGAAAACACTCAGAGACTAGAGGACAAAAACCACAAACATTTGGAGGAACAACAATCCTGAGGATCCATGACAAAGACACCAAGTTATGTCATCTTCATTCATGGGGCCATAAACAGCAAAAACTGTCAACAAAACACAACATCTGTAAACTGTGTTTAAGCATTTTTGACTTGTGTCCATTTTTATTTTGTGTAGGGGAACACAAACATTTTCCAATTTATCCTGAGAAACTGAGTGTTTGCAAGATGGAGAATGTATAGGTTATCAATTCTGTATCTAACCGAGATCTCATTGAGTTGCCATCTGATCTCTTTAATGCCTTTTAAAAACCTGCACGTCCTCCTTCAGCAACATGAGAGGGTTTGGTTTACACAGAGGAAAGTGGATCAATGGCTGTGATCGGGTTTCACTGTATGAAAAGTTGAGAATTGATTTGATGCTGCTTACTGTAAGAGGAATGAAATGAATAGGCTCTTCATTCGGCTCAGGAAGGACGGAGGCCTCAATACCTTAGTAAAGATTCTTTTTTGCAAACCTCATTCTGAGAGAAAGTGTGTCAGTCAGTGGATAATTTCAGGTAAAGGATTGCTGTACAGCAGCCACAATGTCCAATACTGGAATAATTGGATCAATAACCCAGATTGATGTTTCCTGGCTTGATTTTTTTCATTCAGTTTCAAACGTTTAGCCAAACACTGATTATTTTCTGTTTGTATCTACAGTACAGTTTTCACTTTTTTGGAGGTTTGTTTGTTTGTAAAGAATTTAGATTTTTTTTCACCTGGGAATTTGTGTTTGGCTTCATTTTGTTTCTAATTTTTAATTCAAAAGAGGTGGAATAAACTGTTTTAATTAAATGCTCACCCTGAGTTTTCTTATAAACTCCATATTTAGCAAACTGCTTTCCTTTTATTGTTATGTCACACTACATTTCTGCAAGATATATGGTCCTGAATTTACAATAAGAAGACCATCAATCTAATAAACCCACATGCAATATTCATAAAGAAATGAAAGTGTGTTTTTTCTCTCTAAACTAAAATGAAATCTTTACACAAAAAAGAACAGAAATAGATTTAAATCCTCCTGAATGTTTCAAAAGCTTTTATTTGTGTCTGATATGCACATGATCCAGAAACCAATTAGCTTATTTCTTTATTTACACAGAAAAATCTTTCTTCACGTGCTGTTCTTCTTCCAGGTTGTGCGTTAGATGGACGATCTTATAACAGCTCCGAGTCGTGGATCAGCTCCACCAAACCCTGTAAAACCAGACGCTGTCAGGTGCGTTTGTAATGTTTCGAGTTGGACAATGTTTACATTTTAATTGAAACCCTTGACATCATATCTAAATTGCATGCAGATGGGATGCTGTTAGAGTAGGAGAGGTACAGAGTTAGAAAATGGAGAGACTAATGCCAAATAGCTGCAAAATAAAGCAAGAAGCAATGAAGCGGTGATCAAGTCTGCAGAATAGACCTGGATTATTCATTCGGAAAGAACACTGGAAGAAATAAAGATCTAAATATGAACTGAATGGAAGACTAAGAGAAGTAGGATTTAAGATGAAGAGACCAGAAAAAATGTCTTTAAAGACAGACAAATGTAAAGAGAAGTATAAAGGAAAACAAAGATGTGGAGGAATAAACATATGATTGTTTGTTGCTTCTGTTCCAACAGGAAGGTGTGATCACGGAGGCTGAGGTGCAGTGTGTCATCCACTGCAAGAACCCCAAAATCCACCCAAAGAAGTGCTGTCCCACCTGCCCCAGTGAGTGCAAAGACTTTACTTTACATGTGCTTTGAATAGACAAAGACTATAAAATATGATCGTTTTTATATACCTCAAGAAATTCCTGCAGGTTTGAATCAACTCCTGTTCTGTTTATTTTATAATTTAACATTTTAGAAATAACATCAATAAAACAAAATTCTAAAAAAAAAAAATTTTATCTAAATGGTAATTACTTTTTGTTTTATTTATTTATTCATTTGACCATTTTAAATTTGTTTTTTAATCTACATTGATTATTTTAATGACAAAAATTTTGTTTATTGGAAACTAAAAAAAATTACTTGATCAGAAACCCAAAATGAAAACCGTTTAAAATAAAAACAAATTTGTAAGGAAAACTAGATTCAACAAAGTTTAATTTGTTGGTAACGCTTTCTTTTACAGTACAGTACTTACAGTGTACTTAAGTGGTATTTACATGGTACTTATTGTGTAACTACTGGGTACTTTCAGGGTACTTACATGGTACTTTTTATGGAATTTACTGGGTAACTTAAGTACACTGTAAGTACTGTACTGTAAAAGAAAGCGTTACCAATTTGTTTTTAGGATTTGTAGAAATTGAAAATTGGTTTATTAATTTTTGTTCTGATAGACTTCATTTGAAATAAAAAAAGTTAGTGTAGGATGTGGAAACATTGGGGCTCAGAGATCAGACGTCTGCTCAGGTTAGATTTCTCAAATCACTTTTTATTATGCAACCAAGTGCAAAGCCCCTCATATTTATTATTGATTCTATATAACTGAGTACACATATGAGTAATATGACTCCAGTAGCTAACATGATATTCAGTCTCACCCCAGCATCACAGAGTCCTTGAATCTGGTTGCATTTATGTGTCGTGATATAGTTTTACAGATTATAGTTTGTTTGTTTGAGGTGACTATAAAAGAAATGAGGAATAGAACCTTTTCATTTGACATTGATGCTGGACAATGCACTTAAATTAATAAATGTTGGCTGTTCAAAGAAATAAACTCAGGCTCATTAATTCACATAAGGGTCCTCAAAACTATGATTTTGTGAAAACAGAGAGTAAGAGCTATTAGAAAGCATCAAGTGATGTGTGTTTCTCCCCTCAGGTTGTATCTTTGAGGGTCACCTGTATAAAGAGATGGAGGAGTTCAGTCCGGAGGGGAAGCCCTGCATCAAGTGCACATGCACTGTAGGTACACACAGGTTAACACTCTAGCCTTTGAGAAGGAACTTTCTCCTGCAAATTAGTTAGTTTTGGAATCTCCTGGGAGTCACAAACTTTTGGTTAGAACAACATTCTCCTCTTGAGCTTCCCTGTCTGTGTCCCCCTGTCATTCCTTCCCCCTTCCTCGCCCTAAAACCAACAAACCCTCCTGGTATATCCATAAACACTTTAAGGCATTAATGTGTTGCCACATAGTTAAGATACTGTGTACATTTTGTAGAAAATACTCAGACAGAGGAATGATTTAAAGAACCAGCTCAAGGGTTCAGTTTCTGTTTATTAGACGTAGACCTTTTTCAAATATTTTTGAGCATGAAGTAAATTTGAAGTAAACGCAGACTACAGAGACGTTTTTCAAGAGAACATGCGGCGTACTGGTAAAAAATGTAATCAGGAAATATTTTTGAAACAAACTGTAATAAAAACCCAAGGCAGTCAGACATCCACCAACACAGTGCAGATTTCCAGAAGTTTTGCAAAATCGTATCTTCTCACATAAAATCCTGTCACATATTATAAGGAAAGATTGGAACCTTTGGTGGTAAATAGATCTATGCTTGGAACAGTGACCTCTGGGGTTCCACAGGGATCTGTTCTTAGACCTCTGTTCTTCAGCTATTTTTATTTATTAAGAATAAGAGTTTCTTTTGAACTCTGCAAATAAAACATCAAATGCTTTTCTCAACTGAACTTAGCAAAAATTTAAACCTTATGAAAAATAAAAAAGAGAACCAAGAGGGGTTTATTTTTGTGATTCTTGAACCAGGTCAAGAATCAGGCCACCGTTTTGATTTTATATTAGAAATGCTGCTACAAAGACATACCAAGCCCACTGAAAAAAAATATATATATGATTTAGATTTTAGGCTTTAAAAAAATAGATCACAGTTATGTATTACTGAACAAAAAGTGGCTTTCAACTATGAGCAATGATGCTGCGTTACCACATTGTTCAACACAACAATTATTTTCAGATTAAAATTATTCTCAATAATCTTTTTTCAAATGACTTGTACAATCTTTTACTAAAGAAGTCTTGCACATTTATATTTGGAAAGCTGATGATGAAAATGTACTTACTGACTCAAGGTCGTTCCATTGTTGTGTCCTTTTGTACTCCTTCGATGTCATTGTGCAAATCAAACCCAACCTGTAGAACTGTCAGGGTTGGGGGGACTGGTGAGCAGGAAGGACCCAAACGCAGAGGCAGGAGGCACACGGTTCCAGGGCAAGGGGTTTATTTACAAACAAAAGGCGCTGCAGAGCAGGATGACAAAACAAAACTAAACTAAACTAACTGTGGCGTGGCATGAAACATGGACATGACAGTCAGGGACGAAGAGACATTAAGACATAAGAGACATTAATGGACCAAGAGGAAGGCAGAGACGAGACTTAAATACAGTCAGGGCAGACAAGACACAGGTGAATATGATCAGGACAGATTGGGACAAAGGAAGTAAAACTCAAGAACATGACAAAACAGAAAACCTTTCCAAATAAAACAGGAAACAGAACTCAACCATGACAGAACAAGGCAGAAAGCAAAACCAATACAAAAAACCCCAAACCATGACAAGAACACATGAGTTACTCTGCTGTCATTCCAGGGAGGACGGACTCTCTGCATGAAGGAGGTGTGTCCTGTGCTGTCTTGCCCCGCCCACCTCAGCCACACCCCAGCTGGACAGTGCTGCCCCACATGCATTGGTAAAGAGCAGGAATCGGAAATGAGCAGAATCCATTCCGAGCTTTTCAGTTTTTCACTTCAATGTTTTATAGCAAACCCAACTATTGTTTTTTTTTTCTTTTCTAAATGATCCACTTTTATGAGTTTCCCTAATACCAATAAAAATAACCACACCAAATGTCAAATATTTGACCAAAGTGTTTAACAATTTATTCAAAGGCTGTTTATAAGCTGATGCTGTTGTTTTTGTTTATTTTGACATAAGTTACTTGACAAGTTACTTGACAAGTACTTTTTAAGACATTGTGATGAGCTTTCAGGGTCAACAAAAGCTCACTGTTGGCACAACACACACGATTGTGCCTAAATCCACAGAAAGAATTTAAGGGAAGGGGTTCCTTATAAAAAAGAAACTTTATCATACACTTAAATTAATAAAAGTGAATGATAAAGACAAGAAATCTATGGTTTTTATTAGTCCAAGTGGAGTCAACTCACTGAACGGCAAGACACATCCAAATCTCCAATCTCCACCCTTTCCTTTCCATTTATTCAGAGGATTTTAGACCTATAAAATCCACTTTGTGTTGCTGCTGCTGCTGCTGCTGCTGAGCTCTGAATGCTCTTCCCTCAGGTCAGAGGAAGGTGTTTGATCTCTCATTAGGAAGCTGTCTATTCCATAGCCAGGTCTATGAGAACGGCACCTCATTCTTACATGACAACTGCACCACCTGCACCTGCAAGGTACCTGACTGTGTGTCAACTCATTATCTGTCGCACAGAAACTGTTGAATCCCTTGAAATATTCCTCTCTTGATAAAGATGTAGTTTAAGTCATCTTATAAGTTATCTCCTGCCCATCCATGATCTTAAACGTTCATGTTCCATGGCAGGATTCAACTGTGGTCTGCAAAAAGTCTTGCTCCCGGCCAGGGAGTTGCCAAGGGCAACCAGTGCTGTGACCCGTGTGTGTCCTACGTGAAAGTGGAGGAAGTGCAGTACTGTAGAGTTCGCAACAAAATCTACAGGGTAAGGAATGGATGGATGGATGGACGGATGGAAAGATTAAAAAATGAGAAAAGAATTAACTGATGCATAGAAGATCTTCAAAAAAGAAAGAATCAAAGGAAATATGAAGGAATTTACATGTGAATGAAGGGATGTTGGAGAAAATGTTGGATGATGGATAGAAGGAAAGCTAAAAAGACTGATATAAAGGAAATGAAAAAACATATGTTGATAGAAGGAAAACTATGGTAGGATGATTTGATCAAAGTAAAGATATTAAAAAAAGGAAAAGAACAAAAGGAAGAAACATGAATAGACTCAAACAAGGAATGAAAGGAAGACAGAATAAAGAAAAGGAGGAAGATGTTGGGAAAAGTGATGATGCTCTCATGCCATTTGATCCATGTAGGAAGGAGACATGTGGTCATCGGTGAACTGCACCCTCTGTGCTTGTGTCAAAGGCAGTATCGAGTGTCGGCCCAAAAAGTGTGTCCCGATCACCAGCTGCCCCCCGGTGAGTAAATCCACCAAACTTTACATGCAAGACACACAGCTAAATGTTTGTTTGTTTTTGGGTCCTTTCAACACCAATTTTTTCTTCATACACTTGTTTTTTGCTTCATTCATTGCATAATTCTAAACAAATCTGTGCTTTGTCCTTTTTTTATGTTGAATGTTTCCACAGCTAATCCAGCCAAACAACATAACCAGTAACAGTTTTTTACATTTCTGTTTATGGCAGCTGGTTCATTTCACTCTCATCTTGTTTTGAAATCTTTGCTACAGCTTCAAGTTACTTCTTGCAGATTACTCGTTACTGTAACCCAAAAGTACTCCTTTATTGAAAAAATACCTCAGAAATGTTAGTTTTGTTTTGTACTTCACAATGACACTGGCATAATCCAAAGTGTAAAATGTACCACTGAGCATTTTTCTTTACAAGAATGGCAATGTGGTATAAAATTGACTTATAAAACTATGGTTCATTTACGTATTTTTGCCAAAGATTATCAGTTGATGCCTCATGGTCTTGCTGCTTTAAAAGTGTGATATTTTTGGTGGTTGTAAAACACCTTCATGAACTCAATTGACCTAAAACTAATTAGGAGTGTATTATATTTGTTACATTGAACAATAATTTCCTACTATAAAACATTGCTTTTTGCAATGTGTTACAACACAGGTCTGTGGTACACTTTTACAAGGTATTTTAAATGCAAATAAATAAGAATAAAACCTGGTAAAAGAGATTGCTGAGCCTGCCCATTAAATTGAAGACTGGGTAAATAAATTACAATAAATATTTTCAGAGCAACCATAATCAAAGTGTTACAACTGTGCTGCAATGGCTTCTTTAGTTTGTATGATCCTCATAAGTTAAAACACATCATGTCAAGAAGGAAGAATAATCTCTTTTTTTAATAATGAGATCCCTTTGATGGACCATCTATCACTTTTAGTTAAGCTCATGTGTAGTTTAGTAATTTTTTTTAAGGTTTTAGCTCTTCTAAGCTTCTCTGGCTTTACCATGTTCAACCATAGCTTGTTGCAAGCTGTAAAACTCAGGAAAATGAAGAAAAGTGGTTCGTGCTGCATTCACCTGTCGCCTTGGGGGGTTGATGGAGTAGATTCCCAGCATGCCATCTGACAGTGGCGGTCACGCAGTCAAAGCCGTAGTCCATGTTAGCCCAAGTTCACACACTTCCAGTGGCCACAAGAAGCCCTCACCTGTTGTTTGTGTTCAGAGCAGATGACTGCAGAGCGATGTTGGTGTCCTGCAGGGAGTTTTGTTTCTTGTTACCATAAATTCCAGGTCATAAGGTTAAGTAGAAAATCTCCTCTTGTTTGCTGCATGCTCTTTCTTTTTTGTGATTCTCTGCTGAAGAGGTGTGGCTCACAGAAAATCACATCTAAGTGATGCAATTGAAGACAATAAAAAGGGTAAAGCAAGAGGAAGAGTTTTCTCCTTAGAGATCCACTCCAATAAAAATGTTTTTTTTTAACATGTACTTGTGGCATTTTTCCGATGATATTTGATTTTAATTTGATTTGATTTGAAATGGTTTATTTCAAGCAATCAAAGCAGGGAATAGTGCACAAAAATATACAATCAGATATACAATCATACATTCATACAAAGACGTATCAAACTTAGGATAATTAGACATTAAATCAAAGATTGCTTGAAAGGGAGTGGAAAGAATTAAACTTATAATCCCACCCCTGTTCTACTGTAACCATTTTATTACATGATTTATCATATATAAAGAAGTTGCATTTATGAATATTTCTTTATTCAAATTGTGAATCAGAAGCAGACAAAAAAATGCAGTTTGAAAAAGAGTGTATTTGTGATATGGAAAAAACGCTTGGCGGGCCACAAGCTCCCAGCTCCAAGCTCTCAAAATGGGGAGGGGAAGAGCGGCGGGGTTGCTCCACGATAAAAGTCTTGCCCATAACTGAGAGGCAATTTCCAAATGAACTACTGTCGCTCTGCAGTAGTGTCCTTAATTTTTGAATTTTGGGAACACTTTGCAAAAACAATGAAAATGGGTCATTAAACCAAAACAAAAAGTCCAACAATATACTTAGACAAATGCCAAAGATGGTAAGAGATTTTGTGTCACCCTTTGTTTGGGATATCCGAATATTGTTTGGGTTTGTTATCAACCATAGGGTTGGTCACTCACCGTCCACTGAGTCAACCTTCATCTGTACATAACTATGATCAAATGTGAGTTCACGTTTCTGACTCCTGTTACATTTTAGCTCCCTCGTTTATTTAAATTTAGAGTAACAAAAAGAAAGAACAATAACCCAATATTAAGACGTAATAACAAAACTGTCCAGTTTACAGCGTGTAACTCACACACCTGTCAGCAGTTTGCATGTCTGGATCATCGCGGTCACAAGTGTCACCGTAGTCCACATCCCCCCTTCCACACACACACTCCCCTATCCCGCGGTCAGCGGCGGAGTGGATGGGTCTCCGATCGGAGACAGCGTGTCTCCCAACAGCCTTTTGTCTGTGCTGCGTCTGAGTGACAGCAAATAAGAGGTTCCCTATATTTAGGCCCCTGAAAACCAATCTGTGTGACTGTGTGCGATTGAATATGTGTGTGTGCGTCCATGTGCGTGTGTGTGAGAGACAGAGAAAGAGGCAGCCCTCTTCAAAGGCTGAAAGTGCCCTTTGTGCAGAGGTTAGAACTCTGGAGTGTATATTGAGTGTGGAGAAAAGTCTGTATGATGTGATGACAGATGGGCCGTGTGTGGGGGTTTTTTGTGTGTGTCTGGACCTTTGGTTGAATCAGTGACCTTGTCAGAACCAAATGCTTTGCTACCAGTTTTAGAGTCTTTGATATGACCCAACTGGGGAGTTGAACCCGCAGTCCTCTACCACTCTGTCACCGAGCAGTGCTGGGGTTCAATGTGTGGTTTCGAGGCTCCTGGTTGTGGTCTAAGATGAACTAGTAACAGTTGGGATCTGGGTTAGGTGGAGGGAGAGGAAATCCTAATAAGGAAAGGGGGACAAATTTCAGCGTGTGTGCAATAATGAAGGGCTTCCCAGAGGCAACAAAACTCTGTGAAAGAGCCTGCACTTTGATGAAGACCGAAGCATAATGTACACGCATGTGCATGCACGTGCACGCTGAGGCTCCTGTTTCAAAGTTCAGTGGCTGAACATGGAGGATCTGCTGCTGTTCTAGCAAAACCCGGGGTTTTTACAAAATGAGTTGAGCATTAAACCTACCGGTAGCTATTTAACTCTAAAACATGCACTAAAGCACATCTCATCACTTTGAAAAGTATGTTATTCTAAGAGCAACTGTAATCTCTTTTCCAGTACAGAATAATTCATTAATAAATGAGTTTTTGTAAAAGTTTTTAGTTTTGGCATCTCTAATAGTGAATATTTGGTTTTCTAACTGCAAAGCTGTGTTCCCATTTATGTCAGGAAATCATTGTGATGTCAATTTAAACTAAATTTGATTTGATTTCTTTCTGATTTTATTAAAGTGACTCAGTATATCGAAACTAATTTAAAAACAAACACATCCAGACTTCTTTTTTGTCTTTCTGCTGCCTCTTTTAGTTAATCACCTGCCTCTATCTAACCCTCTCTTCTGCATCCTTACGGTACATCAGCCACCGTCATGTCCTCCTCTTTGGCCGTCTCCCTTATTGATAGCTCCAACCTCAGCATCCTTCTACTACCATTATTATTATAGCCTTTTTAATCTATCTGCTTCCCTCCATTTATCATCCAAGCCGTTCCTCTGATGGATTCATTCCTGATATCCTGTCCATCCTCATCACTCCCAAAGAGAACCTCAACACCTTCATCTCAGTAACCTCCAGCTCTGCATCTAAACCAACAACATGGCTGCTCTAACCACAGTCTTCTTGCTCGCATAGGCCCCTTCATCTCTTTACCACACTCTCCATTGCTCTCGACTGTTGACCTTAAGTGCTTAAGGTCTTCCACCCTCTTCACCTCTGCTCCCTGTATTCTCATCGTTCCACTTGAGTTCCTCTGATTTACACACAGATACTCTGCCTTGCTGTAGCTGACCTTCACTCCTCTCCTTTTCAGAGCAAAACCTCCACCTTTCTAAACAGTCCTCCACCTGCTCTAATGACTTGATCAATGTCATCTGCATACATCATGATCCAGAGAGATTGTCGTTCTCTCTTTGCCTTTCAACACCACGGAACTCTCTTCTTTACATTCCAAGTGCTTCTGAGCCTCCTTTAACACCGTCTTTCTGTCTGTGCCTTTTCTTCGCAGAACAAGATACTGAACCGAACTGGCTGCTGTCCAGTTTGCACTGAAAGTGAGTCATTCTCAGGATATTTATCTTTTTCTAAAAAACTTTTATTTTTGTGCTAAAGCTTCGGAGGTCCTAGAAGAACAAGTACACAAGCGTTTTTATGTAGAGATGCGTATCAATATCAGATGTATTGTTTGTTTGAATTTACATTTTGAAACCATTTGTACTAAAATTGGAAATGTGAAATATGAAAAGAGTATCAGTTCCTTGTTGTGGATTTAGTCTATTGTTTAATCTCGAACTGAAGCAGAAATCTTCCAAAGTTGTTCGTTTCAGGAATACAAATGCTCCATATGCTTTAATCCTGTGTCATTTAAAGTTCAATACCCGTTACTACAGGAGATACATTAACCACAGCAGTGGTTCCTTTCACTGAGGGATGTAGACTGATGTTGTTCAAGCTTCAAACCTGTTTCCATGAGTCAATTGTAACACTGCCTCTTTCTGTTTTCAGAACCAGGTGTGTGCACAGTTTTTGGAGATCCTCACTACAACACCTTCGATGGGCGGACCTTTAACTTTCAAGGAACCTGTCAGTATGTTTTGACCCAAGACTGCGGTGGCAGCCCCTCCAGGCTGGAAAACAACCCAGACTCCAACTTTATGGTAGGATGTCATCCGTGTTATTAATAAGCCGACACATGTATGACGATAGATACAGGTTAATAATCCATGTTATTAATAAACCATTTATACTCATATCTATGATTACATTTTTCTGCTTAACTGGTAAATTCATTATTTTTCTTCCCATTAGATGCTAAAGAGAAACTCCAAGGCCTTCTATTTATTTCAGCCAAAGATTTTTGACAGGAAATGTTAAATCTATATTAAAATAAGAAAATGTATTTTTCTTTCTTGCTCATTTAAGCCAAACACAACAAAAAGTATAAGACCCAAGGAAAATCACTCAAAGCAAAATCATTAAAGATCACAGCGACAACATAAAAAGCAAATACAAAAATTAAATAAAAAACAACGTAATGTTTTTTTAAATCTAAAAAATGACCAGAAATTAAAGCATAATTCCAAAAAGCAAAACACAATTCCACAAAAAGAAGCAAAAGAAAAAGAAAAACATTTTGGAAAACAAAACTAATTTCCAAAATTCACGATGAAAGGTCCAAAAATGGTAGGTATTATTGGACGTCGCTGATTGTACGATGAAGTTTGTTCACTTTTTTAACTAAAAAGTTATTTGATATTCCAATAAATTTTGAGAGAAGATATTTCTTTAAGCTTTTGACCACAGCCACTGCAAAAGTTTGGTGATGCTGAGTCAACTCTTTACCACAGTTCAGGTAAAACATCCTCCTGCTTTTAAAACTGAAACGCCAGCACTCAATTAGCGATGTCTCTTATTACCTACCTTTTCCTGCTTCTTATTTTGTGTCGTTTTTTTAACATTTCATTTTGATTTATGAAAATTATTGTTGTTTTTTATGTTAAATTGGTATTTCATAACTTTAATTTGATCATTCCCCCACAAAGATTTCGAAAATTTACAAAAATTGCAAACACGAATACTTATTACATTACTGTTATAATCAAGTTTTTCAGATGCTCCATAAGTAGCACACTGTAAAGTACAATGGTATCTATTAATTCTGTTGTTCCTGAATTGATAGATGTAAATCATTTAGTAGAACTTGTGTTTCCTGTTGCACTTTTCCAGTTCAAGGTTGAGAAGCTGTATCTTTATTTAGATGAAAAACAACAAATAAACCTTTTTTTTCAAGTTCTAGTAAAGGGGCGGTTACCTGATCTTTGCATTGCTCAAACCTTTCCATTTGAACTTCTGCCTGTCCTTTAATTGAAGGTGTTGGTGAAGAATTATGCTCGGCGAACTCGCTCTTTCTCTTGGACGCAGTCTGTTGAGGTGAGGCTGGGCTCTGTGATCCTCAGTCTGCACCAGCACCTGACAGTCCGCAAGAACGGCACCCGCATCGCTCTGCCGTACCACGGCCCTGGCGTGCACATCGACCTGGACGGGTATTTGCTGAAACTCACCTCCATCGCAGGTCTGCACACTAAGCTTATGAATCTAACAAAGAGGATGTCTTTGTCCTGTTTCTGTGCAAAGATGTCGGCGTACTGTGGCTTAGCTGTTTTTCTCAAACCTCCACCTGCAGGTCTGGAGATCACGTGGGATGGCGACAGTTTTGTGGAAGTTGTGGCTGCTCCTCATCTGCGTGGACGCCTGTGCGGCCTTTGCGGTAACTACAACGGTCACAAACGAGACGACACCATGGGGGGCGACGGACAGTTAAAGTTCGACGTGGACGAGTTTGCTGAGTCATGGCGAGTTGAGGGAAATGAGGTTTGCTCCCAGCATCAACCTCGTAGACACACCTCCTTTTTGTGTCCTGGAAGCCCCAAAGTAAAGTTTCGTGCTCATCGAGAATGCCAGAGGATCAAATCTTGGGATTTTCAGAAGTGTCACAGTGTGGTGGACTTTGCTCCTTTTTACAGGTGAGTTGAAAACTTTATTTAAGGTAAAGTACAAAAAAAAATTTTTTTTTCAGATTTGTAAAAATAGACCAATGTGACATCAGTACAGAGGAACATATCCTCATCAGTTTATAGATCATTTTACTTTACTTTTACTTTTAATTATTATGTAGCTACTTTAAAACAGGAAGTCCAGACCATGAATCAGTGATCTCCTCTTCTTCTTTTCTGAATCCGGATCTCACCTACAGTTTGTCCAAAATGTTCTGTCTGCAGGTCATGTATTACAGACATGTGTGAGTGTCCCATCCATAAAAATTGCTACTGTGAGTCATTCATCGCTTACAGCCGGGCCTGTGAAAGGGAGGGAGTGGTGGTTCAATGGAAACCGGACAACGTTTGTATGGGTTAGTGACTCCATTTATAGGGGGGGGGGGATGTGATAAGGGTGTAATGAGCAAAGACTGTTCAAAGACCCACTCCGATCATGGTTTCATCTATTTTCAAAGCATTCCCAGTTGTCTCTTAATTATGATTACACCGTTTTTTAGCCTAAATCTAAAAACCTGTATGATTTCCAAGACATAGATTCTGCAGAGCGGCAGTAGATCATTAGATATTTCCCTATTATTTGTAGGCTGGATTGTTGACTGTCTGCTGGTGATTCACAAAAATTTGAATACAGAAATATTGAGAAATACAATTTTAATCTGAATTTTCTTTTGTATATGTCCTTCATTATGAGAAAAATGCCACAAGAACATGTTAAAAAAAAAACACACACACAAATTTAATCAGAGTGAGACTTAATTTAGTACCACTGTAAATGTGTTCTGTGTCTTAAGTTCTTAACTATTGTTAACATTTCACGTGTTTTTAATATTTTGGGGAAAAAATACAATATAATACAACAGCATCCACCTGCCAGATATTTTCTTTTAGCAACTTTTGCACAGTAGTTTAAGTTTGCCAAAGGTAAAAGTGTAAGCACCAGTACTCAATATTTGCCATTGGTATCAAGCATTTTATTGTTCGATGGGATATATTATCAAATTAACCCAAAAAAAATCAGCAGTTTGCTAGACCTTTTATGATTAATGGGGATGGGCGTGGAGACAAAGGCAGTGTGCAGTTTGGTAAATTAAATTGTTTGACTCCCATAACTTTGTTTTGATCAGGAATATAACATTTATTAAATTCTTTCAGACTATTAAACCTTAATCTGTCAATGTGTGGTAACTTTATTTAACTGTTTAGATAAAAAGTGAGTTTTCTGTTTTTAAAATTTTCTTGTGGCATTTTAATGATGATGGAGGACATTTATATTAAGAAAATTAAGCTCAAACTTGCATCTCTGGGTGATAACTCCGAGGCGAATTTCTAATGAACTACTGCCCTTCTGTAGAAACTATGCCCTAAAAAACAGGTTTTTGATATAGGCTAAAAATATTATAAGAATAATTAAAAGACCACTGGGAACACTGAAAATACCTCAAAAAATGATCGGAGTGGGACTATCAAACTATTGGTACTGATTATGAAAAAACATTTAGAAAAAGTCACTACATCCTCAAACATCACCCTGCTTTTATTTTTACATTGTGATGGAGAAACAACATTTTCATTAGTTTATATGTCTCAAAATGACATTGACAATAAAAATCCTTGAATCTAATGATGAATTTCAGAGACAAACAGAAAGTCTTACATCTTAGACACAAGTCTGGCAGGAATTTTCCCATCACTTATGGGCGATCCACACATTTGTCAATGGTTTTGTCTGTGTTTGTGGTGCAGCATGTTAAGACATGAAGTTATTGATCGTTGGTTCACGTCCTTCCTCCGTCTTTTTCCCCACCTTCCTTCCCTTAACAGCCACCCAGTGTAAACACGATGCCGTGTACGACACCTGCGGTCCTGGTTGCACTAAAACCTGTGATAACTGGAATGAGATCGGCCCGTGTCAGAAGCCTTGTGTGGCTGGCTGCCACTGCCCCGCCAACCTGGTGCTCTTCCATGGACGCTGCATTAAACCCACAGCCTGCCCTGGACGGTGACCTTTGTGATCCCGGTGAGAAGGGGGCAACAAGTGTTCATCGAGCAGCCATGACGACTTTAGGACTCTAAAGGGCCTCAGCTCTACCAATCAGGTGCTCCAAAATCCAGAACTTTGCTATAGGTGTTTTTCAGTGTTGGAGGTGCTGTGTGGCAACAGACTGAAGGCTGACCATTGCCACAAACTGCAGCCTCTCAAGTCTTTTTTTTTTTTCCTCATGTGATGCCCAACACAAGAGGCGGTTATTATATCTCAGAAGGACCATAAAGTCAAGGCGTCTAGCATGACTGAGCAAGCGTTGGGCTAAAGGACTCCTCCTAGAGCCTAGCATGGCAGGATCTCCTGCACTGAAGTGGACAAACATCTGTGTAGCAGGATTCAATATGGAACCGACTTCCATCATTTCATACTGTAAGCTAAGCAGATTTATATGAAAAAAGACACACAAGACAGCTGTTATTTTATTATTGCCATGATATTATTATTGATATTTGTTGTTGACTTTAATTTATATATCAGATGATTGACATGTTGTAGCAAGAGCCAGATTCATGAATATAATTGCTTTATAAAAGTTTTTAAGGGAAACAAAAGCTATTTATGTATTTGTTGTGTACTTTAGTGTTACTGTTTGAAGAGGAAAATGCTCAAATGTGACTCAGCTGTTGCACCACCGCAGGGAAAAAGTACTGTATTGTATTATGCTTTGTGTACAGGGCGTTGTGGGAAAAAAACAAACTGAAGGTATTCATGTAAACATATGTTTCACTTGATAGGAATTATTTAAAAAAACAGCAATATAATCTTTTTTAAGGTTTACTTCTGACTGCCATCTTTATTATTTGAAATGATGTGGAAAGTCTGTTTAGAAAAACAAAGAAACTAAATAAATGTGAATTTATAGATTTATGACTATAAATAACACAAAAGCAAAATCTATGGAATGACAGGAGTGTCACAAATATGGAAAATATATGCAATGACTCAAAATTATACAGAAAAACATAAAATCACAACGTTTAAATGAGGAAAAGTAGAACAAAACCGGATGTTTCTTGCACACACAGCATTTAGTAACTTTTTTTTTTTCTTAGTCCTTCTTACTGACATTTGGTCAGTAAAAGTGGATTTGTTGGTTTTCACGTTGCTTTTGGGAAAAAAAATCTTTTACAATAAAATCAAAGTACAGTGTTCCCTTGCTATATCGCAGTTCACAGATTTTTTTTTCAGTACAACTTTAAACCTTTTTTGCTTTCACAACGAACTGTGTTCTGCATCCTGATTGGTTGCAGACCTCGTCGATCAATATCTGTGACGTGAATGCCTTCAGCTATCCAAATGTACTCAAATCTTAGATCGTAAGCAGATCTTTTTTTTTATACTATAATACCGGACTTATTTTTCAATAAAGGTTTGAACTTGCGCTAAGACTTTAAAAAGAAGAGAGAAAGGTGTGGAAAAGGTACATGTCTGTCAGAGAAAAGTGTATAATGAGGAGTTTCACTGAGTTTAAACATCTGTAATTTCACATATCACTGGTTATTTTTAGAACGTAACCCCCACGATAAACGAGGTGACACTGTATTGCAAGACAACGTTGTATGTTTGTTAAAAGGATGGGAAAAATGGGGGGGGGGTTTATATTATTTTGTTGTTTTGTGTTTTTTTACAACTTAAATTTTTTTTTTTTTTTACTCTTTAAGCCAAACATGTAAAAATTCTGAGTGTGTGGCACTTTAATTATTTAAGCTTTTTGTACAAAGACTTTTGTGAGAAACAATGTACCAACGGATAACTGTCGTGTTCCTTACAGTAAACTTGCATAAATATAAAAATCCAATTATCACTATCAAAGTATTTGATGAAATTCAAAATTTGCTAAATTGCACAATACTTAAAATTTACCCCTTAAAGACAAAAACGGAAGCGCCTAATGAGTCTACAAGACAACAAAAGTCTGCTTGAAATCTTTTGTGTCACAGAATTGTGTTGTTTGTGCACTTCTGTAATTTTGCCACTCACACGGAGTAGAACAGGACAGCAGATGAGGATGAACCTTTTTAGAGGATATTATAATAATAATAAATATGTTGGACACTTAGGGTGTGATTACCGACGAGATCACCTGCCTGTTACACGATTAACTGCTTCAACACTTTTTAAAAATCTTTTCTTGCTCATTTCATTGACATTTTCCTGTCTGCTGTTCACTGTAAACACCAGCAGGCTTCATTTCTCTGTTTGGGCTGATTTTCCAGCTCCCACTTCTCCCCTTTCACCCAAGGAGATTAACCCTTGTGCTATCCTAGGCCCTTTACCGTTGGGAGTTGGGTCATCTGGACCCACTAGACAGTGCGCTGAACCTTTTTTTTTTCAGTGATTTGTGATCTTCACTGGTTCAATGGATTACATGAAATTTTTCCACTTTTATCCACCTTTGTCATGGTAGGGAGAACACGTCAACGTGAGGGTGGGGTCATCTAAGATAGCACAAGGGTTAAAGGGCAAAAAGTATCTCCTCCCAATCACTTTTTGGAAAATAATGTTGCTCAAAAATGAGCTGTTTATCATGATTGTATGTTGTGTCTTCCAGGATTCACGTCAAATGAAAGATAATTACCTGAGGATAACAGAGGATAAATGGTACCCTCCTCTGCTCTCCTTCAAGGGTGTTTTGGTAACTCAGACATCCAAAAATGTTTTTAAACTTATGTCATGGAGGAAAGCTTCCCTAACACATAGTTTACAGAATCCTTTGTAAAATGAATTTAAAAAATAAAAATAGGTTCACGCAAGAGCAAAGAATCATTCTGAACATTTCTGCAATGCAACAGATTTATTTATAGTCTTGCTTTTTTCATTTCTAGGCAATTTTGCCACCATCGTATTTTACCATGTTTCTTTCATGTCAATCCAGGAAAATAGTTCTGAAATAAAACTTGAACCTCATGCCATGCATGTGAAATATTTCCCTGTTTACATGTTAGGTATGTCAAGTTGCAGACAACTGTATTCGGCTACAGTCTCTTCCACAATAGAAAGAACATTTTCCATAAATGTGCGTCTGGTGATGATGAGCACAACTACAAAGAGATGACCATAACCACGCCGTACTTACAGGTAAACACTCAAGACAGGAACTTGCAAAAGAAAACAACGTATTTTTTGCAGTTTTTTTTCTCTGAAGCACGAGTATCAATGGTAGGTTGATGAGTGGAAAACTTAATTTTGCAGACAAAAGAATCAAATACATTTTTTACAGCAATAATAAAATGTAGGGTAAATATGTTCTGACAAGGGTGTACAACATATACGTTTCCAACACTTCCCAGCAGTTATTTTAGCTTAATTTTGGTTTCTTCTAATATTTTGGATGGTTGGAGAAAAACCCAATAAAACTGCCTGAGGAAAAAAAATCATGTTAAGTTGTGATTAGCTACAATTTACAATAAACTTGGGTTATTCTGTGATTTCAGTTCTGTGAAAAAAAAACTAACACTGAGAAATGTCAGCAGATAAAACCACAGACGTTAGCATTGTTTACACTGAAAGAGTTTAGTTACACACGGTGACACGCCGACACAACACTACACACAAAAGTTCATGTCTTTGGCTTTGTTTTTTTGTTTTTTTTTTTAGATAAAACATTCACTCTTGTTTGTCTTTTTAATATAATGCTGTAAGGCTTTGAGAGGTACACAGTTATGGAAACTTTTGGGATGAAAATAAGATATCTTTCCAAAAATACTGCATTTGAACACAAAAACTACATTTCTGATCCCGTTTTCGATTTTTACTTCAAGGTACTTTCCTTTTAATTCTCATTACCTGTCATAGTTTATCTTGACCAAGCACAAAGCAAATGTTTAGATCACACCTTGTTGAGACATAAAACGTGTTTTTGCAATGCAGGAAATGTGGATTATGATCAAGCACCAACTGCATTTTGTTAGAAGTGCTAAACCACACCAGGGTCACTATACTTTCAGTAAAACTGCTATAAAATGTAAAATATATGTGTGTTTGCAGTTATTTTACTTTACTGCCACTGTGAAGTAAAAGGAAAATTAGCAAAATTATGCATCTGTCTGTTTTTAATCAACCTGGAATTTGACGAAAGAAGAAAAAAGTATCTTGTATTTTTAGGGAAAGATAATTTTCCAGATTTAGCCTGCAATAGGTATTTCATTTTATAAATGTAATGTTCATCGTAAAACACATTTATTCTGTGTGAAATATTCAACGTAGAGGTAAAAAAAGGAAAAAAAAACTGAACCTAAATTCTTCCTAAAAACTCAAAACTATGCATTTTTACTAAATCTGTCAGTTGTGTTTCTTTTGTTAAATGCATTTCAGAGCCATTCCAAAATAAAACATGGTACGGTTTTACTTTCAGACAATATTTTTGTTGCTGTTTTTGCAAAAGGCTTAAAACTTACTTGAGACATAAGACTTTGTCTTTTTGGACAAATTTTAAATTTGGAGTTTTATTTTTCAAATGAATATCAGGATTTAAATTTTTCTCCAAATAAATTTCAATATAAATGTCCTAATTTCCCTTTCCTATGCCTATTTTAGAGGAACTCTCGAATATTTAAGCAATTATAAGAGGAACTTATTCCCCTTTTTGGTGCCATTGATATTCAAGCCTCTGTGTGCAGGAAGTCATTATTCTACTTTTCACCACCAGGTTTTTCATTTTTTAACCCGTGTCCAAACCTATTTTGGAATGTGCTGCAGGCTGAAATGCATAAGTAGTTGTTAAGACAGAAATTTAAATAAGAATCTTGCTTTTTTGTCCAGACAAATGAAAAGATGCAAAATCTTTACAAACAGATTTCCACACCAATTTCTACATATTATCGGAATAATACCTCTGTTGCTTTCCTCACCAAACAAATCCATCAAAAATAGATGAAACCAGTAAATAAAACTAGCTTCCTTCAGTAACGAAAATATGTATGAGCACTAATATATATATTCTTCTAAGCTTTTCAGGTAAAACTACAGTTTTTCTTCAATACATTAAAAGGACGTATTAAAATATAATCAAATAAAAAACAGCACAGTTAAAACCATGATTCAAAAAATAAGCTCAATTATCACAGCAAAGGGGCAAGAGAACCAGGTAGAGAAAAGGAGGGGCAGGGGAAGGGGGTGGAGACTGGCCCACAGAGTTCAGTCATCGTCACTGTCGCTGCCCGATTCACTGAGCTGAAGGTCATTTCCTGTGAAGATAAAAACCAAACAACAAAGTAGTTAACTGTGGTTTACTTTAACAGCTTGATGTGCACGTACAAGTGTCAACTAAATTACTTTGGAAGGAATGATGTCTCCAAACGTAAAGTGGTAGGTTTGAAACCCCACAGACGATGTCACGTGGGAATAACTTTGAATCTTAAATCAAAGCCTAATCCTGAAGTACTCACGAAGTGTGTTCATGAGCTGATTGTTGCCCTGCTGGCGCTCCATCTCTCCGTTGGCCATGGGGTTGCGGCTGGGGGAGTTCTGGCTGAGCGGCCGTGGAGCATCGCCCTCGCCGTCGCTGCTGCTGCTGTCGTCGCCGCTCCCCGAGGAGCTGGCTGAGTCTGAGGAGCTGCTGCTGCCGCTGCTGCTCATCTGCTCGATCATCTCCACCTCTGCTCGCAGCTCTGTCGACAGCAGCAAGACCAGCAGCATCATTTCATATTTCAAGGTCTTGTCTTTGTTTGTACTTACATTTGTCTAAATGTTTTTCATTTTTGTCATCTTTCGCAGGGTTTTTCTGAGAAATCATGACTTTGTAAAACACCAACAGTGCAGGAACCTCCTCACCTCTCTTAATGTCGTCCAGCTGAGGCTCTGGAGAGGGGTTGTCCTTAGATGGGGATGGGGAGGTTTTGATCCCAGTTCCGGGCTTGGTTGGGGCTCGGAACTGAGAGCCAGGCTGGCTGGAACGAACCGACTGCTGCTCAATCCGAGCCTGGATCTTACTGCTGCCCTCCGCTCTGTTCGCACAGATACATACATCAGCCAACTTTTCCTCATTTTGAGAAATTCTAAAGATCTTGGAGACAATACACATCTACTCTCCAAAGTCAGCAGGACTCTGGAAACCAGGACACTGACATCCCACCTTGTTTTCTTAACCTGGATGCTGCTGCTAAGCTTCTCCAGTACAAATTCGCCTGTGTCATGATTAATGATGAGCACGCAATCCTTTTGATACGGTCGCTTGTTTCCTTTAAATACTGTCATTGGAGGTGTGGAGCCCTGAAAGACAAAGAACAGGTCGTTACAGTTTTATATATTTAAAGCTTGGAAAAGGACCATTTTTATTTTAGAAGGTTACCTCAAAAATCAAAAAAACTACATCATCTTGTTCAAGAGCAGTGTTATAGTGAAGATAAACAGACTTTTTGAGCCACAATGACTTTAAAAAAAATTCTAGGATACATTCAGAACATAATTTTTTTAAACACTTGATTGCTTAGATTTTTTGACTGAATTGTGACTGATCAAAACAGCTGTCAGACCTTTTTGTGACCGAAAAACATGAGTCAGCAGAGATCATGATGTGCATAAATCTCTGACCAGATTGTTAAAAAGAAGAAAGCCTTACTGGAATATGAGGTAACGTTATTGTAACTTCATCTCCTTTTCCGACCTGTAGCTTCCCTTCACAGCTGGTGTCAATCGATGCTGGTTT
Source organism: Oryzias curvinotus (assembly GCA_023969325.1). Lineage (NCBI taxonomy): Eukaryota > Metazoa > Chordata > Actinopteri > Beloniformes > Adrianichthyidae > Oryzias > Oryzias curvinotus. The sequence goes on from CM043721.1 coordinate 29,343,959, forward strand.
GAAGTCATCTGGAAATGAAATGTATTGAGTCAAATTTGTGTTCTCCCCGATTGCCTATTTTTTTATATAGAGGGAAACTCCGTGAACTGGCATTCACACATATATGGAAGTATAATTACAGTTGAATAACTACCTAGAAGGGAAAAACAACCAAAACACAAAAAAGCAGTTACAGTCATTTCAGATGAAAAAAAAATCATGTGGATTGTTTTCCCTGGCTGCATTTGTAATTCTATCAACTGTAATAAATAAGATAAAATGCAAATGTAATACAGATAATTTATGAGATTGTACAAAACAAATTTAATATGTTTTATAACACTATAAATCAACTGCATTCAAATTTTGAATTTAACATGACCCCTTTCTCCGGAGAATCCCCCAAGGTGACTTTTACTGAGATCTAAAAGTGAACTAATGTGTACATGGAATACTGTGACGCGGTGAGGTCAGTTTTAAAATAGGACATCACATGTATCATAAAACCCTTTTATTACAACAGCTCTGTAACAAATCCAGAACAAAGTCTATTTTGACACTCAAGTTCAAAATACAACTCAGGCTCTGACTCAAAGCAATTAAATCGTTTCTTTTTTTTGGCATTTCTATTTTATTTTTGTTTACATTTTTCAAACTGTCTTCACATAATTGATGGAATTAATTCATGGAAACAATATGATGGAACCTGAGTGAATAAAAGTATGAATTTGTTTAATAAAAGTAAACAGAAAAGCTTTTTAGTGTAAATAAAATGCAATTACAAGCCTAGGCGTCACAATAAAAGTGTTGGTACCAATAATAAATCCTTTACTGTATTATGTAACATCTACTTCAATGAAGCAACACGAATTCTCAGAGAAAAACGGAATATCTCTAAATACCACAAACTGAACAAGAAACACGATGAAGACTATAAACCGTTGTCCCTGCATCCAGTTGTTTTATTCTGCATATGCTCCAACAATCCGGATTGTGGTCATTAGAACAGATTGGATCTGCATTTTATTTTGAAGGACAATTTCAATTCCCATTCATGTGGAGCTGGTGGCTTAAAATGGTTGGAAGCAAATATGAAACACTTGTATCTCACAAAATGAGATCAATTTTAGAACAGAAACACAGTAGGTGACGTCAAATAAGTATTGGGTAGTAAATTGCATGGAGTGCAAAAGCTAAACCAAAAAACATGTTTGTATTAAATGACTGAAATGTATTGAAGGGAGTCTTGGACAGACCCTTTATTTACAGCAGATAACCAGCCCCTCTCCAGAGTTGGTTAAGCACTTAAAGGTTTTGTAAACAACGCTGTCTCACGCTCACATCGGATGGTGTGAAAGGAAGATTTTGGCCTCTTCTCAAAGCTTTCTCCGAGCTTCAAAACATGCTCCTCTTTGTCCAGCAGCGGGTTTGTACTACCGTTCATGGTTCAGTTTGTCTACAAAGTCTAACATTTACGTATATTAGTAATAAAAAGTGAGCTAACAGTCGCAACTGGGAAGAAACAGGATAATCCAACTGGAAGATAAAATTAGCTTCAGAAGCTAACAGTTAGCAAAACACCTTGACGTCACTGTGCGCTTTTGATTTTAGTTCGACTATCAACTACCTCTAAGATCAGACGGCGGCAAAAACACTGTAATAAAACAACTTTTTTGTATTATTAAATGCTAATTTGTATTTAGATTAGGTTTTTTATCAAAACAGAATTATTTTAGTGAATTTTAATTGCATAAACAATTATTTTAAAACCCAGATGGCAACACGGAAAACAAATAGGTGCACTCATCGGAAGGATTTCGTGAACGTACACAACAGAGGAAATAAAAAGAATTGTTTAAATTAGGGGGACTTTACTGTCGATTTATCTTATTCAACCTTTTATTTTTTATTGTTGTATTGAAAATGCAATAACATGCAAAAATGTTCAGGAATAACAACTGAAAATGTCATAGATTAACTAGTTTGTACAAAGACGGAAGAAAATCTCCCACAACTTTAGATAAGAAGCAGCGTGGAAACATCGAATTGGAATTCGAAACAAAAAAAATGCTGAGATGAACCGAGCCGAAGATACCGAGTCTACGGACGACACACCAACATGCCTGTCCGGACAAACGAAAACTTCTTCCTCCAGAGATTTAACCCAGGAGGAGCTGGATAGATTGAAAACTGAGCGAGTTCTTGTGTCTGAGTTCAAACAACTCAAACTGGAGAAAGAAGCTCAAAAAAACTGGGACTTGTTTTACAAAAGAAACACCACAAATTTCTTCAAAGACAGACACTGGACAACCAGGGAATTTGAAGAACTCAAAGAGTGTCGTGAGGTACGATTCCTTGTACATGGACTTACCAGCCTTCATCTGTTTCCATTTCTTGTTTTATACTCACGAAATAAATATATAATCTTCTACTTTAACATGTAGAACTGTCTATCAAATTCTACTTTTTTGTGAAGCTAAGGTCTTAGGACATTAGAGTCTGTTTATAGTAATTTCTTTATTCTACCTCGGATTTATACATTTAAATTATCTAGTAATCACACACATTTTTTAACCCTAAATCATATATTAATTAATATATTAATATGAACAATATATTCATATTAATTACTTAAATGTAATATTAAAATATTAAACTATATTCTATTTATGCTTCTTTAAAGTTTAAGATGCTGAAAATATTGTGGGTCAGCTGGCTAAACATGTCCTCCATAATCAGTTATTCTTGTGCTTTGCTTCACAGTTTGAGTCTCAGAAGTTGGTTCTGTTGGAAGCTGGCTGCGGTGTCGGAAACTGCCTCTTTCCTTTGCTGGAGGACGACCTCAACATATTTGTTTACGCCTGTGACTTCTCCCCACGAGCTGTTGAGTTTGTAAAAGTGAGGCATTTCCCACAACAGCTTTGTTCTTATTTTAATGTCTTTATAAGCCTTGTCCTATTTTTCTTCTCTTTTTTTCTCCTATATATTGCTTCATTTTAGAAAGTATTTTTTATTTGAACTTATGTAAAACTGAGTCTTTTTTTTATTTTGTCCATATCACACAAATTGTCACTAAAGATGACAATTTTGTCATGCAGTCTCATTTGTAGAAGTATCAAACCATCTTGAGGCACTTTCTGTAACTTAGAAAAAGGGAACTGCATCAACTTTATGGTATAAATAACACTTTTTTTGTTCTTTTATTTTACAGCAAAACCCTCTTTACTGCCCTGAGCGCTGTTGTGCCTTCCAGTGTGATTTAACCAAAGATGATCTGACAGGAAATGTTCCGGAGGGAAGCGTTGATGTGGTCACTCTTATCTTCGTCCTGTCCGCCGTTCATCCAGAGAAGATGAACCTGGCTTTGGAGAACATTAACAAGGTAGTAGCAAAGAGAAAAGAACGGAAAGATTTATTTTCCTGCTGTTTTAGAAATTAGATATTTCAGTTGATGTTCAAGAATAAAAATTCAGGTCTGTTGCACTTCTGTTTGTTATTCAACATTTCAATAAGAAAAACTTAAAAATTCAAGCAGCACATGTCTAAATGTTGGTTGTGTAGTAGCGACTAAAAGACTGATTGCTTGCAGATTTGGTTGGTTTTTCAACCAAGACCAAGAAAGAATGTGGCCATCATTTTCACTCACTCTTGTTTCTTTAGCGGCTCCCAGTTATGGAATAATATTCCTCCAGAGCTGCATTTGATATCAGACCTAAACAGTAATAAACATCAACTGAAGACTTCGCTATTTAGACTTTTAATACTCAGTAGTTGGTGGCTCATTATTTTCCTTTCCTCTTTTTTTTAATCTGTCTTTTATATATATTGTTTTATTTAACTTTTCGGGGTGCACGGTGGCGCAGTGGTTAGCGCTCTTGCCTCACAGCAAGAAGGCCTCCAGTTCAAGTCCCGGCTGGGGGACGTGAAAAACTACATCAACGGGGGACCTTTCTGTGTGGAGTTTGCATGTTCTCCCCGTGCATGCGTGGGTTTTCTCCGGGGTCTCTGGCTTCCTCCCACTGTCCAAAAACATGCTTCATAGGTTAATTGGCAATTCTAAATTGTCCCTAGGTGTGAGTGTGAGAGTGAATGGTTGTGTGATTGTTGAAATTCTTCCCTGCAACAGACTAGCGACCTGTTCAGGGTGTCCCCTGCCTTCGCTCATGAGTGGCCGGGATAGGCTCCGGCAGCCCCGTGACCCCGAAAGGGAAAAAACGGATAAGAAAATGAATGAATGAATATTTAACTTTTCATTTTTATTCTTAAACTGCAACATTTTTTTATTTTACTTTTTCTTGTAAAGCACTTTGGCACCTTGGTGGTGTTGTAAAGTGCTAAGGAAATAAAGACGGACTTCAGACAGACATGTACAAGCTTTTATGAGCAGGGTGACCCTGCAGGCGCAGCATCATTTTGATCCTTTAAAAAAATATCCAAATCCAAACATATAAAATCCGAAAGGAATCAAATCAATTTCCCCTGATTGTACATGTCGTGTCCAGAAAGTCTCAATAACTTTTGTTTTAACTTTCAGTAAAATTTAAAAATTCAATTTATACCTGTTTTTACTTTTTTTTTTCTTATGTTGCATATAAACATTTTTTTCTTGGTAAAATTCTCTATATAAATTCTGTATAAACTGATACTTTTGTATGCTCTTTGCATGTGGAATAAAGGTGTTGAAGCCTGGCGGCATCGTGTTGTTCAGGGACTACGGCCTGTATGACCACGCCATGCTCCGCTTTAAAGCCGGCAGCAAGCTCGGGGAAAACTTCTACGTCCGTCAGGATGGAACGCGGTCCTACTTCTTCTCAAAGGGTGAGTTGTTTCATATTTTAGCTTCCAGTATATGAAAATGTTTGGAACATATTTTGTTGATGATTTGTGATAGAAAATCTACTATATTGATGTAGAGTGAGAATACTCTGAAATTAAATAGCAAAGCTTGAATAGGAGGCAGTATTTTAGCTATATGGATGATTTAGAACATTTGTGTTTGTAAATTCCTTCATTAGCTTTCACCTCTTTATGTCTTGTTGCTTCATTTTGATCTTTTGTCAGAGCATCTGGCTCAGCTGTTTGAGGAGGCCGGCTTTGTTTCTGTGGTGAACGACTATGTCCTGAGAGAAACGGTCAACAAGAAGGAAGGGCTTTGCGTTCAGAGAGTCTTTTTGCAGAGTAAATTCACCAAAGCCGCTCTGCCTCAAGTTTCCTGATGTTTCTAGGATTTTTATATTTGTTTTAGTCTGTAGAAATGTTCAGAACTTTGAGCTGAAACGTCAGCTCAGACATGAAAGGAAAAATTCCTGAAACCTGGCAGCACAACATTCACACGATGAGATTTTTAAATGATTTTTCTGTGAAATTAAGAAAATGAGGGAAAAGAACCACATAAACTGCATTCTAGTTTGGAAAATGTGTACCTTTCTTCAGCCGTTTAAAAGATGATCTTGTTCCTGTAAAAATTCAAAAACTGTTAAATATTAAAGCCTTGCGCATCAGTATGTCTTTTCCTAACTTCTGACAAGAATTTAACACGTTCAATTTTTCTCTAAGGATTCTGTATTTTGGGAACAAATATTTTAACATCTGTACAATAAAGAATGTTTGTCCTCTCAACTGAGTTCAGGTGAACCTTTATTGATTTGAATAGATTTAATCTTCTGTTTCATTTGACCCCGGCAAACACTGGCAGGCAAAAGTTTTCGAACATCTTTTAGTTTTTTGTGGAAAATGATTTAGTGTGATGCCTTATTGCACTCTAAAAGTGGAAAAATTCTAAAATGTGGGAAGTGGAAAAGGAACAAAAATGTTCTGGAATAAGTTTATAGACTTAGATGTTCTCTAAACTTAAACAGCAGCAGATCCACTAGCTTCCATCCCGGTCTCTGCTCTTTTTGAACCCCGAAGAAGAAAGCCCATCCCCAATCCCCCTTAGACTTCTACTCAAGACCACACCTGAACTTTGCCCTGAGCAGGACAACAGAACTGGGGAGAAACACGTGTTGCATTGTCTCAGAAACATGCCACAGAAGAGTGCCTCAGTTTGAAATCTATCTTCCACACCACATGTGAAGACAGACTTCCTTTCAGATTCCTCCAAATCTCTGAGAGGGACCACTTTAGTTTCCAATGCTGACCAAATCCTCTACCAGCACTTGGATTGTCCTCCCTCAGCTTTAGGGGTGTCATGATTTACAGGTTACCCCTGCCTCCCCACAATGGCAAACCTCTGGAGAAGACACTAACCCTGGATCCACCAAAACAATCCCATACCATCACACTTCCTCTCTCGTGTTTAAAGGTTGCTGTCACACAATATGCAGCTATCCTTCCACCTTTTTTGACAACATCCAAAACTTCAGCACAATGAACAAACCGACTTCAGGTTTTGATTTGTGTGTCCAGAACCGCTTCTTCCAGTCTCCAGTAGTCCAGTGTTTTCTGGCTCATACAAACCTCTTTGTTTTAATCTGACGTCTTACCTTTGCCTTTCTTTCTGCAATTCATCCATCACCCCTGCAACTAGAAGTCTTCTCTTCACACTTGAAACAGACACTCGGTTGCCATGACTACAATGCAGCCGTTCTTGAAGCTGTTGTCCTTCAAGGTGTGTTACCTCTCAGCAACTTGTCCTCTTGCTGTTGTGGTTATGGGTCTGTTAGACCACTTCCTGTCAGTTTCTGAGAGCCTTTTGATGCTAGCAGAAACTGTACTCGCTGACGCGTTGACTTTCTCTGTAACACTCTTCAGTGTTATGATGGTCTGCTTCTCTCTGTCATTGTTATTTGCCTTTTTCCTGTCACTATTGAAGCAACACGTTACTTTTAGCTGTAAAAAAAACTGTTCAATCAAAGCTTATGAGGGTAGGTGGTGTCACTATGTTCCAACACTGCTTTTATACAAACAGAAGGTTGCAGGTGATCCAAAATAGTTTCAACACCTGAAAAATGAATTTATGTTTAATCAGCCTTTATTGGACGTGAAGAGCTTTAAAAACTTTTTTTTGGGGTCAGTTTTACTTAACCTTACCTATTTTTTGTTTTTAAACCTCAGCGGTTTGCTAGTTATTTTCATACTATTGTACTGCAACAGACTCATTCCCCTTGGGTTTTCTTTGTGAGCATGACAGTTGCATGATGTAGTATTACAGAGGGACTTCTGGGAATGATAAAGAATAAAGTGGGGATCCTCTATTTTACATGGCACTCCGCTTTACCGACATAGAACCCTGGAAAGCCGGCTACATTGGTAGCAGCGGTGTCTTATTTTTGTGTCGTTGAAGCCAGTGAGTCAGTGGCACCCCGCTTCACAAAAAATATTCTGTTACAGAACTGTTTATTGGATGTTACCTTGAATTGGAAAATAAAAACAGCTTGGATAACATTTCTTAAACGTTTGGTTTTGTAAGTGACATACTTCCTTGATTAAAAGTGCCAAAAAATGTTAGATTTTGGATTGTTTTAAGAAACAAAGCACCATTTTCAAATAGATTTTTTTTTTTAAATCAGCATTCTGTAATTAGTTTTGTTATTGGGCCCAGGTATCACTTACTTTATGCCAAACATGTAGGTACATCATGCACCAAATCAATCCAGCATCATGTTGCTTCCACCCCAGTTTTGTAGGCTTAACTCCTTATCCTCCAAACATAAATTTATCATAGACGCTGAACTGATGAAGAGTCTGTAAAAACCACAGGACATGCCTACAATAATGAAGGTTTTTGTTCCAATTTTCAAACAATTTACTGGAATATTTAGGGATTTTTGTTGAATTTCTAACTTTGTTGGAACAAAACTCACTGTCTAAAAGGGTGCTTCTGCACAAATTTCAGACAATAAATCAAACTAATAAAATAATGAGTAAAACTGTTGTTATAGCAACAAATCCCACGCCCTCTGGCATAATTTCACACTTTTGAACTCTGTTCAAAACTATTATAACCTTCTTTAAATGGGGAGGGGGGGGGGGGTTGTTTACTTTATGACTGAGTGGAACATTTTCTGCAAAACGTTCAAACACATAAAACACAAGACATTTTTAGAAAAAAAGCTTTAAAATGTAAACATCTTATTGTTAAATAATTCTACCAGCATTTTCTTATTCCAATTCTTTAAATCATCTTATGCTCTTTGACTTTATCTTCTGAGGACGATTAAGAGCAGTCTGAGTTTGTTTCATTCCTCTGTTATCAGGCTTAGTGGGTCAAACAAATGAGAAAAACATGTTTTTTTGTCAGTTCTTTAAGACCAATGTGTGGTTTTCCTCTTCAAGCTGCTTGTGCTTCTTCAAAACACAAAGTGTTTCCTGTTTAGTACTTTGGTTGACAACCTGAGCTTCTTGCCTTAAGATTGTTTAGTTCATGTCTTTTATGACATGTGGATCATGAACATTGATTTGGTTAAAGAATGAAATAGTAAAATGATTGGAGTGTTCACTTCTTGTCCATATTTTTATGAGGTATTTGTTAATTACCAGAAAAAAAATGTTTTTTGGTTTAATCCTGAAGACACTGAATTAGAGAAGAATGCTGCAGACAAGTTTCAGTTCTGACAGTAGCTGTTTAGCTCATCAAAACAGCTGAATAATATACCTGAAGGTGTTATTTGATCCACTCAATCTTATTTTTTTTAATTTTTTGCCTAAACTTTTATACACCAAATGTCCAAATTGTAAGTGATGAATTTAAAAGCTGCAAACTGTAAAACCCTTGAAGTATTTTCTACATAAAACAGAGCAATACTCTGAACAATCGTTTTGCAAAACGAACCTATATATGATACTTGATGTATATGTACTATTTAGCATTTATTAGACAAAAAAGAAGCAAAGGTACTTATATGTCATTCCAGAATACTCTAAGTCTTAAAATCCCCTTTTTCAACACAGAGCAATGTCTGATCTCAAAGCTTTTCCATAATTAACATGGGCCTACACATTTTTTTACATCGCAAAAACTGAACCTTAAGAAATTTAGAAAAAAAAACTTGTTTCCAAGTAAATTCTTATTTTCTAGCAAGAAAAATGAACTTATAAAGAGAGTTTTTCAATAGCAAAATATTCAAGAATTGTTTTCTTAAAATAAGAATAATTGGTTGAGACCATCTTTCTTATCCTATCAGCATAGTTTGTTTATTTATTTATTTATTTTTTGCGTATTTAAAGAAAATCTACCAACGGGGTAAGAAACTTTGGCTTATTTCCAATTCTAACATAGAAGCAAATTCAAAAGCAAGCAGATGGATTCATGACCTACAATTAGTCTTCTGAGCAGCTTTCGCATTTTTCAACAAAAGCATCTTCAGTTCTTACAAAAGTCAATTGAAGTTGAACAATGATGGATTTCTGTATGTTGTTTCCTCCTGTCACAGCATAGGCATCAAGTGAAGTTAATTATCTGCAAACCAAAACACAGTAGAGGAAAGTGTTAGTATCCGTGTTGTGGGAGGTGAATTCTCTTGAGCATTGTCAAAATAGAGCAATATTAAAGTATTACAAGATGTTCATTTTTACTGAGTTGGGACTCTTTTCTCGGGTTCCTACCTGTGACATTCACTGTGATGAAATGTCCCATCGCGATCTGCCCACTGCAGTCAGCCTTGCACTGATATCTCCCAGAATCCCCCAGATTCACACTGAGAATCTCTGTGATCACCGTTCTTTCTCTCACGTTCACTCCGATGTGCTTTTCGCTGACAGTGGTGAAGTAATTCAGGGGGTCTGTCAAGTCACTGCTCCGGTCAGGCATGTTCCATACAACATGCAGGTTATCACACACGGCAAAATCATATTTCGCCACACAAGACAGTTTAACTGTTGAACCTTCGTCTGCTTTGATGGTTTTTGATTGATAAATAACCTCTATGTTACCTAAAAAATAAGAAGAAATAACAACAGTCAAACTTTAACAGGTGACATTTTGAAAACAGAGGATTCCATTTTGTTTTACTGTAAGAAATAGAAAACAAATACATCTCGTTTCTTAGCAAGGAAACATGTTAAACAATAAACTGTAAAAAAATATTGGCATCATGTTTGAATCCATGACCAGGGGAAAAACAGAAACTTTTAATTTTGCACAAAAAAAAAAAAAAATTCGTGCTAAAAGAGGTTTTGTCAAAATGCAAGCAAAATCACATTATTCAAAAGTTTAAAAAATCCATTCCTCTTCTCCTCAAGGGAGGCTATTTTAATTTATTTGTTATCTTCCAAGTTTAATTTTACACTGGGAACGTGCTTCTATGATGGCTTTGCTCCTGGACCAGGACAAACTCAGCTGTCCTCTTGGATCGTCTAAAGGTCATGATTGCAATTGTGAGTGAGCTTCTGCATGAGCTCTATCACAGGAAGAAGAGGATCTAAAGGAGATCTGCTTTTCCCCTGACTGCAAACAGACCTGTAGTGGTGATCTACTGGAATGGCCGAAGAAAACAAGCTTTTCTAGAATGTGACAAACTTGTGGCGGTTTCATGTGAATGCTGCATTTACGAGAAGCTGAGAGTCCTGAAGTTCTGTCTGGTGTGTCAAGCTTCTTACTGAGCTCTTCTCTTTTAGGTTTACCACAAATTATAGTCCTTCAAGAAGCCCAAACTAGTTGTATCCCTAAAAATCATCAGGAAAGACTTTGTCCACATGATATAAAGATGTTCTGCTGCAGTTTCTGGATTGTTTCGCTTCAGGATGAGATCCCAACTCTATCGGCTGCAGCTATAAGGAGACAAGACTTTTTTTTTAAATACTTTAATCGCATAACAAGGGATTCTACTACTGTGAACTCATGACTGTCACTGTCTGAAGGTAAAATAAAGCTTCTGTTAATGGAGAGGAAATAATATTCAAGTCATCTTAACTGATTCACCGGTTAGTTGGCTTTGGGTCATTTTTGTCATGTTTGGGGTCCAAGCATCTTTTTGCTCAGAACACTTCTGTTTTGAGCAGTCTGTTGCAGGATGTACAAATCCTTTCTGGAACTCAACCACGAAACTGAAACAAATTTCTTGCATTAAGACTTTGTGGATTTGATTTGTATAGTTTTGACAAATACCTAACTTGGTTTTTAGTACAAATCCTTTATAAATCATATTATATGTGTAAACTTTCAACAGCATTTCACAAACTGATTTGGGTCTTAGACATATTCCAAACACATTTATAAGGATTTTTAGGACAATACCAGGTTCGAGTTGTGTATCTTCCGAATAGCGGCAATAATAAATGAAGTCACCTAACCTATTTAAAATAAAGTCAAAGAGTACAACAGCAGGATTCACTAACCTTGGTCCTGAGCAGACAACAAGGACAAAGTCATCCAGAACACGAGTGCAAGTCCGGCACAGAATCGCATTTTGAAGAGCAGCAAGATGCAGTGAAGAGGGATCACAAACTAAAAATGCTAAAGCAGTGGTGACAGACTTGACTCTGATGCACAAAGGGCTTCACTCTTTCAGAGCAACAGCGTTATGTGGGTGAAGGATGTGTAGGCTGTGCATGAGCGCTGTTGCTGCTGCTTTCTCTCTGACCACCAAAGCACCAAAGTCACATATCAGAGTGATACATTGTCTCTGCTTTCTCCTTTACTTTCTCCTGTAATTTACTGAGAACTACATTACTTTGCAGAGTTTGAATGCATTTTTTCCTATTTGTCTGATCTTTTTGATCATTTTTAGAATGAAAACAATTCAGTAAATGACTAATTTCTAAGTTTGCTTATATATATATATATATATATATATATATATATATATATATATATATATATATATATATATATATGAGCTAAAAATTCAACTGCTTCTCGTCCAAAATTTCAGAACATCCCAAAGATCTACATTCTACTATTTTCTATTCTATATGCTGTTCATAAGAACATAAACAGAAATTTGCCTTTTTTATGTGTTTTTGATGAGCTCCCTGTTGCTATATTGATTAAAAATTCCGTCAGCAAGCATTTTTCAAAAACTTTGGGCTGCTTAACTATTATTAACCACTAGATGGAGTCCTTCTCCTTTATATTCGTGCTGTCACCTTTGCAATAGCTCATTATTTATGTCTTTCAAGTCTATAAAAAGCATTTTTTGTTCAAGCAGATTTTGAAGTTGATCATAGTTTCAAAAACCTCCATTTACTGATGTCTTTGGCAAGGCAAGGCAAGTTTATTTGTATAGCACAATTCGTACACAAACAGAAAAATGCATGATGCACAATACATCATAGAAATAACCAACGTAAAATTTACTTTAAAAGAAAAAATAAATTTAGAAAATTGGTTTAAAAATAAAGGAAGGAAAGGACAGAAAAGTGCAGATAGGACCTTTCAGTCATATACTCGGCTAAACAGAAATGTTTTAAGTCTAGATTTGAACATGAACACAGAAGAGGCCTGTCTTACGACTTCAGGGAGGCTGTTCCACATTTTAGCTGAAGAATATTGAACCGCTGATTCCCCTTGTTTAGTTCTGACTCTGGGAATCAACAGGAGGCCGGACCCTGAGGTCCTCAGAGTGCGAGATGGTTCATATGGCACTAACATGTCAGAGATGTACTTTGGTGCACGGCCATGGAGAGACTTGTACACAAGCAGAGCTGCTTTGAAGTCTATTCTTTGAGGTACCTTTGGGCCTAATTTTGTCGTTTTCATTACAAATTTGACAGACTTTGATTTGTGTTTTTTGTTCATTTTAAACATGGACGTTAACGCTGACTTTTGCATTAACCAGATTACAGGTTTTATGAAATTATATTGCTAACAAGTTTTAATAACAGTTTTTAAGATGCCAATATATTTGTTTTATTTTCATTTTTTTCATTTTATTTTATTTAAATTATACTGTTAAATGTTTTTTAATTGAAACAGGAAATTAACATTTAAAACATTGTTTTTGTTGGTTTTAAATCGAGCATGTGTCTCTTGAATGTCTATACATGGAAGTGTCAAAAACCATCTGTAAATGTCAGATTTGATAGTTTAAAACAGCTTTTATTAAGATAATTGACGACAATGTAAAATAAAGAAATACTAATAAGGAACTTCCTCAGACCTTTGCAAAGGAAACTGCATATGATTATTTTCTTACTTCCTGTTTCAACAACTGGGAGTAAAGTTTTTTTTAACCTAAAGTAATGGCCTGTAAATGTAGATTTGCTCTCAATTACCCAATGTTTTCTTTAGTCTCTTTGATTGTTTGGTAAATCAAAGTTTTGACCTCACAAAGAGAGAAGGAGTAAAGAGGACAGAGACCCAGAAAATCCTCGGTAGCACATAAACAGAGATTCCTTATGTTTCCATACTTTTAAGCAAAGACCATGTCCCAAATTGTCTTATTTCAGCAATCAAATGCATCTTTCTTTAAGTTCTCAAAATTTCAATCATCTTCGACTTAAAAATGATTTATTAAAAGGTAGTTTATTTCTCTTTTTTGCAGAACGGCTATTTATTTTCTTTTTGTCACTCAAACTAGAGCCTTTTTTCATTAGCATTTATCACCAGGGTCTGTAAAGTAATATCATCACATTGTCATGGTTAGAGAGAAGTGACTGAGGTTCCCAAAAATAGTTTATTAAAGTTCAGATGAAGTTGGAAGGCGCTGAAGGCTGGAGGCTAAAAAAAAAAAAACCCTGCTCAGTGATCCTGGAAACAACAAAGCAGGAGTTAAACACTGGTTCAGTAGAAAGACAAAAACCTTATGTATACTTTTAATAGCACACTGTTTAAGCAGACAGACCAGTAGGTTGTGGCCCATAATTCCAAGCACCTTTATGAAAGAAGAACAACATAAGGACAGAAAAAGGACAGACAGAGGAGGCCAGCAGAGGACACACAGTCTGCTTTCTACATAAACCTGCTTTCTTAAATGCCAAGCAAACACAAAAACCTGGTTTTCACAACCAGAATGGGGAGATTAGGAAAAATCTACAGTTTCCTTCGTCACATTTCTGGCAGGAAAATCGTCTTTCTTTGAGATGTGCAATAAATAGCTGCTGACAGTGTTAAAATGTTGAAACTTACTTTGTGTGTGTGCAAACTTGTACATTCATGTCTCTTCACAATAGGTTACTTAAGTTTATGTAACACACCAGGGATACAGTGAACGAATGTATGTAACATATCATTCAATTCAGTAAATAAGGGTTTAACGTATGGGGTATTTATCAAACTCCCATGAACCCAGATCATCTTGACAGGTTGCCTGAAAAATACCTCTTTCTCATAAATTAAAAAGATTCTGGTTTGGAGCCAAAAATGTTCAGAAATGGTAACAAAACACAACATAACCATAACTATAAAAGATTATTTTTAGTCCTTTTTGGTACTAATGAACCAGGTAAACTCACAATATTACAGCTGAGCAGTAGAGGGTTTAGAATTCAAGCTTATTTATTAGCTTTAGCACTTGTTTATTTGTCAATAAGTAACTCCTGGTTAAAGAGTCATAAAAGCAAATACAAAGTTTCTTCTCAGTAAAATTAAACTGAAAAATCCAGACCTTAACATATATTTATCTGTTTTTAATCTTTTAAGTCTTTGGGGTACAATTCAAAGAGGAATAAGAACAATTCAACATAACTTAAAGAACATAATGTTTCAATATTTCTTTGAACTAAATATTTGACTGTATTATATTATGTAACACATACATCTGGGCGTTCCCACATTTTATGTCTTTTTCCCTCATGTTTGGCACCTTGTCTTTGTGTCGGGGTTGCAGCTGAGTCTCTTATCAGGCAGCTGAACGAGGAGCCTGCAGGGAGTGATTTTAAATAAAGTTAAACAGATACAATCTGCTTCTCTTCTGCTGTGAATGCCAGCTCTGTCTGAATGGTATGTTCACCAGACCGCATTCTTAAGTCTTCTATACGGACTTATGCTTTTTGTCTAAACATTTAGCTGACACTTTCATTCACTCATGATGAGGCATAAGGCAGGTTTACTGCTTAAATACTGATGTGTGGAGGGAAAGTGAGTACACAAATCAATCAAGGAGGCTGAACTTGATTTGACTTTTTAGAAACTTCAAATAAGAAAAATGTGCTGATTTTCAGAGGGATGTGAATAAAAGGTGAGAAAAGTCAAATTTCACAGATGTATCACGCGTGAACCACGCTAAAACCTCGGAAGAAGTACAAGCAAGCCATGACAAGAAGACGTGAAACAACTTAGAACATGAACCGTGCGTGATTCTTGCGCTGTCAATATGCAATTCATCAGTTATACTTGCCTCAATTACATAATGCGAGCATGATATGTGCGCCATATATGTGATATAAAAGTTATGCATTGGTTCATGCATGAAAAGTCTGTTACACATACGTGGAACTGTCGGGGAAAGCCACAAATTTGCGTAAGCATCTCGCAAAAATATCGCACAATTGTGTACGATTTACAGAATAATTGCATATAAAGTATGTAAAATAGGCGAAAACTGCATAATTCTCCACTGACCAAACATTTTGAGCAGCTCAAAACTAAATTCACGTAAAGACTAGGCGGCCAAAACACTTGACGGACATCTGTGCATATCGAGAAATGATGAATGCAACAAACACGTATGAATTACGCATGTCATGCATGTATCAGGAAAGACCAACATGTTATACATTAAAAATGTGTCAAATGTGCTGAATAGTGGCTGTGTGACATGGCCTTTAGTCTCATTTTTCCATGCGGTTTTTGCACAACATGTTAGCAACTGCAAAAGAGTAAAATGTTTGTAGTCCGTTAGTTAAAAAAAAAAAAAAAAAAAAAAAACAGAATTAGGTTTTGCACAGTTGATGAGAGTCATGAATGGTTTTACCTATTTAAAAAAAAAAATCTTGTCGTCTGTGGAACAGTCTGCATGAGAAAGTGAAGGCCTTGTCTACTGTAGAGAGTTTTAACAAAAAACTCAACTCATTTTTTTTTTCTTACCTTCTAAGTACGTATTAGTTTTGATTTGATTTACTGTAATAGACCTTTTGTTTTTCTGGGATGTGTATGTATGTCCGTTATAATTTTTTTTAAATTATTATAATGATTGCTATTATTTAACAGCTATTTCTTATAAAGCACTTTGAGGTGTGAAAGTGCTTTATAAATAAAGTTGTATTTGAATTTCAGTGACTAATCAAAGATTTGATTGCAGACCTTGATATATTTTGAACTGTAAAAATCTTGAAGCTTTTAGCTTTTGTGGTAAAATACCAACGCTTAAGAGCTTCAGTATTGCAAAAGCAATGTTAGTAGTTGTAATAATCATCTTAAAAAACAATTCTAGCATCTGATTAGTCATCAAGCTGGTTTAAAGATCTTTTTCAATTAGTCCTGATTGTTTTGGAAACATCATTTGTTAAAGCTGTAATTAAAAACAAGTTGACCAGATAGATTTAAATAAAGTGAAAAAAAAAACCAGAACCAGATAACCTGAAGTTGTTCCTGCTCATATATTGTTATCTAGACTTCCTTTATGTTTATTTTTGTTAGTTTTTGTGTAGAGGACGTTGGTTTATGTAAGGGGCTTTTAGAATAACTGTCTCACTTTTTTAAACCAATAGCTGTGTTATACTTCTGTTGTAGGCTCTAAGTGTCCTTTAACATAAAGTGTGTGAATCTTTTTAACCCGAACACAATATAAGGGTTAAATAAACTAGTAAACTAAAAATAAACTAGTGTACAACAGTCCCACACTAAACCAGTCTGTTTTGTTGAAACCTTTAATGATAAAATAAAATCAAACTGTGTAAGTTTCCATCAGGTTTTTTTTGTGGATCACTATGTTTCCACTGAGCGCAAGACGAGCTTGTATTTTGATCAACAGAAACTTTGGAATTTTTTTCTTTTAACTTTAGAAGTTTAAACGTCCTGTGTGTCTTCAAGGAGCGATAAAGTCTGGGAATTTCTATCTCGTATCTTTAAAAACCCGCTCTGATGAATATAGTGTTTTTGGTGTTTTTAATGTGTTCTTGTAGCATTTTACTCATGATGGAGGACATATTTAAAGAAAAGTAAGCTTTAAAAATGCATTATTGAGTATTTCTTTATTCAAATCGTTGCGGATCAAGCAGACAATAATTTGTGAGGTAGAAAATACATCATCGATTAGTAAATGGTCCCACCCACAATTCAGAGACAAAGTTCTAATGAATTCCTGCCACCCTGCACAGACTATGTCCTAGAAAATGTTAGTGTTTTTATTTTTGGCTAAAAACAGGATATTTATGATTAAAAGATTCCTGGGAACACTTTTAGATCAAAAGATAATCAGAGTGGGTCTTTACGGTTGACCAAGCTACAAAATCCTAATTTAACATGTGGTAGCATGGCACAAGAACAAACACATTCCTCTGTAAAAGCAACAGTGTCTCTGCCACCATGTGATCAATAGGTTGCTTTCATTTACTATCATCTCTCATTATATCAATAACAATTGGATTTCCAAAGTCAGGTCTTCCTTGCTGAACATAGCAATTACTTATGTTGACAGTAAACTAATAGCATGTTCACACAGAGGTCAATAAGTCAGGACTGCGACCGTCATTTGGGAGCAGTGAGAGGACACTGCAGACTTCTTTAAAACACTTTGGCATCTCATGTTATACAGACAAATGACTTGCAGCTCAAGGAGACGCAGACCATGCTGATGGGAGGCTGTGGAGCGTGTGGAGCTCTGTCAGGCTCCACTGGTTTTGCACTGCTTGCTTTCAGAATGCAGGGCGGATTGTTGATCTGCCCTCACCGGGTTCTGGAAAGCGTTTGTTGATTATTCAAATACTTAAACAGAGGATTGTATTGCTTCTTGTGCATTATGAAAGCTAAACGTAAAATCCCTGCAGAAAAACAGCTTCAATTCCGAGTTTATTTTAGTAATATCACTACAAAAATCATGTATCTTCAACTTACAAGGATGTACAGTTTACAAAACCATAATATATTTTTTTAAAATCCACATTTAGCAGACTTTCCAACTTCTCTTTGTTTGTTTTAAAAGATGTTCTATGATAAAAATGCTGGCGGCACACTACTTCAAAATGTTGTTTTTTCTTCCTCTGTTGTGCTTGAGCCTCTGAATGATTTGAATCTGAGATGCTCCATCAGCATCTGCCCCTGAGGTAAAGGGGTCAACAGTGCTGGTTATGTAACCTGTAAAATGCTCCTGGCTTTGCTGTGGTTCTTATCTGCTGAGCAATCAGAACTTTCTCCTTTGGTGAGCAGGAGGAATGAAAACGCAGTCCAAGGAAAAAGGGAGGAGCCAAAGCAAAAGAAAACGGTTCCTCAAAGCCACTGCGTTTGTGTGTTTATCTGAAATTTATTGAGTATATATGAACACGAAGAAAATGTAAAGCTAAGTTTAATGTCAGTTCAGTCTGCATACCTGTAAAGGTTAGCATTCTTGTGTTTTTTCAAGAAATAATCTGTTATTGGTGTTTTTACAGTTTAAAAGCCTATTGGAGGGACATTTTAATCCAAATAATTAAGGTTAAGATGGACACATTGAACTTTTTCCATCATAAGCGAGAAGATTATTTTGTTAAAACGTTCACAATAAACTTAAAAAATGGCTAGATCTGTACCGGGGCACACAGGTGCCCAGCACGAAAGTCTAAGAAGAAGAGAGTCTGTAGAGCAAAACTGTTCGTGGACAGTTTTGTCTAGATGTTCATGCTGCAGGTGACAGGTTGTAGTGAACATTTAAGTAGTAAAACGCAGGCACGTCATACAGATTTTTCATTTTTTTCAAACCCCCAAAAGGGACCCGTTAGTGCTGTTCAAGTGATACATGCTCGCTCCCTAGGTACAGCCTGACTGTCAGAAATCAGGAAATTAGGCATTCAGAGCGTAGTTTGTGAGTGTCCTATGGACATCGTAAGACAGCATCATCTGTCTCTCATAGGAGCGAGTAGCTAATATATTCTTACAAATACTTCACAATAAACGTACCACATATGACCGTGGTACGTTCCATTTTCACCACGTCCCTTAAGGTGGCCATATGAGCCTCAAGGGGAATGCAAGGCATATCTGCACTTCCTTTAAGTCCCACTCCAACTATTTTTGATCTATTGTAAATTCGTTCTGGGTGGTCTTTTAAGTATGATTACGCAGTTTTTAGCCAAAAAAAACCCAACCCATCTTTTTTTTAGGACATATTTTCTGCAGAGCGGCAGTAGTTCATCAGAAAGTTGCCTCTGGATTGTACATGGGACTGTTTGCACGGCTGTACCTATGTTGATATCCCAGCATTCCTTTTTTTACACTCTCTCTCGCTACCTTACAGCCCCTCAACATTAGCGTGACAAAATGAAAAAGGCGAGTAATATCAGAGCTGTCCAGCCATCCAGATTTGAGCCAGATGCCTGCTCAAATGAGAAAGACAAAGATGTACATGATTTCTGCAAATGGATGCAGGTAGACTTTGGCCCTAGGAACAGTTTTTATCTGTTGACAAATCGTAATCGTATCGTAATCTGGATAAAGAAACTCAGTTTTAATCATAAATTCTCATACACAAATAAATGTCCTCCATCATGAGAAAAATACTACAAGAACATGTTAAAAAGACAAAGACAACCCAAAAATTTGCAGCAACCTTAAGGGTCAACCACCATGCTGGTGCATGTGTCTACAGACTTTGCCGTCCCCAAGCACTGACGGTATAGAGTTTGTGAGTGAAGCCAGGGCTGGTGCTGATGGCACGGTGGTCTCATTGGTGTGATGCCTGTAGCCTCTCATAGCATATACTGTACTGAGAGGAACGTCTGTATTTTAGTCTCTGCTGTTGTCTCATAGTAACATTGTGAAAATTCAGTCATGCGTGTTTGAACCAGAGGGTAGTTTTCAACAAAAGAAAGAGGAAGTCGATTCATGAAGAAGAATTATGGTCAGCTTTTCACTTCCTATTGCTTTCCAGAGTGTTCAGAGCACTAAAGGGAGGTCAGAGTTTCTAACTTGTGTTCAGTGAGGAACGGAATGAAAGAAACATCCATGGAAGCATGATGGCTGTTTCATTGAGTCAAAGGTAGTGTGTGTGTCAAAAAAGTGAGATGGGTTATATCTGACAACACTCTGCTGGATGTCGAAAATAAATGTTTTACAGAAAGATTTCCTCTGGTGCACACCATCGTCAAAAGTTTTGAAACATGTTGAAAAAATGTGTTCAAAAATAAATTAGGTTTGTTTGAAAATTACAAATTTGTACTTGAAAAAGTATCTACAGTACTTGAGGTGAAATATGTAGTGCACATTACATTTTAGGTTGTTTAGAGACTACGTCTCTTGGCTGGCCTGGGAACGTCTGGGGGTCCCAGGAACTGGAGGAAGAGGGAAGTCTGTGCATCTTTGCCTAGACTGCTGCCCCCGTGACCTGCTCCTGGATGAGCAGAAGACAATGGATGGATGGATGGAGATAAAATCCAAGAAGATGGATGAAGACAACTGATGAAGCTTCTTGGATGATGCATTACTTTTGACTCTATATTGCTACTAAATCCTTCTATCAAGATTAAATGGTAAGTATTGAAAAGGAGGCTTTTTTTTCTTAATTTATTATGTATTTAAAACCTTATATTATTATTATTTTATTTGTATTAAGTTTATTTGGGTGTTAATGGGTAAAAAATAGGATTGTAGTTGTAACTGTAATACATTTTGCACAAAAAACCCCACATAATTGGAAAAAAAAAAATTACTGGCAATGCTTTTGTCTTTTTTTTACCCAAAAATAAACACTCTTCATAAACAGATGATGGACTCGAGGGGCTGGAAATCATTTAATCCAATCAAGTTGTTATTTCAAGAACTGAAAAAACCAAAACTATATATTGATTTTTTCTTTAAAAAAAAGTTTCTTAATTTTTCTGATGCAAAAATACTTTTTTTAATTATTTGTAAAAAAATATATATATTTAATTACCATCTATGGAGCCTGTGTCCTGACATAAAAAAAAACTAATAGGAATAATAATATTCGACCCTAAACTACAATATCAAATCAAATCAAATCAAATCAAACTTTATTTATAAAGCACTTTTCATATGAAAATATAACACAAAGTGCTTTACATTAAAACACAACAAAATATAAAAACAGGCATTGACGATTTAAAAATAAATAAAATAAAAATAAATAAATAAATAGGGCCCCCCTCCCTGTACCTAGCCCCCCACTCCTCTCACACCTCCCACCCCCTAAGTGATGGCAAAGGACAATAAGATATAGGCTGAGCACAAAAACAGGATGCAGGAAACGCTGGTAATTGGAACCTCCCCCTCCGTGAACAGGCGCATAGACAGCCAAATGCAGCATCACAGGCGGGGACCACTCCACCACAGCTAAGTGGTGGTGCAGGTCCCCATCTGAGCTACAGTGGCTGAACAGCAGCCGACCCAGAGGGAGGGGCTCCAGCTGAGGAAGCACCAGAAATAAAAATGAATAAAACTGAGAATCAAAAAGTAAACATTGATAAAAACAATAAAACATTAAAATAAGGTAAATTAAAATAACGCGTTAAAAATCAGATTCAAGTTCATAAAACAAGATAAAATGGATGAATAAATAAATAAAATAAAAAGTACATATAAATAAATAACTGAATAAATACATAAAAGCAGTAAAGCATTAGCTAAAAGCCAGGTTAAAAAGATGGGTCTTGAGCCTTTTCTTAAAAGCATTAATGTTCTCTGTGGCTCTCAGGTCCTCCGGCAGACTGTTCCATAAACGGGGACCATAGTGCTGAAACGCAGCCTCTCCATAGGTTTTAGTTTTTACAGCTGGAATGGTTAACAGATCAGTGCCAGAGGATCTCAGGGTCCGCGAGGGTTCATATCTTGCTAAAAGATCTGATAAATAAGAAGGGGCAAGACCGTTAAGACATTTAAAAACGGTTAAAAGTATCTTAAAATCAATCCTGAAGCATATGGGGAGCCAATGCAGGGATTTTAAAATTGGGGTGATATGAGCTCGCCTCCTGGTCTTTGTAAGAACTCGTGCAGCAGAGTTCTGGAGAAGCTGAAGGTTCTTAATGTTGGTTTTTGGAAGACCAGCAAGCAGGGCGTTACAATAATCAACTTTACTCATGATAAAAGCATGCATTAGCATCTCCATATTGGCAAGAGAGAGTAGTGGGCGGACTCCAGCCAGATTTTTGAGATGATAAAAACCAGTTTTAACCACCTGTTTTATATGTGGGATAAAAGTCAGCTTAGAGTCGAAAATAACACCCAGGTTTCTGACTGTTTCTGAATGACTTAAGGAAAGTTCCTGTAGCTTCAGAAACTGTTTCTCTCTCTTGGCTTCGGGACCGATAATTAAAATTTCCGTTTTGTCCTGGTTGAGCTGCAGAAAATTATTTGCCATCCATAATTTTACATGTAAAATACAGTTAAAAAGTGCTTCTATTGGTCCTGTGTCATCAGGAGACATAGCTATGTACAGCTGGGTGTCATCAGCATAGCTATGAAAGCTGATGTTGTGGCTTCTGATGACATTCCCCAGAGGAAGCATGTAAATGTTAAAAAGCAAGGGGCCAAGGATGGAACCTTGAGGCACACCACAATTAATTTCATGGACCCCAGAGAAGTGTGTGTCCATGCTTACCATAAAGTTTCTCTCCATGAGATACGATTCAAACCACTTGAGAACAGTCCCTGAAAGGCCAAGACTTTTAAGTCTGTTTACAAGGATCAGGTGATCAACAGTATCAAAAGCTGCGCTTAGATCTAGTAGAACTAGTACTGAGATCTGACCTGAATCCAAGGCACACCTGAGATCATTAACAATTTTTAACAAGGCTGTCTCTGTGCTGTGGTTCGTTCTAAAGCCAGACTGGTTTATCTCAAAAATGTTGTTTTGAGAGAGAAACTCATTCAGCTGAATAAAAAAAAGTTTTTCTAAAACCTTACTTAAAAATGGCAAGTTGGACACAGGTCTGTATTTATCAAAAACGGAAGGGTCTAAATTAGTTTTCTTGAGTAATGGTTTCACTACTGCCGTTTTAAAGGCAGCAGGAAAAATACCCGTCTGTAGAGAGGAGTTCATGATATTTAAAATCTCACTCTCAAAAGACCCGTAAAATGATTTAAAAAGTGATGTAGGGATGGGGTCTAAAAAACAAGTTGTTGGATTAACTTGGGAGAAAACTCGACCAAGTGTTGCAGCTTCAACCAGGTCAAAACTGTCCAGTGCTTCCTCAGGTAAAATCAAGCCATCATTACTAATAAAAAGGCTTTTCTGTCCTTTTATGATGTTAGATCTGACAGAATCGATCTTGCTCCTGAAGTGGTCTGCAAAGTCCTCACACAATGAGGCGGAGGCCGGCATTGTGTTTTTGTTTGCCTTTGAGTTGATCAGGGACTCAATTGTAGTGAAGAGGACTCTGGGGTTATTTTTATTTACAGAAATGATGTT
The DNA here is from genome assembly GCA_023969325.1 of Oryzias curvinotus. NCBI lineage: Eukaryota > Metazoa > Chordata > Actinopteri > Beloniformes > Adrianichthyidae > Oryzias > Oryzias curvinotus. The sequence continues at coordinate 29,367,316 of CM043721.1, forward strand.
CGCAAAATATGAACTTCTGGTCTGTTTTACTGTTTGATTGTATAGTTTTAGTTGGTTCTGATATAGTTGATAGTTTATTTCAAGTTTGTGTTTTCTCCAAAGTCTTTCGGCAGATCTACAACGTCTCTTCAATTGTTTAATTTCCTCAGTTCTCCAAGGGGGTGTGGCTTTGGTTCTTATCTTCTTAGATGTTAGTGGAGCAACTGAGTCGAGACTGGATTTTAATTTACTGTTAAAATTTTCAACGAGTAGATCACAAGAGGCCGGTAAGGCAAGCGGAGAGTTGGAGCGAACAGAGGTAATAAACTTTTCGACCACTTCAGGAGTCAAGTAGCGTTTCTTCACCGTTCTCACAGAGGTCCCCTGCTTTTTAAAACCAGTAATGTTAAAAAGCACACAGTATCAGCTGGCTGTCTGTCTAACGGCCAGCCAGCTGCCCGAATGCTGGCATGACAAGCAAAAGAGCTCCGCGGTGGAGCTATGTCTGGTGAATTTATGGCAAAACAGCAAGCCTAGGTATCATAAATCTTATGATATTTTTCTTATATTTATTGTGACAATAATAAATTGATCATTCTTGTTTTTCTTTTTCCTTTCTTGAACGAATGTGGGTCACAGAGACACGGATGTTAACGCTGAAAGCGGCTTTTGCGGCCGGATGGAGGGCATATCCGTTTTTATGAACGACTTATGAGGTGAATAATTATTTTGTTCGCACAAATTAATTATTTCGAGGGAACGAAATAGTATTTCAAGGAAACGGAATATTATTTCGTGCAAACAATATAATAATTTGTGGGAATAAGATATGAATCTGTGGGACCGAGATATATTTAAATTTTTTAATGTGAGGACACGGGCTCCGTACAAATCAAAAGTATTATTGTTAGTGTTTTTGAAACAGTAAAATGGCAAATATGTAGGAACTTTTTACCTGCTTTAAGATATTACAGTCACTCACCAATGGTGGCACTATCTTAGCCATTGGCTAGTGTCGTGCCCAAAGGCACTTTGGCAGGAAGAAGTAACCAAACCTGTGATCCTCTGCCACCACTGTGGCTGCTCAAACAACATTTGGTTTAAAAATGTTTTTACATTGTATTGAATCAATTGTGATTTTATTTGAAATTGACATATAAAGTTGTCGGCGCTACTTAACGTGGCGGAGACTCCACCGCTGCGCGTCACGGATCACCCCTCAATCCTCGCTGGCTGCTGCCTCCTCGGAGGGGGCGTTCCCGCTCCGTGTCTCCGTGGCGGAGCTCCGCTCAGCTCATTTCCACGGCGGGCTGCTCGGAGGACACCAGGACGACGAGGAGGAGGAGTAGGAGCGGTGCAGCTGGTCCAGCCGAGCAGAACCAAGCAACGATGCTGGAAAAGAGCAGCTGTTTAGTTTAACTAGTGGCGTTCGTCTGAGAGCACATGTGAAAGGTGGAGGACCGCGGTGAACCCATGAGTGGGCCGTGCTTCTTCTTCTTCTTCTTCTGGCTGTAACGTCCGTCTCTTTGTTAGCCTGCCCTGTGTCATCTCTTCACTCCCAGCATGGATCGCTCAGAGAAGGAGAGCAGGTCGGACGAAGAAGCCGATTATGAAGAAGAGGAGGTGGATCCCAGAATCCAGGTGGGCATTAAAAAATTGTATTTTTATTTTAATTTTTACTGTCCCGTTTCCCCCCTTTTTAGTATTCAAATGGTAAAATCCACTGAGTTTGGCTAACAGGAACGTCCTAGCTTGTCACTGCCAGCAGATCGCGCGTATATTCATAAGTTTGACAATATTTGTGCAAAATATTATATTTACGTTTGTGCTTGCAATTTTTTTCATGTATTTTCTGCAGCAGGTTGTGCTTACGAAACTTCTCCCCATAATACTATACACCTAATGTAAATTTCAAAGTACCTAATATGGTCATTTAATAGGTTTAATAGGTGTGATTTCAAACACATCTTTGAAAAAACCGAGTGCAATTGAACGCAACGTTTCTAAAACGTCTTTATCTGTGCCCAAAAGAACATTTAAATGAGCTACAGGAGTTCACAAACCACCTAACTGGTAATGCAAAATAAAACCACCAGAAAAAAAATCCTAATGTCACCAAATGTAATATCTCATATCTGAGGATGTTTTGTACTGTAGTGTCTTCAAATGATCCTCATGTCATCACATTTAAGGCAGAGAAAAGGACACATCATCAAAGTTTGGATCACTGACTAAGATAGTTACTGCAGTAGTTTAAAAAAAAAAAGTGAAATGTTAAAGAATGATGGGATTGGACTCATCCACTGAAGGGCTTGGGTGCTCCTAACACTCTCTCTAGAGGCCAAACTGACATTATTTTCTGAGCTACAAAAAGACTATTCATAGACCTTCACCTTTTTAGGAATCTGCAAACAAAATAGACATTTCATCTCATTTTTTTCCCCCCCTCTTGCTTCCTGATGCAGAATTGTCATGAACTGTCAGTTCATTTTCAGAAATGATTTGAATTTGCTTGGATTTTTCTTTAATGCTTTTAAGTCCCGATGTACGACGGAGTATTAGGGCCACCGAAAAAAAAAAAAAAAAGAAAAGTTAAATTACCGAGAGTTTATCTCGTAAATTTAGGAGATAAAAACTCGTAAATTTATGAGAAAAAACTTGTACATTTACAAGATTTTAAGTCGAAAATTTATGATTAATGTGGACGTGAGCATACAGAGCAGCAGGTGAACGCCGCGCAGCAGCAGAGCAGACAGACTAAACTTTGTTAAGCAGGCGAGATGAATGTTCGTTGATAACGTTCCAAATGTCTGGAAGCTCATTTGTTTGATTTACAATTTATTAAAGTTTTATTTATTGATGGGTGGTGCGGGATCTCTGCAGCCCGATGAAGCCATCGCCGGTATTCCTGCAGCTGTCCACGTCAATCCTTACTTCCTCCACCAAAGACAAACCTCTACGTTTGTGTGACGCTTCCGTCCGAGGAGGAGCACTTATTTGTCATTTTCAACATTCTAATGATAATATAAAAGACTATTTTCATTCCTCTTTATTGTTTTATGCTGAAACGGGACATTTCATCTGCAGGAGGGGGCGTATGTAACAATGTTTACTTCCGCATTGGTGTCGGGATGACAGGTTCATGACGTAATGAGACAGATGAACTTCAGGGAATGTGAATGAAAAGGAAAATAAAGGCTGTAGCGGTCCTCTGCACCCAAACGCTCCTTATTTTATGCATTAAACTCCGCTTTACTGACACTGAACCCCGGAAAGACGGTTCCACTGATAATAATCTGATTTTAAGTCATCTAAAGGTTCAGGATCTGTTTCTTAAACCTGTAATCCGGAAATAAAGCTTCACAAAAGGCTCCACGTATTTCATCTTCAAGCTAGGCTCAGATAAATGGACAACTTCGGGGTTTACTACTTGTTAATCTACGACTTTTTCCTTGTAAATCTATGAGATTTTAAATCGTAAAATTAAGAGATAAAAACTCATAAATTTACGACTTTTTATCTTCTAAATTTACGAGATAAAATCTCGTAATTTAACTTTTTTTTTTGGTGGCCCTAAAACTCCGTCGTACCGATGCGATCCTCTTTTGATTTATTTTCAAAGCGTTTCCAGTGGTCTTTTATGGTGATTATGCCGTTTTGAGCAAAAAAAAAAAGAAAAGCGTCGTTTTCTAGGTCATAGTTTCTGTAGAGCAGCAACAACTATGGGCAAAACAATAAAGACCTTAAATGGTTTCCATGTTTGCTGCTGTCTTGTGAACTTCAAAAAGCTGCAGCAGGGATTATGTCGCAGTAAATCTGTGTGTGTGTGTGTGTGTGTGTGTGTGTATATATATATATAGTTCATAGCCTATCAATCTTCTGGATTATTGTCATTGGTAGTCAAACAAAACCAGTGATTTAAGGTACATTTTATCCTCTTGTACATTTGGAGTCTTATTATTTATTATGGTGTTTAGAAGTCGACATGCTTTCCCTTTTTCGCCCCATTTACTTTATCTTTATCCATCTTTCTCATTTAGGGAGAACTGGAGAAACTTAACCAAGCCAGTGATGACATCAACAGATGTGAGACAGAGCTGGAGGTCAGTGCATTTCAATATCCTCTGCTCCGTTTGGTTCTGTTGTTGATGCTTGTACGCAGGTTTGTGCTTGGACGCTCAGGTTCTTCTATTTATCTTTTGCTTTGTTATTATTATATTTTTGGCTATTGTTTAATATGAAATTGACATATGTGACAAAATATATTTTTAAGTTTCCAAAATCTGATAATTCACATAGAATCCTTAGCAACTTGAGGAAAAAAAAACTATGAAAGGACTACATATATACTGCATTTCTAAATAAAAAGTGGCCTTTTGTTGTTGGCCGTATTTACTTTGATGGAGCAAAGTTCAGGTTCTGTCGAAGCGTCTTTTACATAACAGAGTCTTAAAGTTAAACCTAAGTCAAATCCAAGCGCTGCAAACACAAGACCTGCTTTTTAACACGGCTTTCAGCCGTTCTCACTAAAAGCAGAAAAGGCTGATGACTTCTGTTTATGTAGGTCAATGACATTCGCTCCTGCTATAAAGCACGTCCAAAGTCCGGTTACAGGTCAGAGCTTTCTGTCTGAGGAGGATTCCTTAGAAAGTCTGTGTCTGCACCTACATTGGGGGAAAGCATTCAATACACGTTTTCACCTCGTTTTAGACGCTTCTTAATGTTTTTCTTGAACTAAAGCGATGTTTGCGACTCACTTAACTTTGTGCTGAATGGTGCTTTAACCTCTTAACGCGAGCAGATGCACCTCGTAAACCACAGCAGTTATTGCTCTCCTTTATGTTCCACCATAAGAATATCAACTCTAACCCATAATTTCTCACGTCTCTGTCGGTTTCTGATGGAAGGCTGAAGTTATACGGACAGATGGGTACTCCACCCAACCCAACAATGTGCTGAAAAAGGCCAGTTGTGGAGGTCAAAGTGTAGTAACCAACGCGTTCAGTTTAGTGCATCCACGGGTTTAAAAAAAGGCCATCAGGCTGTTGTTGACCTTTCGGTGCATCCCGTCATGTATATTTTTGGTGTGACCTTGGACGTCTTTACTTGGGAGTTGATTAGAATTTGCTCCATATGGTAAACGGAATCCGGTGGTTTTCTTAGGAACTCCAACTTGTGCGAAAATGACTGATGCACGCTTTTCGGTGAAGGTGTTTAGGAACTGAACGGCTTAAAAATAACAGAATGCAAATGATGTTTTATGAAAAACTTTTTCTCATAGGTTACCCTTTCTAAAACAACCTAGCATTTTACATTTAGTCCTGTCAACACCTTCTGGTTGTTTTCCACCACGATTTCCTGTATGTCTTTGATGTAAAGTCCCTGGAAAATTCTGGACGGCCCATCTTTTTACTGTTTGCTGACGATTGATGGTCCCGGATGTTCTTGTGTGGAGACATTTCTTCAGCAAAAATGGTGTAGCTTTGTTGAAAAAAAACAAAAAAACGAAAGCAGTTTTTTGTGTTTTCACACATTATCAGTTTTACAAAGTCTGACCGTTTGCGTTTAGGTTTTCCAAATGTGTCTTTTTTTTTTTTGTGTGTGTCCCCCCGCCCCATACAGAAAAAAGGTCCAGGTGGACGTCTATTTTATTTAGTGACTACAATGGAAAGCAAAACTGCAACCGCCAGGGAGCAAGTTCTGTCCTGTCCCAACTGAAAAACAAATATGCAACTGCAGATATCACATGACGTCTACATTTCCCTATGAAAATCCTCTTCCTTTACCCAGATTTTAGTGTCATCTGTTGGCTGCCAGACCAGTTTTCTTGTTTTGTTCTGACTCAATAATTTAGAAACCTGAAGGACGGTAAACTTTGTGAGATTTATTTATTTATGTATGTATTTTTTATTAGTTTTTGTTTTATGTAAAAAAACACAAACCACAACAACGATAACAATCGAAGACAAGGGTCAATTCTAGGTGCTTCTTGTGTCTATTTGTTATAAAGTGTCAGTTTTTCCCATTTTCGGTGTAATTGTGCCTCTTGCAGTCTCAGCCTGTATGTTCTATTTTTCCGTTGAATGGATGCGGGTAATTGTTGAAGTCCATTGCTTCTTTGATGGGATCGACGTGGTGCCCCAGTTCCTGGTCAATGATTTTTTTAGCAGCTCGTGACATAACTTTAAATAAGTATTTGTCACTTTGGTGGACTGAGTTTCCTGAGAACATGTACATAATAAAACAGTTCTGGTTTCAGAGGAATTGTATATCCCAGCACTTTGCATGTTATATATCATTATATCACACGCCATCTTCCAAAATCCTGTGACATTTGAACACTTCACAACATTTACTCCTCCACATCCACATCCACTGATTTGTTTTTAACTGTTTTTTTCTTCAGTTTCGGTCTTATGAAAAATCTTATAAGGTTCGTCCAAGCAAATTCTCTCCATGTTTGTGATCCGGTGGTGGTATGGTGGTGTCTCCACATGTCTAACCAATCCTGCTCAGAACTTTGTGAGATTTTAATGACTGTGAGGGTTTCTCTTGCCCCAGTGAGGTCAGTTATCTTGCTTTATTTTTGTTTTTCTTCATGAAGTGGTCAGAGTTGGAGTTGTGACTGAAGCAGGGTTTAAAATATAAACCTTTTATAAAAAAAAAAAAAAGACAAACTGTTGGACTTTAAGGTTATTGACATGAAGCGATGCGTTACTTAAAATAAACCAAAGTTTGAGAATAATTCAATTCAAATGTGTCTGAGGTTTTAGGATTCTATTGTTGAGTGTTAGTTTCTTCCCATTTTCCCACTTACTTTCTAAAAATACAGTCTGTCTCGCTGTAACAAAATGTTCTTCAATTCTTTTTTTTTTTTTTTTTTTTTTTATAAATCATACAGAGCTTTAACGTGTTTAATTTTCTGGTGCAGTTTGACATGTCCACACTTTAAGTTTAAAAGTTTTTTTTTAAATAGGCCTGCACAATATAAATTTAAAGTTATTGCGAGATCAAGCTGTGCAATACGCACATCGCGAAAGAGGGTGAAAATTGCAATAAATGGTTAGCTTCAATGTGACTAAACAATATATGGCAGCTTGAATTATTTAAAGGTTCAAAACTTCCTTTTATGCATTTGACCAATCAGATGCACCCCTTCACGCTGTTGACCAATCGGATGGAGCCCTTTTATGTTAGATGCTCACCTCCTCTGTAGATGATGGTCATTTGAAGTGTAATTTTTAAACTGTTTCAGTGAAATGGAAATGATGTTTTTGATTGTTTTGCTATTTGTTCATATACTGCATGTTATATAGTCATTGCAGTATTGATGACTAATATCACATATCACGAGTTTCCACGTGCAGCCCTCATCTGAGCTTTTGTTGACAGTGACCGATGTTTTCACTTCATTCGCTTCGTTTTTGGGGCTTTGCTGTTTTGAAAATAACATCCAAGGATTCTTTCTGGTGATGTTGGAAAAGTCTTCTCTGATCTGTGATTTGGGAGAATCCAGAATATCTCAACACGTCTCTGCGGCTCATTATGAAACTCTTGGACTAAAGACTAATGATGTCTGCCAGGATTTTCTTGTTTACAATCTGCTCGACACAAAAACAATCTAGTGAAACTAATCAGATAATAGCAGACTGTGTAAATAATGGACTTGTTTGCTGAGGCGTCAAGAATACTCGGTCGATTTCACTTTTTTTAAACAAATGGAAGCAAAATCAGCAATTTTGACTTCAGCCTGCAGATCATCACTGGAGTTTAGCCTGTTCTGACATGAAGATCAGTTCAAGGAAATGCCCACAGAAAAGTAGAGAGGCAAGTTGGTAAATGAAGATGTGAATCTTTATGGTCTTTTCATTGGTTCAATTCAGTCCAATTCAGTTTGATTTGAATAGCCCAAATTCCCAACAACAGTCGTCTCAATGGGCTTCGTACCGGTAATTGTGAAGTAAACATACAATCAAAAGGATCATGAATACATGGAATAATAGGAAAATACTGAACTTAACTAACTGAAGAGACTAAACTAAACTGGACATCCCTGTCCTTAGCTCCTCCTTCACGGTAAGGAAAAACCCCTAAAAAACAAAATGGATTGGTTAGTACTTAAGTACATTTTATTTCTATGCCTTTCACAGACAGAAGTCACAAGGTTCTTCACAGGTTAAAATATATAATGCATATAAAAACATATAAGAGATGAGGTGATCTTTTGTTTCTAAGCCAACTATTTGGCAAAAAAGTCAAGAAATACATTTTAAAAATATGTACATATTATGCTAAAACTCCTGTTTGTTTGTCGAGGATGCTGAGAAGGCATTCCAGACAAACTGCAGCTTTTGAAGAGGCTTTGATCTTTTTAGGTGTCTGTGCTCACATGGATCCATTAAAGTTTGATGCGTTAAAAGCTGGATCCATCCATCCATCCATCCGTCTATCCATCCATCCATCCATTCTTCCATCCGGGGTACATCCTGGATGTGACGCCAGTTCATCACAGGGCGGGGTTTTAGTCAGACAAGGGTGTTCTTTGCGTTTTCAAAAAAGGGGTTTTTCTTAGTTAAATGGATAAAACTGTACTGCCTCAATCCCAAATGTGGTGCAATCTTGTATATATTTTAAATGTAGTGATAATTTGAGGGTTTTATTAGGAATTTCATAGGCGGGTTCCTGAGAAGTCCTAAACGGATCCGTTTTAGAGGGAACAGCTGGCTTTCTGTCTGGAAACTAAATGGTATCAGAGATTAAATGCTGGTCTTGATTGAGTTGGCTTTGGGGTTTTCCCGTGTTTATTGGGACGCACTTGTTCTCATGAAAACTGTCAGCTCCATCTGGTCCTTGCTGTGACCATTTTCCTCACTTAAATGAAAACTAATAGATGTAGATTGTTTATTAGGTACTTTTTTTTTTTTTGAATTCGTGGCTTTTATTGTTTCTCTTCTGTATGGTATGGATTTGTTTTGGTCATCTTTTGATTTATTTTCAAAGCGTTTCCAGTGGTCTTTTAACTGTGATTGTTGTTTTCTAGGACATCGTTTCTGCAGAGCGGCACTATTTCATTAGCAGTTTGTCCAATATACTTTTTTTTTCAAACTGCATTTTTCTCTCTGCTCCTGATTTACAACGATTTCAATAAAGAAATGCTCAGAAATGCAATTTTGAGCCCAATTTTCTTTCTTTATGTCCATCAGAAAAATGCTACAAGAACATGTTTGAAATGGAAAAAACTCAATTTTGGGCGTCTTTCAGCGCATGAATATAGTTTGATCCCTTCTTGGCAATCGGTGGAATAAATCATCTTGTAATTTTAGTTCAGCTTCCCTCGTCAAAATTGCAGATCAGGAAGTTAAATGTTAATTGTACTTGCTGGTATCCCTGATTGTAATGATCTGCTTCGCTCTGTCTCCCAGGATGCGCGGCAGAAGTTCCGCTCTGTCCTGGTTGAAGCCACAGTGAAGCTGGATGAACTGGTGAAGAAGATCGGCAAAGCCGTGGACGAGTCCAAACCGTACTGGGAGGCCCGCAGACTGGCCAGACAGGTTGGTTACTGAAGGAAGTCGTGAAGGAAGGGATGTAGGGGTAAACAAAAACCAAAAAAAGTCTGCTGCACTGTAGCATTTGAAGCCCAACAAGTCTCAGCTTGCACACACTGAAACTGAAACAACTGATGAAGATTCTTCATCCTCAGTCGTCCTTCTGGTTTAAACCCTGAGACACAAGATATCCTAGATTTAGACTGTTCTGGGCTCACAATATGTTCTAGCAAAAATGATAAACGCCATACAGTAAAGGGAATTAGTAAGCTCCACCTGGTTTTTGTCCACCCACTCTGAGGTGTGGTCTGTGGAGTTAGTCTCAACAGGGCCGGGCGTGCAAGTTCTTGTGACATAAAGTTCCAGTCAATTCTAGCAGCAACCGACATGGTTTAGTAGATAAACAGACCATAACCCTAAAAAACACTCGGGTCTCTAATAAACAAGTAAATGGACTGTTCCAGTGTTCTAAATTTGAATAGTGTAAAAATGTTGTTACTGATTGGACTCGCCCCAGTTTTCTCTCCTTCTCAAATGTGGCCTGTTTAAACCGAAGAGATGTGCTCTAAATTCTCCCCAGTAACAGGCCGAGAGGACTGGAAACTACAAAATAATTTGAGATCTCGTTCTCACTTCCTTTTTTAGGCAGCTCGCCCGCTGTTTGTGGTGTATGTAGATTAGGGGGAAGAAGCCACCTGCATGTCCTATAAAAATGAGCTCAGGCTGGACGGACGCTTCTGATTCTGGGCTTCAGAGCATAAATCATAAAGGCTGGGCTTTAGTCAAGTTTTTAGTTGTTTTGGGATTTTTTTTAAAGAAAATGGTTCCTGTTAAAAAGTGTAATTGTGAAAGTTGTTCTGGTGAAAGAGTTTCTGTGACTCTGCAGTTGGACTTCTCTCTTTACATCATGTTTGTACTTTAGTAACCTTTATAAACAAAGTTCACTGAAATGATCAGCAGTCACAGGAAAGTACCAGGATTATTAGCTTGTAGGTCTTTTGGCTCGGCCGGTATAGGACACTTTGACATTTACTTTATTGCTTCCTAAAGAGACGTTCCTATCTAAATGTGGACATTCACAGGAAGTTCTGACCTAAATGAATGACATACAGAAGCACTTGAGCTGTTTGAAGGGCCTGATGCTGTTTTTCTTCTTGATTCTGCCTTTCAGCTCAAACATAACTAGCTTTTGACTTTGTATTTTTCTGCGCCTTACTCTTTAAATTCTGCCATCTAAATGTAACCTGCTGTTGTTTCATTACTTAAAGCAAATGTAGATGAGGCAAGAACATAAAGATGAGCACTGATGAGATGTTTTTAGGAACACAGAAGTTTTTGTTCTCATCACATCTTAAGACTCTTTTAGAAATAGAGTGATCTGGCTGATTTGACAAAAACAACTGTCTTGTTTCCTTATAAACTGCTAGTTTAGGATTAAACTCACCTGCCTTTCTAAACCTTTACAGTGTTCCAAAAGCTTTTCTTTCTTTGGTGCGTAAGAGAAGCTACTTATAGAAGCTACTACTATATTTTTGCGCGTGCTCCTCATATAAGTTTAAAAGTAAACGTTTACAAAACTCTGGAGCGGTCTGCCTCTGTCCCAGCGCTCTGTTGACTCATCTTAGGCTTTTAAAACTCACCTGAAGACCTTTTTATTTTGTTTTATCCAGTTGAATGCAGTTTGCTCTGCTCAAACTTTGTCTTTTGGGGAACATTTCCTGCCATGTTCATGTTTTGCGCCGTACACTTTGTTCGGTTTAAAGTGGACGCTGAGGCACAAACTCCTTCTGATGCTTGAGGGACGACTATAACCAACATTTTCTTCCTGTCTGATATTAGCACAACCTTTACATTCTAGTTATGCCAATATGGATACAACAACGGGTTACAAACAGGTACTGAACCACCTGAAAACAGCATTTATGAAGGATTAGCTCACCGCATTGCTCTGCATTTAAAGGAATTAACATATTGCACATTTGATTAACATGAACCTTTGGATATCAGATGATGTTTTTATTTTTTTTTGTCAACCACATAAAAGGCATAAAAAAGCAACATTTTGATGTAGAGGCTGTTTTATAATCTTTTCTGCATTTTTATATCCTCTTAAGACTCCAGAAGTTTCTTGGATGTTGTAATTTTGTAGTTTTTGTCTTTTAGTATTAACTTCCCTTTGGTGATTTAGTAAGATCCAGGTATCAAAACTGCCAAGTTTATGCTAGTATGCGGCTGTGTATCACCGGTTTAGAGGTTTAAAAAAATAGTCTGCTATGCTTTTTATCTTCTGGCCTTCATAAACTTTTTTTTCTTTTCTTTTTTTAATCTGATGAAATATTATGAGCCTGCTTTATGGAGGCTTTTATCTCTGTCTTCATACAAACATAAAAGAATCAGCAGCACTTTTTCATTCTCTTTCATGGCTGAAGACTGATGCAAAACTCTATCTTTGAAGCAAATTTCCCTCAATTAGCGAAGCTAAAACTTTACATTTTTATAGCCTTGATGATCCCTGAAAGCGATGAGATGGTGTTTGGTAGAGAAAGGCTGTCTGAATGCAATAGTTTGGGCCGGACGTGCTCTACTGTTGCACCATTATTGTTCACAGAGTTTGGAAAGTGTTTGTTGCGTATTCGAGATGATGATGCAAACATCCTTTTAGCTAACATTTCCTGAGAAAGAGAACATTTCAAACGTCAGAGCTTCACTTGGTGCATAACCTGCACTGTGCTTCTATGATTAGTGTTTGATTCGCTCTTTTTCTGGGGGGGAAGTAAGTGGAGTGACTCTGGATTTACTGCTGGACGGACACAAAGGCCTCTGTCTGGTTTTAGATTTAAGTGTTTGTACATCTTTCAGTACAAATCTTAGATTCCTGATTCATAAATGAGTTTTCATCCTAAAACACAATCCAGAGTTTTAAAATATTGATAAATATCTGATCGACATTCTTGTTGTTTGTGCTTTTTTTGTGCACTTTAAAATGTGTCCTCTGATGCTGAAGATGCCAGTTTTTCCACATTCCTTTCCTACTACGTTGTTTTTAGAGGAAAATAGTTATTCAGGCAACTAAATATAAGATTTGCTAAAGTTGTATCAGCTGTTTTAATGTTTAACCACCAAAATCGACCTGGACTTTGATTTCTGTTCAAACCTTAATGATTTTTCATCATCTTCGTTCAGTCGTTGACGGGACTGAGTCCCGTTGCTACAGATTGCCTCACAGTTGATTCCTGTTGGTGTCCAGATGCAGAGCGTTCTGCTCCTGCTGCTTCATAGCAAGCCCACATCCATTCATCCACAGATTGCTCCTGGGATTTGGTAGGACGCGAGTGTGCTCAGCGTGTTTCAGGGATGTCAATGAGCATCTCCAGACGTTTCCCTTCATGTTACATTTATTTTGCAGACGGCTTTTTCCCTTTCTGACAGTTGAGGCCATGAGATTAGATGAGATTAAATGTTTTTCCCCAGGACCTTTTGTATTTGGGATTTGAACCTCTGACCAACAGTTTGGCAGTATGTAGCTCGACCCAGTGCACTTTGGCCTAGTTTTGCTGCTGCTTTAATCAATGTTTTGGCTTCCATGGCTTCTTTCATCCATCTGCTTTTGTCAGAATGAAATCGTTTTTGTCGGCTTCATGGTGTTTGGGGTGACTGTCATCAGAAGCTGTGAAGTCCAACACTTGGTGATCAGACACAAGGTGTCCGCCTCAGGACTGTTGTGGCAGAGGCCATCAATGTTTCATGAGACGTGACCTTTCTGGCAGGGAGAAATGTCTCCAGACATCAAATCAGCAGAGAGCTGAGAGCTGATCCTTACAGCCTCATGTTCAAGTGCGAGTAAAGGGACAGCATGGCTGTCCCTTTACTCGCACTTGAACATGAGGCTGTAAGGATCCTCTGGCCGCATGTGAAGTGGCATTTTCATTGTTATTTGAGGCGCTGTGTGCATGTCAAAGCTTAAAAGGGGGACTCTTTCTAACAAAGCTGTCAGCATTTGCTTCCGCTTCTGCTGGATTGCAGATGTGACCGTTTCTTTGGGAAGCACAGAGAGTAGAGCTGCAGTGAAAGTATCGGTTTTGTATTACCATGATGAAGCTTTGAAGTCTTTTTGTTTTTGTTGTTCATTTTGGGCTTTGTAGCTGCAGAATCTGATAAAAACCAAAGCAGCAACATCTGAAGGTGTGCCAAAGTCTTTGCAGGAGGCGGGGCAAAAGAGGCAGAAGCCATCGTGGTGTCTAAAGACTAGCGATAAGAAAAATGTCAACAAATTGAGACATCAGGATGATGTCGATGCCTCGATGTCTGGGTTTTCTGTACAAGAGAGAATATATCTGGTGGAATCATCAGATATATTGCATTTATAGTCAGAAAGCTTCAGAAAGGATTTTACATTTGTGCACTCAACCGAGTAAAAGTGCAATAAATAAAATCCTTTTTGGACAGATTCCCCTTTCAGGGAACAGAATGACCTTAAAGAAAACCCATCCTGCCTTTCCGGATAGATTAACTTTGTAAGGGTTGAGGAATTCTTTGATACAGGTGAGACTTTGAGAGTGGAGAGCTGGAGCAGCAGTGTGTAAAAGTGGTGATAAATGGGTTAAAGTGTGTTTTAGCCTCAGTGTGACTGCTATAAAATCAGATACGTAAACTTCAGCGTCAGCTTTTTAGGATAAGGCTGTGCATTCCACTCTAGCACAGCAAGGAAAAGTGGCTAAAAGCAAAAATATGCTCTCATTTGACCCATTTTCTTCCTGACTAAAGTTTGGTTGACTGCTGTCATTAGGGGCGGAGTTTCATCACAAAATACCAAAACGGTTGGATTTGGATTCAGAGGAATGATTTTTTTTTTAATCATTTGATTCAGTTTTATTCTATTTTTAAATTTTAATTCATAAATTAGTTTTTGTTATGAAAAGCCCTTTCACACAACTAAAATAACTATAGTAGAACTTTCATTTACACATTTAGCAAGGTTTGCATCAAATATCACTGTGTGGAATTTGTTTGCCAAGAAAAAAATTGGTCATTTGTCTTTTTTGTTTTTGTTTAAGTCTTTATTTCTTTTGTTCTCGAGGGGAATCGAGGAAGTTTCTCACTACTTCTTTTTTGCATTGTGTTGTTGTTTTTTGTGTTCGTCAAAGTCGGTAAACAATCGTGATGGGAACCTGAACTCATTCTAGATCCGGATGTTGGAGACACGCAACAAGCTTGGATGATTGGAAACAAATTAAAAATCATTCGTCTTTCCAAATTTTGTGCATTTGTGTGATTTGTAGAGAAAGTGCCATTTTATCCCTTATAGTTGGGTGCTGGGCTATCCCGCCGTTGGCGAGGGAACTAACAGCACCAGGGAGCTTCTTCTTTCTTCTTAAATCTGCACTCGTCTGCCCTTTGTCCCGTGCAGGGCAGGGGTGCGTAATACGATGATTAGTGGAAGATGGAGCGAGTGGAGGATTTATCGGACAGATGCAGAAACTGCAGGTCAGAGCATCCTCCTCGACCTCCTGCAATGCTTCATCTGCGTTTCTGTCCGAGTCTGTTGCTGTTTCGGTACAACTGTGCCGATTTCCATGAAGGTGTGAACTGTCAGGAGAGGAAAAAACCAAACAAACGTCATTTTTGTTAGAGCTTTGGCCGTCACTGAAGCTCTGGCTGTACTTCAGGTTGAGCCTTTTAGGTCCAGTTTAGTGGTGTGTTTGTATTCAGTCAATCTTCATGATAAATTCTTAAAACCTATGAGATTTGAGAGGCGAAGATTTACTGAAGGATTTATGGCTGTTTTTACAAAACAAAATCTAAGTATCTCCTAGTTTGTGTGTCATTGTTAATTTATAGTAAAAAAATAGGTTTCAGTAGTTCATTAAAAATTAACCTCTGAGTTATGACCATTGGTTCCCCTTCCTGTTGCTGAGAATGCTTTTTATTTACACGCTCTCTTGCGTGTAAATAAACAAGAAAAAGATGTGCATGGATCTAGTCATCTACAAGTGAATGCATCCGAACGGAGCAGGAAACTTGCCCAGTGTATTTCCTAAATGAGCTCTTCTTCAAACGGCATCTTTTTGTCTGCTCCTGATTCACAACAATACAATAAACAATGAATAAAGAAATACTCTGAAGTTTAATTTCAGGCTTAATTTTATTAATATATGTCCTCCATCAGCGGCTTGTTTTAGCCTAAAGTTCCTTTGTAAGCCAGACTTTGTGACAAAGAAAACCTGACGTTTGCTCTTAACTTCAGGTTTGGGGCTCACAGACAAAAGCAAGATTTCCACCATTTGCAGCTCAACTGTCAGTTAATAGCAGTTTTATTTTTCTTAGAATGGAGTAAAGGACGATGCATTGAACCAGAGCCATTCAGCAGACTAAAACACAAGGATATCGTCTTTGTCATCTATACATTAATGACCTGATAGAGTCTGTGCCGATGATTTACAGGCTCATCTTCTCCTAATGTCTTTTTTGGCTTTGAGTGATGAGGAGGGCTCTTGTCCTTCACATCATTAAACCTCCTTGATTTGGATTTGACGGAAAAAGCTCTTAAGGAACATGGAGAGTTTTGTTTTTTTACTCGCCGTCAGCCTCTTTACATGGAATGGCGTCTCTTGACTTTGTACTGAGGGTGTTTTTATTGGCCTTAAAGACAAAGTGTTGATTCTGCAAAAAGTGGGTGTTTTCAAAATGAAGGGATTTGACGGTTTTTGAACCACTGCAGCGTCTCAAGCCCCACTGCTACTCCTTCATTTGCTTCTATGAGCTGGCTGCAGGTCACCAGCATATCTCTGGCTATATCTGTTCCTGGTTCTGCTTCTTTGAGTCTCAGTCGTAGATTCCCCTTTCAGTTCTGCACTACTTGGTCGTTATCTTCTTTCTGTAGACTCTTGACTCTCTGCCCTCCATAGTGCGGTGCAGACAATGATCTAAATATGAATAACTAATGTGGAGGAGCGAGGAGAGACGGCGAAGCTGGCGTGCAGAGAGGATTTAGAGGAGACGGCGAAGCATTAACTGGAAGAGGAGGGATGGAAAATCAGAAATGCTGCAAAAGGCAGAAAGATTAAGATGACTAGTGAGAGTGGCGGGTTGGAAGAAACGGTAGAGGAGATGGGGATGAATGCAGGGATGTGCGAACTGTGGAGATGGATGGAAGAGGACAGGGGAGTGGAAGAAGCCGAGTCATGGAGGCTAGAAAGAAGTTAACTGAAGAAAGTGAAGACGAAGTGGTGTTTGGCTCAGACCAGTATAGCATTTTTTTGTTGTGCCTGTGACCGGTTAAAACTGTGGCGTCTGTTGACGTTGTTTTGCTGTCTGTGAGCCCTGAGGCCACGCCGGAACTAAAGGAGGATGTCAGACGTGTGAGGTGACTCCTGCCACGTCTACAAAGGTTTCTTTCTCACTCTGTCATTTTCATTGTCCGGACATGTTTTAGAAATGTTGCATAAAGAGTGTCAGAATTCAAATAAATAACACGTGAAGGTCATGTAAGGGTTCATTCTGACAAAGACACTTAAAGGGGATTTTTTTGTGTCCTTACAATAAAATAAGCAGTGATTTAAATACACCTCCTGAACCATAGTAGAACATTTGACCTCAATATTTCTATGGAAAGTCAGCTAAACTAAAACCCATAGATTGAAATGTTTTATTCTTTATGGTTTCATTCTCCGCATCACTTTGTGAGCGCCGTCTTTGAACTCATCAGAGTAGACGGATTCCTGCCACCAGCTAACACGTGAAACTCTGGAGAAAAGTAGGGCAGAAGAAAAAGAACAAGAACCCTTTTTGAGTTGAGAAGAATGTCAAAAATATGACACAGTTCTAGTCAAACCCACCAACCAAGGAAAATATGTGGAAAGATTGAATGTCTTTGGGCTACAAGAGTCTATCTGGCTCTTTACTGTTGCTGCTGAAGCAGCTCTGATCCACATCTGTCATCATAAAAGCCGGTGAGCCTGACGGCCTCAAGTGTTAACGGAGACGGGATCATGTTTTTCACCAAAATGAGAACGATTTAGTTTCTTCTGAATCGCATTTATGTCAAAGCTCTGAGAGGAAGCAGTCCAATCAGGGGGGAGTTAGATCCAAATCGGTTTAATCCAATTCAGTCTGTTTTGACTGCATTTAAAGTCCCACTCCCATCAGATTTTGATCCATTTTAAATTAAAAAAAAAAAAAAAAGTCGTTTTTTTTTCAAGAGTTCATTAGAAATTTGCCTCTGAGTCGTGGGCAGGACCACTGGTATGTTGGAGCAACCCCGCCCCTCTTCCCCTCTTTTTTGCCGACAGCTTGGAGAAGAAAGCGTATTTTGTGTCACAAATAAGCTCTTGTTCAAACAAAAATATTTTTTCGTCTGCTCCACCATCACAAACATTTGAATGAAGACATACAAATGCAATTTGAGCTTAATTATTGTAATATCCAGTGATGAAAGTCTTCCGGGAATTCCCAGAAATCTGGGTTTTTGAGCAAACCAACCGTACCTTCCGGGAAATAAAGACCTGATCTCTACGGACAAATCGCTTTTCGGCTGAAAAAATTGTCTGAAATCGGCGAATTTTAGCTTTAATTTCTATATTTCCTCTATGGGCGCGGCCATCTCTCGTCTTCCCGGCCTAATTGACCAATGACGGGACGTTTTAGTTGCTTTCGGATGCGTCGACGGCTCTGATTGGCTCTGTCTGTACCACGTGGTCAGCGTGACGGATTCCCTAGAGACCAAAAGTGGCGGACCCACGCTAAACTTTCACAAACAAATCTGAAGAGTTTGCGATCAAATTTGTGTTAAAATAATGGCGGGCATCGTCATTATTGAGCGTGGTCACGACCTCAGATGTCAGAATAAGATAAAAAGAAAACAAATTTAAGTGGCCCTGGCTGGAAGAAAAAGAATTTCAAGGTAGTGTAGGTCCAATACATTTTATGTAAAATCTCAAAACAAAATTTTGAAATTATTTCTGTTTTCTTATTTTGAATACATTTCTCTATCTAATTTATTTGTATTTCCTAATTGCCATGATTTAGTTCAGTTTTGCTCAAAAACACATTATTGACATTAATTATAAGTATTTGGTGGGTTGGACCCACACTCCCTTAAAGAATAATAATTTTGCAGCTCCAAGGAAAAGCTTAGATTGTAGGATTGTGTTACTTTTAGCAATTATCCAAATTATTTTTTAGGACCAGCAAGTCCTTCATGGCAAGTCTAACTAGGGGTTTGAACGACAAATCATGATGCTCCAATTAGTCTTAGTTTCTTGATTAAGAAGTGAATAACTAGCTGCCAGAATGTACCAGAATGCATCTAAGACCATGGATTTTTCTAAAATTTCTCTCGCCATATCGCTCAAAGAAAAAAAGTTCAGGGATTTTTTCCTTGCCTGACTTTCATCACTGAATATCATCATCAAAATACCACAAGAAGATGTTACAAACACACAAAGACGATTTTCATCGGAGTGGGTCTTTAACCCTTGTGCTATCCTAGGCACTTTACCGTTGGGAGTTGGGTCATCTAGATTCACTAGACAGTGCTCTGAACCTTTTTTTTTTTCAATTTTTTGTGATCTTCACTGGTTCAATTGATTACATGAAAATTTTCCACCTTTTTCCACCTTTGTCATGGTAGGGAGAACATGTCAAAGTAAGGGTGGGGTCATCCAAGATAGCACAAGGGTTAAAAAGAGCTAATGTGAGAGACAAACGGATGAACTCCACCCATTCTGGAAGCATCCTTCATGCATGCATGAGCAGTGACCGTCCTTTACATCCCGTCCAAATGCAGAGTCCGACTGAAAACCTCCCACTGTTCATGGCAGCGACTGCTGTGTTGGGTAACAGGAACCGATTGGATTCTCTCAGTGTAAACGCGCTTTTCAAAAACGCCTGTGAAGGAGTCAAAGATCCACATGACTGCAACAAGCGGGGGTTGTTTGGATCCTGCTGCACTGGCATTTGGATGCGCAGAGCTAATGACATTACAGGGAGCATGTGGTGATGTCAGAGAGCCTGCAGACGGAGGAGAAATCTGATGAAGACGGCCTGTGGCTTCCAGCGTCAGTGACTGACAGGTTCTTGGAAATATTCAGCTCTTCTGAGCCTCAACATCACAAACACGGAGGGAGAAATCAAGACCAATAAGAACAAAATTAGGAGATTGGAATAATTTAATTTCTAAGCGATTCTCATTTGAGATCTTTAAACACCGCACAACTCGATTACTGACTTTTTTTTCTTTTCTTTTTGCAAAAAACATGATATTCATTATAAACTAATTTATCCAGTTTGAACTGGTGAAAATAAGCTTTATTTTTATGGTTTGCAGTTTGGCCTTAGTTTGCTCCAGTTTACATAAAACCAAGATTGTTTTCAAGCCTTTTTTTTTTACCCTACAAAGCCCTAAATGACCTGCAGGCCTCAGGGTCAGTCACACATCTCTGTATTTATTGACAGCTGCAACTTTTCTCTAAACCTGTTAAAAAACCTAAGCTTTCCCTTTTGAAGCTTTTTTTTCCCATTTCTATAACCTTAGTAGAGCTTAGCAAATCGACATTTTTTTTCTCTGTTATTTTATTCATTTAAAAAAGTTGTCTTGTTTTAGATAAATTATCATTTTTTGTTTTAAATATTCATTTTTTGCGTTCTAAACCTGGGTTCTTGTTGTGGTTCTTATGTATTTAAAGTCCCACTCCAACCATATATTTTCTATTGTTAAAGCGTTCCCATTGGTCTTTCAATCAGGATTATGCCGTTTCTGCTAAAATCAAAAAGCCGTCATTAAAAATGCGCTTTTGGGTTATGGATGGGACTGCTGGCATGGAAGTTGGCCTAGCTAATTTCCCAGCATGCCTTGTTTACAGTCTCTCCTGCTTTAACATCTGCCTTTCTGTCAATCTTAAAATCTTAAAATCTTTCATAAGTGTCCTCCATTATGAGAAATATGCTGCAAGAAGCAAAAACAGCACTTTGGGGGGGATCTTTGACGTTTCAGAAAGTCCTGAAATTTAGGACTAAAAGCTAAATTATACTTTGAAATGATTCTGCTGGGCCTTTCAGCTTCAGGAAGAAAAAATGTCACTGGAAATATTAGAATATAGATGATGTTGCTCGGCTGCATGGGAATAACTAATGGAACTTAACGGCAAACCAAAAGCATTCATCTGTTAAAACAATGGAATACTTATAATGCAGAGATTCATTACACACTGTTACTTTTGTTTTGGTGAATTAAAAACACAGAATAGAATATTTACAATATTATATATACTTAAGGTATAAAAAAAGGTTATATCTAACTGTTACTATAGGTCCTACCAACTATTTTAGGGCTTGAAGTGAAAGCTTGGTGCCTTCTTTACCTTTGTTCACATTTAAACAAAACCAACACAAATAACTCCAACAAGTAGTTAGTTCCCTTAACAACCCCTCAGTGATTTTGGGTTGCTGTCATGTCTGCTTGTGAGCAGATTTCACACGTCCAGCCTCAGAAACCACAGCGGCGGACGGGCGCTGTGATGTTCCAGAGGGTCGGCGCTCCCGCCGCCGGCGTGACAGCAGCTTTATCTGCTGCGGCCTGACGTGCCTCCCAGAGATCACAGGAATGAGATCAGGAGCGTCTTCTGCAGCTGGAGCCGTGGAAACCAGAGCTGTGCTGTTGGTGTTTACTTCTGCAGAGATTTTTAGTAACGTGGAATCAGATGTTTTTGTTTTTATGTCCCTCAGAGATGTGAAATCCATTTATCAAAGGTTAAAAGAGGATAAAACTCGTCAGTGTTCATGTGAGAACTGGTGTGAACCAAACAACAAAAATCTAATGGAATCAGTTGTTTTTGTTTATGTAATGGAGCAATTTTTTTTGCTATTTTTCTCAAAGGAGAAAAAAATATTTGACCCCAAAAAACTTTTTAATGATGGTTTTATATGTGATATTACATTTGCTGTCTGTTTTTGATCAAACTCAAAGATAATCCCCCAAAAATCCTTCAAAATAAAGTTCCTAATTACACTCCTGACTGAACTCAAAGTAAGATTTATTCAACATCTTCAAATTCAAGTTTGCAGATGTCTTTTTTTTCCGTTCACACTGATATTTGCCTTAGAGTTCAGGAAGCTGGAACAACAAGCTGTGATTAATACTCTCTTTAAACCTTATTAATAACGCTCTTTGTTTGGTGTTCAGGCTCAGCTGGAGGCCCAAAAGGCCAGCCAGGGCTTCCAGAAAGCCACAGAGGTTCTGCGTGCGGCGAAGGAAACCATCTCTCTGGCTGAGCAGAGGCTCCTGGAGGATGACAACCGACAGTTTGACTCTGCTTGGCAGGAGATGCTGAACCACGCCACACAGAGGGTGATGCCTGCTTTGACCATTCATTGTTTTGTTTTTATTGTTTAAACTCATTCAGACGTTTTATCTCCTTTTTTTTTTCCTAAGATGTGAACTGTGAAACTTAAAATTTGCCTCTTCTAAAACTGTTATGTTGGTCCATCCTTAAACAAAATCCGTTCTTTTCGTTTGAAAAGTCATAAAATGTATTCATGAAATTTACTGTCAAAGGAAAAAAGGCTCCGTTAAATACAGACAGAAACAAAGATGAAGAATAAAGTTGTTTTTTTTTTTGTATCAGTTTCATAATGATAAATGCATAACGCATTTTTATTTATTCATTTGCAAATGATGAGAAAATATTTAATAAAATCCTCTGCTGGTGCTGAAAGCTCTTCTCACGGCGAGTTCTGATTGGCTGTTGCAGGTAATGGAGGCAGAACACACCAAGACCAGAAGTGAGCTTTTACACAAGGAGACGGCGTCCAAATACACGGCAGCTACCAGCTGCATGAAGCAGCTGGAGAAGAAGCTGAAACGAACCATCAGCAAGTCCAAGTAAGAGTTTGGATCTCAGATTCCATAAACACACAAGAAAAACGAGCATTATGGAACAATTACCTAAAAGTAGTCATAGGACTTTTATTTTTCTGTATTCAGACACGTTGGGTTATTTTATTTCCCATAATGTCATCAATCAGTCTCTGCCAGGCTGTAAAGGAAGCAAAGCCTGGAATTAGCCGTGATGCAGCTTCCCCTTTCCGCTGAAACTCTTGTAACAAGCTGGACGTTTAGCACGAACAACCAGGTGTTTAGGAGGAAGTGTGAACCAATGCGGTGAAAACACACCTGCAGCAAGTCACATGAGAGAGAAAACACAGCAACACAACTTATTCTTTGCACTAGAACCTCTAACGCAGAAGTCTGCGGTCCCACAAACCCAAACGGGCTGAAAACACCTGATGCAGAAAACATCTGATCTCCGTTCTGTTCAACCAATTTGTCCTTTTCTAGACCACCTTGTCTTTAATTACAAGTTTTATTTTTATTTTTTATTATCAAAATTCTTTAAAAAACACATATAACATAATAATAACTACTACTTATTATTATTGCACAAAGTTTGTTCTTTGACCTCATTGGTTGCAAAAAAGTAATTATTCAAACTCTGAATCTAAAATCTTCAAATCTCGCTGCATTCATGGAGGTGCAGCTAAAAATCTGAGCTAATAAATGACTAAAAATAGGATTAATAATAATAAATAACATATGTCTCTACGTCGGAGTAATACGTTGCTTCACTTCTGCTCGATGTTTCACTTTTTTCCTCTTTAGTTTTATAATGTGGGTCAGAAGTGACCATAGAGAGGAGTGGAACATTTGTTTCACGTGGCTTTGCACAGAAGCTCATTGTAGTTGTGTTTACGTGCCAACATCAGCACTTTGCAGCTGTTAGATAACACGCAAACACATCCTCCTCTGTGGTCACGGAGTCTCTGTCAGCTCCTTCCTGGCGCTCCTGCATCCAGCTCAGCCTCTTCCTCTGCCGTTTTCCTGCTTTACTGTCAGCTCAAATCAAAAGCGGATCCTGTTGGTTCTGATCCAGAGCGTTCTTTATCCATCGCTCTCTCGTCTGTCCTACAAAGCTCTTCAGCTCCCCGTCTTCTGTCGGGTTGCCATGGTGATGATGTGGGTGCTGCTCTGATGTTCTGGGTTGCTGTGTATTCTCCCCCCTCTGATCTGTTCTCTTCCTCTCACCTGACTTCTCATCTTCTTCCTCCTCCACAGGCCGTACTTTGAGATGAAGGCAAAGTATTACCTGCAGCTGGAGGTGAGTAAAAACTACTTCACAGTTCACACTTCCATTGTTTATTTGAATACTCCTTCATATTTTCAAGTCGACTTCAATACCTTCATGTCAGATCGCTGAATACAGACTTGATTTTGGAAGAGAAGGTAAACCTTCGTTTCCTCTTCTGTCCCTCAGAACCTGAAGAAGGTTGTCGACGAGCGGCAGGCCAAACTGTCTCAGGCCAAAGGCGAGTACAAAGCGGCCCTCAAAAACCTGGAGACCATTTCCGACGAGATCCACGAGCGCCGCCGCAGCAGCTGTGCGATGGGCCCCCGGGGGTCTGGCGTGGGTGCGGAGCGCGACAGCGTCTCTGGAGACGACATCTCCAGCTTTAAGATGGATTCAGATGGAATCTCTAGTGAGTAAAGGCCAGTGATGATGGTGACGGGTAGCTTTCAAGTTCACAGCTAGAAACAGAAGTTAAAACATTTTACAGGACGGAGAAATGATGAGGAGGCAAAGAAAAACAGTCCAGATGAAGACTTAAGGAGGCAAAATTCCTACAGTGTGCAGAAAAATCCTCCTTAAACTTCTCCAAATGATGCTGAAAGGCATCGCAACTGAATCCATGTTACAAAAAAAAAAAAACAGATTAAAGTTCATATGAAGGGACTTGTGCATCCCACTAGTTTGGGAAAATCCAGGGTGTTGTAACCATGGTAACAGCGGTCCGTTTTAAGCATGTCCCGATTTGTAAGTTAAGGGAAAACGTGAGGCTGAAAATAACCCGCAGACTCTCACATGCTCCGATTTGTGAAAGCGGGAGCTTTCTTTGGGGGAGGGGACACTGTCAGGACCTCACAGCTTCCTTTGGTTCGCCCTCATGACCCGTTTCTCTGCCCTGTTCTCCATTTCTTTCAGTCCCTAACTCCTCTTCTTGTTTTTTGTTTCCCACTCCCGTTCTCCCTCCTTCGTCCTCTGCAGTGGTGTCTGAGTGTTTTGACGATGACCCATGTGGGGGCGGCAGCCTCGTATCGGAAGAAGACTGCGAGACTCGCTCCACCGGCAGCCTGGGTTCATCTCCCAGCAGCCCCCAGGAGCTCCTGTCCCCCTGCCCTTTCGTCAGCTCCTACTCTTCCTCTGGCATGTCTTCCTCGGACTCCCCATCGCCCACACCGTCCTCCTCTTCCTCCTCGTCCTCCCCAGCTCCCACGTCTCGACCCTGCAGCCTGGACCTGCCCAGCACCGTGACTCTGTCGGACTTCGGCCTGATCTCGCCCGTGCTGGGACCTCGCAGCGCGTGCAGCGGGGCGTCATCACCCGAGTGCGACCTGGAAAGAGGTAGGTCGTGACACGGTTTTCCAGGTTTACCCACTCGATCCGAAATCGGATTAGAAACGGTGCAGATGCAGCGCTCACAGAAGAGGCAGAGAACATTCAGGAAAAAAAAAAGGCTCAGACAAAGGCAAAGCTGTTGCTTCTGACATTTGGAGCAAATGAGAAAATGTTGTTTTGTTAAAGAGGACAAACGTGCTCTTACGGTGTGTTTTCTGTTCTAAAACCAGCGAAATGTTCTAAACTCACGTGTTTAGTAAGCAGAAATCCAGACATCGGATTTGATACTTTTAGACCAGATAGCTGATCAAAAAAAGAAAATCCAGTGGAAGTGTAGATGAGCTTTTGCTGGGAGGGTTCACGCGACATCACTGCTGCATGTGTGGACCTGCTGAATACCTCAGCGCTGGGATCACCTTTGTGTTTTGGCTGCTATGACGGGACGAGTGAGAAGTTCAGTCATGAGCTTCATAATTCATAAATCTGTAGCGTTAAGAGAATATTTATACTTTCATTTTGGTTCAAACTTTGAAAAATTCTTTCTTCTCCTAACTACTGTATGGTGGAGTATTAGGGCCACTCTTAAAAAAAAAAAAATCAACATTTTGAGAGTAAAGTCAGACAATTATTAGGGGAAAAAAAAAAAAAAAAGAGTAAAATTTCATGTTAATAAAACAGTCAAATTATGGTTATTGTCATTTTACAGAGAAAACATCATGCTTTCTCAAAAATAAAGTTGTATATTTACTTTAAAACATTTTCAAGCATTAATGTAAAACTTCTGTTTTCATTATTGTATGACTTTGGTCTCATAATTGTGCAACTTTATTCTCATACTTGTAGACTTTATTTCTCATAGGTGTACAATTTTCTCCTTATTGTATGACTTTATTCTAGTAACATTTGACTTTATTGTCATAATTGTAAAACTTTTTTCTCAAATGTACCACCTTTCTCGTAACTGTGCTTTTTTTTCCTTTTAAGGCAGGCTGTAATACTCCGTCATAATTTTACTTTTAAAGGTCTAATATGTTTATTTATATACTTTTAAAGTTGAAAAGTAAATCTTCTTACTGCGAATCCAGTTTCATTATTATATAGTTTATCATCTTAGCCGATAAAAAAACAACAACAACCAAATGGTTTCGCTTTTGATGTAATGATTCTTGAAAAACATTTTGAGAGATCTGAATGTGGTCTGTCCTCCTGCAGGCGACAGAGCGGAGGGAGCAGAAGGCGCCCTGGACAACGCTCCGCCCACTAATAACAACGTCCTAACCTCCAGCACTAAGAGAAGCTTCAGCTTGGAGACCCGCTTCAGCTTTCTGAACCTGCGCCGCCCGCGAGCCAACGGCACCAGAAACGCGGACGGCTGCTCCCAGAAGATGGAGGCGGGCCCAACCGTGGTACTGCTCAAAGGAGTCTGAGGAGCAAAAGGAGAATCTGAAAACTATTTATAAGCTACCTGCCACTACTGCACTCCACCCCTAACCTTCAAACAGAGACGCTGAGGTGACCCCCCCCCACCCCTCCATGAGCACTGTACCCCTGGACAGCTGGAAACAGGAGGAGCGCTCTTACTTTGAAAATCATTCAACATTTAAAATGTAAAACATTTGTCCTTTAAACACTTAAAGGTTTATTCACGAAACAAAAAAAAAATCCAACATCAGAGCTTCTGCTGAAACGTATGCAGAGAGCGTGTGGACCGTGGTGATGAAGAGCGTCCTCCAGCATGCGGTACCAGTAGCACACGGCCGATGTTCTGCTTCCTTCAACACCTAAAACCACGACGGGAGAGTCATCACTTAGTCTTTTTAATCTGTGCTCATGTGTTCAATAATGCTGTATTTTCTGATGTTATGTATCTGATGTTCACATTTAGGATTCAAACGTAATAAAAATGTAAGAATATTTCAAGTTTTTGTTCTTTGCTTCACTTTGAAGATGTTCCAGTTCCGTTAGCCAATTTAAATATATTCACTTTAACCCTTGTGCTGTCCTATGACCCCACCCTTACATTGACGTGTCCTCCCTACCATGACAAAGGTGGATAAAGGTGGAGAGGATTTCATGTCATCCATGGACACCAGTGAAGATCACAAATCATTGAAGAGAAAAGGTCCAGCGCACTGTCTAGTGGGTCTAGATGACCCAACGTTAAAGTGCCTAGGATAGCACAAGGGTTACAATGATCGTCTCACCTCCAGAAAACAAGGAGCATGTTGTCCTAAAACCTGCTCGGTTCTTTTTTATTTTTTATTTTATTTTTAGATAACCTGCGTTATCTAAAATAGTGGAGTTGCTGTAGAACATGAAACCATCTTCATTATCCCTTGTGCTATCCTAGGATTACATGAAATCCTCTTCAGCCTTTATCCACCTTTGTCATGGTAGGGATACCCCATCAATGTAAGGGTGGGGTCATAGGATAGCACAAGGGTTAATTCAGCCATTTGTTGTTCAGGCACCAAAAAAACTAAACTAAAAATGAAAAGATGAAATGAAAATTGAATATTCCATTTTACTTTTTGTGTCAAATGTATATAAAGTATCATAAAATCGATTTGAATTCAGCAGAATTGCTAAAACCACCAGTTCAGATGGATTATTTTAATAGTCATTTTTGTGTGAATCTGAGGGAAATGAGGTGTGATTTGTATTAACCCTCAAGATCTTCCCACCACAAACTTTCAAACAGGGGATTCATACAAATCATTTCCATTCACACCTGGAATAAGGAAGTGACTTGATGTCAGATTTGTTTTTACCCTCCTGTTGACAAATTAAGCTTATTTTTGTATTACAAAACTTAAAATCCTGTTTCAAATATTTTTTAGTTTATATCTGTTACGGCCCCAGGTCTATTGGTGTGCATGTGTGTGTGTTTTACAGAAGCCTCCACCACACCCCATGACTTCACCTCCTTCCCTCCTCCAATCACCAGGCTGGGCGGGAAGCATAAAAGCCTCAAGGATCCCTTGTTCCAGTGGCAGCTAAATTCCTGGGAGGAATCCGTGTAACCCTTGTGCTATCTTAGACGACCCCACCCTTCCACTGACGTGTTCTCCCTACCATGACAAAGGTGGATAAAGGTGAAGAGAATTTCATGTAATCCATGGACACCAGTGAAGATCACAAATCATTGAAGAAAAAAGGTTCAGCGCTCTGTCTAGTGGGTCAGGATGACCCAACTCCCAATGTTAAAGTGCCTAGGATAGCACAAGGGTTAACCCTTACTGGCTTAATATTATTTCTGTATGTTACCTATTCTCTCCCTCCCTTGGGGTGGGATGTAGCAATATCTCAGGATTTTTTTTTTATTATATCTGTAAAGCAAAGCCAGAAATCTGGAGAAAAAGTGTTTCGTTGGCCTGTGAGAGGACTGAGCCTTATATTTCCCAGTTCCAGAGAGGACAGTGTTGGTAACACTGGTGGTAATAAACTCTTGCAGAGATAATTTCTGTTTTCTTTTTTTTTTTTGTCTGGGTTCAATAAAATCTGATTGGCTTCGGTTTTTTATTTAAAATTTCTGGCTGTGGCATTTTATGTTTGAGTGTCTTTTGTCCAAAGCTAAGAACCCCGTCACACATTCATACATTTTAGTTTGTAGTAGCACGACAAAAATAATTAAAAAAAAAAAACTATGCGATGTTAAGACAAATTTGTGTTACTTGTGGTCAATTGTCTCCTATCAGAAGAGCAGCTACTGGATCTGACTAAATCCAGTAAAACTGAATTACATGAACATTATTTTGCCTGTTGGAGAACTTATTTCCTATTTTTATCATTTTTCATACGACTCAAAATCTGAATCCTTCATGAAAAAGATCAAGAAGAAGCAACATTCGTGACATAAACGGCGCTTTGGTCAAAAAGCAGATGGCTGCCATGCTGCGTTCACTGCTGGTGTCCAGGAATTGAACTTTTCAAGGAGACCCGTCCTCTGAGTGATATGACAGCAGGTCAGCTCCATCCTCACACGTGTGATCTCACCACGTGTCCTGCGCTCCTCGGGAATGTGCATCCAGCAGCACACTAACCCACTTAAATGTTCCTCGCTTATTTACGTTGCCCTATTGACTTCCTTTTTCGTGTGGACATCAAAAGACGCCACCGTCAGCCTGATCTGTGCGTGACCTCCGTCAATTATTCCATTCTGCCTTAAAGAAAGTCTAATCTGTTTAAGGTCTAATGACGTATTTAAAGGTGAGAGAATGAAGATTTTTGTTTGCAGACACGGCTCAACCGCAGATAACAGCAAACTGAGGGGTTGCGAGAGATAAACTTAGACTTAAAATAGCTGACATGTTAGCATCTTTTGGTGTTTTTAGGTATTCAGTGGTTCCGAGTGTCCCTTTAGTCTGAACTTAGCGGCTTTTGGGATTCAGATTTGGGAAACTTTGACCTAACGCAGCTTGAAGAAGCAGGTTGTTCAGCATCTGAGGCCCTTAGCGTTTGCTTTTCCCTGACTTGACACACTACCCAAGGTCTGTACGCGTCCGTCAACGTGATGAAACAAAACTGGACTCTCTACAACAAGAAACATCTCAACTAAAGTTCTAAAAGTCGACCATTTCCTCAGGCTTTGCTTGAGGCATTTCAGATGGAATCATCTCCACTTGTTTGACTTCTTTTTTGCTGCGTTGTGTTTTTGAACATCCACCGCAGACTTTGTGTGAAGTTGTGTGCGGACAAAGCCGTGCCGCCCTCATAATCCTCCTCCCATCTGGGTCACTGCAGAGAAAAACAACTCACCAAAACTCAACTTTATCAGACACAACTGCTTTCCAAAGAGGAACCGGAGCATGAAGTGATACCGATTTTCTACGGAAATTGGAGCACAACAATGTGGAATCTGTTTTTTTTGTGTCATTTATGGAGCAGAAAGAACTGTGAAGGTCAGTTAAGAACCAACTAACCTCATGCGAACACACCGTTTCTATTTATGCAGCTTTAAAAAAAGCATCGCAGTGACTTCCTGCAGCATGAATAAAAAGGCTCAGGCGGATGGAGGTTCTAGATTTTAACGAACATCGTTCTACTCAAACATTACATCAACATTCATAAAAACTCGCTGCTGAAAGATTGTCCTTGTGCACCACTGAATCCACTGGTTGAAGTCAACAAAAACAAATCTTAAGAAGAAAAATTAAGTACTTGGCAATAGTTTATTTAACTTTTATGACATATATTTGAATGGTTATGGAAAACATCGGGTTTATGTGATACCAACTCAAAAAAAAAAAAAAAAAAGATGAAGCTGCAATTAAAGGACAAAAAATATGATTTATTAAAAACCCACTCCGATAAAAACTGTTTTTGGTGACATAAAGAAAATTCAGCTTAGAATTGCATTTCTGAGCATTTCTTAGTAAAATGAGACAAATGCCGTTGGAAAAACGGTCTGTATGCTACGTAGAAATCATGATGGGAGGGCCGAACGTCTGGAAAGCTCCCATTTCTTTTGCACTGCTAATGCTAGGCTGGGGGTGTGAGGGGCTGTGAGCTTTAGGCCAAACAGATAGCTACATTTTGGGTGATGGGAATGGGAGTGGGGTTGCTCACAGCAAAGAGGTGAATTTCTGATGAACTCCTGAGGACAGGTTTTGTTTTTTATTTTGGCTAAAAACAGCATAATCATGATTACAGGACCACTGGGAACACTTTTAAAATGGGTCAATGGATGATCGGAGTGCATCTTTATATGTTTTTAAGGGGAAAGAAAAGAATTTAAAAAAAGTGTCAAATGTCAGGTCAAATCTGAAAGTAAACGTGAGAAAAATTGACTGCAACAAATATACATTATTTATAACATCTAAATTATATTAAATACATATATTTGATAAAAAACAAAGCTTGTTTGAGGCTTCAGATCAGAGTGGACGTTCAGTTTCCATGGAGACAGTTAAGCTTTCCACACATGATAAGATTTCCAGATGAAATCCATTACGATTTGAGAAAAAAAAAAAGAAACGTTTAGATTTTTGATGTTAAACTGAAGGCGGGTTTGAAATGACGTCACAAAGAGAGACTCATTTATGAAAGGAAGTGATGCTTTCTACCCGCCGTGGTGACTCTGACTATAAATGAGACCGTTTCAGAAAAGAAAAAAAAAAAGTAAACAGTACAGGTTTGACAAAAGATCATTTTAGACCTGCAGATTCTGTTGGACAAACATTAACATAATTTAGCCCTCAAACAATGTGAAGAGACATCATTCATCTGCTGCAGCTCTAAACCCATCCAGGTCTTCAGAGATCTGACGTTCCCTTACATCTGACCTGCTGCTTAAATAAACTTTAGAGTAAAAACGAAAAATCACCCTGCAGGACCGAGTCCTCTACTTTTCTGAGGAGAGATCAACACATTCTGTTGTAGCTGGGAGTAAAAGAAACTTTTGTGTACGGTAGTTCTGCAGCATAATTCCTTGCATTCCTTCGATTTTTCTTTTCTTAGAAAAGAAATAATTGTTTCAAAAACTAAGAGACTGTAGGACCACCTTTTATTGATTATGCTTTAAATGCATTCCTGCTAAATCTAGAGAACCAGTGAAGAAGAAAAAGTTGTGCTGTAACTCCTGGAGCTCATAGGAACCTCCTCCCATGCCGTTGGGTGTTTAAAGTCCAGCAGATAGTATTGGTTCTTTATATTCCCTGTGACGGATAAGTAAGTAAGGGTTGTCGGCTGGTCACATGCGGGCGGAGGTGAATGATCATGGCGTTGATTTTTATGATGAAAATATGTGCATTTAAGAGTTCTCTAAAGAGAAGGCAGAACCTGAAGTCACGCTGCAGTTTCATAGTCCTCCTATTAGCACCTTCCTCAGCACCAGAGCTGCTCCATCACTGGAGCTGGGAGACTTTGAGAGGGGAAGTGCTGCCAAAGTCCAAGAAGAAAGGCCCTTCCTGTTTGGGCAGGAAGGTGGTGGGTGTGACGTTGTAGATTCCTGCTGGGACGAGCTCCAGCTCCATGTAGCAGAAACCGCATCTGGAGGAGGACAGAGACAAAAGGCAAAGGGTGATTACATTTACAAATGTGCGGCTGCGCCGTGTTACAGATCCGGGATGGGAATTTCTGTTTTTATTTCTGAAAATAAAAACACAGGTAGAAATGCTGCACAGGAACTGTAGTATACGGATAGTGAATCATTTAATCATTTAATTAGTTTTTGCTGTTATTGATTAAACTCCCATTCTAATCATCTTTTAATCTTTTTTTTTTTTACAGAAGGCCTCTTGTGTTGGACTGATTTTACTGTTACAATAGGAGGTTAAGTTATCTTCTGATAGCCAAGGTGTATATTTGAATAAACCCCTTTTGATTTTATTATTTCTTATTTATTTATTACATTTTATTTTATACTCATAAAAACGCAATTTTGCGCTGAATTTTCTTTATACACGCCCTCCATCATCAGGAAAATCCTGCGAGAACAAGAGGTAAACAGCTAAACACTCTCTCAACCAGAGAAAGAACTCCATCCATCCATCCATCCATCCCACATGCTGAAGGGTTGCTGGGGCCTATCCCTGCTGATGTTTATTTTTGTCTGCATCACCATACAAATAAACTTTAAAAATCATAAAATGTGATTTCCTGGATTCAAATTCCGTCTCCCACAGTTGACGTGTATCTAATGATGAACATTTACAGACATCTCTCATCTTTTTAAGTGGTGTAGCATACACAATCAGTGACTTTTCTGCCCCACTGTGAAATCTTTGGACCTTCTTTACCTGTAATCTCCACTGCTCTTCTTCTGGAAGGCAGCAGCTCCAGGATCGCCCACCGTCGACACCGTCACCATCTCAAAACCAACACTGTACTGCCTGCAGGAAAACAAAATGTATACAAACGTGGTAAATAACTGCAAGAAGTATTAGTCTGTATAGTCTGACAAATGATTACACTTTTTATTTTATTTTATCTGAGAATCAAATTGATAAAAAGACTGAACCTAAAAAGGTGGTAAAGAAAATATTGATCTCTAACATCTATCTGTGTTATTATTTTCTGTCACTGGAGCTTTCATGTTGGAACAGAGGTTTGTTTAACCTATTAGAAATAAAATGTCAAAAAACACAATTAAAAAGGGAACAGTCAAGAGTAGAGATGAAGCAAAAACGTCGTTCAGCAGAAATGTCATTAAATCTAATGAAAATCGTGGTAAAACCTTAGATTAAGTTCCGATCATCAGATAATCTGAGTCTGACCTGGATCCTCGCAGCTCGACGAGCAGAGGGCCGGCTCGCTCCATATTAATCTGATAGATGGGGTTATGTTTGTACGAGTCCTTATAGTTTCCACAGCCTCCGGCGCTGATGCCCTTCCACTGACCGTTGATCTTCAGCCAAGAAATATGAGACATTCAAGGTTAGAGGAGCAACGTTCTTCACAGATCACAGAACAGATGTAAAAGTGTGACACTGTTTTTCAAAAGTGACATACCCTTTTTATGTGAGTGAAGGGATTTGGGATCTTGGAGAAGGAAAATTTGCATCCAGAATAGACCTATGGGGGTAAAAAAAACTCATTATTTCTCAGAGAATTACAGGAGTTTTCATAAACCATCACTCCATTACTCAGTTTGAAACAGGTAATTTATTAATAACATGCAGTTTCAGCAGACAGATTTCTCAGTTTCCTGCTTTGAGCAGCTCCACCCTCAGATCTCTAGAGGATTTTCTGGCACAAACTGTGATCTAAGCTGATCAGTTTCCTTCTTGGCTTGGCAGTGAAGGAGAAATGCTCACTGCAATCATGTTGTCAAAATACAGACCTGCAACCATTAAACACAGCAAAATGTGTGAAGAAAGCCTGGCGTGCTTTTAATAGCTCTGCAGACCTTTTGCAGTTACCACGAGGGGGTGGTTGCATTATAAATGACTGCAGTAAGTGGGTCACACGTGTTCAAACTAAAAACACTTCACATCCTGAAATAGAGAGAAGCTGACATTTTCCTCAGAAAATTAAGTGGTTTTAGTGGGAGAGGATTTTTTTTTTATATATTTACTAAGATAAAAGACGAGCTACTGCTTTCAAATGGAGCATAAAACTTCTGAAAGCAGTAAATCTGAAAATGAAACGGCTCTCTGGGCTGTCGAACTGAGCCTTTTAATTACTAAAAAGCATGACATAAAGACCCACTGCGATGAAAATTGTGTTTTTTTTGTTTTGTTTTTTTTAGTTTTTAACATCTTCTTGTAGCATAATCGTAATTAAACGACCCCTGGGAGCACGTTTCAACTACATTAAAAGACTATCGAAGTGGGTCTTTAATGCCGACTTAGGATCTAAACAGTAGATTTTTGAAGAACATCTTCTCACAGACCCGTAATGTGTAGTTGATGGTGTTCTGTTTCTCATACTGGGAGACCACCAGGGTGAAGGTGTGTGTTCCAGCGCTGGTCAGCCTCATCTTGGTCAGATAATGTGGGCTGTTAATGCGGATGCCGTCAATGTAAGGAGGGGGGTCAGCTGTTTGGGAAGAAAGACACTTAAAACTCTACAACCCAAGTAGTAAAGAAAAGAAATAGCTTTTCTTTTATTTATTTTTTTTAATACAAACCCTCACCTGGATAGTAAACCTTCTTGCCATCTGTTTTGTAAACAACCAGGGTGATAAACTCCCTGTTTTGTGCAAAATCATCCTGGAGAAACGAGCAGACAAACATCAATAATCAGATCAAATGAAGGCCTCCCATTAAAAAGTCAACACATTAATAAAAGTTCGGCTGTAATTGAATTCAGAAGCATCATGCTGCTGCTGCAGGGGAATTCTCTGGACCTTATCTGTGATGTGTCTGGTGAGCAACACCCACACTGCAGCGCCCCCTGCAGGACAAGTGACTTCCAGCCTGTACTGAGGATTGTTTGCAAGGCTGTATACGTCCTTCACTGGGCCCTGCTTTCCATCCCAGCTGCTGCAGAGCGCAAACACAAACAGAAGCACTCACTCTTCAAACATGTACACATTTTTAGGTGTAATATTTCAATCAAATCAAAATGTATTTATAAAGCACTTTTCCTATGAAAGCATAACACAAAGTGCTTCCTTTAGTGGTCCTTAAAGCCCACCTGTGAATGCAAGAGGACTCCCTGAACAAAGCAGGGTTCCAGCTCAGGTAAATGACATCATAGTACTGACAGAGGTCCTCCCATGCGATCCAGAAGACACCTGAAGATCAACACGGTCATTACAAGACCTGGTTCCTCTGTCTAAGCAAACCTTACTGCTGAAAAAATAAACCTGAGTACCGTTATCAAACTTCTGTGCTGTCTTTGGGTCAAAGTTGAGGTACTTGAGGAGCTCAGGCGTCCAGTTTTTCTCATCGCGCTCGCTGTAGCGCCCCTTCCACCGCAGATGACTCCACGGGTTCTTTAACTGCAGAAAACGCTTTCCCTGGAGAAAGAACAAAGCATGCAGGATGAAGAGCATGACGTCACAGAGGAAAGGGTAAAACTTTTCAACATTTGAATTACAAAAAGCTCAAACAGACATAAATCGTCAAAATGAGCAGAATTTTCTGGTTTGAGGGGAATAAATATTATTATATAGAAACACAAGCTTGAAAAAAGAAGGAATCTATTTAAAAAGATTTTTTGAAAAATGCTCAAACAATAGCATTTAGTTTTTGAAGCCTCGAGAGACGTTTGTTTCAGTTTTGAAGCTAAATCAAAATGAAATGAAAACTGTCTGCCTTTTTCATTTAAATGAACAATCCAGTATACGACTAAAAGTCCTTTGCTTTCTGTTTTATTTTAAATGAGCACATAGGTGTGTATGATGACCACACTAACCTTATATTCCCTAATGTCGAGAACAGCATAGGCATGAGTTGGCACTAAACCCCATCTCTCCCCCTCTTCCTCTGTCATCACACCCGTTGCCGTGGTGATCAGAACCTCCCCCCTGTGAAATCTGAAAACGGAGAGAGTGAGAGGAAGGACGAGAAGAAACCGCCCACAAGGAGAGGTCTGTGCAGCGGGCACCTCTGGAAGAGCATCCGGAAGGTGTCATCCTTGCTGAATGACTGATTGTCAGAGTGCATGGCGATGCGTTCAGGGATCCAACCAGTGAGCGCGTGCAGATCAATATTCTGTACAGAACAAAAAATAAACATTCTTACTGTCTACGGTCAGGAAAAATGGAAATTTTCACTAAATTTGGAGTGGATCGTTTTTCCACAGAAAAACAGCTGTGAAAATAATCACCGAGTTGGAGCCAGGGAAGTCGTAGCCGCCCATCACCTTCATGTAGGCCTTTTCAATCAGAGACACCCATAATTCATTTCTGTTGCTGGAATAGGAGCACAGCAACTCCCCGTTACAATCCACTGGCAGGAAGTCATCTATAATCACCTGGAAGACAAACACCCAACTGATGTAGCAGATTGTTCATCTATATTAAAGGATATGTCTAAGAAAAACTCCTTTTTGGTTATAATTAGGTGAAAATTTTAAAGCATCGAGTTTGGATCTTTTTGTAAACTAACTTAAGTCTTAGTCACAACTGCCGTTATGGGTGGATATGGGCTGTCTGAGGGTGACAAAGGTGCAAAATGCAGGTGGTCCGCAGGAAAAATCAAGGTTGTACATCGCTCAGTGAACCAGTAGAACCACTTTTTCAATTTTTTTGCACTGATCTGCTGTAACAATTGAATTTCCCCAACGTGGGATCAATACTAAATATCTTATCTTTTCTTAGAGTGAAAATATTCAATGAATGGGAGCGTCTCATCTACACCCATATTCGTCCAACACCATGTCCTGATAGTGTCTCAGCACCACGTTGTCGTTGTTGTCATAGTACAGCATGGAGATCGGGGAGAGGCGGATGGGGACGCAGCCCAGCTGGGGCATGCCCTGTGGGTCCAGAGAGTGTACCAGGGTCCGGAAGGATTGATTGTGGAAGTGAAATGTTTTGAACTGTTTGTGTTTTCTTTTCTTTTATGCTGAGCAGTCGCTGCATTTTAATTACACATAAGCGCAAAACTTTATCGAAATTCAATAAATGGTGAAACAGCACAATTTTCCAATTACACAGTTTCCATTAAATCATGATTATGTGAAAAAACACAAACCATCCGTTGCCATTCAAAAACATGGCAACGGATGTGAAAAATACTTTGATTTACAGCAAACACAATCACATTTTTGCCACGGCACTGGAGCTCATGAACATCTATCAACGGAGACTTTGGCGTCTGATTTAGGCCATGGAGCGGCGAGCTCCTTACACGTGGGAGCGGCTACGGGTGAAGCGGTTTTGGGAAATGCTGGTTGGTGATTTTATGGAGGGGCTGTGGATCCAGCAATTCTGCATGACGCACCCAAATTTAGATGAGCTTTGTGATGCTATGGGACCTCTTGTGGCCCCTTTCCTTACGGATACTTCATGATACACTTACCACACGCACAACAATGGTACGATCCATTTTCATCACATCCCTGGAGGTGGCCTCACACGCCTCAAGTAACTGCACACCTGTACTCCCCTTAAAATGCAGCCGCTCTTCTCCATGACGCTTGACAGGCTCGGACTACCCAGAACCCCACAGCACCCGTACGGGTCCACCCCCCCGTACAGGTGCATGTGACTCAGGCTTTAAAGGTTCTTCTCCCATTTAGAGCAAACTTTCTTTACAGCTGGCAGAGTCTGTTAAATTGAGCCGTGCAGGTGAACAACAGTCTCACCTTTCTGGGAACACCATTGATGTGAAGTTTGACCATGTACTTCCCACAAGGGTTATACTCGGGTTCTCCTCGTCTGTTCTGGGGGTAGATTATGCTGCAACCCAAACAAACAAAAAAAAGCTT
Source organism: Oryzias curvinotus (assembly GCA_023969325.1). Taxonomy (NCBI): domain Eukaryota; kingdom Metazoa; phylum Chordata; class Actinopteri; order Beloniformes; family Adrianichthyidae; genus Oryzias; species Oryzias curvinotus. The sequence continues at coordinate 29,405,108 of CM043721.1, forward strand.
GATACTAGCCAATCTGGAGCTGCGAGAGCAGGCTGATCCTAAAAGAAGCTGGACAGAATTTGTGGTTGATGCTGATCTGAAAATAGCAGTTCAATCAGCTCACATGAAGAGTAGCATTAGGAGGTGGACATGCAAAAACAGTCCCTCTTCACTCCAATTATCAAAGGTTGACCTCTACAACAAGAGCAGAAATTCTTACAGCCCATTTTTCCCTCAGAAATTCCATTTTCTTTTTATACGGTCTTTTTATATGGTCATGGTCTACTGGAGCCACTTCCTTCAGGCAGGAGGCTAAGGTCCATCAGGACCAGAACCTCCAGACACAAGAACAGTTTCTTTCCCTCTGCAGTCAGACTTTTAAACACCCGGTAACCCCCCCCTAAATTCCACCTCAATGTCCAATCAGTCACCAGCCAACTACCTGCACCTTGAACATTCTCAGTTTGCACTGTTTTGACACTCCTTGCACTACTGCCTCTATTTATATTTATATTTTTGTTCGGACCATTGTGTAAAAATTTTGTTGCTCACTGTTCTTCTGTTTTATGTTGCACATTTGCACCGAAACAAATTCCTACTCTGTGTAGCTACACAGAATATGGCAATAAAAACCTCTTGAATCCTTGAATCCTTGAATACCAGATGTATTGGGGATTACTTAATGTTTATACATACTCGATTCTGATTGGCTGTTGGGTGTACATTAAAAAGTGATTTACCACAGGATAACCGCACAGTGAAAAAAGAAGTTCCGGTCACCTAGCTTAAATGTTTTGTATCACTGCGCCGGCTTCTTTAAAACAACCTTTTGCTTCATCATTTGAACAAAAACAAGCAGTAAGAGGTAAACGTTCTCTCTGAACTGATGCTTTCTTCAACCCGTCGGAAAGATCAGCCTATATAAATATCGCGAACTATTTGTTATTCCGTGTGGCGTAACAAATAGTCCGCTTTTTTTTGAGAAAAACAATCCAAATCGGAAAAAAACAAGAATTAAAGCCTTAAAAATGGTTCATATTTATTGCTCTTGTAAATGACCATGGTTTAAGCGGGTTAATGGCCTTCGAAGAGTGCATTATCACTTTTTAACGCACGCCGTGGAAGCCTGAACCGTCCGACTGTTGAATCTAATCTGTGGTTTCTATTAAGAAAATGCATCACCTGAAAACAGAAATGAACTTACCTGGTGATGAGTTTTTTGTTGTAGCGCCTCTCATAGGCTGCACTGATGGCGAGTGATGCCACAAAGGAACAGTCAGACACCACAGTCTAGAAGACCCAACAAGTAAATGTTAGTGGTTTCAGTCAAAATTTAAACTGTTTTAGTCTCGTTGTCTATAAGAATGAAAAAAGGAATTAACTGGAGAGAAACAAAATGAGCATACTTTGCTTTTTTCCCCCAATTTTTTTATGATGTTCTGTTTATAATTATCTGGGAGGAAAAAGGAGTTTTTGTTATGGTAGTGCTCCATCTGCTGGAGGAATGTGGGCAATGCATGTGACACCCTGAAATATCAGCTCCTTGGTTGAAGCTCAAAAACAAGTAATATCAACTTTAAGAGACAAAAAAAAAAGAGATATGACTAAACTGTTAAAGGCAGCAGATAATCCGACCTGTTTGATGCTGAAGCTGGACACGGACATGATCATGGTGGGATTATTGCTGATCTCGTCTGGACGAACCCAGCGGGAGAAGATGGCTTTCTGTTTGGGAGACAGCGCTAGTTTCCCAGTTTTGTCCCTAGAAAGCAAAACAAAGTGTTTTATGGAGGTTGTAAAGTCAGCAACAGCTGTTCTATCGATGCAATGCATTGACCCGCATCCAAAATCTTATCACACTGCTGTCACATCGCTTTCCTGTTTACCGATGTATCGTTTTTGTTCGTCTGTTGCAGTTTCGGGGCAAAGAGGGAATGCGGGTCATGCTGTAAAACTAGCTCTACTGCTCACAGGATCAAATACTGGTGTTTACTGGACTTATTCTCTTGTCTGTAAAACATAATCCAAACATCTTTTTAGTGCTTTTGCCCTTATGCCTTAAAGAAATTTGGCAAGACAATTTAGTTAGCATGCAAATAGCGTTTGTTTAAAAATCTGCAACAACAAAAAACTCACGAAAAAGCAATCGGGAAGGCAAAGCGCTCCTTCAGATCCACACTCATGAAGGGCACATAGGCGATGTTGTTGATTGTAGACGTACTCCTAAAAATGGAGAAACAATGAGCTTAGCAACAAAAAAGTTAATATCTAAATGACAGGAAAAAAAACATAATTGCTTTCAATATAGTTCAACACACTTGTTTTTAAAAAACAGACATTTAACAGTGAAAGGAAACGTCTCTGTCTTTTAAAGCACATTTTATTTAGTCCATCAGTCACTCCTTGTGTTTTGAATTTATAGAAAATTATATTAAACAGTTGAATAAAATGAGTAGGATTTTTAAACTCTCCAAAGGTCAGCAGGAGTCTGACCTGAGCACCTCGATCTCCTCTGATGTATAGCGCTGGCCCTGGGGCTCGCTGGACTGGACCGGCCGGACGGGGTGGGGCTGTGATCGGTCTTGGAGGGAGAAGTCTGGCCCGAGGGGAAAAAACTGACGTGAGGGTCCCCCAGAACTCGAACTACTACCGGGCTTTGTACCAGGAGTCCCAGATCTGTCCTGAGTCTGGGCTGACGTGGATTTAGACTGAGACTCTTTGAGACCTTCAGCTCTGAAGAAGAAATAAAAATGTAACCATCTACTTTTTATGTCACCTTTAGGAAAACCACCATACATAATCACAAAGATAAACATGTTTTGTTATTTTCATAATTTTTTTTTTAGTTGACATAGGAACGAGAACAAACATCATGCGTCTTTTTAAATTCATATGATCAAGCTGAGATGTTAAATCAGGAAGTAAGAATCATGAAAGATCACAGAGAAAAATCTAGGCTTCTGTTTGTATCTACCTGTCCAAAGCTTGGCGTGCCAGCTGCTTGAGTTTGTTCTGGAGAGCTGGATCTGACGTCTCATTTGACTGTTGCGAAAACAGAGGAAAAAGCATGAGGGATGTGACAGTTGGTCACTTCCACAACGAGATGTGGGAAACCTACCGTCTTAATGCACAACTCCACCGCCTGAGTGTACAGCTCAATAGCTTCATCATCGTTTCCTTTCTCGTCTTCCTCAAAAGCCTGAGTAACCAGGAAGTGGGCCCGCTCCAGATCCACCTGCTGCCGGGACTTCAGGGGGTCAATTTTCTGGACTGAAGGTAAGATTAAGAAAAACAATAAACATTTATATCAGAAGCAAAAACTAGCCCTTTTCCTCATAAATGTAGACATATGTAAAATCCTTTTTCTGAATAGCATGGCTGGAACTTAGCAGAAAAAAGATGGATTATGTCATTATAATACTATTATTATGTTATCTGACTAACTTTAATACATATTAAAGCTTACATTTCATTAAAATTTTATGCAGGCCACATTGGAACATCATTGGCTAAAAGACCCAATCCAATGAAGATCGGGTTATTAATGTTTTTAACATGTTATTGGGGCCTTTTTCAGTTGATGGAGGACAAATATAAAGAAAAGCAATCTTAAAAATAGCATTTCTGAGGATTGTGTTGTTCAAATAGATATGAATCAGGAGCAGACAAAAAATACTGCTGGAAAAAGCTCGGAGCAGTGACATAGAAGCTACAACTGGAAAGCCACAAGCTCCCTGCTCCACTCCATTCTGATGCAACCACTTGTAAACAAATAGATGTACGTCTTTGTTGTCATCGCCTGAGCTGGAATCTGGGTCTACTGTACAGCTGGACAGCTCCAATATCGTTTGCCACTTTTGTTGCACCACTAATGTTACGTTGGAGATGTGAGGGGCTGTAAGCTAGTGGGAAAGCATGTAAACAGATGGGTGACGGGAAGTGGGGGAGGGACCGCTTCACGACAACAGTCCCACTCACAAAGCAATAACGCTTAAACATGTCGCAGCTCTGACTAATCAGAATCCCTTGGTATTGACAAACCAGAATACTTCAGAGTTGTGGTCCTACCACAACAAACATACACACCCAGCCACACATGCAGTTAGACTTAAACTAAAGAAGATTTATCTAGTTTGGAAAAGTAATACTCAAAAAGCTGTAGTGATAATATTTCCGCACGACAAAGTTAAAAGTAACTGAAAGTTATAAAAGCAATAACGTCTACATCTTTAACAGTGGAGTTTGGCTCTGTTCACACCCGACTGAATAAATCTACATCGCCCCAACAATCAATAAATTCACTGATAACACAACTATTGTGGAGCTGACTACACACAATAATGAGGCGCTGGACCAGCATCCTCGCATCATGGCTACACCTGACACTGTAAAATTATGAAGTATTTATCCCGTGTAAACATGTCAACACTTCCCCACCTCCATGCTGTGTTTGCACATCTGACATGTTTATATCTGCACATTATTACAGACATTTTTTTATAATTGCACATTTCCTTTGTACATATTGGCATATATAATATAATACTTTGTTAGATTTTTTTTGCTCTGGGAATGGTGACTACTCCAATTCCATCGTCCAAGTGGACTGGGGCAAAGGAATATCTATCTTTACTCTTATTTTGCAAATTGTCCTAATTTTACTGTCCTATTATTTTAATACTCCCCTAACAAAAGGTGCATTTGTTGTAGCAGATTGTCATATGAGTCTTGTCACATGAGAATACCTGCATTGTGCAGGGCCTGGACCCGATCCAGATATTCATTCACTTTATCCTGGATTCCCTCTAGTTTGGATCCAGCCATCCCAGCATATATGAGAGCCTGAGCTGCTTCCTATAACACACAGACATCATATAAAAAATTCAATCAAATCGGATCTTTGGCACACAATAAACAGTTTAATGTCATTTAAGTCATAAGACACATGAAACTTTAGCTTACTATTAGCTAAATGCTAACTTCGATTTTTGAAAAAGTGCTGTTTACAACATGGGAAAGACTCAAATGTTTTTCTACTTACCTTATAATAAAATACAGCATCGTTGTATTTGGCGTGTTGGTCATACGTAACTGCTGCTTTGGCGAATTTGACAGCATCCTGCTCCAACTGAGTGAAGTCCATGATGAACGAAACTTGTTGACAGAAAGACAACCCTTCACAACCTAGCTAAACTAAAGCTAGCTAGCTGTCATAAATTAACAATTTAACACAATGTCTGACTTTTACAAGCTAAACAAACCATTTCTTCGTCTCAAACTAGGCATAATAAAGCTAATCTGAGCAACGCCTTTAATACAGAAGCCCAAAATGTTTGATTGAAAGTTCTGTTTTTCTTTTTTTTTTTTTTTTTTTGAAAAGCATTGATCGACAACACAAGCATTTTCCGGGGAAAACTCGCGCAAGCGCAAAAGAGTACAACTCTCCGTTGCGTTCAAGTACAGTCGGAACAAAATATTTTTTATAGGTCATCGTAGATAAATATAAATTTAGAGTTTGAATTCTGTTTAAATGCTGGTGGGGGAAAAAACACGTTTACACCAAAACTTACTTTGCAGCTATACAAGACTTATCAACAGAGATTAGAAAAGGTACAATTTAAACACACAGAATGATCTGTTTTGCATATTTTGGCCAGGAAGTATTGCACAAAGGGTTTTGTAACATTTTTATGCTTATTAAATAAGTTCATTTCATTTTCCTCTCAATGATAATAATATACATGTAAAAAAGAAACAGGATAAAACCTGAAACTAGACATCCATTTTATTTTTTGACAGAGAATGTTTTTAGAGCTAATGAAATATTATATAAGCAACTCAAGCTCCCAAAAAAAATTTTTTTTTTAACTGCAATACAATTATTTTCAATTTAGTTTAAAAAAAATCTGCCACCTCTTTGCAATACTGAGCTTGATTAAAAAAGAAAATACAGCAACAGTGTCCTCTTCTGGCCATACAAGAGAAACAATCTTCACAAAGTCAAAGTGTAACACATACATTTGAAAGACCTATTTACAGATTTTGTCACCACGAAGTTGTTACAGGCTGCAAAGTAGTGGTTAACACTCTCGTCCCATAGAGAGAAGGCTCTTGGTTGGCTCCTTTCTGTACGGAATTTGCATGTTTCCATGTACGGTTTCTGCAGGAACGTGGCTTCCTCCCCCAGTAACAAAACAAAAATATGCTCAACAGGTTAATTATTGAGTTTAAATTATGTGTAAACATGAGTGTGTGTTTTTTTTGTCTGTGTGATGGACTGGCAAAATGTCCTGGGGGTACCTTCGGTTCCTGATTAGGCTATCATGACCCCAAACAGCTATAAAACAGGTTTAAAAGATGGACTAATACACACACAAATATATATATATATATATATATACATATATATATATATATATATATATATATATATATATATATATATATATATATATATATATATATATATATATATATATATATATATATATATATATATATTTATTTATTAATTGTAATTACACAATTTTTCAATTCACTTAAAGAGATAAAGGCTCCTTTTCACAGATCCAGTAGTTTTTGCCATTGCAATCAACAGATTTCCAAGCAAAGTTTTTGACAGAAACTGCAGCGCATCGATCATCAACCGGATGTTTGGACCTAGAAGAGAATAAAAAAAAGGATTTTTTCAGCAACAGGAATAGAACTGCTAAATTTAAACGTAAAAAAGGACATTTCTCACAGATCTAACAGAGTACTCCCATTGATCCACCTCCATTTTCCATTCTCAACACTGAGGCCAATCCAGAACAGGTCAACATTGGGGAATTTCTATGGAAAGTAAGAGGAAAATTCAAAAATAGTGGTTGTATAAAAAAAGAAAATCCACTGTTGAATAAACTTACAGTGAACTTAGTGTGATTTTGTTAAAATCTACAAAAAATAAATGAATCTGAGAATCTTTCTTTCTTACTTTTGGAAGTTTGCTAAGGAGAAGCAGCTGAGAATTCTTGGACTGGCAGTCCTGTTGAGCTTGTCTCCATGTAATCATCTTCTCTTGATTAATGTTGTAACACTTGGTTTGCAGGTGCATCCAGTTCTTTTGACAAGCCTTACATTCCCTCTCTGAAAAGCAAATATAGCCCAAATTAAAAATAATTTAACCATTCATGTTACTATTTTACAGTATAATTATTAATATTTATAAGTTCATTATATATGATTATTACATGTATTTTTAACACAATCATATGATATTTGTTTATACTTTTTTTGTCTTTTGGACAGTAGGCATCAACGCTCCACTGAGCTCGACTGGCATTGAGTTTGTTCCACTCCGCCTCCATGTTGTCCTTTTGCTGCCTCAAATTTACTGTCTCTGTTTTCAGGTCCTCATTTTGGGTAACCAGTTGTAGATTTTGAGCCGAAATGTTTTGGAGTTTGGTTTGTAGGTCCATAAACGAATCCATCAGGTTCCTCCACAGGGCTGTCAGATTTCTGTGATCCTTCCTCAGGTTTTCATAGTCAGAGAGGAGAGCGTTCTGGAGGCGGGTCTGGTTCTGAGAGGTCTCCAGTAGCTTCGTTTGGTTGGTTTTCAACTTGATCAGCTCATCTGTGCCTCCATAAGAACACAATGAGACTGCAAAATATGTCACACATAACAGTTACACAAGTGAGTAGAAAACATGTTTTCACATTTAAATATGTGTTATTCCCTCGGTTTTGTCTTGCAGATGTCCCTAAATATCTCTGAAGATTTCAGTGTTGAGTAGATAAATAAAACACATTTAGGGAAGGTGAATTTAAGCCAAAACAACAAACGATGAGACTAAAAAAATTTTTATTCATCTCCATTTAGTTGTTTTTATTTGTTTAGATTTTACATTACACTTTACATGTTTCAGAGAGCCCTGCGACAGACTGGGGAGGTGTCCAGGGTGTACCCTGCCTTTGCCCAGAGGTGGCCGGGATAGGCTCCGGCAGCCCCGTGACCTCGAAAGGGATACAACGGTAGAAGATGAATAAATGAATGAATGTTTTAGAGATGTCTGGTGTTGGGAAACACATAGGAAAACTAAATGGCGCATACTTATATAGCACTTTCTACCCTCTTTCGATGACCCAAAGCGCTTTACAGTCGCAGACCCATTCACCCATGCACACACACATTCACACACTGATGGTGGCTCCGCTGCCGAACACTGGCACCAACCTCCCAACAGAGTCAAGGTGGGGTTCAGTGTCTTGCCCAAGGACACTTCGACTCATGGGCGTGCAAGGCGGAAATCGAACCTGCAACCTTACGATCATGGGTCGACCGGCCTACCGCTGCACCACGGCCGCCTAGCTTTTAGTTAATCATAACTGATCGGTGAACTCAAAAATTTAATTTTTTAGGAAAATATTTCTTATATGCGCTGTTTAAGGTGCAACAAATTCACTAGTAGACACTGTTAGGATTTATCACAAGACAAAACTTCCCTAAACCAAAGAAGTTTTAGTAAAAAAAAAAAAAAAAAAAAGAGAATGGAATGACAATCATCTGAATTTCTAGAGTAAATTCAAAACAATTGAATTTAATAAAGAAGACTTTACTATTACTTTTTCTCCTAAAAAGAAAAAACTACAAATACATCAACGTCAGTTAGAATATAATCATTTCAATAATCACTAGTTTCTAAAAGAAAATTGACCATCAGCCTATTTCCCACTTGCTTCCTAATCATTAAGAAATATAATTAGGAGGTGAAGAAGTATTTCTGTACACCAATATGTAGTCCTAAAATTAACTTGATTAACATAAAACTTGTGCAACAAAAGAGGCACAAGTTAGTGTTAGTGTTATTAAGTCACTTGACGTTGAAGAAAAGGTTTTCAACAATACTTAGATTTTTGATTTTTCTTCCTCATACTTACAGTAGACAGAGAGTCCAATGACAGCCAAAATCAAGAACCCATAGAGAATCCCACAGCAAGGATGAAACAGCTGACGCAGCCTAGATTTGTCTCCCTCAGTTTTGTCTTGCAGGAGTCCTCCTGAAGTCAAACAGGCATGAATTCAATTCAATTTAATTTCAATGTATTTATTTACATACTTGATGTGCAAATATAAACACCATAACCTTACATAAAATAAAGTAAAACATAAAAGACAGTCATATAGAATAAAACCACCAGTAAAATCATGATAATTGATAAAATACCAGTAAACAAAAAGGGATAAACATACAAAATACTAAAGAGGACACTTTGCAAAACTTTACTTTCTGTGAAAGGTCAAAGCAAGCAGCTTCCTTTGCGGTAATAATAGTTGCTGTAGTTTCTTTTCCTCGTTTTATTTTTTGAACGTACTGTTGGGTCCGGGAGGGTTTTTGTGGTTCCCTTTTACTTCATCATACACCGTCTCCTCCCTTTCAGCTGAAATATTTGGAGAAATGTACCAAAATTCAGTAAAACTAGAAATCAACTTTTAATTTGGCTGAAAATTTGTTATTTCAGGATGTGTGGGAAATTAAAAATGTCACAGTTATTTGTAACTATTATAAGACATATAGGCTGTGGGGAGAAATGACATTTAAAACTGTGATTAACAGACTTTTTCTAAAAAAAAAAAGCAGCAATTTAGAGACAGAATGAATACAATGTTGACTAAAAATATCACAAGTTAAAAACGTGAAAACACAATTTTAGAAGTCTAGGTTTTTTCTTTTTCTGTAGCTTTTTGAGGAAAAGTTTGACAGAAGAACTTTGAGAATTAAAAGAATCAATTTTGAACCAGTAAGTAACCAACCTGTGCATTTAGATTGTTGCCTGGCTTTGAATGTGACTGAAGCGTAGGTAATCTCTTCATCTGTCATTGCTGCAACCACAGTGATGAGTTTAATTTCATCTGCAGAGCAGACTGAGGAACAGCTTTATAACCAAGAAGTAGAAGGAAGTCATTCTGACGCACAACTCTTTTTTTTAGGGTTTCCGTGTGGCAGGAGTTTTTCATTTTATTTTGCAAGATTAAAAGATAATCACTCAAAAAGATTCAAAAGTTTGTATTCACTTTTTTGCTCACACACACATTCGATTATCTTCTTTTCCTTTTGGGCTTTTCCTTCATGTCTTCATCTATATATGTATATCTATATATATTCATCTATATACCTCCTCTTCAGTCTTCCTCTAGACCCCTTCCCTGGCAGCTCTAGACTCAGCATCCTTTTACCAAAACATTGACTGTCCGAAACGTCTCAGTCTGGCCTCTTTGACTTTATCTCCTAAACTCCTAACGTGTGCTGTCCCTCTGATGTCCTCATTCCTGATCCCATCCGTCCTGGTCACTCCTAAAGAAAAACTCTGCACAAAGATGCAGCTGAAACAGCAAAAACAAACGGGTCTCAATAGGAGAAAAGTTCTTAGCTAATTACACTTTGTCAGATTGAGCAGATTGAGTTCCATCCATCCATCCATCTTTCTCCGCTTATCCGGGACCGGGGCAGCAGTCTAAGCAAGGATGCCCAGACTTCCCTTGCCCCAGCCACTTCCTCCAGCTCCTCTGGGGGGACCCCGAGACGTTCCCAGGCCAGCCGAGAGACATAGTCTATCCAGCGTGTCCTGGGTCTTCCCTGGGGCCTCCGCCCAGTGGGACATGCCCGGAACACCTCTCCAGGGAGGCGTCCAGGGGGCATCCGGACTAGATGAGCCACCTCAACTGGCTCCTTTCGATGTGGAGGAGAAGCGGTTCTACTCCGAGCTCTCCGTGGGTGACCGAGCTTCTCACCCTATCTCTAAGGGAGCGCCCAGCCACCCTACGGAGGAAGCTCATTTCAGCCGCTTGTATTCGGGACCTCGTTGTTTCTGTCATGACCCATAGCTCATGACCATAGGTGAGTACTGGAACGTAGATCGACCAGTAAATTGAGAGCTTTGCTTTTGGCTCAGCTCTCTCTTCACCACGACGGACCGATAGAGCGACCGCATAACTACGGACGTCGCTCCGATCCACCTGTCAATCTCACGCTCCGGTCTTCCCTCACTCGTGAAAAAGACCCCAAGGTATTTAAACTCCTCCACCTGGGGCAAGGACACTCCACCCACCGAGAGATGGCAGACTACCTTTCTCCGGTCAAGGACCATGGCCTCAGATTTAGCGGTGCTGACCCTCATCCCAGCCGCTTTACACTCGGCCGCAAACCGCCCCAATGCACGCTGGAGGTCCTGGCTTGATGAAGCCAACAGGACAACATCATCTGCAAAAAGCAGAGAGGAAATCCTGTGGTCCCCAAACCAGATCCCTTCCGGTCCCTGGCTGCGCCTAGAAATTCTGTCCATAAAAACTATGAACAGAACCGGTGATAAAGGGAAGCCCTGCCGGAGTCCAACGTGGACCGGGAACAGGTCTGACTTACTGCCGGCTATGTGAACCAGTAAGGCTCCCCGGACCCCATACTCCCAGAGCACCCTCCACAGGATGCCACAGGGGACGCATTCAAACGCCTTCTCCAAATCCACAAAAAGATGGATGGATGGATGGATGGTTTTAATATTAATAGCTGGGCCAGATGTTTGTTTTTTAGTTGTTTTGTTTTCAAAGTTTCTCTGAATTTTTCTGGACTTTATGGGACTGTCTTGGATCAGGTCATACTGTGTGTTAACAACAACTACACTATAATTTACTCTGCTGCACTATAGTGTACTATACTATACTCTGGTATACTATATTATTTTGTACTATACTATTCTCTGCTGTATACAGTACAGTATAGTACAGTATTGTATACTATACTGTAAGTTTTGTTTTGAATAATGTTCAATTGTATTGTTAATTTTACAGCCGTCGTCCTTTTATTACATTTGTGTTTCCAGTTATGGGGCTGAGGTGCTGTGATTTCCCTTGTGGATCATAAATGCTTATTCTCATGGAATCTCTCATTAATTTATAAGAATTTTAACTTTAAACCCAATTAAGGTTGACTCACATCTGGACAGGAAGAAAAGAAAATTTAAAAAAAAAAGCAGAGATCATGTCATTTCAATGGGAAATGCAAACTGGCAAAAACTTCAGCTGTGAAAGAGTTAATCTTAAATGACATCATTGCTTCTGTTTGCCCTTTACCACCTACCCCACCCCTCCCATTACATCTCATCTTCAATACTCTCCCCCATCCTTCTTCAGCCTCCTCCCTCTGTGTCTCTCCTCCCCTCAGGTCCCAGCCCCTTCATTAATCCCAGTATGAAAGGGAAGCCTCTTGCTGGCAGCCACATAACCAGAGCCTCCCTGGAGCTTCTCTCACACAGCAGGAAAACCCAACAACTCACAGCCTGAATCTGGGAACCTCTGACTCAAGTTTTCTAATTTGACATGGAGCTCCACAGTATAAATCAAATCTTCCATCCTCACCACCTCGGTGAGGAGAAGCAACAGATGCTGAACCTGAACCGACGACTGGAGACCTACCTGAACCGGGTCAAGCTGCTGGAGGAGGAGAACATGAAGCTTGCTAAAGAGATCCAAGCTATGAGACACAGCGATCAGGGACACTCCACGCTGAGGAAGGGCCTGGAGAAACAGCTGCACCAGGCGAGGATGGACGTGGACGCAGCCTGGACGGACAGGGTCCTCACAGAGCTGGAGGTGGGTAAGCTGACAGAGGAGCTCGAAGCCCTGAACCTGCAGAGACACAGGGAGGCGGAGGCCAAACAAATGGCCATGAAAAACCTGGAGCAAAGCAGGAAAGAGCTTGATGAAGAGATGAGGGCACAGATCTGGCTGAGGGAGAAGGTCAACCAGCTAGAACAAGAGATGAGGCTCCTAATTCAAACTCATGAGGAGGATGTAGCTCACTTAGAAACGGCACTAACCCAATGCAGAACCACAGTCCCCCCTGCTTTTACCCAGAGGAGCAACCAGACTCCAGACCTCATCAAGATGGGACAGGAGTTCTCCCAAAAGGCCACCAGAGCATGGCAGGAGGCAGCCGAGGCCTATCAGGGCCAGCTAGTTCGGCTGGAGGAGTCGCTCGATCAGGCCAGGGGACGTTTGGCTCAGGTAAACCAGGAGAAGCAGGAGAGCCAGTTTCAGATTCTAGCTCTGGAGAAGGAGATCGCCTCAAGTCAGGATGTGAGGCAGCATCTGGAGAAGACTGCAGCCCAACGGAGGGATGAGTACGGCCTGGAGATCCAGCAGCTCCAGGTAAAACATCCAGTAGGGTTCCTGTGAGGTCAAGAAATAAGATGTTTTGTCTAATATGGATCCAGATATTTTATTTTTTAGAAAAAGAAGGCTAGGTGGAAATTCTCATGACTGCTAACATCATCATTAATATTCTGCAGTAGGGGGGCTTAAAACACATTTTTGAGTTTCATTAACCACGTGATGCAAGATATCAAAACGTAAAAACCGAAGAAACAACCTAAAAACAAACAGTTTTGCAAAATTTTTGACAAACCTGACATGAAGCATTTTAGATTCCCATTTCATCCTCAATGCTACCACCAAGTTTAGCGGTTTTTAGTAAGGAAAAAAAATGGTTTCATCAGACTTTTGGCTCACATTCGGATAACAGTGTAGTCATTGTTCGTGCAGAGGCTGGGAAGTCTGAAATAATGAGTGACAAACCTCAGCGGAATTGCAGACAATTATCAGCCTGAAGCCTGTGGTGAAACAAATGAGTTCCACCACACATTTGCTGTGGCATGCCAGCACACGTGACCCACTGAGTCCTGATGGATTAAACACTTTATAACAAAGTTTTACCAAATAAACCAAAACTTTATTCTTATTAACACATACATTCTACTTCCACAACTGAAAGCATTAGAGATTTTGTCTTTTTGATTGATTTTTTTTTCTTTTGGTCCCTCTCAGTAAATACTCTGGAGACTATAATATCAAAATGTTGGGGTTTGTACTCGGTTACAGTGATGTCTGAGGGGTGAAACACTCTAAAAACAAATATTAATGTGTTCTCTTATTGGATCTTTTTATTCTGTTTTGATTGCTTGAAATGAAGCACTTCCAATTTAAAAAAAAACACAGACACGTGTATCTGAATCTACTGTTGCAGCGCTTTAACAACAAGAACATATTCAGTCTCGTTTTATCTGATTATCTTTCCTGTCTGACTTCCGTTTCTGGTTCTGGCAGGAGCACTTGGCGGGTCTGGAGGTGGAGAAGGAGCAGCTGGGTCATCAGATAGATCACCTCCTTCAGGAGAACCGAAGCCTCATGCAGATGAAGATCTCTCTGGGCCTGGAAGTAGCGACATACAGGTATGTACTCGTCTGATTTTTCTGTCTAAAGGTTGTACCTAAAATCTGAAACAAACATAATCTAAAAGGTGGGACATCATGTCCCACACACACGGCAAAAATGATTGTCATTCGTTCCATTTTGATGATTGATTTTGGATGAATCAGCTGTGAAATAGGAACAGGTGTCAGCAGAAACATCAGAATGATCAAATTCTTAAGCATAGATAAAGTTTTTGGCCATCCATTTCCTCAAAGATTCGTCCACAACTGCACATTTTAGCCTTATTTAAGTAAAACTACTTATCGTCACATTTTTTTCTGTTTCAAAAGCAGTTATGATTTGATATGCATTCCTGAGGAGTTAGTAACACTGAAAAAGTTTCGACTTTTTGGGTTGATTATTAAAAAATCCAATGTTTCCTGAAAAAGTTGATATGTTTCACACCTACGCAAAAATAGAATCATAAGAAAGGAACAAAAAAGTCTCTTGCTGCAAGAAAAATTTATCTTATCAAGAAATGTTTCCAAAGCAAATAATAGTCATAGTTAGAGGAAATACATCGGAGTGACTAGAATTTTCTTGACTGAAGTAATAATTCTTGGTAAAACCATTTTTTGGCAGATTTGCCTATAAGACAATTTGCCACTGAAGTTTTGACTTATTTGTAAGAAGCCTGTTTTTGTAGTGGGTATCAGACAAGCAAAATAAGAAGATTAATACAATGCCTTTATTTTTTTAAATTATTTTGTTTTTTTTTCCATCTTTCTTGTTAAATAACTGCTTATAATCAACAAGTTTTAGTCAGCTTTTTTCTCTATTTTAATATAATCTCCAATTTGAGTTTTGATCAGTTCATGAATGTGTATTAGGATTTTGTATTTCTAATATATATAAATATATTTTTTTACTTTTTACAGATTTTAATCTTCAAAAATGCAATCTTTGTCAGAGAAAATATTTTAGAAAAAATTGAGGAATCCCTTTGCATTTGTCTGTTTTTTAATCTGAGGTTCAGAAATCTCCTTCCATCCGTGTGAGCCTCTCAGAGACAAAGGGGGCGGCAGTCGTCTGGACTAAAGGTCTCTTCATTGTAACAGCAGCCTGTTCCATCATGAAGCTGTGTGATGGCGCCTCTTTGCTCGGGCTCCCTCCCCCTCTGAAAGTATTGTATTGACCCTCACCCCTTTCTGAGAGAAGCTGCTGCTAGTTTATGAGCCATGCGAGGCTAAAATAGCTCCACACAGGAGCAAGTTTGGAGATAGCATGAGCCGAAGACTAATTCCAGTGTCATTGACAACAAGTAAAATCCTGGTTTTGACGTTACAGTCCGTTTCTTAGGGAAACGGGCTGTAACGGAGATCCTTGCAGTCCACATGTGAGTGGAAACAGGGGTATTAGTGCCGCATGGGCGTTTCAAAATATCAGCTGTCATTTACGTGTTTGTGAGAAGCTTTCTGGTTGAGTTCGAAGGACTGATGACAGAAGTTTGGGCGCTGCAGATGTCTTCTGAATGGCGGGGCCTTTGCTTTATTACCATAACAACAGTCTTCAGTCTCTTGTTGCTGCTCAAGTGCAGCAAATGTCTTGCTTCATTTAAAGACGAATGCCTTAGTGGTTTCTCTAAATCCCAAAGATAGCATTAAAAACCACACACTTTTAATTTTCCTCGTCATGTTTCTGTCTTTGCAGAACTTTGCTGGATGGTGAAAGCCTCAGAGGGGAGGCAGGCCTGATAAAGAAACCAAGAAATATTTCCATCGCAGGTAATTGAGAACCAAACGCTGGCACGCACACAAACTTCTTTCTGTGAAAGCAAAATGTCAGGCTGTGTGTCTGAGCGCAGACAGGATGAATGGACATGATTTTATTTGGTTTGAAGGCTGCTGGTAGAGGCATTCTGAAAGGGCTAAGGTGGACACATGCAACCCGAGCCATCGAAGTCAGTCCCTGATGGTTATTGAGCCACATGGCTTTTCTTTCCCGGATCCCAGACAGCTATGAAAGGAAATGACGATCAATATCTCCCCATTAGTGTCCAAAGAGAGTACGTTTAAAACGATGCTAAATTCCTCCCAGCACACACTGTTCTGTGCACAGAGGGGGTATTGCATGTCTGACTACTGGAAAATTTTGGCCTTTTTTTTTACCACTATATATTTTAAGGGACAATGGCAGGAGTTCTTAGTAGTTCATTATGAATTTATGAGTTCTGTCTTTCACAGATGCTGTCTTCAGTCCTCGTGGGCTTACAAAGAGTTACCACAACCAACTGTCTACCACCCGAAAGAGCACTTCCAGCTCATCTGTCTATCCGGTGGCAGCACCAAAAGGGACAACCCCAGCGGCCTTCAGGAGCAGAAATCCTGAGTGCAGCTTGACACAACCTGAAGATGTGACAATGCCAAAAACGTATCCAAAAAGAATCGCGGATGAAGCAAAGAAAAATGTTACACTTCAAGAGCTTCAAGAGAACGTTGCAAATGTTGAGCTTTTGTCAACTTCTATAGATCATAAAGTGCCTGCTGCACCCTTGGAGGAAAAGGATGGAGGCAGGTTAAGTATGGTTGAGAGTCCTGAGGAAGTCATTGAGTCTGCTGTAAGCTACCAGGTTGAGTCTGGACTCAGCAGAGAGCCGTGTTTCAGTGGTCTGCATCCTTTCCTGGAAAACAGCATCTCATGGAAGAGCAACAGAGCAACAGATGAACCCGGCAGTTTCTCAGAGGATTTGGAAAAGGATGGGAAATTTGAAAAAGAAAGTATGAAACAGCCATGTGATCCCAATGAAGAGGTAGTAGAGACAGAGAGTGAAGGTAGAGATAAGGTAGAGCAGATCGGAGATTCTGAAACAGAGGTCATCCTCAAACCAACCACTGAGTACAGGTCCAGCAGTGTGGACTCTGTATGTCAACCTGTGGAAAGCCTTTATACTCAAGAGATGACGAGTGATGCTGCAGGTGAGAGAAGAGAGGAAGTGATGGATGTTGAAGACAAGTTATACCCTGATGGAGAAGAGATGGACACATGGGACAGCGTGATAGAGAGGAAGGTTGATGTGAAGAAAGATGAGGAGCTAAAACATGAAGAAAAAATTCAACACGCTGAACCAGAAGAAGATATTTCAGCAAAAGAGACAAAGCATGCTATGAAAGACATCAGTCAGGATCCAAATGTGGCCTTTTTACAAGTAAATGACAGCCAACATGGCTCATTAGACCAAGATCATGCTCCTCCCTCTGAAAATGACGGAGAAGACGATGATGAAGAGGACTCCCAGAACGTCTCAGTGTCCTGGAGGACTGAGTTGGAGAGCGACAGCTATGCTCAAGACAACACTCTTGCTGACACGCGACCCCTGATTCGATACAAAAGTGATGAGACCGACGCCCACACACAGGCGTCTCACCTGGACGAGAGCGAGTCGAGTGACGGCGAACAGGAGAGAAAGACGGGGGAGGCTGGAACGTGGAGCGAGGGAAAATCAAAGACATTTGGAACCATGGAGGACCTGTGTGAAGAAGTGGAGGATGAATCAGTAGATGACCAGTACAACCCTGAAGACAGGGATGCGAGCCAGAGTACAGTGGTCAATGAACATGCTGAGGTGGCAAATGTAGAAGATGAAGACGGAAGTGCTAGAAATGATAAAGAAACCGAAGAGCTTACTGCAACCAAAGGACTAAAACCTGAAGAGGAGGAGCTGGAGATGGACATACTTGTGGATGAAGAGTTGGAAAATCTAACGAGTTCCAACACTAATTTTTTACAGTGGCAGGTTAGCGAGGAGAACCAAGATCTGAGCCTCAACAACGAGCAGAAGGAGTCTGAGAAACCAATAACTGAACATCCTGAGCACATGCCACCCTCTACAACTGAAGACCAAGCTTCTGAAACCACCATGCTCAATGGTTCCTCAGTGGAAGAACATGATGTTGAACCTAAAAACAAAGAAGCTGAAGAGAAGCCAGCTGGATATGAGCCACAAATGGAACAGAACTTATTTTCTTTAATGTGTGCTAATGGAAGAGAAGATCATTCAGCCTTTGGTGCCTTCAGCATCAGCTCTGATGTGGACAAGACAGTTGAGTATGAAGATCCTCAATCTGCGGTGGCTTTTACAGAAGATGAAATAGAAATTCAGAATGTGGTCAGAAATGAGGTCACCGAGGTTCTTCCTGGAGAGAAATCCCAGAAGCCACAAGAGGATGAAGATGAAGAAGAAGAATCATACATGTTTCCTGAAAATGCAGAAGCAGCAGAATGGGAAGTTCTAGAAGACCCAACAAACGATTACAAAATAGAAGATCATGATAGGACTTTCACCTATCAAGAATCAGCAGATTACAATCCTGAAAGTCATGAAGATGCCGCTAAGAAAGTGGAAGAAGAAACGGACATCTTCATAGTCAGTACTCCATCAGACAACAAACCACCGGATTTCTTCTCCTCAGGTGTGAAGAACGACTTCTGGGTGTCCTCCCTGGAGGGCGGGGCTGCATACAATGACACCTGTGAGGAACCAGAAGAGCAAGGAGATCAGAATCAAGGGTTTGGTGTCCACCAGCCTCACGAGAGCCTGGAAAAGCCAAATGTGGTAAATGGCCACTCCATGGATGTTGCTGACTCCTCCAAACCTTTAGCTGCTGTGAAAAATCAGACAGATGTTTCTGTGGAAGCGAAGAAGGTTTGTCAAAAGTATTTTGAGGGGGAGATGATCCATTCTGAGGACTCTGAAAATGAGGCCGAATCGTGGTCATCTGGAGAGGAAGCAGCAGCAGCAGCAGAGAGAAATCCTTTTTTAGACACTACGTATTAGTCTGAGTGAAGCTTTGCTTTGTGTTTCAAGCCCAAAGTTTCAGCGAAACAACCAACAACAGGCTGGTTCTTTAGTGTGCATGTGGTAGAATAGCACTTTCTGCATGAGGAATGAGCATGAAGACAGAACAAAGGAGATGATTTGAAAGTCAGAACAGTATTGATCACGGCCTAGTCAGACTTTACTAGAAAAATGGAAATCAATGGGAGACGAAGGTTTGAGATCCTCATAGAGCAGCTCTTTCATAGTGAAAACTAGTGTTTGCTTTGGTTAATTAGTTCAGTTTTACCTGTGTGTGCATGTTTTAGTCATTAAGAAGGAAAGATTTTTCATTTTTATCCACCCAGATCTCTGATTTATGGTGTATACAGGGCAAAATAAAACAAAGATTTGAGAACTTTTGTGTTTTCTCTGTTTGTCGGACATATTCAAACTGCAAATGACAAATGCACGTCCCCGGTATTTTATTTAATAAAACCATCTATAGACTTACTGAAGAAAATTGTGTTTGAAGAAGAGCTTAGAAAATATGCTGGCCCCCAACATTTCAGTAACAAGGAGGGTCAGTGGGCTTTGTGCCAACGGTCCCACCCACAACTTTTTAATGAAATTCTGCCGCTCTGTAGAAACTATGTCCCAGAAAATGACACAGGTTTTCTGATTTTGGCTAACGGTATCATCATGCATAAAAGACCACTGAGAACAATTTTAAAATAGATGAAAAGATGATCGTAGTGGGACTTTATATACCTTTTTCCTAAAATCTATTGGGTAAAGGATGAGTTTTAAAGGTTAAGCAGAAATGTTGAGGATTCTTTAGGGGATTTTATTAATAATGTCAATGTTCACTAAATAAAGTTTAATATTAAATGTACAATTATGAGATATTAAAACCTCCAATTTAGGTTTCATCAATATTAACTGTAACCATAGTAACATAACACATTTTTAATTGATTGTGACTTACATGAATATTAAAACTGCTTTGCAGTTAGTTACCCGATGAACTGATGGGAAGTAAAGTTAGGCCTAAAACACATCATAATGTAAATGAACCTAGATTTGTATTGAGTTCATATTTCCCATAAGGGGAGTCACAACTTTTGTACCATAAACAAATACTACATAAGGAGGAAGTAGCTATTTGGAGCAAATCGTAATGTCTTATTTTGATAAAGAAGATTTTTTTTTTAGAGGATTTCCAAAGTGAAGAACATTCTCTTTGACTCAGAGAACAACTGCATCCATAACAGAAGGCCAAGAAAGCAGCTGCCTGCTGCCTTCCAGCTTCATCGATTGTTCCTTTGGGGTTTGCTGTGTGGAAAGCTTTGAAGCTCAGTGTGTGTCTGCGAGTGTGTGTGTCAGTGTGTGTGCTTGGCAACATACCAGCTTAACTGACCTCAACCCAGATGAGTCAACAAAGCAGCACCAAGGTCCTCTGCAGGCACACAGCCGTCTCATGAGATGGGAGGGCAAAAAAAATAAAAAAAAAAAGTTAGGAAAGCCAGAACAAACGCGTGATCTCACCTTCTCTCCCTCCTCCTCCTCCTCCTCCTCCTCCGCCTTTCATTAGTCAGTTTGCTGAACAATGATGGCTATTTCAGTGGGTGCTCGCTTCCTCGCTGGCCAGTGTGCCGGGTGGGGGTTTGGTGGGGAAAGAAGCGGTAGACAGCAGCATTCATCGTGACAAAACTGTGTTGGAATGGCATCACAGCAGCTGCCTGACACGTTCTCATTCTTCCCCACCGACAGGACCACCCTGTTTAAAAAAAACTTTAAAAGAAAGCATGTGATGTGAGTTTACTGCTAAAAAAAAAAACAAAAAACATCAAATTAAATGAGACAATCCCCCTCTCTTCCTTTGGCCTTTTTTCCTTTGTCCGGCAGCAGAACAGACGGAAGTCCTAAAGGTATTGAAGCTACGCTGGAATGATATGGAGAACAGTCAACTGGGGAATCTTCTTGATGGTTTCACAAATCATTCCACAGTTTTTGGAAACTTTACTGCCTTTTACATTGGTGCTAACAAGCTGCCCACAGCAAAAGCAAAACCTGGCGTCGGTTCTAATGAAGTTCTGTTTCAGTTGAGTTCACTTCTCTGGTCAGTGTAAAAGTGGTGCACTAGAAACGCGCGTCTTTAAAACCATGTCATATTTTATCTATGTTTGTTTGTAAAGACCCACTCAGATCATCTTAAATCTAAGATAATCGGTGGTCTTTTAATTACGATTATGCAGTAGGACATAGTTTCTGCAGAGCGTGTGTCTGCATGTGTTCCTATTTGACTATATTCTGCTGTTGCATTTACGTGCTTTTAACTCAAATTTCTATTTCTGGTAGCATAAATAAATAAAGAAGGGTCCCACAACTGTTTTCATTGATTAACATGGGGGAGGTGTGTTCCTGCAGCCCATTACAGGGATCTTTAGCTGCCATTCACAAAGAATCTGCATTGATGTGGTTCTGAGGCTGCTGGTGTGGATGATGACTTAGAGATCCACACGAATAAACATTATGTTTTTGGTGTTTAAAGCTTGATTTTTTATAACATACATTCATAACAAAGGAGGTCATATGTAAAAGATTTAAGATTAAACCTGCAGATTAAAACTGTATTTCTTTATTCAAATGTATTTAAGTTTTTTTCCCCTTAAATCAAGTTTTCATGAATCAAGACTATTTCTAATCCTAGCTCAGAATGAGGCACACATTACTCAACTGTGCTGATTTTGAAAACAGTTTGGAAAAAAGAAACGAGAAGTGAAAACAACTTCAAAGCTGGTAAAATATCTTAAAGGCCTCAAAAATAAGCAGACACCCGAAACACATTTCTAATACAAGTTTAATTTATTGTCATGGCAACTGTGGCGTTAGCGTTTTCTCAGACAGTGAGGAACGCTGTCTGTCTGCTGCGACAGACGCATCTCTGCCCACGCAGGAGCAGCAGAAATGAGATTTCTCAGCTCTTCTGTGGGTCATTGTTTGTTTGCAGATTGACTGATATTCCTTTGACTGAGTTTCTGCCTCTGTTTGGACAGACTCTTGAATCATCTCACTTTATCACAGTCTCACCAGTCATCAGGGTTTATCAAAATAGAACAGGAGTTGCACTGCTGTGTGCAATCTGTTGATGACAGCTGCAAGCTGTTTTTAGTGATCAGGTCGACTTTGATCCTCCATCCGAGCATTCTTAGGTCACACTTATACAGAGCTGTTGAAGGTTTAAACAAAAATTCAGAGAGATCTAAAATCCAAAAAAAGCCAACCTCTTCTGCTTCGCTCTGTGCTTTGCCGTTTTCCGGTCTGCAGATGCTCACGCGGTAATTCAATCAGTGCAGAAATGAGGTTAGATGCAGGCGGGCCACACCCACAGGAGAGGGCAAGCAGGACGACTATATCAGCAACATCATCAGATGCTGAGCTGCTTCGTCGCTAAGCAACTGCAAAACAAGCTCATAACAAACCAGTCTGTAGATTTAAGAAATAAACTACTTTTAGGGCTCACATCTTACCACCAGAGATTACATTTTTGTCCAGTCCTATTGTTTTAATCCACGAAAACTACAATTCCCAGAATCCCACCCATTCATATTTGGTGTCAATGAAAAACCCTAAATGTTCTGACCTAAATGACTTGGTTCAGTAATATGTGGTGGTTGGGAGATATTCATCTGCATAAGTCAGGAGGATATGGCATTAAACAGTCTTATTTGTGCTGAAATGACATTTGTTGGCAGCAGCCGTCCACTCTCAGTAGCAGGAAACACGCCGGTTTCAGGCAGCTGTTCTCCAACCAGATGACCACGGCAGGTGACGGCGTGAGCTCGCCTCAGGCGCTCCGGGGTTGGGCTGAATGAGACGATCCACACAGTCCTCCTAACCAGCAGGTTTCTGTCAACCGCACCCTGTTCCAGAAAAATCCCCACAAAATGCAAAGTCATGCAGAATGCCAACAGAAACATTTACATTGGTGTGTTTTGAACCACATTGTTTTTTTTCTAAATTGTTAATCTGACCCACAAAAACAAAATAAAAAACAGCTCAAGCTCCTCCAAAGGAACATCAGATGAAGAAACGATGAAAATCAAAAATAATTATAAAATAAGCACTTCAGAGTTTTGTGACGTTAATTCAGTGGAAGAACTATAAGATTTCTTTGGAAGAGGTAAAATGCTTATGACACAATTTTAAGGCCCCATTTTAACCCCTTTATGCCGGAATTTATTTCCAATTACTGTATTTGAAAAATGTTTTTTCCGTTCAAGGTGATACTAAATTAGGTGGAGTCCTGGAATAAATGGTACATTGCAAATTAGTGACAAATAAATCAATGAATCAAAGTGACTAAATGTTCAAGTTTAGGCGAGAAAATGATTTTAAAGCTCAGTGCATAACAGCTGAAAGAACTCTTTTTAGTTTATTCTGCTTTTTAAACAGACTTTATTTTGATTTTACAGTTTTAATTGTAATTACTTTCTTTGTGCTCTTATTTTTCTGTAAAGCATCCTTAATTACCCTTTGTGTGCTGCACAAATAAATTAGTTGTGCAAAAAATTTAAAACAAATATAGAAAATTTGAAGACAAAACAAGGACACAAAAGCATTCAAGTGGGAATATTATGAACTAATGTTTGAATTTAAAAAAGGTCAGAATGGGAAGAACTAATGACCAGTTACAGCAGATGATCTGCTTCAGTCTGTTTAACAGACAGACTTTCAGAATCACCATCAGAAAATGAGGGTTCCAACCATTTCAAATGGTGGTACTTCAAGACACATCTGGACCGGAAGAGTTAGAAAAGCTCTACTTGAAGAAATGGAAAGTGGCTAGAGGCTAAAACTGCTACATTTGCAAAGAGTCATCTGAAAGCATTTAAGCATTAGAGCTCAAATACATTGAACCAAATACAGACTGGATTTAAATCAACATGACTTTTGCAAGCTTGTAAAAAAGAATCTTTTGCTTTTGCTATTCTGAAAAAACTTGTTTAAAGCCAATACACAAAAATCAAACTCATTCATGAAAGTTTTAGATTAAAGAATATGAGTTTCAGAGAAGAAAAAGACTTGAAGGCCTGTCACTTTCTGTTAAAAATAAATTAAAATAAAAGCTTAAATCATAAAGAACTTACATAATCATCCCTTTTTCTGACAAGCTTTTAGCATTATATTATTTTCTAATCTGAAATTGTAAACTGATAATGTAATATTACCATCACAAGTTTGTCTAACTATAGATTCCACATCTTTATGAAGTGTATACAACCAAAACAAACTAGTAATAGGTTCGAAAAACAAACAAACAAATAAAGGCAGCTTAACCCTTGTGCTATCCTAGGCACTTTAACATTGGGAGTGGGGTCATCTAGACCCACTAGACAGTGCGCTGAACCTTTTTTCTTCAATGATTTGTGATCTTCAGTGGTTCAATGGATTACATGAAATCCTCTCCACCTTTCTCCACCTTTGTCATGGTAGGGAGAACACGTCAATGTGAGGGTGGAGTCATCTAGCACAAGGGTTAAAAAGTGATTTGAAACTATAGTTTAGACTATAGAAAAATTCTGATTACATTTAGACCGTTATAATAACAATAGAAGTTTAAATATCTAGAGTCCGTTTCTGCTATTTTTAATCCTTAAAAAAAAATAAACCAAAAGGAAATCAATACAAAAAATTTACTTTCTTTTTAGTAGAATTTTTGTTTTCCTTTTAAAAATACATTTTCAGGTTTTGAGGAAGTTAAATATTTCACACAATACTGTATAAAATATATCATAGCTAGTTAGCAGTGTTCCCTTATTAGACAAATAAACTTTATGTTTTGCACCCAAAATCCATTAATTTATTATTTTTAAAGTCGTTTTAAGTATTTACAATAATTCATCATCCTTTTTCTCCTAAAATTGAATTCTCAAAAAAAAATCCATACATTCCAATGGAATAAGATCATTTTATCCAATAATAATTCACTCTTAGAATAGATAAAACCTTGTACCAGCGTGTGTCTCTGAGGCCTCAGGTTGCAGACCCCTGCTTTAGTTTTCTCCAAGTGGGATTAACTGAAATCTTTTTTTTTTTTTTAATGAGGACCAACAACTCATCTTTGTGTTATCAATGAATCCATGTTTTATACATATTCTCAAAGTAAGCTTATTTAATAATAATGCAAAAAAGCTATGAGGAGGACTTAGCACCTTTTTATTTCCACTTCCGGTTCTAACTCCAGTCAGATCATTGCCTGGAGTATAGACTAAAACACTGACCTCTAGTGGTCAGACAGTGGTAGTGCTCTGAAAAGCTCACAAAAGACAAACTCGCCTTGGTTTTTCTGTAGGTCAACTTGTCTATTTAATATATAAAATACGGTAAAACATACGCAAAAGGGGGAGTAGGGTAAGAGGGGACCAATGGATACTTTGGTACAATAACAAACACCTTTTTTTTGTAAAAGCAGTATAGAATTTGTAATAACATCAGTGCATACTTTATTTATGAAAATATACACAAATTGTATATCATTCTCCAAAACAACATAAAGAAAAATCATCTTTACAACAAAAAAAAAAAAAAAAACAAAACAAAAAAAAGCTGACTAGCCAAACACAATATATTAGC
This sequence comes from Oryzias curvinotus, assembly GCA_023969325.1. NCBI lineage: Eukaryota > Metazoa > Chordata > Actinopteri > Beloniformes > Adrianichthyidae > Oryzias > Oryzias curvinotus. The sequence goes on from CM043721.1 coordinate 29,430,760, forward strand.
TATGATTTACTTAAAACTTTTTCTTCCATTTGTCATTTATTTATTTAAATGTAATCTTGTGTGACGTGTTTGTGACAAAAGTACATTTTATTTCCTATAACATGATTCACTCTGCTGTAGTTTTGTAACGGCCATGCACTGACATCTTGGTGTCTGGTCAGAAATAAGTTAGACAAGTCACGCTGCACCCCCCCCCCCACCACCACCACCACACACACACACACTCTCTCCAGCATATGTGGATGGGGTGGGGGGGGGTGTATTAAAGTATAGCAGGATTGAAGCGTATCGTCAAAGTCGACCGGCTCAGCGCCTCCACCCACAGCCACACTTCCTCCATCACTCTGCTTGTGTCGTGTCAGAAAATCCTCGTGCAACATTAGTAACACCTTTTTTTTTTTTTTTTTTTACATTTTGTTTTTGTTTTGAAGGAAAACAAACCCCAAGAAAGAGGGAAAAAAACATATTATCAAATAAAATCCAAAATAAAAACAAAAAAATATCTAAAACCTACACAAAAAGAAAAAAACAACAACGCAGATTTCTATATCATCATGACATCTACCATCAGTGAAAGCTGTGGCAATGATGATAGCAAAGATATCAGTTCTTAGAGAACAAGTAAAACAGACTTCCACCAGCACAAATTAACACTGGAAACTGAAAGTGAGTGCGACTTCTACACGTCATTGTACAGGATGCTTTCAGGCGGCGGTAGGATGGTGGTAGGGGGCAAGTTCCTTGAAGTCATGTCACGATTGTCTTTCTGCTTTTGTGGTCAACAGTGCCCCCTAGTGTTGATCAGTGACCACTGCAGGGCCACATGTTTGAAAGGATTTAATGACTTCTCGTTTTGGACAAAGATGTGGCTTGAATGTGGGCGGAGTTTATATTTGTGTCTGTTTTGTTCAAAGCTCGGAGCACAACAGTCTTAACAGTCAGTGTTTACATTTGGAGGGGTGGGGTGGAGGGGGATTTATGGTGACTCTCAGAAGAGCTTGGCAGACTTGTCGCAGAGGGAATGAGTGTGTGAGTGACAGACAGAGATAAAAAAAAATAAAAAAAAGACAACTCGATGAGGATGAAAGTTGGACGGAGAGGAGGCGGGTGGGCCCAAATGACCCTGTGATAATTTAGCTTCATCCCCCTGCTGACACCAGTTATCTGGACGGAGAGTGTTCTGATTGGGTTTGAGGGGCTTTGGGATTAATAAACTGACTTGATGGGGGGAGAGGGAGGGTGATGGGGGGGGGTGTCCATGAAGAGGAAAAATAAGAAACGGTTGAGGGGTCTGTGCTGGCTTTGGGAGGTAGTCATTAAAAGATCAAAAATGACAGAAAACCCTCTAGATGGATGACAGAGGAACACTCAAAGTCTGTCCTAAGAGCTTTTCTGAAGCAAATGGATGGAGAAAAAGAGCTTCTAGAAAAAAAAAAAAAAAAAAAAACGGGCACTTTCTTTCAACCACCTCCATTTTAAAGTCACTAAACCCTATTTGACAATTTTATAAAATACAAAAATGACATCCACCACATTTTTTTTCTTCTTCATATATTTTTTTTAACTTCTATTATAAAATTTCAGCCGACCCGTAACAGACGAGGGAGAGCTCCTCTAATATAGACACATGGCTTTAGATACAGGAGGATAAAAAAACAAAAAAACGCAGCGTACGAATTTCCTTGGCTTGTTCAAGAGTTTTCTAAGTGATATGCTTTTTTTCTTTTTTTTAAATATAAGTTATACTAAAATATTGGGAAACATTTAAATAAAAACATTTGTTGGTGACATCATCCTATAGGCTAAAATTCATTCAGAAAAATGTTTCAGCTTCTCAATAAATAAATAATTAATTATACTGTGTTTTTTTGAAAACCAAATACTTTTGGAAATGTTTGCATGGATTCTTATTACGGTACATTTTTCATCTTAAATATATATCTTAAGTTAAAATAAAGGGACACAATATTTCTAAAAAGATATTTACTTCACTTTTCTTTTTTTTTACAATTATCTGTTGGCTTAATTTAATTTGAAGAGAAATTTTAAAGACCCACTCCAATGGAAATCATGTTTTTGCTGTGTTTAAACATGTTCTTGGCCTTTTTTTTTTTTTTTTTTTTTTGATGGTGAGGGACATTTACAATCCTCTGGGCGGGCCACAAGCACCCTGCTGCTCCGCTCTGCGACGGCGAAGGGAAGGGGGGTGTGGTTGCTTCGCGCCAACAGTCCCAACTCAGAAGTGAATTTCTAATGAACTCTTGTCGCTTTGCAGAAACTACGTTTTCTACGTTTTTTTGGGGGGGGGTTTGGCTAAAAATGACATAATCATAATTAAAAAACCTCTGGGAACGCTTTGAAAAAAGATCAAAAGATGATCAGAGTGGGTCTTTAAACATGACTACCAATAGACTGATGCACAGTTTAAAAAAACAAATCTAAAACCAGGATTAACAAAGCCGCAAAACATATTTTACGTGTGCAGATATTCCGATTGAAACCCATGTAAATCATTCTTGCCCAGGTATGTGTGTGTGTGTGTGTGTGTGTGTGTGTGTGTGTGTGTTGACCAGATGTGCGGTGCCAGAGGTGGGAGTTCAGGTAAAGTGCGCTCCATCAGTGACAGAGTCCAAACCGTTGCTCACTCAAACAGTCCAAGTCGCTACTACATCTCCTTTTCTGCCTCTTCATCGCCCTCTCATGGCTCGTCCACACATTACACTTTATATACACGCATAAATAATATATATTTATATTTTAAAAAACAAAAAAAAAACAAAAAAACAGACCCATCCACAGAGAATTTTTGTTTTCTCTGTTTTGTTGAGGGATAACCTGCTGAATATATGCCTCGTATGTACAATCCCTGTTGTCTGTCTAAGTCACTTGCTCCAGATGTAGAGCTGCCCCAGCGACCATCTGAAGCTGTTTAAATATATAGTTGTATATGACCTACTTTTCAGCCTTAAAAACACCTTATATCCCTGTCACACAGACGGTTACAGATTGCTTATATACATGGTAACTCAGGACTCCAACCCCTTTGAACATCAGCGTTGACAAAAACGATTTCCGCTGCTGCCATCGGTGTTTTCCAAGATGAAATTGAGAGTGAACCATTGTCTAAATCACCTACTGTGAAGAAAAATAAAACATTGATTGAGGTAACAAATCCATATGAACACACACCAAACACACACACAGCATTGTCAGCTTTTGTAGTTGACAAGATTTTGGGAGAATCGAGGATCTGCGTCACATTTGGAGCTGCTGCAGCTCGTCCCTGATTCAAAGAAAAGCAGTTTGTTACCAATAAGTTTGGGGTTTTCAGCCAGAATGTGGGCTCAGACTGGCTCATTGCTGTTGTACCGGACCGGGTCAGACGGGCCAGATGGGCCAGATGGGAAGTGGGACTGTTTTAGTGTCCTCAACCAAATCCAAAATTCAAACAGTCTAGACAAAAGCACACACTTCAGGTCATCTTCAATCAAAAAACAAGCGTGACTTGAACGCAGCAGGGTACAAAGGTCATCAGTAACCACAAACCAACTGCAAGGCATGCTGGGAAACCAAGGCTGGTTGTCTGCGCTGCCAGCACCTGTCAGAGAGTCCACACGGCCGAAATCGGGCCTGATTTAAAAATGTCTCATTCATGTTTGAATCGAGGCCTACGTGATAATTGGCCTGAAAGGTCAGCCCTGGTTTGGTTGATTGACCTGCTGGACCCCCGTCTGTGGGGGTCTGTGTGCATTACACTTCAAACGTGAATGCACGTCACCTTACAAGTGAGGCGCGGTGTCCACACGTGATCCTAAGGGTGCTTGCATGCTTTTGCTGAGTAAAAAGGTGTGGACAGGAGATTACTGAGGTGATGAGGGTTAATTTGTACGTGTGTGTGTGTGTGTGTGTGTGCGAGTGTGTGTGTGAAGGAGGGACAATTGGGGAAGCGGGGCAGGTGGGGGCATTTACATAAGCCACACATCTCTATCCTCAACCTGTCCATCCCTCATTCCTGTCCATCTCCTTATGTCACCCAGGCGTCCAGTCTCATCCTCTTGACGTTTGTGGCGTCCTGTTCCTGAGGCTCAGCTGAGGAGGGCCGCAGGAGGACCATGGTGGGCTGCTGGGCTCCAACTCCGGCCTGGTGGTGGAAGTCCTGACCTGGGCCCCGGCCCTGGGTGCCGTCGTCCCTGTCCTCATATGAGCTGCCGTTGCTGCTGAGGCTGTCGACAGGTGAGCGGCCCTGGCGTCCCGCATCCAGGCGCAGGTCACCGGGATAGGCGACTGACACCAGACCCTGCCCTTGCCCTTGAGCCCCGCCTCCTCCTGCTGCAGCAGTGTTGACGGTGATGGGAGTGCTGCGATCGCGGTTCGGAGAGACGGGCTCGGACTTGATGTTGACGTTGGGGTTGGTGTTGACTGTCAGTGCGGCGCTCTGAGGCACGGGGCTCAACGACCTGCACAGAGAGAGAGGAGAGAGGAGGAGTTCAAACGTCAGGCAGCTGCAAAACGTAGGAACTGCTGCACACGACACTGGAGCAACGTCTCATGAGACTGCGATGAAAACGAGTTCAGCCAACACTGTAAAAATGATAGGATGGTCAAATGAATGCATCATATAGTTCAGAAAAGCATCTACTGGACAGTAATAATAATAAAAAAAACTCAAACACAGTTAAGACACCTGTGCAAACCAGACAGACACAGGTTTGAGTCAACCTGAGCACATGAAAGCAAGGACAGACATCGAAGAGCAAACAAGAGGCCACAGAAAGCAGACTCCTTCAGCCATGCAGCCCAAACATGTTGGATTTGTTGATGATATGTTTGATTTGGATCACAGACCTTTCAGCTATGACCTCCAAATCACAGTTATTCCACATTGAACAAGCTCCTAAAGACCTCCACTGGTTCATCTCAGACGTCTAGCAAAGTCACTTGAAAACATTTAAAGAGCCACATCCTTTGACCTTTTTTCAATGCGTTCCCAGTGGTCTTTTATTTATGATTATGCCATTTTTGGCCATAATGAAATAACAATGACCTATTTCGTTTCCTAGGACATAGTTTCTGCAGAGCGGCAGGAGTTCATTAGGATGGGTCTTTAAAGGTGAAAACACCAAGTTAGATCTTGTCCTTCTGATTTTTCTGGCCTTCAGAAAAGCTTTGCGTTTTTGTATTTTACTTAGTCGAACTTTTTTCATTCTTACTCTGGCAATTTTGATTAGTTTCCTGCAGAGGACATATAAAAATAACCAAGATGACCCTGGGATATCAATTCGTTTTCATTTTTGAACACATTTATAATATTTAGCAAACAGAGCACTACATGTGAAAACACGTTTGTTCAAAAAGAGATCGACATCTTTAAATCTGGTAAAACATCTACATTTTTTTTAAAAAAGAAATAAACTTCAAAATCAATCTCCTTTACGATCAAAGAAGCTTCATTAAGTTGTCATAAAGACAAACCTACAAGCTTCAGTCCACATTGCTAAAATTAAAAGCTGGAAAAAGTGTTTTGGTGCTTCAATATGAATTATGAATCAAAAGCATTTCTTGGGAGAATTTTCTCTGAGATTTCTGCTGCCTGAGGTTTAATTGAATGTAAAAGGATTTTAGATTAAATAAATATTTTGAGACTTTTGCAGATGAAAAGGAGATCTGGAAAGATTTTGGAACAAAGTAAACCTCAAATCTACAGCTACTAAAAATGAAAAAAAAAAAGGGTAAGATGCAGTCTCTGAGCTTTTCCAAGTCTAAATTTAAGGAAGTTTCTTTAGCTTGATTGAGGAAATTATTTTCAAACAAAGTCTCCTAATGAGGACTGGGTAAAAAGTATGAATGTCGTTGGAGAAATCTGCTTTTGCCCTGGTTTGAGCTGATCAAATGATCATTCCTGTAAGCGTTTCCTAAGATGATGGGGACAAAAACGATGAGCCAGAGGAGCTTTGGCTGATGTGGCGTCTGCTCCTGCGCCTGCCACGGCGCTTTGATCGGCTCCTGCTCGCTCACACGCAGCCTTCACCTCCTTCACCTTTAGGCTGATTCAGATCCGTCACTGAGGCTGACACCGGCTGTTGACGCTGCACTCTCACTTTGACGGTGTTGACATGATTTTTCAGATTGCGCTTTTCCCCCTCCATCTCTTCCTCTTCCCCCAGCGTGACTTGGAAGATGTAAATTTAAAGCTCCCAATTACTGCGTTAGGCCCCTCAGGTGAGTTCTAACATGTCATATCATGAACTGTCTGTCTCTAATATTCGCTCAATTACTGGCAGACTGAGAGGAATTAAAGATAGCTCTCCTCTGGGCGATCCTGGGCGCTCGGATGCGCTCGCTGTGCTCCTGCGTGTGACACACACACACTCCAGGTTGTGGGCTTCTGCGGTCACGCATACAAATGGCTCCCCCGACTCGGAGCGCACGCGCTGCTGTGTGTCAGCGGGGTCCGCTGCGTCTCTTCCTGCGCCCCTTCATCAAACCTGCGGGACAAGGCCCGGGCTGCCGCAGGTAGATGGATGAGGGTGCCACCGGGGCGCCGTTGCCATGGAGAGCGAAAAGGGCCGAGTCAGCGGGCCAGTGACAGTAATGAAGGTGAGAACAGTGGGCTTACCCCCCCCCCCTCCAGTCCTGCCTCCTGAACATGAACGACACGGCAAGCACAGCCAGGAGAAGACAGCGATGAAAGGAGTGCAAAAACTGAAACGAGTTTGCTCCATTTAATTTCAAAACAGTGTGCTGTATGTAGTGAGCTATGAACATGACTCTCTCTTAAAGATCAGATCACTACAATTATCATGTTTTTTGGAGTGTAAGTCACAGTTTTTTTGCATAATTTGACCAGGGGTGCGACTTATACTCAGGAGCAATTTACATGGGATTTTTTAAAAACTAAATATTGGCTCATATATTCCTTATTTTCCCACGATCAACCGGCTGCACTTTAGCGGTTAGTTCCCACTGACAATGCTAGAGATCACTGTACGTCTGTGTGCATCACTATTTGTTACTTAGAACAACGCAGAAGAAGAAACATGGCAGAGAATCTGATCCTTCTCTTTAACTTTATGAAGATTTTCTTATTTGCATGGGGACATTATTCTTCTTGTTTTATTCTTTCCGTCTTTTAACTAATGCGAGTCATTAAACTGGGTCACACAGAGAAGGAGGTACCGCTGAAAGCGCCATCATTCGGATGGTAAAGATTTACGCTTTTGTGGAGCTTAAACAAGCCTGATTTCTCTGCATCATCCGTGGATTAGAAATCAGATATACAGACAAGGATTTCATGTAGAAATTAGTCTAAAAACTTGACAGTAGCTTCCCAAAAACGATTAACTCAACGTCCATTAAAACACATTTTTAAACAAGCATTGAGCATTGAATTTGACGCATGTTTAAAAAGAAGCAGCTGACGCCTATTTCATGCATGAATATGCATTCAATGTAAACACAGCATTATGCTGGACTTGGTGGATTTGTTCAGAAGCATTGCCCCCCCCAAAAAAAGCATTTTTTGGCTGCTGCGACTTATACTGTGGAGTGACTTGTAGTCCAAAAAAAAAACTGTATACCTTTTCACACGCAGCATTGGACACTTGTTTTGACCAAAAATAGGCCTAACTTTGATCACAAATCTCACTCAGAGAATTTCTAAAGGGCAAATATCTGGAATAGAACAGACTTAGGAGCTTTTAAGTCTATAATATGCACTGCTGAACTGCAAATTAGCTTAGAAAGATCACACAAACACTACAAGTTACTCAGCTGCACCATCAATGGATTATAATTAAAACAAGCGTAAGCATAATGATATAATTTTAGGGTCTAATTATCTCATTAATAGTCTAAGATGAATGTATGCACACACACACACTGAAAGGTAAACAGGATCTCAGCATGAGACTGGAAAACATTTGCATGTGTACTTACTTAAAGAACCAAACAAAACAAAAAACACTGTCATTCATATTTTGGGCTTTCAGATGCAACATTTAGTTTAAACTCTGACACTTAAAATTCAAATCTAATCATTAAACATTAGACAATATTCATTTTGAGCAAGAAATCCTATTTGCAATCCTATAAGCAATCCATGAATAATGCCTAGCCAGGTTTTTTTTTTTTAAAAGGGTACTTTAAGAGGGACTACACTTCCAGGTTGAAGCACGTTTGAAAACAAAAGCAACCAGAGCCAGGACAGATTAATAAATTACTCAAAATTATAGCAGTCAAATTTTACAACGTAAGTGATAACATTTTTGGAAACTTGCTTTAAAGGGTGTGGCTACATTTAATAATTGTAAAATCCAAATAAAAATTTTAAAAGCATTTGTAGAGCTTGGAGCTAGGACCTAAATAATAGATAAAATAAACAACAATCTAAATATAGAAATACTCAGACATGTAATTTAGAGCTTAATTTTCTTTTGGACATTTTTTTCCTGTCTAAACCTCTGACTGCTAATCTACATTGATGTTTCTACTATTTTGCATGGCATTATGACCCATCCTCTTCTTTGCGGCATCTGTTTGCCGTTGGGTTTTTACCTTTAAGGAATTGTGCTCCAATTAGCCGATCATCATCAAACTGTGCCGACGTGGCCGACTTGGATTTGTGGGTAAAATCAAACAAATAATCTTGTGGCGTCTTCCGCTTTCGTCACGGGTTGTCATGTGATATTTATTTTTAAAGTTAAGAATCCAACTCTTCTGCTTTGTTGCATGTTGAACACTGTCAAGTTCTCTTAAAATTACTCAACCTTGTCGTTTTGTTCAGTTTATTGATACAGTATAAACCTGATGTCTGTCTGATCAAAGCATAAAAACTATTTGACCCCTGTCAGGGTCAAACCCTTGGAAAAAGCAGCTTTGTGTCTAAAGTATAAAGAATACAGTACCAGCAGAGGCCCTCCTCTCTGCCAAAGACCAAGTTGGACTGAGAAGCCAAGCTGTAAAGGGAGGTGGAAAAAAAACAGAAACAAGCAGATTTAACAAAGCTGAAACAGCAGGGAAACGGTGAGACGAAGGCCAGTCATGGTCGCTCCACACATGGAAACTAGAAAAAAAACAAAGAGCTCAACGGCTGCTTCAGTCACGCAGAGATGCTGTTGGAGACAAGAAACCCTTGAAAGCCTGAAACTAATTTGATGAACTCTCTCGTGGACTACTTTTTTACACAATGTTGTTCAAAATATGATGATTTTTTAAGTGTTTTGTTTAAGTCATTCACGAGATTGAAAGTCAGACATTTCTAGACTTTTAGATCCTCTTTTGACCCATTTTCACAAGCTGATTTAACTTGAAATTGCTCATCCCATAATGGCGAATTTGGGATAAATTACTGCTATGATTGGACTGTGACTGATCCCCTACTTTGTTCTGCCAGCTTTATGCTGTTAAGCAGAGATTTCTGAGCCTTCGGGTGAGGTTTCACTTATGCGTTCTGCCTAAACCACTTTTGGAGAAGGAGAAAAGACAGACAGATGGCAGAAAATAAAGTATGTAGTTCTGGGCGGAACAGTGTGAGATGAGAATGAGTTGATATCAGGCACTTTTTTTTTCCAAACAATGTACTTAAATGCGTTTAAGGAACATCCTTCCTCTGTTGTTTTTCTTGCTCCGGTGCCTCAAATGGAAACCATGTCTGCTGATAGCACATGGAGGAAACAACTAGTGACAACATGTTCTGGAACAACTGGGAGCACCTCTACATAAGCAGACAAACATTTAGAGAGCGCGGCTCTGCTGGGAGAGGCTTTAGGGGCCAGCCAGGTCATTAACATTTAGATTGGGTAGTTGGAGGGGAGGGGGGGCTGACGGAGGGAAGACGAGAGTCAACAGGTGTACACCAAATTAACCGAGCTTGACAAAATGGGGCAAGAAACACGCGACGAGGCGGAAGCACTAGAAAGGCATGATTAAAAGGGGGGGGGCAGCAAGATGACAGGAATAATTTCCTTGTGGAGCATTTGGCGAGGAAAAGCGTCGACGACAGCAAAGCCCAGGCTCTGAGCCAAGCCGTCAATCACCATTTGATTGGAAAGTCCAGTTTACGCGCTAAGAGGGCCGCTCCGCACTGACTCTAAAAACCCACCCCAGCAGCGGTAGCCCCCACGTTTGACTAAGCCATCCTAGGACAGCATGGCTCTCGCTATTGAGCTGGGAGAACAGTTTGGCGTGCTGGGAAGGCGTCCCACATTTCTGTGGTACTCGCTTGTTTTTAGTGACAGCGATTCTGTTTTTCTGATCCAACACAGTGAACCTGCCTGGGGCTGAAACGCTGCCACAATCAGCATCTGGGCCGCATGATCAGGGATAAAATGTAAATCCTGTTTATTCAGTGAAATCAGGTTTGTTCTCTGTGACACAGAGAATGTTTTGACTATTTTAAAGCAACAGAGGAAAAGAAAGGAGAGACTGCTTTAAGGTCAGGCTTTTTTATGATACTTCAAAGCTTATGAAAATACAGACTGTTTCTCTGAGGCACAGACGTCAGGGTAGAATATGCTTTGGAAAGGGACTGATCTGGATTTCCATCTTCTATCTGGGAACAAATTTAGGTGACATGTTTAGGATAAAAAAACTGACTTTATTTCTAATTAACTTTATTAAAATAACATAAAGTTTCTGTTAGCGCATATTAATGTTGGGATTTCAAATAAAGTCTCCTTGTCTCCCTGCTGGGATAAATAAAAGTGATTTATTTTTTTTATTGCTACAGTCATCCGATCTTCAACTCAAACATTACTTTGAATTTCAAACTATTTTGAGTTTCCAAAGAAAAGTTGAAGCGAATTAGGCCACATCCACCCGTACAGGGGTTTTTGGGTTGTCTGGGCCCGTGGTGGGGGGGTCATAGAAAGGAGTTGCTGCATCTCAAGGGGAGGGTAGGTGTGTCATGCAGTTCCCTTGAGGCTCATACAGACACCTTTAAGGGACCTAACGAATAGGAACGTACCATTGTTGTGATTGTGGAGGTGTATCGTGATGTATTTGTAAAGATAATGTAGGTAATACGCACTTATAATGTACGGGTGATGCTGTTATACGGTGCCCTAACGGCACACGTGATGTGGACTGCTGGCCCCTTACTGACCGTGCACACATGGGGTGTGCACGTGATATGCAAGTGCCCATAGGACGCCCATTAGATGTCCACACAAACTACATTCTGTCTAATTTCCTGAACTCTAACAGTCAGGATGCCTGCACTTGAACAGCTCCAACGGGCTCCTTGCGCTGTCCTGGGTTTTGGGGGCTTGACAAAAAGGAAAAATCTGTACGGCACGCCTGCATCTCACGTACTTCCCCCTTGCGTGTTTAAGCGTTTACCTGTCGGTTGCAGCATGCCCGTAGGGAAAACTGAGCATGAACATGAGTGGTCTCCAATGTCGATATTTAAATGGTGCGTGCCCCAAATGTTTGCCCATATTTTGCCAGCGGATAGCCCGTATCCACACGTAAGGGCAGACAAGTGTTCAGGCAACAACAACTAAAGCTAACCAGATTATTTTTAAAGCAAAACAGCAAATGTCTTTAAACAAACCTTCATTTAAACTGAGAAATATAAATGATTTCTACAGTCAGTTCGGGTGCAGAAGAAGCCATAACGAGCATTAGAAATATTAAATTTAGCAGCCTTGCTTCATAATTAGGGCAAACACTTGGGGAAAGTACCGTAAGTGTTGGCAGCGTTTTTTTTTTTCCTTTTCTTTGGTTAGTGTTTTAAGAATTTCATGCAATCTGGACTCCCATTTGTTCTCACTTCCAAGGACCTTTGTGTGTATGAAAACAGTAGTGTGTGTTAACTATACAGATGCTCAAACCACTAAAGCCGCAGCTGTTCCATACAATAACAAACAGCCCATTGTAATTCTTCCAGACAGCCCTTAGTCTCTTTTAGACTGAGAAACAAATGCCTCTGTTTTTTTCTTTTTTTTTTTACTGACAGGCGGCATTGTGTCTCTGCTATTTTTTCCAAACTTAAGTGATCAAGAATTTACATGTATTTAAATGTAAGCAAATGCAGAGTCTGAACAATTAGGGCTGTTTTTAAAATGTCAAATGTGTTTGTCTGTGCACACAATAATTGAGATGAGTGTTACTGATTATTAGCTGATTAAAAGAAGTCAATGAGAGCTTTCTGTCTTCTTAACTGACTTTGACAAGCTGCTTCTGATTTGGTCTTTTAACCATGCTGCTTCGGGAACTTCAGGTTTGTGTGGATCTGGGAAGTTGGATTTCATGTCTGTCAGCAGAGAGTGACAGCTAAACAGCAGGAAAGTACAATTCTAATGCAGGCAGCGTGTCGGAGGAGCACAGCTGTGCACCGGTTTGGAGTTTAGGAGTGAAAGCTGCACCCAGAGACTCCTTTGATTTAGGAGCAGAGCAAGGTGCTGCTGCTGTCACACCGAAGTTTCTGCTCTTTCTTCCTGACACTTCTAAGGCGCTTCAGATCGAAGCTTCAGGTGGCAGAAAAACTCCTGGAACCAAACTAGTTATTCGGTAATCTGAGAGGGGAAAAAACAGAATTGAAACGACAGAACTGCAAGACCACAGGCAGAGCAAAGCAACAGGCGTGACATCCAACCGTACAAATGAAGAGTGAGGAGGCTCTGATTTCATTTCTGTCAGGTTTTTGCATTTGTTTGTCACTTGTTTGGAGTTCTTTTGGTCACGCTGGTGTGAGTGGAGGAGATAATAAACGGACAGGAGAACAGGAAGCTGCATAGTCATGGATTCTATCAAGCCATTCACCTCAGGTTAGCCGCGAAATTGGAGATGCAGTTAACCATCTCCGCATTCTGTTTGTCTGCACCCCACATGCTGTGGAGAAAAGGGGGGAGGAGAGGGGGGGGGGGGGAAAGCACAGTTATAAACTGCTCCTCCAGGTTACAGAGAAGCAAGCCGCTCACACAAACATTTAGCCTCTTAACATCTAGACGGAAAGGTGATGAATTTGAGCAGAGTGAAGAGAAAAACGCTTTTGCTTTTTCTCACAGAGGATTAAAGAAAGAGGCACACATTTACTGGAGAACACTAGCAAAGTTGTCTAGTAACTTGTGATTTATGTATAGAACCCTGTAGGATGCTTAGAGCGTGACTTTACCTTCAATTTTCCTTTAAAAATTTTAGAGACGTCGTAAAAACAAAAAGAAAAATGTATTACATTAGGTTTAATGAGAGGGATTTTTTTTTTTCAAATGTAACCGAATTAGAATAACATAATCTTTAATGTTTTGTTCTCTTGATTATTTATTCTAATGACAGTTCTCCCTCACTTTATCGCTGTTAACCTTCTGCAGCTTCGCTTTTTGCAGATCTTTTTCAGTGCAGTTTTGCAGGCTTTTGGGTTTTTTTGACAGCGCACTGTGATCTGCATCCTGATTGGCTGTAGACTATTGTCAATCAATCTCCTCCATGCAGTGTCTTCAGTACAGAATGCATTTAGTTTGCCTAATCTACATAAATCTCTATTGAGAGCAGATTTTTATCTTCATTTTCTAATACTGGACTTAAATTTCTGTGAAGGTTTCAACTAATTATGTTTGTTTCTGTCTGAGAACAATGTATATAAGTGAGTAGTTTGGAGTTTTACTACCTTATAGCATCTACTTTGCTGATTTCACCTATTGCAGGTTGTTTCTAGAACGTAACCTCAGTGATAAACGAGGGAACGCTGTAAAGAAAATTTGATAAGGACAACGGTTGAACTCTGACTATATACTTCATGGTGGAACATCAAAAACATCTGTCATGAGTTGTTATTCTTCTCATAAAAAAGATGCTTAATATGGAAGAAGATGGTGAACAGTCTGGAGGACAGAGGAGGAAGGAATGAAGCAGCTCTGTGGTCATGGCAGTGGAATCACAGCAGACAAAGTGAACCTCCCCAGCTCAATAAAAACTATTAAAGCTTGTGGTTTGGAAAAGTACCCAAAATGGTGACATGTGTGATGAGCAACCAAATGAACCAAATGGAGCAGTTCTAGTCTGTAGTGCACTTCAAAAAGCAAAAATGTGTTTTGGGGGGTTTGAAACCAGGCAGATTGAAAAGTTACATTTGGAGTACTGGATTAAAGCTACAGGTAGCTTGATCAGTCATTTTTAAGGGCTAATACCAACAAAATCAAATTTTTGAGCGTTCAAATGTATTTTAATGGTTATTCCTCACAAAAAGACCCCAAAAGCTGTATTTTTTAATTCCTTTATGCATTTTTGAGAATTTCTCTAAAAATCTCCGCTCTCAGCACCAGCCCCTCCCAACCCACGAAAACGTGCGGGTTCTCACGAGCTGACGTAGATAAGTGAGAATTTCCAGGAAGAGTCTGCACTGCGAAGCTCCACCCCCAGGCGAACACACACGCCCACTTTCTCTGCCGAGCTAACCGTGATTTGCAAAAACGCTTTCCTTTTATGTGCACAATATGCACATCCGTCTTTGCAAAAGTTTGGATGGTGTTTGTTTTCGTGAGCGAGACACAAACACGCTGCCGAGGCTAACTCTAGATTTACGTCATGAAATGAGCGACACCCACACGGAGAGAAAGCTGGTGGCTCCTAGATCGAGTCGTTTTGCTTTGGCCTGGAAAAGAACTCGGGAAAATAACTTATATTTATTAAAAATGTTGTTTGTTTGTGTGCCAAAGGTATTATGTTATCATATACATGGATATAGTTTACTATAAAAGGCTTACGAACAGCATGGTACAGGCTCTCTAACCTTATAACACTAAAGTTTTAGTTTCAGTGTTGACATTCTACCGTAACTCTTTAACCCACTTATGTAATTCTGAAGCAGAGAAAAGCCGCCTTGCACTGATATACAACTCCTTTTAGAAGTGAAGCCACTACACAATTGACGTAAATCAGTTGATTTTGTCGTGGAGAAAAGCGGTTCTGCGATGCGATGCAACACTTTATGTTGGTTTTATGTTGGCATATAAAAAGCCGCTTTTCGCCGCGTCAGAATCAGCTGATTCTCGCTGACTGCGTAAAAAGTTGAAGAGCTGTCAAAGAGTCCAGTCGAAGAACATGTGTTATGTAGGTGTGGGAGGGTTAATTGAGGTAACTGCCAAGAGTGATCAATCTATTTTTTTGTTGAAGGGGTATCTTTTGTAAAAGGTGTTCTAAGAGCAAATCAATGCATCAGTCTGACGAGTCCGACAAATGTAAAGAAGCAAGTCAAGAAAAACTTACACCAAGTTACTGAGTGATGCCAAAGTCAACTGTTGCTGCTGCTGCTGTTGCTGTTGTTGCTGTTGCTGCGAGACGGCTGGTTGCTGTTGCTGTTGCCAGGCAGCCATGTTGCTAGGCACCAGCCCTGGTGGCGTGAACGTCTGGAGCGCTGTGAGATCTGCACTCGTCAGCTGGTACTCTGGGATTAGGGGATGGAGGGAGGGGAACAAAGAGGGAGGAAAGGGGAGAGAAAGACGGTGGGGAGGAGTAGGAAGGGTGAGGGGGGGGGATTGTTTTACATCATGCAACTTTCTAGTGCATCAATATTAATCATGAGTAATCCATATTAATGGAGACCTTTGAAGTGGAATGATTCCAGAAGCTCTCACACAATGAACAAAGTGAATATTCATAGTGGTTTGTGGCATTACTCTGCAAGCTTTTCACATTTTTCTACATGGCACTAACAGTTTTCCATGACACAATATAGACTGTATCTTTTAATTAGCACTTGCTCCATTTCTTTAAATAATTCAGCTCTGGTGGCTGCGGTCTCTTTCCCCATCCTCGCACTAACAGACAGATTCAGCTTAAGCTGTGAAAACGTCCCGTCTCGATGTGTGGGGCCAGAGCAGCTTTCCACGTCTCACCAGTGTTGTAAGCCGTCTGCATGCCGGGGAAGGGTGCGAGAAGACTGGGCGTTGCCACGGAGACAACCGGGGTGGTGAGCGACTGTGCCACCTGCGAACCTCCTAGCCGCTGAGCATTCTGGGAAGACAGGACAAAAGGACAGATTTGAGTAGCGGAGACTGGAGGAAAAGCTTCCCGCTACCTCTGTTTCTTTATTTTCTGAAGGATGGGGAGTGAGACAAATTAAATCTAATATTAAAATACAAATCACCACAACTCTGCCGTTCACAGCTTAGTTAATTCATGCAAAAAACATTATGTCCTGGGGTGAAGTGGCACTGATGTAACTCAAGGAGAACTTTTCAGTGGAAAAAGGGATTTTCCAACACCCCCTTTTTTCCTTATTGGACTGTGACCACGAGCCGGGTTCATGTCGTGAGAGAACCTCGTCAGGTTTTTCAGCAAATCATGCCTTTTTTCTCCTTATATGGATGAAGCGTGGAAGTTCACAGCACATGACTTCATCCATTTCTAACAGCAATAATGATAATGACTAACACGTGCCTGCCACTGCTCAGAAACCTTGCAGTGTGACCAGAAAACAATTCTATTACTACTGTAAAACTCCTCTATAAACTGAGCCATTCTCCTTCCAGTTAAATGCTAACAGATTGAATCCTCGGCTTCACCAAAGACGTGCAGGAACTCCTCGCATTTTCAAAGTTCAACATAACAAAGTAGAAGAAAACAAAGAAAATCAAACCAGAACTCAGCAAATAAAACCCCATATTAGTGATCTTTTCATCTGTGTGGAGCTGAGATGGATGTTTAATTCATCGTGCCACAGTCAGAGACATCTCGCCCCCCTGCGAGAACCTCACTTCTCTCTGTGGTGTTTAACTTTTCTGTGGCACCTAAACATCAGCGTGCAAAATGAGAATTTTCTCGCATCTCAAGGTGGCGTTGGCACGGCAACGCTTGTCACCAGGGCCAGGCGTTTGTTATCTGGAGTCACGGTGGAAGGTGTTGTGAGAGGTAGTGCTGTGCTGGAGAGTCATGCTGACAAAAAAACTCATGCATCGGCAAGGCTGACAGAAGAGGGAAGAGTGGGGATGAGTCTGAGTGCTAAAGAACGTGTTTTTGTGGAATAAGAATGTGAGCAGACAAGTATGCCAGGAATGAAAACCCAGTGAGAGGTGCATGTTTGTTCTGAGGTGTGTGTGTATTTATGCAAAGAAATCTGCGTTGCTGTGTGTGTGTTTGAAGGACTGAAGGGGTAAAGGGAGCCGAGTCGAACATGCCCATCTGTGTTCCAGGTTGGAGACTTTGTGAGCTTTCCTTTCTCTGATCCTCAGCGCATCGACACTCAGATGAAACCAAACATGCACATGCTGAGCAGCTTTCACACGCAGCAGAGAGTCAGCTGGTTGCTCCAGTTCCCTCAATATTTCCCAGCAATGGCTTATTTGTGCTGCACAAATGTCACCCCAGGCTGAGCTCCACTGTATCATAAATATTTGTTGGACTTTTGATTCAATTTAAAGGATTTAACAAAAAAACAATGATTTGCTGTCCTTATTCCTAGAAGAAAATAAGAGTGACATTCTCTCCCAACATTTTCCAGCTTTAAATTGGTGTAAAAAACTCAAGAATTACCTAAATGCTTCTAACTATTTTACAAATTAATGTGCCTAAATACAAATAAAGCTACTATAAAAATTCAGAATATTGTTCCCCTTTGGTCTTTTATTTATGATTATGCTGTTTTTAACCCACATCAAAAAACCTGAGTTGTTTTCTAGAGCAGTGTTTTTCAACTAATCTAAAAACATTTTCCATCTCCAGGATTTCAGCTCTGTGTTCATCCAAACAGGCCCTGATAAAACACTGAGTAGTTAGGAATATGAAAGATTGTTAAATACTTTTTTCTTTGCATTTATTTTATTTTATTAAAGACATTTTGTTAAGAATGACGGTACCGCGATTGAGCTGCAGCTTTGGCTTTATTTTGGAAAAGTCCCGCCCCTTTAACTGTCTCCACCAATCATTCCTGGGGGCTTAATCATATGTCATCAGCCTGCCCAATCAGAAGTGGTTAAAGTCTTAACTTCCTTGTCCCGATTTAGCTTGTAAAGTCTCTCAGTTCTAACAAAAATACCAGCTAAATCTCGTCTTTAGCCGTGTAGCTTTCCATAGAATCCGGTATCAGACCGTAGAACAAGTGAACAAAACAATGACGCTCTGAAAAGCGAGCTCCGGCCATTTTATGCACTACATCTCCCATGATGCATTGGGTTAAAGTGACAGCGCACAAGGAGATCTGTTGTTAAATGTCTTGAAACCAACGAACACACCTCAAACTGTTTTTAAATCTTCTAACTTAACTTTAATTACATCTTTTAGAAAAAACAGCTGCAGCTTCCAGCTTTTTCTGCCACAATTATCTCAAACGTGAGATTGTGGAGGGGCTGTAGATCAATACAGACTATGAGTTTCTCCTTTTTTTTTTTTATTTTTGGATGCTGGTGTGCCGCGGGATTTTTTTTAAGGTTGAAGTGTGCCGTGGCTCAGAGAAGGTTGAAGAACACTGTAACTAGAGCATAGTTTCTGTAGAGCGGCAGTAGTTCATTAGACATTCACCTCCGAGTTGTGGGTGGGATCACTGGCATGGAGCATCTGTACCCCCCCCTTACCACTGCTGAGAGCTCTCTGTCCACACACTTTCCTACTAGTTTACAGACTCTCACACCCCCCAATCTAGCAATACCTGTGAAATCCACCTTGGAGCCATCCAGCCGTCCAGTTTGAGCCAGATTCCAGCTCAGACAAGGAAAACCAAAACGTACATCGATCTATTTGTCTACACTTGGATGCATCCAAATGTAGCGGAGCAGTGAGATTGTGGCCCTCCCAGTGTGTTTTCTACATCACAACTATGTTTTTTGTTTCAAACAACATTTTTACCTCTGCTCCTGATTCACAATGATTTGAATTAAAAAAAATATTCAGAAATGTGAGTTTGAGTTGAATTTTTTTCATTTATGTTCTCCATCATCAGAAAAATGCCACAAGAACATGTTATAAACACCAAACATACAATTTTCATTGGGGTGGGTCGTTAAATCCAGTAAAATCCTGTTCCTAGAGTTTTATTTATTCCAGCAAAAAAACAATGGCAAAAGAGGTCTTGCTAAACTTATTATTTTTTTTATCAAAGCACTGGTGGCCCTTTTGAAAATAATTACTCAATTATGGAAAATAACATCTTAAATACAGGAATGATTTGTAGTTAAGTCGGGTTGTTAAAAGAAAACAAGTACATTGATCACTGCAACAGTTTATGTCAATTCTTTTGATTTATTACTCTTATTTTGCTGTTAATTATTGGGGTGAGTCAATCAATGTACTATGACCCCCTTTAATACGTGAAATATTTTGATGAAATTACTGTAATTATAGCATTCTCTTGAGTAAATTGGATTTCATAATTCTATTTCATTTGCAATGGAGGCTCAAAGTAGACTGTAAGTCCACATTTTTGTGCTCGAAACAACAGCACAAAGCTCTGCTGGAGACATTACTGTAGAGGCTTTGCTGAACATCCATACATAGAGGAGCCGGGGCGACCAGCTGACACGTCCACTTTTGGTACATTACTGCGATGCTCCAAAGGCTTTCATTTAGTTGTCATCACAGCTGAGTTAACCCCGATAGGATGCGCGCAGTGACGGTGTCACACTCATGCTCAGTGAGATCACACAGAGTTTGACACCACATCTACAAGGCTGAAACTCTAGAAGTCTATTCACCTCACTCACCAACTCCAGCTCTTCCTCTGTCTGCACGGACGGTGAAAAAGGGGGGGTAAAGAACACAGGAAGTTACATTTCTTTAAACCAAATGTAGTCAAAGTGGATTAGTAAAAAAAAGTCAAAACAAAATCCTCTAAGCGTCCTAAAGTTCTTCAAAACTCTGTCACAAAAAACTTTATTAATCAAACTGCTTGTGAACAAAATGAGTTAAAATGAAGCTATTGTATATAAATGTATACAAGTAAGCCTTGGTTTTTTTTATCATTGACTGTATAGGAGAACTGGAATGAGTGATCCCTCCACCTGGCCTTTCAGACAGGAAGTACCTGCTAGTTCCAGAAAGCCAAAATCTCTTTATTGAGAAACAGCTATTATTCAGTCACTCTATTGGTCAGAATAACCATTCTTGCTTTGCTACCATTTTTTTATTAAAAAATCTTGCTAATCCTCTTTTTTCACATTTTTCTGTAGTGCAAGTTATTTAAGTTATAAACTGGCCAATCTGATGTATCAATAAAAGTATGAAGAATGTGGAACGTTCAAAAGGTCCTGATTGGTGGGAATGGTTGCCATGGAAATGATGAATCGGGCGGATTCTGACCCAACAGTGCTCACTGATGTCATCTGGCTTCAACATGGCGCCATCCATATCGTCAAAAATTCTCATTTACAGTCAATGTGTTTTATCTATAAAAGTCCCAAAGCTGATGATTTGGTTTACTTTGAAAGCAATGGACTTCCCACAAAAATATACATGAACATAAATATTTGAAATATTACAGCTTAACGTTAGTCCCTCATTCTGACCTACAAAGGAGCCCAACATGATCCTAAAACAGCATTTTGTTTTACATGGAAGATCCTGCGTTCATACTTAGGTTAGATAGAAACCTGCACAGAAGTGCTCCACTTCCATAAATGTTCACTTTCTCTCAGTGGGTGTCCTCCTCATTAGCATGATTCATGTGCATACATTTATATTAAATATGACCCACTCAACTTTCTGAATGTATAACAAAGTACCATCTTATAACTTTTACTTTTTCAAGGTCATCCAGCGTGCTCATGAGAACACTGTTAAACAGGATTTGAAATGCTTAATGCTGAAATTATTTAAGATTTTGAGAGAGTTTTAATGACAAGGCATGTTTTCAGATACAGTTTAAATAAATTTAATTAGATTTGTTCTCGTTGCAGAAAATCTAAGCAGATTTTGAAGGAGCTAAACAATCAACAAAACTCCAACATCCTGCAGAAGGCCCATTTCACAAATGTTCAGAGCTCACGACAACCTCAGAAGTAGAAGGAAATGGAAAGAATACCAATGAAAAACAGATGAACTGTGATTTTTGAGCTCCAGTTGGAGCATTGACGACAGCACTCCAGGACTAATTCATCCAGCTGAAAGCCTGCACCCACTTCCTCCTTTTCAGCCAAAGTGTTGCTGAGGAAACTTGCCAGACACCAGCTAATCAATGACTTAATTTGAGTTAAACTGAAGTGTTGTTCCCATTTAGCTGCCTTCTCCTCACCAGCTGCATGAGGCTCTTGCCGCCATGCGAAGTGTTGACCCTCAGGTCCGGTTTGCGGTTGTTGACCATCTGAGGACTGGGTGGAGGTGGAGACTTAGCCGGGACTACTTTCCCCAGGCTGTTGCCGTTGGATACGGAGAGGAGGCCCGGAGAGGCCCTGGCACTGATGTAGCCATTAGCTGGAGAGACACAAATAAAGAGAGGGGTTTAGTGAAGAGGGAGGACAGGAGGAGGATTTGTCTGTTCTGATGTTTTCAGTATGTACCTGTTAACCGTCTGCGCTCGTCTGCCTTCGTGTGTGTGCTCGTGTGTTCTCATTAGCAACTTGGATCGCACGGTCGCACCACATGCTTCTCATTTCTGAGCTCAAACAATGTTTTTTTGGCGGAGTTCTGATTCTCTACAGCTCCTTCACATCAAAACCTTGTCACGCTCCCTGCAGAACTATTTTATGTCTGCTCTCGCTCTCTCTGCATCTCTCCTCTTTTGTTTCACTCGTCTCGACTTCGGTGTAAACAAAAACACACAAATGTCTCAGGGCTGTTTCCATCTTACATTGTAAAAAAAATAAAAAATAAATAAATAAATAAAAAACGCAACCCTTATGAAGTCAGTTTCACTGTCACTGATCTCTGGAAGAGCTGTTTCTTAATGTAAAACACTACAAGTCTCTGGTGTCATACACATAATTACTAGAGGATCAATAGCGAGGTGCACCTCCATGCAGACATGTGCTGAACGTCATTAAAGTCGTCAAGTTTCAGCTTTGATTTGCTTTTTGGTAGTTCCACAAATGAAAGACAATATATTTTTGAGATATTGTATATTTGTCGGGAGATCAAAAAGTAGAAATCCTTTATTGTTTAGACGTAAAGGTTTTTTTTCTCTTCCAACCGCAATAGCATTTTAATTCTAGACAGAATTTCATATGTAAACAAGTTTTAAAGATTACTCTGATGAAAAATGTTGTTTGGGTGTTTTTAACATCTTCTTGTAGCATTTTTCTCATGATGAAGGACATATTTCAAGAAAATTAGGATTTAAATTGTGTATCTGAGTATGTCTTTATTTAAATTGTTGGGAATCAGGAGCAGATGAAAAACAATTTGTTTGAAAAAGATTGTAGTTGTTGTGTACAAACTACAATCGGCAGGCCACTCCATTCAGATGCATCCACCTGCAGACAAATACATCCATGCACATCTTCGAGAGAGAGTGTAAACAAAGGGATCATGGGTAATGAGCTGAGGCCAACATTTCCACCCGCAACTTGGAGACACATTTTTGATGAACCCCTGGTGCTCATCAGAATCTGCGTCCTAGAAAACCACACAGGTTTTTGCAATTTTGGCTAAAAACGGCATCATCACAATTAAAAGACTACTGGGCACACTTTTACAATAGATCAAAAGATGATTGGAGTTGGTCCTAATACTGTAGAATTAGAATTTAGGAGTCATTTATTTAATACAAAATAAGCACCATTATTTATCCATGATTTTTCTCTGCCTTTGAGTTCAACAAATCTTAACTTTGGGATGCCTAACAAAATAAAGACTTTTACAAAAATAAAAATGCAAATTTCTTTCTTTTCAAACCCTTAAAAACTCTGTACATATTTTCCTAAAACACTTATTGTGACAAACAAGGTCAAGTAAGGGTAGCTGTGGAATAAAAAAAAAAAAAAGATTTTTTCTTTCTTCTTTTGTTTTGAAAGTTTTTTTTCTAAACTGAGAAGAGAGAGACGAACAAAGGAAAGTGCACTTGCTTGGAGCTATGTTAAGTGGTGTATGATACATATTTGATGCTCTTGTGGGATTGGGATAAGTGCAGCGAACATCTGACGAACGTTTCTCATCAACAATGTCTTCAGAACTGAAGAGCAACTGGACATCGATAATAGTTTACTCCACACGTTTGACTGCATTCTTGATTTCTGAGTCAAACGACAACAAAAACAGGAGATCAAACTAATATTTTTCTGCGGCTCTATGCCGCCTAAAGTTCAATGGGGACACGTCGAACTGCATTACAGAGTATTAGTGAACACACCCTCCTTTGAAACCTTACAACTGTCACATTCCAGCAGTCTGCAAACAACCACTGATGCATGACCTGATCAGATGCTGGAAAGCACAACTTTGTGTCTTTGACACTGACCTGTCTACTTTTCTTTGACTCATTTTCTCATTTTCTTTATCATTTTGAGTGTCTGGATGAATCCCGAACTGTGTTCATAATTAAAACACTTTCACGTAATGCTTGCTAACTGCAGATAAAATTGAGAAAGAGGCGTGGTGTTTGGGTGTCATGACAAGAAGATGACAGCAGACAGCAGTAGTTCTGAAGTTAAAAAGACTGATTTAAACAGAACTCTGTCCAAAGAGTGCATCCAACCAGGCAGCAGGGACTTTCCCAAAGACAGAAAAACAGATGCAGAGTTTCCCCCTGGACCAGAGGAAAGAGGGCGTGTGTGTGTGTGTGTTGACAGCAGATAGCATTTCTCCATGACGTTGCCTTCAGACAGCATTGGCATGTGACTCTGCTACATCTCAGTCACACAAACACACGTCCCATAGTGCACCACTACAACGACAAGTAAACCTAATCTCTGTTATCAGTAGAAGAGGGAAACTGGACAGGAGGATGAAGGACAGATGGACAAAAGGAAGGAGGAAGAGGACAAAACGTTAATTTAGAGGATGCAGCAAATTGAAGATAAGTCTGGTTTGACCTTCATGTACCTTCAACAGCAAAAGATCACAAAGAGACAAAAAAATAGTGTCTGTCATGTCAGTCAATTGACAAAATACTGTAAAAAGTTGTAGTTTGAATGTTTGACATGTCGGTAACAATGTCATGGTCCTTGATAGTCTTTCAAACCATCTTAAGCTACCATTGAAGCTCCTTATTAAAACACACCCCATCCAGGTTTTCAGCAACAGAAAAGGCAGGATTTCTGGAAAACCAGTAGGAGGTTGGGAGTTTGACACCCCTGCTATAGTATATAGTCTTTAATAAAACTCTTTACACGAAATAAATACAGCCAATTGATCAGTTTCTTTTCTTTTCTTTTTAAGCCATTCAGTTGAAGATTCTCTGGGATGACCCAAGACTCACTTTTGGCTATGATTAAGCCATGGATGAGAATGACTTCAAGAAGCTCAGGTTCAATCAATAGGAAAACCTATTGAGTTCCTGGTCAAAGTTAATTAAAAACCTGAAGTAACTGGTGACGATTTAGCTTAACAGGTTATTAAGAGGCAGCATTTTACTCAAGCAAAGCCATCCCCTCCTATAAACTACAGTTTTTGAATTGTTGAGCTTCACATGCTTATAACTTATAGCTCAGCATTTCATTTTCTTATCTGACATGGAGATCATGGAACAAATTGGGGCGTGGTCTTTCAAATGAAAGGGAACCATCTGATCCTCAGACTGCAGCAGCCTGAACAGGTGTGTTCAGCGACTGTCAGTCTTGTTTAACCTGCCTACCTGTCTGCTTTCAGAGAGGCGGGGTCAATGACAAAGATGACAAAAACCACAAAGCTAATGAGCAGCTTTGCATCAGCTTAATAAAAAGCGATGGATCATGGGACCATATTCAAAACCCATTTATTTTACAGTCTTTGGGTTCAACCTAAAGCACCCAAACTCCTCTGAGCATCATAGTTCAATGAAATCTTATTGTTTTTATGGTTTCCCTTGAATTTCTGTTTTTGCAGATCACTGGGCTCCTATATTAATTATTGCACGTGCAAATACAGTGAAGCTGCAAAGCTGTCATCTTGCTGGTGGAGAGAAAATAAATTCTAACTTAAAAAAAAAAATCTAGTCTTATGTTGTTGTCTTTTTTTAGTTTGAGTAATTTTCTGACATCACGTAGCACTTTTTTGACAGAATTACCACTGGGAAGCAGAAAACATTTCATTAAATTAACTTTTCTCAAAGCTAAATGCTGACGCAGAAAGTTTGAAAATGGTTTTATAAGCTTGTTTAGATCCCCATTCTTGTTTACAAAAGTTTCTCATATCAGCAAAATTACGTCAATCCTGCCTTACAGAGACTGTTGCGATTTCTTATGAATGTTTCCTAAATGTATGTGAGTAAAAAAACAAACAAAATGTCTTTCAGGTCTTTAAGTCTGTCGTTAATCATTTTAGACGGAAAAATTAAGCTATGAGCAACAGCACCATTTCCTAAATTATTTTAGTTTATTGTTGAGTCAATTCGGAGTGAATTCATAAAATTTTAAGAAAATGTTAATTTTCCATATATTTAATAGTAAATTAAATAATTATTTAAACCTGATAATAAGTAATCCCCCCCTCAAGAATTGACATAAAAAGATCTACAAAAAAAAACAGACAAAATATAAAACATAAACAAAATAAAAGAAGAAAACACTCAAATCAACACTTTATAATGAACAGAGGGAAAAAATGACTTGGAAAAAGCTGTAAAAATGATGCAACAGCAGAGTAGCTGCTCACATGGATTAGCTGTCCCACTGAAATGTAATTAAAGTCAATGCCTGTTCTATTTATATATAAATAAATATACATTAAGGTCTTGCTTAGTGGCCTGCACAAATCTTTCTCAAACAGTCTGAGCCATGGAAAGCTCATATCAGCACCACGGCAGGAAATTTGAAAAATAGAATAGAAATAAACCTAAGGAGCCCAAGATGAAGTGAGTCAAATGGCTAAGAAAAGCAGAGGGGATGACAAGACAGCAGGTAGGTGGTGGCAGGTTACCCATGGCAAGATGGGAAAGTTTTGGAAAGAATACAAAGCAGAGAGAAGCAAAAAAAAAAGGATGATTTTGAAAACATCGGAGAGACGAGGCAAATAATGAATTACACAATTGTGGTTAATCGTTTTAGATTGCTCATTAAAATGAGGTTGGGAAGGCAAACCCTCAGAAGAACAACACAGAGAAAGAGAGTGTGGTGATGGCAGAGCGAAATGTAAGGATCGGGGAATGTCACAAGAATGAAATGATGTAAGGCAGGTGGGGGAAGTAAGAATGGAAAGGAGGTGGGAGGCAGAGCTGAACTCAAAATGGGGGGGGGGCAGAGAAACAAGGACTTCAGACCAAAGAAAGAAGAAAGGACATAGATATACAGATTCAGAGAAGAGGTAAGAAGAAAGAAAGGAGGAAAGCAGAAGCCAAAAGAATTGGCAAGATGGCAAAACAGAAGGTATTTGTGATGATACAAGCAGTACCAGAAGAGAGGGTGCAAATAAGCAGGCATGGGTGGATTAAAGTAAAAAGTTTGAGGAAGGCGAAAGATAGAAGCGTAAAAGAAGCAGCAACCACATGACACTGAATTATAATGATGAGATATGGAGTAAAGTATAGAGAAAGGGGAAAAAAATCTGATAGGAGGAGGGGGAGGAGAAGTGAAGGCATATGCAGATGAGACTGTGGAGGGATACAGGGTTTGATGTAGACATTCTCATGCTGGTGTTATTCAGGAAAAAAAGGGAAAGCAGAGGAGAAGAGAATGGACATGAAACGAGAATTTGGCACAGGAAAATGCAGGATTATTGGAGGGGAAAAAGAATGACCCCAAAGAGAAAGTGGGCTCCCAGCAGGCATCTGACCAATGAGATCACCTGCGTCCTGTTGACGCAGAGAGATTCTCCCTTCAATTGGCCCCTTTGGGAACTCAGTTGGCCTTTCATGTGTGTGTATTTGTGTTGATGAGAACAATTGTGCGTCACTGACTGATGGGAATCTGTCTGTGTTTCAATAGTTTTGTCTGAATTTCCAAAGCTGCTAATCATGTTTTTGGTGTTTTTTAACGTGTCCTTGTGGCATTTTTCTGACAAAGGAGGATATTTATAAAAAAAATAAGCTCAAATTTGTATTTTTGAGTATTTTTTTTTATTAAAATCTTTTAAATCAGGAGCAGAAAAAAAATTCAGTTTGATATGGAGAGTTTTTGTGATGTAGAAAATATAGTGGGATGGGGGCTTGGGGCCGGCCCTCCATTTGTCCGAGCAGGAATCTGGATCCAAACTGTACGACTGGATGGCTCCAGTATTGCTCGCCATTTTTGTTACACCGGTAAGGTTAAGTTGTGGGTGTGGGGGATAAGCTAGCTGGAGAGTGTGTAAACAGAGAGCTCTCAGCAATGAACTACTGCCGCTCTGCAGAAACTGTCCTAGAAAACAACACAGGTTTTTTTCAAATTTGGCTAAAAACAGCATAATCATAAATTTTGATTTGATTTGAAATGGTTTATTTCAAGCAATTAAGTAGAAATAATACACAAAAGCAATATAATCATCAGTTATACATTCATACAGTAACTAATCAAGCTTAGGATAATTAGACATAATAATTATTGCTTGAAAGGGATTGGAAGGAAGCGAACTTATATAATTCCACCCCGTTATACTATAACCATTTTATTACATGATTTATCAATATCCGGTTCCTAGCTTTTGTAACCCAGAACCGGATTAAAAATAAATAAATAAATAAATAAAATAAAAGACCACTGGAAATGATTTTAAAATAACTCAAAAGATAATCAGAGTAAGATTTTAATTTAATTTTGTAATTTTTAATTTAAATCAAAATCTAAATTATTTCTAAATACAGCACACTATTTAACAACCAAAACATTTAAAATTTCCAGAATGAAAAAAAGGATTGCAGTCAATAGAGTGATGGAACATGATAATAGTCTTAAATATGTCTTTGCTTAACAACAAAAGTGAATTGATTGCATTAGTGTTTTTTATGCAGCACTAAACACTTCCCCTGGACAATTTTGTGGCATGATTTATATTTATATTTAAACCCCAATTTTTTTTTACCTTATTTTACTATAATATAAAAAGATGCAGTTAGAATGTCTGCACTGCGGCCAAAAATGTATAATACTAGTTATTGCCATTGTGATTCACATCAATCAACCACATTCCCAATGATGTTCAGCTGACAAGTGTGAACAAAAGTTTCCCACCATTTTATTCTTTTAACAACGTGAAGATTTTTTGTCTATGGCAAATTACATACGGCAGCAACAAATACCAGAAAAATAAATCAATGCATTTTTTCAGCTTCTTTGCCATTTTGCTGCATCTTTTCCATGCCTTTGCCTCTAATAGCTGCTGCTAAGCATTTAAGCACTTGATTATTCCTCCATGTAAATCTCTCATGTGACAGGCTAACATTACGTCCTGACAGACTTTGCCCAAGTGAAGCTGTCCCTGAACACAACAAACATGATGGATCCTCACCTGTCCATCTATTCATACTCCAGGGAGATGAAAGAACATCATATGCTGCTCCTAAAAATAAAAAATAAAAAAAAAATTTGCTCTGCCTGCCTCTATCTTCTATATGTTTTTCCAACACAGTCTCTGTCTTTCTAGACTTTCCCCATCTCATTCCCTGACATTGTGTCACCTGAAAAACTGCCTTAGCACATCTTGCAGCCTCTTCTTGCTCCTATATTTCATTTACAACCAGCTCTCTTATCAGCTGCAGATGCTCTGCACTGTGCCTGCTGGGATGGGTTTAAACCAAAGCCACCTTACCCATGTTGCACCTGTTCAACAACAACCTGCTGTCTTAAGTTAGCAAACTGCTCTTTATATTGAAAATTGGATCATACCACTTCCTCTGACTTTTAATTGGCTTTCTAACACAGTTGGGAAACATTCTCCATTCATACAAAAACTCATATCTTACCGAAAACAGTTTACTTTGAAATCTTCTGGATTTTTGTGGCTGAACAAGCATCCTAGTTTGTTATAAAGTCACTCCCCAGACCGAAGCCTCTCTCCTCCTACAACCCACTTTGAAGCTCTAATAATAAAGTCCATCGCCATTGTAAAAAAAACCAGAGCAGATATTGTGCACCTTGCCATGATCTCTACTTCCAACTTCTGCCAGTTTATTGTAAATTCAGATGTCCTAAAACACAACTGAATATCTGGGAAATATTTTCTTCACCAACCCACTCACTGTGCTTGGCACTTCAAAATATTCCACAGCTTCCAACAGTAGACTACGTGGTGCCGAGCCAAACACATTTGCTAAATCTAGGAAAACTCAGATCTCGCTTTTCCATCTTGCTGACTGGATTTGAAGCCAGATCATGCTTGTATGTTCAAGAGACCTTAAAAAAGCAGGTTTTCCTGCTTTTTCAAGGGATGTATCAACAAGCTTTTTGTTTCTCAGACAGCGTCTAAGGTATTGTGCTGAGGATAGTCTTGCATATAACATTCAGGGAAATGGGTGTAAACCAGTAAACCTCGTGCATTCTTACAAACATTATACGGAACATTGTTTGGCCCAGGGGGAGGACGTTGACCTGCTGTTGGTTGTCGGAGCATCTGTTCAAGTTCAGCAATCAAATCTCATCATAAATAAGATTCAAAGTTTGCAATAAAAGGTCCCTACTTGTATCTGGTTCCAACAGTAAATGTGACAGTTTAAAGTATGAAACCAAAAAGTCCAGATTTGCAGTACAGCAGATAAGTTTGTAACAATGAAATTTTAGGCGTGTTAAATCAAATCAAACATTTTAAAAGTTTTGGAGGTAATATTTGCATGTTTATAAATGGATATTACTTTTCAAGAAAATTATACTAAATTTCGTAAAAAAGAGGACAGGACGACAGATCTGTATTAAGTAAAGGATGAATGGGGCCATAAATGATAAGATTTTGGACAAAAATGTCCAGGATTAAACATAGCTGGATGTTCCAGTGATCAAAAAAACACATTGTCCATGAATCAGAGTCTACGTAAGGTTCTGGAGTGGTCTAGCCAGTCACTAAGGAAACTCTTGAGGAGATCTGCATGGAGGCATGGACCAAAACAGCAGCGATAGTGCAAACCTGATGAAGATCTAGAGGAAATGTTTGACCTCTGTCATTGACAGCCAGGCTTACATTCCAAAGTATTAGGACAGGGGTCGGGAACCTTTTTGGCCGAGAGAGCCATAAACGCCACATATTTATAAATGTAATTTCGAAAGAGCCATACAATAATGTAGTGTATATACAAGTGAATGTGAGCATTTGATGTAATTTCAACACTTTTAAAGTACAATAAGTCTGTGGATTCTTTTTAATAACATTGTTATGCTGTTGCTAATAAATAATGAGTATTTCTTAGCATTAATGTGACTTCTGGTGTCGCGTGGTAGTTTTGCTGATGGTCTAGTCCGATTGATACGTGGCGAGTTTAAGCTTCATGCAGGTGTTGAGACTTCCATCCGTTAAACGTGATCGTAGGTTGGTCTTAATGTTCTTTAGATGTGAGAAACATTGCTCATATGCATACGTGGAGCCAAACACACACTCACACTGCAGTGAGTGACGGTTTGTGTGTTTTAAGTTAGGACAATGTGCCCACTACCCCCCCTTCTTCCTCACACATCCCATCCTTGCAACTGCGCGCTCTTTCTCAGGTTACGGGAGCGTGCAGTTGCCGGCACGGCGATTCACAGGTTTCCGGCTGGTACAAACTCTGTGAAATAATAGATAATAGTAAATTGATAGTGGTGCAGATTTTTTTTTCTCCAAGCACCGATACTACTGCACGCCCCTCTGGCATCGCATCGCGCCTGAGAAGGACTGGTTTAATGAAAAAAAGATTTTATAATTAAAGATTTGTCTGCGAGCCAGATGTGACCATCAAAAGAGACATATATGGCTCGCAAGGCATACGTTCCCAACTCCTGTATTGGGATGAACTTTTGTTATTGACCAATGACCAAACATTTATTTTCTGCACAGTTACAAAAAACCATTAAAACATTTTTAAAATTATACAATATGATTTCCTGGATTCTTTTTATACATTCTCCCTCTTCACGGTGTACCAGTGATAAACATTACAGACCTCAACATTCTTGCAAAAATAGTGACTAAATACGTTTTTGTCCCACGCATTTAATACATTGACACACCAGTTCTTTTGTCTCTCGTAAAACCAAAAAAATGAAACCTCAGTTACTTTCAAAAATGTACAGTGTCAAACACCTGTTAACAGTTCTGTTCTACATAAACACAAAGAGTAAAACACTGATCTCATTGCTAAAAATGTGGTTTTATCTGCAGATGTTTGGCCTTTATCCCAACAACAGCAACAGTGGATGAAAATGCTGCTGCTCTGAGCAGTAAAGACGAAGAGTCTCACTGAGCATGTGACGCATGTGAACTCTTTCCCTGAGAGGCAACAGGATTTTTCTCTTTCCACAGTAGCCGGGTAAAATTCATCAATATTCATGATAAAAGTGCGACCTGATTGGCCACGAAATTAGGTGTCAAGTCAAGGTCAGTGTAAAAAACATTAGGCAGATCTAGAAACAAAGTCTGGCAGCAAACAAATGAGGAAAAAACAAAGAAAGGCCATGTGTTAGAGACAGCATGAACTCCAAATGTAAGCCAGAGTGACATGGATTATTTTTTATTCTGAAGGGACTAATGTAATACTGTACTAAATTCAAGACTACACAAATATGGTTTAACTGATTACGAAATTCTGCAGCACTTCTATAGACAGGAGTTCTGGGTCTTCATTGAAGCACATGTTTAAGTGAGTGATCTTAATGTGATAATGAAAATGTATCTTCACAAATTCAAAAGAGGTTTATACAAATATGGACCTTCATAACCCCTAATGTAACAGTAACATGTGTTGAACATCAGGCCTTCAGCTCTCATCTGTTTGCTCAGCTGCTGGACAGGACAAGTTATTTCTGGATATTTCAAACCAGAATCTGTTCAGAAATTCTGTCCAGAGGTCTGGTAAATGTGTCAAACTCAGACTCGAAACGTTTGTAAAACAATGAAAATGAAGGTAAACAAACTGTTTATTCAGGACTTTTAACATTGTTTAAGGCATCAAACTTGAACATCATGTTTTTTGCTTTTTTTTTACATGTTCTTATAGCTTTTTTCTCATGACATATATAAAGGAATTTAAGATCAAAACTGCATTTCTGAGTAATTTTTCATTTAAATCGTGATGAATCAAGAACAGATGAAAACCCAGGGTTTGAAAAGCTCAGGTCTGTGACACAGCCACTGCCATGGGCTGTTCCAGTCTGACTCTAAATCCTCCACTTGAAGACAAATGGACCCATTAACGTCTTCATGTTCCTCATCCGAGCTGGCATCTGGCTCAAAACTGTATGGCTGGATTGCCGTTTTTTTTTTCTATTACGCTAATGTTAGCTTGGGTTTGTGTGGAGCTGTAAGCTAGCGGGATAGAGTGTAAACAACGAGATGACATGAAATTAGTGCAGGCGTACTCCATACCAAAGTCCCGCCCACAACCCATAGGCGAATTTCTAATGAGCTTCTGCCGTGCTGCAGAAAATATGTCTTAAAAATTACACAGGTTTATTGATTTTTTTTTCTAAAAATTGCTTATTATAATTATAATACCACTAGAAATTATTTTAGAATGGATGAAAATATAGTTGGAGTGGCACTTTAAATGTTTTGTACCTGACAGTGAGCCTGTGCTGCAGATTTAACCAGGAAACAGATACATTCTGCTGTACATCCCAGCCTCAAGCAATCTGCACACGTTACTTATTCGATGAAGCTTTGAGGACGATTGTGATAAACATGTATTCACCTTGCTGTTGACAGTTTGAACAGAGTGTACACTACAATCTGAATCCCAGTCGCCTCTGCTGTCCTGCTACAGGAGGAAGAATCTGGAAGCAATTGGGTCAAAAAAGACAAATATCTGCACTGACAGATGGCACCAGTGGTATCTGAGGTACCCACATGGTTACAACACATGCCACATTACTGCATCGTCCCCGGTTTCAGCTGAACCACTGACCCGTGTTGCATGTCACACACCTGTCTTCCCTTCACCATTTCCTATCAGCCTCATCACCAGCAAGGTTGAAGATAATAAACTCCTTTTTAAAAGTCCCTTTGATTCTGTAAATGTCTTGGATTCTTAGCATGTGTTCCTCTCTGCTCAGGATTGTACAGGAGTTTGTAATATCGCTTTGTGAGAGCATGTGTGCGATGTCTCCTATTACGCGAGGCTGGGCGTGGGAATGTGTGGAATGCCGGGTGACGTCAATCGTGACATTCCCGGAGCTCTAACTCCCTGGACAACAGCCGAGACCGGCAAGTTGTGGAGAGGAGGAGGGCAGAAAGTGAAAGAAAAAAAAGTAATAGACAGGAAAAGTGAGTGAAATTGATGAAACCAGAACTCCATCACAAAAGAAAGTGAAGCTGTTAGGAAGAAAAGACTGCCAAGATACAAAAAGAGGAGGAATGTGAGAGAGGATAAGAGAAGAGCAAAGGGAGAAAAAGAAAAACAAAACTAGACAGGAGCAAGATTACAGAGAAAGAATGGAGGAAGGATGAGTTCGGTCATCTGAGGGGGTTGGGTCACCCGAGACGAGTTCTGGGTCAACAGGGTCTAATGTTTCAATTGATAAAGGAACAGTTGTATGGAAATGTTCCTCAAGCTCCACCAAAATTCCAAGGAGGAGAAACTACACCGTATCCCCAAGTAATGATTTGATGTTAGAAAAAATTGTTTTGTTTTAGTAAACTAAAACAAAACATTCTAAAAATTGGCACTATATTTCCAAACAGCAAAGAGAAGTTGATATAAATGAATCGATTCCTTTTGGCTCACTTTACCCTTGGGCAATATAACTATTGATTGACTACAGAGAAAAAAAAAGGCTTTCAAACCATATCTGTTATTATGAACTCACTGGCAGTATCTGAACCAGCTAACAGGATTTAAGGAGCGAGCTCTGGCTTGTGTCAAAGTCACCTCTGAGAAAAGTCCAGTGCCAAGACAAAGGGCGTTTTGGAGAGCGGGGGTCGAGCGGGGTGGTAGATTATTCCAGAGAGAAGACGAGGGGCGACAGCTGACAGAGACAGGATGAGAGGGGGGACGTGTAGAGACGGCAGGGAGGAGCAGTCAAAAACGGGTAAAGAGTAAAGCAGGCGAGGTCAAGAAGACAAATCCATCTTCACCCAGTCTGGTGTACAGGTTATGGGTCGGCCTATGTGACGATGGTCATAAACTGCAATTATAGACCACCTGGTTCTGAGTTGATGCTATGATGATTAGTTTATTCTATGATTTGTTTCTATTTTTATTAAAAATATTGGTAACATATTTACTGGTTATGGGTCAAAGATAACCAACTATTTGATTGCATTTATAGTCAATTCTTAGTTGTCCAATGAGCTGGTAAATAAAGGCCATGTTTGGCATGTGACACCTATACAGAGAAAAGACTGTCACTACCCATTTTCTGAACCAATTTGATTTACACTCAAAAAGTTACAAGTTATCGACTCATTTTTCACATTTACATTCAAAACCAATTGGCCACGAAAAACTTTTTTTTTTTTTTAAACTAGTTTTTTTTTAACTAAACCAGATGGATCCTTTGTTAGTTTAGTTATAAATTCTCAGTTCAGAATAAAATAATCCCAGTGGCAGACCAACACCTTTTTAGACTTTTGGACATTTGCTAGAGGGGTTAGACTACAGCTGTTTGTTGTTCTTTGAAATACATCAAAACACGAATAGATCTGGGAATTTTCTTTGTTGAATTCTTGCTTGCATATTGTATATTTTGAGCCCTGGGTGAGTGTTTTTGTGATTGTCGGTGTCACACCAGGCAAAGGCAGATGGCTGCCCTGCCAGGGTCTGCTTCAACTAGAGGTCCCTTCCATTTAAGGGGAGCTCTTTCTCCCATCTGCTCAGAGGGCCAAATTAAAGGAAAAACCTGACCATAACTGTTTGACTTGTAATATCTTTACTGAAATTGACTGAACCACGTTTTTAAAGATTTTTAAAAAAAAAATTAAAAAACAAAGTCACAAACCTTAAAAGTGGTTTTAAACTATTTAATATCTGGAATTATATCAAAAAGCTGGTAAGTCTATAAGGCATATTTTAGTGTAGCTTGTTTGTTTTTGTCTTTTTAAACCTGTGGTTGCATTTCTTCCTCATGACATGAAACCACCTCTGTTATTTGGACTGTCTACAAGCAGCTTGTTCCGTGACCTGCAGCTGTCACCAGTCAACAGGTGTGCTCGTGATTGTGTGACGGCGAGCACGCTGGCGAACACGCATAGACGCAGCTTCTCGCTCTCCATGAGTCAGATTCAAATATATTTCCCTCAAAAGAATTCCAGCTGAGATGCATCAGAACTGAGAAGATTCACTTACGGACTGGACTTGAGCATGCTCCGTTGGAGTTCCCCAAATCTCCTCCTAATAGAGCGCCTAGGAGCAAAAAAAGAAACAATCTTGACCACACGAATCCTAAAAATATCCCACATCTGATACAATTAATTAAAACCAAGAGAGTCATAAAAAGTGCTTTCAATCTCAGAAGAACCATAACTGGTTTCAATTATACATTACAGGTTCAAATTTAAGTGCGGGGTTCATCAGTTCTCAATTGTACTTGTGTTGCACTTTTAGTAGTAACACAGTGAGATTAATTAAACACCAAATAAAGTGGTTAAAAATACAAAACTGTTTTTGATGAATGGATGGCTGCTTTTTAAACGCCAACAACCTCGGTTTAACTTGGAGTTTCGAGTACATTCAAAGCAACCATTAGATACTGTTTCAAAAGGCTTTTAGTGACTCAACTAAAACCAATGAATTCATCACAAGCAGCACTAAAATGATCATATTAGACTGAATGTTCATTAATAAACAAATATCGATCATACAAATCTGACTAGATGTCATTGATTTGTTTGTTTGCTCTTTGTGCCAAAGTTCTGTTGGAAACCTTAGAATCAGTCTCCACAAAACAAAATGCATTTTACATAACAAAATAGATACAATTTGCATTTCCAAAGCTTTTGGTGATTCAAGAGGACATTCAAAAAGGATTTTATAAAAGTCTTTTTTTGGCATGCGAGGGATAAAAGCTGAGCTCATGAATATCTGCACATCTTTTGTCACATTTTTCTTATCGTAATCTATAGTGAACGTGTAGACTGTTCATTTGTTAGCCGTTTCTCAACAACTACTACTACAACATTATCTCATATTTGGATCAAGTGTGTAGGAGAAACTTAAAGTCCCACTCCCATCATTTCTGATGTATTGTAAATGTATTTTGAAAGTGTTCCCTTTGACATTTTTAATTAGGATCAAAAGATGACAGGTTAAAATGTTGTTTTTTAAGACATATTTTGTGCAGAGGCCGTAGTTGATTATAAATTCCTTTGTGGTGGAGCAAGAATTGCAAGCAATATTAGAGCTATCCAGCCATGTAGTTTTGAGCCAAATGCCGGTTCAGATGAGGAAAATGAAGACGTGTGTGGGTCTAGTGGTCTGCAAGTAGATGCATCGTAATGAAGCAGAGCAGGGAGCTTGTGGCTTGCCGTAGTGGCTTCCACATCATATTTACAAGCTTTTTTAAGCGGCATTTTATCACAACAATTTGAATAAAGAAATACTCAGTAATGCAACTTTGAGCGTAATTTTCATTAAATATGTCCTTCATTATCAAAAAACATGCCATAAGAAAATGACACAAAAAACACAAATCTCCTTGGAGTTTAATGTTGTCTCCGTCTTGGAAAACCAAAGTTGTCTGCCGTGTTTTTTTTTTTATGTAATGGGACATAAAAGACTGGACTGTGCAGAAATAATTTCAAATCATTCTTCCTGACCATACAGGCAATGGTTTAGTGGCAAGCTTCTGTTATTGCACTCTTATTGTACTTGAGCTTGGAGAAAAGATATTTCATCTCCAAATAATCTTCAATTTGCTTTTAATTAGAATGTTTCATTGCCAAGACAACCTATGCAGAAGGTGGTCAACAATGACTGTGTCTGCTTATAAAAAAGTGCCAATTAAAGGGAAAAATCTGTCATATAAAAGTATTTAGGTGTTTATAGCATCTTCTGTTTTCTAAACTAAAACTGCTTCGCTGCTTCCCTTTAACACAAAAACACACCTTCACACATAACAATGACAAACAACATTTCTTTTTAGTCCTGCAAATGATATTTATCTGCTCAGGCGTCCCCTTTCTTTGTTTTGGTGCAGATTTGGTTTTATGATTCAACCGCTTCTTTGACAAGCAACAATGCGGGGTCATTTCAGGTGAATGAAAATATTTGGCTGCAAAAATCCGTAGAGGAAAAAAACCCAATAAGAAAAAAATGATAGGCTCAATACATCTCTGGTAATGAGGAGTTCATGGCAGAGCGCAGCCGAATTTGTGCTGCCGAGATTATGAGGAGAGAGGAGGGGAGCAGGCGCATCCATTACCGCTATGTGAAACTCACTTGCCTCAGAGAACGGCATGTTATGAAAGATGCTGTAATGCATTTGTTGCACGTTACATCACCTAATTCTGACTTAAAATGAGATTAGGCTGGTCGGAACAAAGCTTGATAAGTAACCT
The DNA here is from genome assembly GCA_023969325.1 of Oryzias curvinotus. Lineage (NCBI taxonomy): Eukaryota > Metazoa > Chordata > Actinopteri > Beloniformes > Adrianichthyidae > Oryzias > Oryzias curvinotus. Next base: position 29,468,341 of record CM043721.1, read on the forward strand.
AGTCTGAGAAGCAAAAATGGGGCACAAATCCTTTTAGTCAGTCGCTGGAGGAGTCGTCCCATCAAAGAAATGACGGATGTCTGTCAGTATGGAGAGCATGCACTATTCGAGCACGCAGGAAAAAACAGAGAATGACAGAGCTTGGTGAAGAGTGCATCAAAACACTCACATAGTTAGTTTTCTGGTCATTTTGCTGCTTGTTGACTCAGAAAACTCTCTGAAAAATCCCTGCTGTTACGTAAACTGTGCCTTCGCAGAGTCCACTTCATGAAGAAGGACTTTAAGTAGCCAGATTACCATGACAACCATTTCTGTAGCTCAAATCATTTCAATTACAACAGTCGTTTGGAAATCAGAACTCCATGCGTGTGTGGGAGATTGGACCTGCAAACTGTTTGCTTTGGGCAAAAAATGCCAAACAGAGGCATTAAGGGAATTAAGACATCAAACTGTACACAACGAATGCCAAACAAAGTGTGATGCATGCTCACAACTGAGCATGCATCTAGAGGATGTATGGCCCATATTTACAGGAATTTTAATAAAAATACTAATATTCTGTTTGTTGACTGCAGACAAACCATCACATGATAATATAAACAATTAGATGTTGCTTTAAGTTAATTTAATTACACACATTAATCAACACAGCTCAGTGTCATCATTTCTATAGCAACTACTCTAGCCAATCAGGTGTGAGCTTGTTGTAAGTCCACACCCCTATGACTAGAAAGCGGGCTGCAGAGAATCTGTCGATCACACACTTCAAATGTTTGACGTGAGACCGCCTACTTTTATTGAGGCATCTGATTGGTCAGTTTATATCTTGAATAATTTGCACTACAGAAAGAATATCACTGAAAATTACAATTAGGATTATCAAGAACATGTTAAAAAGGTAGCAGAGTAAGAATATTCTGTGTATTTCACAATGGAAGTCTATAGACCTTTGGCTTCTTGGAACCATCAGGTGTTTCCTATCTGGAACCCCATGGGAGGGGGGGGGGGTCCCTCAGTCCAGTTCTCATTTTCAGTCAATGACTGACACCATTTTAGGACCATACCACGTGCCAGTCTGATGTGGGGGAAGAGATCCTCTGGATTGTTTCTTTAGTGTTGGGTTGTCCTTGTCTTCCCTTACCTTTTTGTGTCTCAGGTGGTTTCATCAAACTTTAAGAATCACCTTTTTATGTCTCTGTGCATTAAGTCAGATTGTTTTTGGTGAACAGTCCGAGTCATTGCAGTTTTGAGTACCCTTATGTTATGTTGACCTCTATTACAGGTTTAGTGTTCATATTAGGTTGTGTTGCTGTTGCGTTTTTGGGGGAACAATACCCCCAAAAATGTAGCATTTTAGTTGAGCTTCACATTTAAACCTTTGCAGCACAAATGTTAAGAAAAAGCAATCTGAAAAAGCAACTGTTAGTAGTGAACTGCGATTGTTTTATTTTTGCCAAAGAAGTTCTCCCTTTCTGATAAGATTGCAGTTGCTGTCAGACAGAAATGCTGCATTAATTGGTTGCAATCCGTGATAGAAATGACCTTTTTGAATAAATGCTGTTGTTATTGCTTTTTTTTTCTAGCAGCTGTTTCAGTAACTGACAAGTTACTGAATCTAGCTAATTAATCTAGCTAATTAAAGATTACAGATTTGATTGAAACATTTCATCACATTAGTTACAAAAAAAGCTACACTGGATTTTGTAGACTGATCAACAAACTATTGAAAATAATGTTTACCTTTGTGAAAATGTCACAGATTATTGATTAATAGAACTTCAGAAGGGTACAAAGAAGCCAAAGCGTTCCTGCTGCATTCTGCATGGCCCCTTACCTGCGCTGGCTGGTCGCTGAGGCAACCCCGGTGACATGGTGCTCCTCTGCAAAGCTGGTTGCTGTGGCGACAGAAGGCGGGGATCTGAGAGGGTGGAGGTGACAAAGGAGGTGGTGGTGACCAGGGAACCGGTGGGGTTGTTAGTGAACTGAAGGGCCGCGGCCGCCGCAGCGTTCTGATTGGATACTGGCACGGTGACTGGCATGGAGAAGGTGGGCTGTGGGACTGTGGACTGACATAGAAAGAGGATCCAGCTTAGTGTGGCCAAGTTTCCATCCCATAATACAAGCACACATACCCAGAATCATTATTTAGCGATCAGCAGCAGTGCAAACAAACCTGCAAGTGACACACAATCACAACTCAACCCAGAAAGAAGAGTTTTTCCACAAGATCACCAGATTAAGTAAAAATTCACATTTCAAACTTCAGTGTTCTTTAAACCTTTGCTTTTGGGGTTTATTACCTATTAATATAATAATATGACATTATGAATAGGGTGTAAACATAGTCTCAAAAGAACTTTACAGATATGTCTAGCATGCAATCCATGTAACTATTGAAAAAAAAAACAGAATTGTGCATATTTCAAGTTCATTTCAATAGTTTACATTTTTTCCAGTATAAAAAATTGATTTTGATAAAAATCTTTTAACCAATCAAAATCATTAAAAGCAATGTCAAAGTTTTGACTTTTGCACTATAGAAACTTGGGGGAAAAAAAAAAACATTAGGAGAAGTTCTCAGAAGTGAAAGGCTTTGGAAATGAACTCTTCAAACAGACTCCACACATGTCAAAAGTGTCTGACACTCTCACACAAACAAGCTCACCTAGTTTCAGCATGCAAGGTGACTTGGTGGAAAGGCCAAAAAGCTGTGTCCCTTTCCACTTCTCATGCCGGGTTAAAACACTTGTCGCAGCAGCAGGTTATTGCATCGGGTTATGGTGACATTTTATTGAGTGCATGTGGCATTCCAGAAGCTTCCGGCCTCCCTCACTGACACGTTTATAGCAGGGAACTGTGGGAATTATCCTGCTGAGGCTCACTTAACAAAATATAGACTTGACTGGATGCTGTGTCATCAAATGAAGACTTTATTTTATATATAGATGATCCATTTTGATATTTAAAATAAAAAAAGAAGACGGTATAGAGTTTGAAAAATATATATCTTTCAAGGCCAACGGCCTGACGTTGTCCATCCATCCAACCCGTTTCACCCTGTTCAAACTCAAGCTGAAATAGGGACTTCTATATATGGAATATGGGCCAGTGCTGCTCTGTACTGTGCTCATAATGCATGGGACCCAGTTTAAAGCTGGGAAGGACGAGGGCACCTTTCCACACTTGATCTTAACCTCCTTTAAATCCGCAGTGATTCGAACTTTTATTTTATGTGGGAGTGAAAAAAAAACTGTGCAATAATACGGCGTTAATAACTTTGATAAAATATTAGTCATTAATAATTATTAACAAGGAAATAGAAAGAGCATTCCCTCTCAAAGGAGTAAAGCAATTTGGTTCATTTGATTGTTTTTGCAAGAACTTTGTTCTGTTTAACTTAAAGTTCAGCAGTGAGCTTTAATAAGCAGTTTGGGATGGTGAACAGCACTCAACACACTGCACTAATACACACTGGCCGATCCATAGATAAGGGGAACGGGTAAGTAAATGAACAGGTGAGGGGAGGGGTTAAGACAGATGCTTGCAGATGAAGATGGTCCTAGGAGAGAAAAATCCTCCCTGTACTGCAGTTTGTATCTTACCTAACCCCTTATAGTGTAACATTCAGATGAATATATATTTTTTTATATTATATATATATATATATATATATATATATATATATTTAAATATATTTATTTGTAGTTTTGAGCTTCTTTTAAACTTCATTATTTACCCAAATTTTAGACCCATTGTTTTGTAACTGCTGGTTCTGTCCTCTCTCACTCAAATCTAATTAGAAAAAGGAAAGGAAGGAAAAAGGAAATTCCTTACTAAAAGTTATTAAAAAAGTGTTTGCTGCTGAAAATTACCTGCAAAACTAAGTACTGTGTAGTACTATCAAGTAATAACAGACCAACAGAATAGACAGACAACAACCCACTTCGAGGTTTTGGTGGCTTTGTTGCCCATTTATATCTGTAATTTGCCGTAAGGCATTTCTCCGCAGCTCCTCCCTGACCATGTCGGCTCCTGGTTGCTAGGATATGAGCGACATTGCTCCGAAACCTTAACCTGTTCAGTAAACAGGAGCTTTTAATTTATAAACCAGGCTTGTTCTGCCCCTGTGGCACAAAGAAAAGTGCTGCATGTCCTCCGCAAATTCAAGCAAATTTACTTCTTCCCACTTCAGCTCCTTTGAACGTCGATGCTTCTCACTGAGAGAAGGTTAACTGGGTGCTGTTATCCTGTGGATTGAGCAGCTCGGATGGGAACTGGGTAGAATAAAAAATAATTAGAACCTGGAGGGCAAAAGAATTGACCCGGAGCTTTTCCTGAGGCTTATTTGAGGAAGCTTAAGGGTTCTTCAGCAAGAGGAAAAAAAGAGGGAGAAGGCTAACCTATTTTCCATCAGAGGGGCCCTCGTAACAAGGATATGCTTTTGAATGTAAATGCTAACTAAATTAACAATATGGTAGAGGTTCAAATTAGTTCTATAAATTCCGTTTTTTATCTTAACCATCCGAACGTCCCAAAAATTGGATCCCAATGTTTTATCTGTGGGGCTAATGGGAAAATGCTGATGGGATTTATTTTTACAATAACAGAAAACTTTATGATGTGAACTTATATGGACATGCCGTGAATATAGCAGCTCTAAAGGTGTGTACAAACTGTATTAATAAAAGGAAAAAACTTTTATATACAAGAACACAAATGTGAGCGTGATGATCGGAAAAGCCAAGTGTCCTAACAATCGCCGCCTTCTCGCCGCCTCAGGAGGCATTTCAGTACAAGTGGGATTAAGCATGTATATCCTGGCCCCTAGCTGTCATGCAGGGGATTATGATGAAGAGGGGGAGGCGTGATGGGTCGTGCTACATGCTTCCGTTTCCCTACTGCCTGTGAGCGGTGCTACCGTACAAAACCGGGCTGCTTTAGACACTGAGGAGCAGCGTGTGGTGGGGATGCTACCTGCCAGCCGCGTTCGACTTGAGCTCAATCGACGTGCACTAAGAGCAGCATGTCTCTAGAGGGGGTAGATTGAATTCTATTTTCCTTCAGCCGTGGCTTTCTCTTCAGAGGAAAAGCTTTTAAAAGCCATTTCAGCTCGTAGAGCGCTGAGGGGCTGGGTCGGACTCAGGAGGAGCAACGTTTGTTGAACTGAGTAAACCTGAGCTCACTTGTTTTCTTGGTTAGACTCAATCTGCATGTGTCAGAAAATGATCTGCAAAGTGCCGATCAAGCGTTTGTTTTAGGCTGCTATGGTGAAGCGAGACAAATGAAGAGATCAAAAGGTTTTCGTCAACTCTTGCCTCGATGCCTAGGATGGGCAGTGCTTAGGTCTCAGTCAGGGATGCTCCCATCATCTGCAGCTGTTTAAAAGCCTGCTGATGGGAATAAAAAGCCCAAATGCTATCCCTGCATTCACCAAACTCTTACCTCACACCTTTTATACCCTTGAAACACAGCTCAGAAACTTTCCCTGCAACAGAAGCCTTTCCCAATAGAGCCCAGTCTTACAGAACTATTCTATTTGATCTTCTTCACCCCATCTTCATTTTAAAGAGCAGTGGACTATAATTAAGGAGGGTGACGGCAAAGTACTACCCATGTATTATTATTGTTTTTCATACAAGTATGACCCCTGCCACCTTTGATGTGGTTGTAGTTGGTTGTTCCACCGAACTCTCCTGAATCAGCACCTGAATGTGACGCGGTTTCATCCCAAGTGACCAATCAGGAGGGCAGGCGGGCAGACAGCATGAGGGGCTGTATATTAAGTGCTGCTCATTAAAGTGACATTAATGGCATTATTGAGCAGAGTGGAAAAAATGAATCTCACAGAAACTGGCAAGGGGGGGGGTGGGGTTGGCAGAGCGCCAGTCAGAACCTGGATAATGTCAGGAGGAGCCGGAGCACATTCATCCCACACCTAAGAACTGGAACTGGCTTTCTCAATCCTGACTCCACACAGGACGACGGAGTATTCTCAGTCAAGCCATCTGCTCATCAGCACTCAGATCGCTAGAATCAAAGGTTTTTTCAACTGAAGTCAGCTTTTATGACAACAACAGTCACTGTCAACACGGCTGCACTGGTTGAGCAAACTTGCAGAGGCTTGGAGACAGTTCATCATAAAATGATGTTCCTGAGGAAGCTCCTATCTGTGCTGACAATCTTTAGATTAACGGAGCAAAATATGTTTGCTTTATGACTCAAAAATGCACATTTGCAGGAGGATGATTTTAATTGCACCACTTACAGTTTGGAGGAAAAAAAAGTTTGTATATCTTGTGATTTTTTTGTTTTTGTTACTTCAGACAGCCCGTGGAGCAGATGCAGTTTGAGGGCAGCGATTTCATGGATGGAGACAGGTGGTGCTGGTAAAAGGTGAAGTGCGGTAAAAACGGGTGAGAGAGTGGTGAAGGCAAGTGCTCTGTGAGTAATCAGATCGCCATCAGCATCCAGAAACCGTCCGCTCAGCGCCAGCAGCAAAGTACCGGTATGAGGTGGGAGGGGGGAAGGGGGGGGGGCAGGATTACACAGAGAGGTGGGAGGTACTCACTGACAGCCTATAGTTCTGCATCATTTTATCAAACTCCTCGTCAATTTTTTTGTATTTCTCTTCAGTGCGAGGGGTGAGGGAGAAGGGCTCCTCGGGGTCTGGGCTCTCAGAGTCCCGATGCTCTTTCTTGTTCAGAGCCTTCGTTCCCCGAACACAAGAAAAAAAAGAGGGCACAGAGAGATAGAGAGAAAGAGGGCAGATAGAGACAGAGAAGAACAGAAAGAGAAGGTTAGATAAGGTGACCAGAGTGTGACGGTACTCACGCCATAGCGTTTGAAGAGGCTGTCCAGGTCGTCGGTCTTGCGGTCATTTAGCGGGCTTTGGTCGATGGAGTCATCGTTGTCGGGCTCGGGGCTGTTGCAGCCGTTAAAGCCTTTCTTTCGCAACGTCTGAAGCGGCCAAAAAAGGGGGTAGAGGAGAAGGAGGAGGCTCATTTCATTTTTTATGCACACATTTTTTATGAACACTTGTTTAAAACCATAGCAGAAACACAAATGAACATCTTGATTGCACCATATTTGATGACTCCTACGCGGTTCATTGAATTAAAAAGAAAGCGGTTAAGGTCAGATGAACACTTCAGCCCAGATGAAGACATGAAAGAGAGCTTTTTTCTTTTTCCTGGAGGCTTTTTGTACAAAAAGGAAAATAGTTTCTGATAATCCTCAATCGATTTCTCAGGTCGACCTTCGTAACATGCGCCCGCCCACACGAAAGCAAGTTATTACCACCGAATCCACACTTGTTCACCTAACAGGTTCTCTGTACGAGTCCTGGCTTAGAAAGGTGAAGAAATGATCGAATCCAGCGCAGAGGAAAAAGCTTTGAACTCAAAGGATGGAGCTTGTGAAAACAAGCTCCCCCAGTCTCCGGGGCAAACAGACTGTGGCAGTTGTGGTGATAAAATACCTGAGCTGCCCGTCCGAGGACACAATGAGGCCTCACCTCTACATCTTTGCCTTGATCTACAGTGTCAGTGTGAAGCCTTCCGATGAAGACGGTGGCTAAAGCAAAAGGGCAAACGGGGAACGAGGAAGCGTCGTGGTCAGGTTGTGACTGCCTTTACAGACTTGAAAAGGCCAGAAAAGAAAGAGGGAGGTCAGGAGAAAGACGGCTAGAGAGGCTCTTATTTTGAGAGGATTCAGCTAAACAAGATTTACTGTTAAGTAGCTTTGCCTGGTGGGTCCAAACCACAGAGCAGAGCAGACATCCTCTGAGCAAAATGGATCATAGAATGGAGCTGCAGAACCTCAGTTGGCCCAAGTCTGAGATTTAGCACAGAATGGCACAGAAAGGAAGAAATCTTCTCACTGTGAAATCTAAGAAAATTGACAATGGTAGACTTATAAAAACGAATCGTTTTCTTCTTTAACTGAGAACAAAATGGTCAGAACAATCAATCAGCCACATGAGATGAGCATAATTAAATACAGTTAACAGATAATTTGGAATAAATCTACAATATTTAAACACACACAAAAAAAAGGTAACCGCTGATTTCCCCCCCTCAAATTCTAAAGAAACTATATCTTTTCAAAGACCCACTCAGATGAAAATCGTGTTTTTAACACTTTCGTGTGACATTTCTCTGATAATGGAGGACATAAATAAAGAAAATTACGCTTACAATTGCATTTCTGAGTATTTCTTTATTCAAATCGTTGTGAAAAATTGTGTTAGAGAAAGAGCACATTTGTGACGCAGGAAATATGCCGGGCGGGCCATGAGCCCACTGCTCTCAGCAACGGGGAAGGGAAGGGGAGGCGGGGTTGCTTTGCATCAAGGGTCTGAGAGGTGAATTCCTGATGGACTCAACAGAAACTATGTCCTAGAAAATGACACAGGCTTTTTTTGTCTGGACACAATCATAATTAAAAGACCACTGGGAACGCTTCAAAAATAGATCAAAAAATGATCAGAGTGGGTTTTTAATGGATCCTGTTATGTCATTTTATTCTATTGTACAAAAGCAACCTAAACATTTAAAACCACTGACGATCCAAACAAAACAAACACAAACAGCTTTTGATGAAAACCACCTAATAGCCCATCTGTACAACATTCTGCGATCGTATTGAATCCTTCGCACCCTTTATTTTCTTTAATTAAAAGCCACCCGCTGAGTCAGGTGTGACTGCAGAGTAGTGGCGGTCTGATTAAAACAAAAGCACATGTTCCGTGACTCCCGCTGTGCACAATCACTGCTAAGTGAGGATGACTCAACTGCGAGCAATTCAGCCCGCCGGAAACTCGTACCTTTGAGATCCGCCGAAGAAACCCAGAGGAGGCAAAGATTCGATGAATTAGCCTTAGAACCTTAAAAACCGGTAAGGACAAGAGGCTAACGATGGCATCTAGATGGAAGGGTGAAGAGACTTTCAATGCTAATAACAATGGAGTTCTTTGATATGAGTCTCATTAAAACTCCAGGCCGTTGTTATCACAGCAGAGTCAAAGCTACATTTTATCTTCCCACAGAAACGGGTTATTAGAAAGATTTGTTCCCCGCACAGAGACGCTTCCCTGATGCAGCGGTTCAGTCTCAGCAGAACAAGACAGCACTCTGATCTGCAATTTTGACACACAAAAGCTGCCACCACACACTTTGTTGTCCACAGTTAACAGGGAACACACTCTGCGCTGCCGCTGATTGTGCTCTGACCTAAAATTTCAGAGAATAAATGATTATTTTAAAAGAGAGAGTGAAATAAAAGAACTCTCAACATGACAGAGCTAGCATGTGACACTCGGCTGCTCTGAAGACGTGATCGAGTCGTGGACCTCGTGCTCCGTCTGACGTGACACAAAGAGACAAGAGGGCCCGCCATTCAACGTTGACGTGTGCTCGCTCACATACGTACCTGCATCACCTGCATTTCCAAAAACCAAAACCCTTCTAAATCCTTTCATTTGGATCCTCAGTGTAGATTTCTGGCTAAATTCTTCTCTGAACCCACCAAAATGCATCAAAGCAAGAATGTCAAATATGCAATAAAACATAAACACCTTTGAAGGTCAAAATAAATAGCGTTTTATAAGCCTCTGGTGAAGCCGGGTCTCGTGGAAGCTAAAAAAAAAAAACCCTCAAACTCAGTGCAATCCGCTGAGCTGCAGCGCGGCCCTAATGTGTTCCCTACTTATTAGCTAAATTAAAAGTGTGTTGTGAAGAATATTGAATTAAAAAAAGAAAACTCCCAAATGGATTCATCGGTTATGTAAAGTTGTATCATAAAAGACAGAAATAACCAGCAGAAAAAAGGAAATCCCAAAACAGATCTCTTATATGCATCGCTAATAGTTTGAATTAAAATAAAATATTTCTAGATTTCATTTAAAGACCGTACCTTAAGGTAAGGCATGCTGTAGTGCAATTTCTAAACTTACTGTAATTGAAGAATAAAAAAAGGTTTCTCTTTCCATGAATATAAATGCTCACATAAACACTGACCTGTCATATTTCTGGATGTATATTTATATGTATATGTATGTATATGCTGGAGATTTATCTTCTTTTAACGTTTCCAAACAAGTCCCAATTATTCAGCCAATGTTTGACACATCTATAATATTTCTTTTGTTCGTCTTCTTTAGGATTTTTTGTTTTACTAGCTTAAAAAAAAACAATTCCAAATTCAGAATGATCAAACATAAATAAATAGACAATAATGTTTTTTTTAAAATCTGTAACAAAAAGTCTTACAGCCTTGTGTTTGAATGATTTCTTTGTCTTGCTTTTTGAATGCGTAAAGGTTAAAAGGATTTCAAAAATGTGATCAAAATAAATGAAGGAAAGTTAATGTGTTAAATACTGAGGATGACGGCTGTTTTCTAACACTCACATATGGATGTAAACACTTGAACCTCCTGTTATTTAAGCCTCCCTGCAAACTCCTCTTCTCTTTTCTCCCCCTTGGAAAGTCCTTTCTCTGTCACTGTCAGGATTTTTGTTTCTGTTAACATTACAGTGCAAACATGGTGGGCAACTTGCCCTCTGAGTTTCTCTGTTTCTCTTCCCACTTTCTCTCAGCGAGCACTTTAGGTTACACTGCAGTTCGTGCAAATTCCTCCTCTTTCTCTCGCTCAAACTCTCTGTGAAGCACTGATCAGCTCGTCTCTCGGTCAGTCAGCCATCTGTCTACCTGTCCACCCCCCCACCCCCCTTCCGTGTTGCCAGGGTAAGATTTGCCCAGCAGAGCAGCATCCTGTCCTCTAACTGGCTGCTGCTCCAAATGAGTCCCGCCCCCCCCCCTCCCATTACATCCCTCTGGACCACTTTATCGCCCACCTGCACGTTGGCCCGCCATCCGTTTTCAGCTTTTCATGAGACCCAGAACTGCTCTCTATTCTCTGTTTTTCTGGTACCTTCAGAGTCGCCCTTTTAACTCAACTCTTAGAAAAGTGCAAAGTCTCACACTTGTCAGTCTGAGTTTAGCCACAATGTCTCTCTTTACCTAGTCTTCCTCTAACTACCTGCTATCACATCCTTTTATCCATGATTTTGGACTCTCCTCTGCGTTCAGTTTTTCCCAACATCACTCCACCTCTCATAGTCTTCACTACATATAATTCTATAATATTTCATATAAGTTCTGATTGGAATAGGATGGAGTTCTTAGAGAATGACTTTTAATTGCTGTGTTCGACGGTCAACTTTTTTCTATTCAACCACTTTTTGTCACTTTGAACACACAGTCCCATTTATTATATGAATATAGAGATTTTACTGTGGTTGAAGAAACTGATGAAAAGAACAAACAAACAAAAACAGAACAAAAAATATGAATGCCCTTTTATTCCAGCCTGGTAGTTGTTGCTGTATTGGCAGGTTATGATGTCACCAAACCCCAGTTATTGGGGAATCTAGGAGAGTGACTGATGACGACCAGACTTTTTTTTTTTTTTTTTCAATTTCTATTTCAAGGCTGTAAGAAATTGAAAGTGATATCTAAATATGTATGTCTGGTATAGTCTGCACAGACTTTTAATCTTGCTAGAGAAATGAAAACACGCCTTTAAAAAGACTTTAAGTATAGTTTTTCATTAAAATGAAAACTCAAAAGGATCTGTGTTTTTAGACGTTACCTTAATCCATCCAAAATGATTAAATCAAACGTAAGTATTTAACTATTGAGGACTACATTTCCCAGCAATGGAGCAAAAACATCCACATTTTTCTTGGGAGTTTTTTTGGATTATGATTATATTATTTACAAAAATAAGGTTTAGTTTGCAGGAATATTGCACTGCTTCTCTCAGGTTGGTGCAAAAAGCAGGATGTAATGTCACCACCTATTGTGGCCTGTCACATCCAGCCCTGCAGAAGCAAGTCATGCACTGACACGCACTTATGCTCGGATGGGACATCATGTCCACAGAAGCAGCAGCCAGACTCCTCAGTTGTTGTATTATAGATCAGCAGACCTTTTTCTCATATCACAAGATAACAAGCCTCGAGATGGAAAGATCACCTGTTAATGTGAAAAACGGCAAAAGAAAGGCTATCTGTCAAGTCACGCTCCCCGTCAATTATTCATTATGATTAGTCACACTCTGCTTCTTCTTGTGCTGCCTAGTGTGAACAATCAATGGCCAACTCCATTCAAGAGCAAAAACAAACTCACTTTTGTACAAAATAAAACTAAAAATCAACAGTTCAGGTTCTCCTATTGTGTCTTTGTGCCATGAAATTTCATTATTCAGATTTGTGGACATTCATTTTACACATTTCATTGAATAGTAGATTTCGTAACTAATCATCCCTTAATTTGCCTTTAACCTGTCAGCTCTAAGTGCAATATTTTTTTCCTAATCTGAGTGGATTTTTTTTTTGCCAGCTATGTATTTGGTTGATCGTATCTTCTGCAGATGCTTAGTCACCTTTAATAGACATCAGCTGAAGTCTAATGTGAGCACCGATTAAAGCTGGACTAAAATTCTAATGTTGTGAATCTGTAACAGGATTAGTTTTGCTCTTCTGGTTTCAGCACGTCTTACGTTTGTCAGGCTTTAGCAGTGAAAGCCCACCTAAACCTTTCAATCAGTATGTGCCGTCAGGTGTTTATGACATAAAACATAAATTATTCAAGTTAGGGCTGACTCTCAAAAAGGTCAATTGTTGTGACAAAACCTAGCAACCCTTTAAAGTGCTCTCATAGCAAATGAAGGAGCAATGATTTGAAAAGGCTTCAAAGCCTCAGTATGGAGCGAAGAGGTCTGAGAACACCTGTCATATGGACTGGCATCCTTGTGACCTCATCTAGCCCAGATTAGGACTTGAGGATATGACAGGTCTTAGCTGGAAGTCCTAAGAGTTCATGTAGCAAAGACGGATTATCTGAGGGGGAGCATCTCCAGGACAGAAAAGGAAGCACCTGCGACCTGAGAGAGTTGGGAGTGGAGGGGTCTGTTTTGAAAACCAAACTTCAGAGTTTATTGTTGCAGCTAGGAGAATCCATTTGCCATTTTTGAGATACGCTGGGCTCCCCTGGCATAAAGCGGCCCATCAGGGCGGTACCCAAGAGTCCCTCAGCTTCAGCAGTGAAGCCTGCCTGTGAAATCTGCCTTGCTTGAGCCGCTTAAAGGAAAAAAAAAAAAAGGGGCATCCTCACTTCTCCACCCATCTTACTTTCTCTCCTCGGCCATTCATCGCCACTCTTTCAGCATTTTGCTTGCTCGTGTTCCCTCTGTCTCCGGCTCTCCTCCTTTCTTTGCCCTGATTGGGATCTGCAGTCAAGCGGATTAACACATTCTGACAGGAGAGGCAGGCTGCCCACACACAAACACTTTCAAGCAGCACGTGCATCTCAGAGAGAGGCTGTGTGTGCATATGTATGGCCTCTCAAGCTTGCATTGGAGTGAAGGCATGTCTAACCGTGTGATGAATACTGAATCCATGCTTGCACGCGCGCACACACACGCAATGAAATGAACTAAAGTGCTTTTAAGCAGTAAGGGACAAGCAGTGTGACATCAAGGGAGTGTGTGTGTGTGTGTGTGTGTGTGTGGATGTATATGTGCAAATGGGTCCCTGCGTGACTACATCCACACTTCATAATTTATACTCAAAAGCACTTGCTCACAGAGACCAACAGAGGCACAGCAGCAAATGGGCACATTTTCTGACTATACAACCATTTCCTCTCCGTTTCCGTCTCTTTTCTACTCATTTCATCTAAGCTCAGTTCAGCAGTAACTTCAGATCCAAAGCAGATCAGTTATTAACTGTTGTTGTAATGTGTATTTCCTTCTGCTACTTAGGTTGCCACAGTGCTTCAGAGGATCTACAGTCTATTTGTGAAGTTTCCTTAAACATGCAGTATGTCTCCAAAAATCTGCAAAATTATTGCACAAAACAATCACAAAAGTGAAGAATGTGGACCAAAATATTGCATTAATTTAAAGTCCCACTCAGATCATCTTTTGAGCGTTCTTAAAAGTGTTTCCAGATGTATTTTAATCATGATTTTGCCAATAAAAAGACTGTCATTTTTAAGGACAGTTTTGCCGAACCGCATTAGAAATTCAGCTCTGGGTTGTTGTGGGCAGCCCCCCCCCTCCCTTTTCTGTCACTCATAACAGAGTTCTCTGTTTACAAGCTCTCCTGCTAGTTTACAGCCCCCCAGACCCCCAACTTAATATTAATGGTGCAACAAAAATGTTGAGCAACGCTGGAGCAAACCAGCTGTTTTGAGCCAGATGCCAGCTCAGATGAGGAAAATAAAGACAAAAATGGAGCAGGTGGATGCATCAGAATGGAGCAGAACAGGTAGCTTAAGGCCCGCCCATCGTGTTCTCTACGTCTCAAATAATCTCGTTCTCCAACGCCATTTTTCCATTTGCTTCTGATTCACAATATTTCAACTATAGAAACAGTCAAACATTCAATTTTAAGCTGAATTTTCTTCATACATGTCCTCCATCATCAGAAATATGCCACAAGAGCATGTAGAAGCACCAAAAAGACAATTTCATTGGAGTGTGTCTTCAAATCTATACGGTACGAGGGAAGCAGATGTGAAATATCATTCAAACTTTTTTTTTTATGTTAAAATCCATTTGTGACATTTTGTGCTTGCTAACAAAAGTCTTTTCAGACATGTCAATATTCTGCCCTAGTAAAACTAGAAAGGCTTTCTATGAGAAGAAAGAAAAGAAAAATCAGGTGAAATCTCAAGAGGCCATTTTTATCTCAGTAGGTAGAGCAGTTTTTAACCAGTCAGAACATCTCCTGTTAGATTCTCACTTTCTCCGGTTCATAAATCAAGGTGTCATTTGGATAACCTAAACACACACACACAAACCCCAGAGTAAGTCAATTCAAGTGGACTCTTCAACCAAAGGAAACAAATGTGTTGTAAACCCAGATACTAATAACGGATGGGTTTGATTTGCAGATTCATTTGACCTGGATTACTAACCTTAAGATGTTTTTCATCCTCTTTAATGCAGAAATAAATGATTACTTCAAGGAAAACATGGATGTCACTACATTGTTTTTAAATCATAGAGAGACATTTCCAAAAACCCTCTTTTCAGGATTTTCTACATCCCAGGAAAATGAACGAGGAAGGATTAATGCAAAATAGCAGCACGGACAATACTAACACCCACATAACACACACAACAAGCAGGCGTGTGCTGCGGCGGCGTGCTGAGTGAAGGGGACAGCTGAGGACAAATGCTGGAGAGGGTTCCTAAATGCCTGCCGCCCTGCAGAGAGAATAGGTGCAATAAAGGAAGGGGAAGTTGGAAAATGGAAGATAAAGGCCAGTAAAGGAGGGAAGCTCCCAGGACACAAACCCGCACTGCTACACAACAGAGAGCCTCACCGAGGCTGAATATTGTATGAGGTGTTCTCATGGGCCACTGCAGAGCATGCATGCGGAGAGGACGTGTGTGCACGTGCACACACACACAGGCTAATGAAAGAGACACGTCAACACACACAAACACATGTAGGCACACAAACAGAGCCAGTGGAGCTTGAGTTGATGTGGCCTGGAGCTGCCCAACGCCTTGCCTCAACACACACTGTAGCGTGTACATAAGAGCCATCTGCAGTTCCAGACACAACCAACAGAAAAAGCTCAACTGCTGACACTTCGAGACAGTCAGAAGGAGAAGGAGAAGGAGAAAAAAAAGACATAAACTGTCACGAATGAGCACAGGAAGAGATGAGGAGACAGAGAAGTCGGGAAGAAAGGAAAGGGAACAACGGCGTGACAGAGAGGTGGAGGGGAAGTATGTTCTCAAACTCTGACATGTTGGCTTTACCTTGAGCCCACTTAACAACAAAACTGCTTTAACAAGTTTACCAAGCCTCAGTTATAAGTGGACTAAATGGTGGGCTTGTCAGATGGCATTTCCAGACAGAGGAAACACTTTCATGCAATTTTGTCAATATTTGTCCAAATTCCCCTACTTATCCCCCTGAATACAAAAGCCTCTTTCGTCCAAGCTTTAGAAAAATCATTTTCACATTCAGTTCATATGAAAGTAATGCAGCCTTGATTTAGAAACGCTTAAAAGGTCAACAGGCTTTGGCTTTTTTATATTACCGGTCACACCAGCCTTGTAAAAACAAATGCCCTGGTGATAAACTTTTATCACATGTCACAATAAATAGTAGAACTATTAGTAGGAATAATTGTGCATTTTGTGGTCCAAGCACCAAATTCAGCGTAGATGTGTGCCTTAGCATCCACTCAATCAGAATAGCACGTTTGCCACAAGAAAATCCAAGATTCCATTAAAACATACATGTCAGACTGCATTTTGTGCATGAACAGCCCATAATGTTGAGACTGAGGCAAATATCGAATATCTTTGCGGCCACCATCTTGGATGAGATCCTAGGATACATCCATGGCAAATTTGGTGCCTGTACGACAAAATGCACAATTTGTCTCAAAACATAAAAAGCAACTGGCTTTGCCAAAACACACGACAGGAGAGGAACTGCCGTTTTCTCCCAGGACTCCCTTAGCAAAAAGTTTATTTTATTAAGAAGACATAAGTATACTGAATACTATAGACCATGTACGTTTAGTGTAGGAAGTATAATGAGTAAATTCAGACTACATTGGAACCTTTTAAGTTTACAACATTTAGATAGTGTATAAAAAGTGAATTGTACTACACGTATACTGGTACTATAGACTAAGTATACTTGTAGTACACCTAAATAGACTACATTCTGCTATGGACTTCTTGCTCCTGGATTAAAACATTGATCACCATTGAAGCTCTTTTATGGCTTTTATTTACAAAAAATATTTGATTAAAATGTTCTACAAAAATAATAACAATTTTACAGCAACAGTTTTTGTTTAAAATTGCATCTTTAGCTCCAAGTTGGAATAAATCAGCATTAAAATCCTATGATTTCTATCATGTAGGCTGACCCGCACAAACTGGATCTGTGTTGAAAGGAAAATATTACCGTGTTTTAGCTTTTGGGCTTCCTAAAACATATCTATTTTGGAAAATGGCTTTGAGTTGTATCGGAAACATGTCCACCCCACCAATAACTGGTGATTCATTTAGATGTTTGTGAACAACGTCTGCACTATTGGAAAAGAATGATGCCTGAAAGCAGCAGTCAAAGGTCATATGAGCCTTCAAGAGATCATGAGATGAATCCAACCATGTTTAAAGCCTCTAGGTTTCTAACAGTAACTAATCTGAAGGAAGTCTGAAAGCAGAAGGTAAAAATGATTATTTGTTGACAAAGTTCACCACTCCTGGGACACAGGATGGTAAGTTAACTCCATAAAGGCTTCGATTCAAAACAATAAATGGCTGCGAGTGAGATTTTTTCCTCTGAGATGGTTGTGAGTTTTCAGGTTTTTTTGCAGGTTGTCATTTGGCCCTAAACAGTAGAAGCAGATGATAAAAGCTGTCATAGCAAATAACTCCCACTCTATTATTTTCTATTTTCATTTAGTCATCGCCAACCAGCATGTTCCTTACAAAAATGATGATGCCAGTCTGAAGAAAACAGGGATGCTAAAACCTGTGAGGTGATGTCATCGTTCAACCTGGATCCATTTGAGAGGTGCCCATCTCGGCTGCTGGAAGCTCTTAGTTCTGCTGTGTGCATTTTTGTGGAACTCTACTTTAACCTGTGCAGCCGATATGATAGGAAAGGAAAAAAAAAAAAAAAGTGGTGACTTCATGTTGACACCGTTTGCGGTTGACTGATCACCAAGTCCTGCAGCAATCTGCGTAAAAGCAAGTGAGAATAATATTCAAAGACAAGCCACATCCAGCTTTAAGTCAGGGCTCCATGGGAAGCGTAAGTGCTGCACTGCAGTATAAATGGCTGGCTGAATCAAACCTAACCATCTCGTGTTCAATTCATGAGAGGGCCGTAATGTATAAAGAGGTCAGCTAAGCATGCAAATGTGCTCCGTGTTCGCCTGAAAAACTCCAGCGGAGCGTTTTCCCACAGGGACAAAACGCACACAGAAACAAATGAATTCTTTTTTTTTTTTAAGAATTGAAAAAAAAAAAAAACACGAAACATAAATCTGTAAATTGGTGATTGGATTAGCACCTTTCCCCTAAGCTAATGTATGACCTCTCTGCTAGTCAGCATGCAAATGAACCATCATTTCAGCAATTCTTGGAAGATTCTCCGTCTATGCGGTGACCGTGTTGGGCCAAGGCAGTATCAGAGTGTGTGTTGATGTTGTTGGAAAGGTCTCTGCATAAAATTAAAGCCAACAACAGAGGAGCGTGCGACTCCAGCTGACTCCATATGTGCTTCACCTGACAAACAACAGAAGACTGAACTCAGCTACTCTAACCTCGAGGATCTGCATGGAAAGACACGAAATGTGGGATATTCAAATAAGGCAGGAATATAAAATATGTCTGGCTTTAACCCAGAATGCAATCCCATCTAATTCCAGGCTTGAAAGCAAGATCCCTCCGTACAGCTGATCTTGTTTTATTTCGTCTAAAAAGGTCATCTTCAAGCCACTCTGGTCTAATGACAGTAGAAAGAGTTGAACAGAGTCGACTGCAATGACCTGGACTGATCTTAATAAACTGGACAAGACTTAATTATGTCTGAATGGGGGTCTAGAGAGGGCTAGATTAGATTAGTTAGGATTAAATCTTAATGATCTCACAGGAGAACAAACAAAGTACTGGAAGGATGCATCAAGACTGACACACAAACAAAAAAAACTGCCTCTGTACTTGGCCGCCGATTGGTCCTTCACGTCGAGGTCAAGCTCAGCGGTCCCCAACCCCTGCACCGCAGACCGGTGTCGGTCCGGGGAACAGTGGCTACCATGCCGCAGAGAAATAAAACACGACCTACATATGCATGATGGCACATTGTTGTTGGCCCTTAACGAACCAGACAAGACTAAAATATTTGAGCTTTTCCTTCTCTAGAATTTTAAATTCAAGGTGACACAAGAATGATTAAAAGAACAATATGCTTTATTAGTTAAGTTCATTGTAAAAAAAAAGGAAATGAAAAGATGCACCTCTTTCCCCCCGGTGTAACACCCGCTGCCCCCTCCCACCCGTCCCCACATTTTACCTCGATGATGTCAGCATTAGTCCGGCTCTCGTGGGGCTCGTTGTACTCCGTGTACTTGAGCAGGACTTTGTCCATAGTCGGTGCTGGCGTACTGGAACAGCTTGTTGGAGTGGTTGAAGATGATGAGAGCAATCTCGCAGTCGCACAGGACGCTCAGCTCATACGCTTTCTTCATCAAACCAAACTTCCGCTTGGTGAACGTTACCTATGGGGGAGAAAGGGGGAAAAGACCAATTGATTAACAAATAGGTGATTAAACAAACAAAAAGCACAACAAACTGTCCTGTAACAACAAAAATCAACATTTAAGTGTACCTTTATAATATAAACACAATGAATTAGCATTCTGACAGGTTATATTTCGTTCTACATTTAAATATCTCTGAATTCAACTTGAATTAGCATGGTTTAAAGAAAAGGCCACTTCAGCCAGACTGGGAGCCACTTTCCATTTTATTCATTAGCACCAAAGGAGAAAAAAAAAGTCTTTCTGTCATGCTGAAGCTGATTTTGTGGTTGCTCCTCCGGTCTGTTAACTCATTCTCGTCCAACTCATTATTTATTCAGAAACAAATGGATTATGACGCTCTAAACACTTTGATTCTAGTCGGCTTCAATTATCTTAGCTAAAAATTGCATAAGGATTGATTATTCAGTCAGCACAGTCAGCAAACTCGTAAAAAAATATGCTTTCGACAAGGCAGAGATCACTGTCAGACAAAAAGAATGAAAATATATTTTATGCAGATGTTTAAAAATACAAGATCAACACAGTTGGGGAAATATGTTTTGCTTTGACAACTTGCATCTGTAAAAATCCTCAGATTTACACTTTTTTGTAATATGTTACACTGGTTTCTTAAGCTTTACGATTCTTTCTAAAAGCTGTTCAAAGTTTCTCCTTTCAAACTACAGCTTAAATGCAGAACTTGTGTCACATTAAGTTTAAAAGATGTTCTGTTGTGTTTGTTGAGTCACCTGAAACAGAATTAAAACCTATTTAGATAGCAAAGGCACTTGGTTTGACTTGTCTAGTTTCCAAATTCCTCCTAAACATGACAAAGCAATCTAACTTCACGAGCGTTTTTAGCCACCGGATTGAACCTTGCAGGTGTTAAAATAGAGTTTGTGCGTCTATTTCCTTGCAGATGCCAACAAAAGAAAGTGAAGCTGTGTTTTAAGGAGGCCGCTGCCAGGAACTAAAATTTACAGCAGGTTCCTGCTGTAAATGTTGGTTATTCAGTATCTGTTAATTATTGGCCTTTTAATTGTTCAAATGAGTTATAGGTAAGTGTTCAGTATCTTAAAATAAACTTTTTTTTCTCTAAAGTAAAAAAAAAGTCAACAAATTTGACAGAAAATGGGAAAAAATTGATAGAGAAACACAATACAGAGGTTAAATTGTATCTGAGTTGGTGAATAGAAAACAATAATAATTATGGAGGACCTAAAACAATGTTCAGAAACCCATTTAAAATGAATAGTAATGGTTATTTAATTAATAGCAGAATAATTGAACCTGTTTTCACGAGTAAATCTAAGCTAGTATTTGTCTAAACCACTTTTAAGGCTCATTATTTTTATTTACAATATGTCCAGTTTCCAAGAGAAAAAGTGATGAGCTGTAGGTTTCAGCTGTCAGACATCACCGTGGTGCCAGCTTTGGCAGGAAAGTAAAAGAAACCAAAAAAAAAAAAAGCTCATTTCCCTAAAAATGCTGAAGCGCTCCCCTGAGGCTCAACATCCTCGATCAGAGCTGCTCACCCAGAGTAAAACAGAAACTAGAGATTTTAGTAGAAATCCATTTCTTCAACATCCAAGCTCAAGAATTAGCAATTAGAAACAAAACAAAAGCTTAAAACATATCAAAACAGACGATTTCTTTAATGAAAAAAGGGCTCTGTCGATCCATAACCCCTCCACACAATGTTTGGTTTCTACTTTGCGCTTACACTGGCTTTCACTTCCCTCCACATCGCATGCCCCCCTCCCAGTCGTTTTCACACTCCGTTATGCTCTTTTCCATGCTCTCCTTCTATGTCGCACATGCTCTTGTGCTCTTTTCCGCACTCTCCTTCTGTCCCACATTATTCCCCTCTTTCCCACACACCAGCAGAAACGAGGCTGTTGAACAAGCCCCTTCAGTCGTGTACATGCAGCGCAGGTCTGGGAGCGTTGCGGAGGTCCCTCGTTGTGTACCGATTGGCTTTAGAAGTGCTTTTTCAGCCTTAACCAACTGGTATTTACGATCCTGGGAGATTTGGCTTTGTTTGGATTAAACACAAAGCACTGGACAAACACAGACCCAAACAAAGAGGAAACAGATTAGCAGAGGCACACGAAGAAAAGCCTTCAGGTACCACCAACAGAAAAGGTAAACGTGTGTGCAGGAAGGCTGCAAGCATGCTGCACTTCAGGCCACACCCACGAGTGGCATCACATTTTCCATCGGATGGTAAACCCGAAAACTGTGACATCACAAATTGAGGTCATGACCTGAAAAAGCAGCATGCCAAAAGGTGGTGTGGTTGTCAGGAACCACACCATGATCCAATTTCAGTTAAGCTACTTACATTTAAATATCATTCTGCTTTGTTAACTTTATTTTAATTTTTGTTCTGCATTTGAAAAAAAGTCATAAATTGGTACTTTAGAGAAGAAAACAAATAAAACCCTAACCAATCCAACCCAGCGACATTACTTACTGAGTATTTAGATCGTTTTGATTTACAGACCTACTCTGATGAAAATTGTGGTTTTGGTGTTTTTGACATGTTTTTGTGGCGTTTTCTGATGATGGAGGACATTAAGAAAGCTCTGCATTTCTGAGTATTTCTTTATTCAAATCATTGTGAGCAGAAGCAGACGAAAAAATGTTGTTAAAAAAAAAGGGGGTATTTGTGTTGTAAAAAAAAAAAAAAAAAAGGCTGGGCGGACCACGATCTCTCTGCTCCGCTTAAATAAAGAGCTCTCAGCAACAGGAAGGGGAAAGTTAGGTAGAAAGTTCCTCCCCGCCAACAACTCGGAGGAGAATTTCTAATGAACTCCAGCCACTCTGCAGAAACTATGTCCCAGAAAACGACAGGTTTTTTTGGCTAAAGCCATCCTTAAAGACCATTGGAAACGTTTTTAGAATACCGATAGATCAAAAGACGATCAGAGTGAGTCACTAAGATAATACACAACTTTTGGTTGTGGCTCCAAAAGGAAAATTCTATTTTAAAGATTCGCAAATATATGTTATTGCTAGCTAATTTCACAACTTAAAACAAAATTTGTGTCAACAAACAAAATCAAGCAAAACTGAGCTTTTTTTGGATAGTTTTTGCTCTTTACATGAATAATCTCTTCCAGTTAATATATGGAAAGTGATGAGGGTTTACCTGGAATGGCATTCAGGCTCAGTGTGGCTGCAGGCTACTCTCTCGACAGCCCCCCATCTGAGCTGCCAGTCTAATTAAGATGAATTGAAGGAGGAAAGAAAAGTAGAAAAAGTTGGAAGTGGAGATAAGATGGAAACATTTAGCGGGAAAGCAAGAAAATCAGCCGTGTAGGACTTTCAATCTCTTCATCTTTCGCCATCATCTGTCCTCTCGGCTCAGGCACCTGCCATGTTTAAGACCCGCTCATCACTTGTCTCCTTTGCTCCTCTCATTTCCTCTCCCTCGTTTTCTCTTCCACTGTTCTGTCGCTCTTCCCCACATCCTCTCTACCCCCTCCTGCCCTCGTGCATCCCCCTCCTTCCTTTTGTGGTCCCTCACTCATTGCTTCCTGCTGCCACAAATCAAATTATATCGGGGTTGTCTCCACGGGCAACCGATCCCCTCCACCCCCCTGCTCTCCTGCCTCTCCCACCACATCCCACCTCATCACACGTTGCTAGCATCATCGTCTTAACCCCCCCGCCAACACACCAATGCAAGCAGAGTCATCTTTATCTTGGTGCCCATCTACATATCCCCCTCCTTCCTCTTCCTCACTCTCTCACACAGAAAATGAACAGATAAATTATGTGGCGATGCTGGAAAGGGAGGAAATTAAGGCTGTGCAGGGTGACAAGAAGGGCCGGTGATGAGGAGGAAAGCCCATGCAAACAGCCGCTGCTTTCCTAACAAATTACAAGGTCATCAACTGAAAACAAACCCAAACGTCCTGGAAAAGCATCGACTTTTACTTCATCTTGGGAAAAAAAGTGGGCCCACGCTGCAATCCTGTTGTTTACCACAAAGAATAAACAAGCTGGAGGTAATTGACATTAAGAGCAGAATTGCAAGGTAACCAATGGCAACTGAGAAATAAGACATCCTCAGCGAGGAGGGGAATAAAAAGAACAGAAACTGGGTGAGTGGTTTGATTTGTGTGTCTGTGTGTGTGCGTGTGGGTGTGTGTCGGTCGGTTTGTGTGTGTGTGTGTGTGTTTGTGCATGCGTGCGTGCGCTTCCATTTGATTCTGTTTTTCTTGGCCAGGTTTTGGTTGTGTGGCAGATGGATGAGGAAACCATCACTGACAACCGCAACCTTCTCTCGCCGTTTCCTGAAGCCAAAATCTCTCTTTAATTGCCAGATTGTTCATAAAATCAAGGCTGGACAGTCGAATCGACTGAGATTTACCCGCCTCCTTTTGTTTAGTTAAGTTTCAAACAATAACTTAAAAAAAAAAAAAAAAAATGTCTCACGTGTCAACTGTTGTCTAAAATTCCACTCACGTTTGGTTTGAGGGGACTTAGAAGGTTGAGAAAGCAGAATTAGTCACTTTTTAATTTGTCATTTGAAGATTTTCTTTTAATGACTCTCAAACCATTGCAGGAGATGAGGTTAGAGCAGTTATTTCTAGCAGCGAGGCCTTTGAGAAGTGAAGTCCACACCTTTATATAGCATTTTTAAAGGTTAGGTGCTTGTTAAAATTCCTGTGATGGTATCATCAACACATAACACAAAAGAAAACTTGTTAAAACATCTGGTTCTTATATAGAAAATGAATGTAAGTGAACCGAGGCAATAAAAAGTGAAGGAGAGAAGTTGAAAAGTGCATTTCAGCGAGACACATCCCATCACAGAGATTAAAATTCTTCTGTGTGCTTGATTTACAACAGACAGAAACTACTTTCTTTAAAGTCCTTTTACAATCTGAGGATGAAATCAGTTCATGTGCAGGTTGTGGGTCAATTTTGAAGGAATTCAGCCACAATCCCAAAATGGGAAGTAAAAGTTTGACCAAAACTAAGCCAGAATATGAAGTACAAGTAGCCAATGAACGTCAACAGGATCAGCTCCTTTCTTTCACTTTGAGTCAAAAACAAGAAGAATAGTCATTAGACCTTCCAAACTGAAATGTTCCTCAAAAGTTATGTATTTAGCAGAAAACCATTATGGGGATAATTCCAGGAGGTTTAGGGACAGATTTGCACATTGAAGGTTTAAATATGGAGGTTTTAGTGGCAGGCCAATTTGTCGCGTGTTTTCCTTTTAGACTTCGAGGAGACAGGAGAATATTAAAATGAAACGCTGACGATGATTCACTTCCATGTGCACGGCTGCAGCCTCCTTAAAGAAATGTTCCAAGAACTTTAGTTTGGCAAAGTTAAGACAACTACTGCAAAGAAGAGGCAGCACCGTTCACACAAAAGGTCAAGAATTGTTTTCTCATACAAACTGATTTAGAAAAACAACAAAGCACAAATCAGGTTATACGTTGAAATTGGAATTACTCCCTTTATTTTTGCAGGAAGAGGTGGAGAGCTAACTTTAATTTGTTATTTTAAAGCCCCAAAAACTATCATTTTTTAGTTCAAAGCATATATATTAATCTTGGTTCAATTTTCGGTTTAGATTTGCTATGCAAACAAGCATTTTTGTGCCGTTTTTGGTGCATACGGTTGAGATCCAAACCCTTTTTACCTCCTTGAATGATCTGCAGCCACAGAGCTTTGTGCTTGAAGCCTTTTAGGCTCATCGTGTGACCATCAACCATCTGCTGTTGCCATTAAAATGAAATGTGCTTGATTATCATCAGTTCTGCCTGCTTTAATACCCTCACGCTAATTTAGACTGCTCTTGGTGGGTAGATCTGAAAGCGTCTGAGTGCAAAAAGCCAGCTAAACGACACCAGATCACAAACCAAATTATTTACACCCGTTTTTTTCTGACTTGCAATCAAATGCAGTTATTTCCAATTCAGTAATTTGGTTCAATATATCCACAGGCCTATAGCTTTAAAGTTCTTTTCCAATGAAAAAAAGATACTTAGCATCCTTTCTGGCATGTTTGAGATGGTCTACAGCTGTTTCTCGGCATAAATATGATTAGTGATTCAAGATTCTTTCATTTCTGGGAGGAAATCTTGCCTCCTCTCCTCACATCTTCTGCTAAAATAGGTCACAGTAATAATAAAAAGTCAACTCTTTCTGTTTTATCTTTGATGTGACAAATGCTGCTCATAAATTAAAAAAAAAAAAAAAAAAAGAAGTGCATTCCAACGTTTCCAGTCCTTTTTTTTCTGTGTTCTTCCTTGTGAGTCTTTGTTTCAATAAGAAATGTGGTAATTGAGATGCTGTCATGTTTCCAGCTGGGGCCCACACTCTGAACACTGTTTATTTTGCGAAGCTTATGGCAGCATCTCTGAATCAACATGTAGGAGGTTGACAGAGGGTGCATGTATTCCAAAATTCATTTGATTTCCTTTTAGAGGCTGCACTGTATTAGCTGATCCAACACAGAGACAGTCTGCAAAAAAAAAAAAAAAAACACATTTCTGCAGCAGCGTTCCACTTCAAACTAAAATATTGCAGGGTTTTTTTCATTTCATTTTACTGTGTAGGTAGTTGGAAAAGCATGAGAAACAATATCTGTACTTTTCCCTCAGAAGAGGCATCAAACTATCACGTCGACCAGATTGCCAAGGTGATGAAAAAAAAACCATTTCCGCTAATTAAACCTCTGATTGTGAACTATTTGCGTTGTTTGACTTTGACACAACGACCGTGTTTTACCAAAGAGGGCATCACCTTATTGACAAACAGCTCAACACTTGTTCAATACAAATGCAGACACCATTAACTAAACCCGGTCCGGGACTTTAACCCCCCCGCTCCTGCTTTTTCTATAATTGTGTGCTGACAAATAATAAGCCATCACACTTTGCTGACCCCCTGCAGAATCCATTTAATCCCCAATATAGTAATGAAACCTGCAAAGATTGACGAGGAGAAAACGGAGGATAATTTCAAACCCTACAGCTACCTCGCTCTTTAGGTCTTATTTAGCGGAGCACTTTGGCTCTCTCCTTCTGTCTCTTTTTTTTTTCCATACTCATCTCTATCCCTCTCTGCTTTTGAATGTGGGCACGTCAAATCCATTACTCAATCTGCTCAATGGAGCGAAGCCCATTTACCAGTTGACTCATTTTAGATGGATCATTTATCCTTTCATCCTCTGACAATAGCTCTGATGCAATCAACAGGATTTATTATTTTATTTTTATTTTTTTTAAACAAAAAGGTGGTATCTCACAGGAAAATTCACCACTTCATGTGGTTTTTCGGGTTGTTTTTTTTCCCCCCACCTTGAGCGTTTGAGAATAAAACTTTATATCTTGATCCAAGACAAGAAATGATTCTTAAAAGATAAATAGATGAAATTATGAAACAATTATTTTTTTCTGTGGTTAGTCAATATACAACGATCCACACAAAAATCCTGTTATTGTTAATCTGATTGAATGAAATAAGATTGTTAGACCATAAATAAAAGTCAGTGCCAACACCATTTTTAGTCATTAACTCAATCTTGATCTTTACAGCTGTCAGTTGGTATGCAGGTCATGATTCTTTTTTTTTTTTTTCACACCCAATGTCAACACTTTTCCCCTTTACCCTGAGAAAAGGTCAATAGGTCATCTGCTAGTAATTATCTGTAGTTGTAAACTCCCAAGTCTTCACAGTTTAAATATCAAGTATTGATTGGAAAAAGTGTTCTTATGTAACCAAATTTAAAAAAAAAGGTTTTATTTGTTTATTTTAATAGATTAAAATGTAGTAGTGTATACCCCACACTATGGGTTGCACTTAAACGCCTTACTACTTTTCATTAAAAAATGACAGTGCGCCTCATAATCCAGATCACATTATATAGGGATTAAATTTGGTTTTGCTTACTAATGCTTAAGATTTAACACATTCATCTAAAAACTAACAACCAGGCCAGAAAACTGCATTTTAATAATAACACATTAAGGCAGTCACAAAGTCAGCCTATTGTCCTCTCAAAAGTATTTCAAGAATTACAGATCTGATATCTAAGCAGGACCTGGAGAAACTAGTCCATGATTTCATCTCTAGTCAACTTAACTAATGTAACTGCAGCTTCTTCAGAACTCCACTGCTCGGGTTCTCACAAGGACCAAAAAAGTAGACCACATCAGTCCAGTTCTGAGGTCTGGCTGCCAGAGGATAGATGTTAAAGTTCTGTTGCTGCTTTAGAAAGCTTTGAATGGTTTAGCAGCAAAATACATGATTGACCTCCTCACCCAGTCTGCACCAGCCAGACCTCTCTGGTCATCTGGATTTGGTCATTTGACAGTTCCTAGAGTCGAAACCAAACCTGGAGAAGCTGCATTCAGCTTCTAGGCTCCACAGATCTGGAACAGACTTCCAGAAAGCCTTAGATCAGCTGAAACACTCAGTTCCTTTAAATCCAGGTTAAAGACCCACCTGTTCCCCGCTGCATATGATTAGTTTGTTTTCCAAGGTTTACATCCGCACTGTTTATCTATGCTTGATTTAAATTCAGCTATAATTAACTTTCTTTAAATCTCATTTTAATGATCAATTTTACTATCTATTTTGATTGCTTCTTTCATCTAAAGCACTTTGAATTGTCTTTGTACATAAAATGTGCTGTACAAGTAAAATTGCCTTGCCAATCTTGTCAATTTCAAATGGAAGCGTCGTTTTAAAACTGATATTTCACAAATGAACAGATCTGCAACTGCATCACTTAAAGGATTTGTGAACTGAAATCAAAACAAATCAGCACTTTGGTAATGATACCAGCAGCAGATTAAACTTAACCACAATAACACTGTAGATGATCTTTTACTTTCTGTGTGGTGTTCATTGACTCTGAGCAGCATGCATGAATTGGAACGATGCTTTTCTTTAAAGCTAATTAGACTTTCCTCGTTCATAATCAGCACAGAAGCAGCCTGTGCTTAATTGCCTCCTGAGCAGAGAGAAGAGGAGCACAAAGGTGATCTGGACCCTCGACTTTGAGTTGATCCCTTCACCGCTGAAGCTGCAGTGGGACCCTAACGGCCACATATCGGTTGCTATATTTGTGATATGATGATGCAGCCGTCGCAGCAATTAGATTTAGATTAGAAATTAGAAGTTGTTACAAAGTGAGGAAACTTTGGCTCTCTTCGCTCCTGCTAACCTGTCTGTTGCGTTCATCGGTGATCCGTTGAATCTGGATCTTTTTCCTCCCCATGGTTTTGGCGTTGCAGTGGGAGGAGCCGGGAAACGGAGGTCAAGGATGGCTGTTTTTGGATTTCTTCCTCTTTAGGACGTTCAGTTCTCTCTGTGTTGTTCCACCAGAAGCACCTGAGCGGTTTGTAACACAATGTTTAGGAAAAATGGATAAATAACAAAAAGAGGGAGAAGGACAAATGGAAGAATGGGGTGTGCAGCACCCTCTTCAGATCATGATCCTGTTGCTGAGGGCAGGTCATCCACACTCAGACTCCGCTGGGATCTTCTGCCCTCCCCTTCACCTCTGCTGGGCAGCTCCTGGAAAGAAACAGAGGCATTCATCAGACTGAAAAGGGCATAGAGAGAGAGAGAGGCTTTGTTTGCATACTGTGACCCAATTCAGCCACTACAAACACTGTCCTTCACCCAACACTAAGACAATAAATGACACAGCAAAACATTTGAAGCACGTTCAAATCAGAAGCACATTTGGCTTAAACTTGGTGGAGATTGGGGTGGAGGGGTGTTTGTGTCGCTCCATGCAAAGCCAGAGGCCCTTAGGGGTCTTCTGAGGAGGGAGGCTGTGCTGTGTCAGCTTCATTAGAGGCATCACCGCCACATCACTGATCTGCAGGTCGCCTACGGCAACCGGCTGCCCAGCCTGGGCCGCCTGGCATGCCGAATGTGATCCCCAATCAGAGGCACAACAGAAACGAGCCGCTTAGTTTGTGGATTCTTCCCGTTCAAAACACTGTCTTGTCTTATGAGCATTTCTCTGCAGGAAACTGGGTCTGTGTTTAACCTCATTTGCATCAACTTGACAGTCAGTGCTAGTCAGATGAAAATTACCCTGTTTTTAACAATGTTGACTTGATTTTCTAAGCTATAAGGACAGAAACCTAACATATCTGCAAAGCAGCACGAGCGGAACGATTTTCCCAGGCGCCTCTGACTAATGAAACACAAGCTGACCAATATTATGCCTGCAGATCCAGCTGAAGCTAGTTCTAGAAAAACCATGAAATAAAAGTGTTCTAAAATGCTTTGACACCTGATCGAATGAAATGCAAACAGATCTAAATTCCCCAAGAACAAAGAAATCGCAAGAGCCGGAGATCTTCTGCAAACTCACAAAAAGATATGAATGAGAAAACATGGCGCTGCAACAGAGGCAGGGACTGATTTAGGCCCCTGTTACTCCTATTTGTGGATTTGCTTTAAAAATAGTACTCTATATATACATCCAGACAGTGCTTACACACGCACACACACACACACACACACACACACAAACAGCCGTGGCCAAGTGGCGGCACAACAGAGCTGAAGCATCTGGAAAGCCTTGAGTACAGACACAACACCGGCTTCTGAGGGTTGTTTGCATTCCTTCTACCTGGGGGAGCAGCAGCAGAAGAAGGCCTTTCATTTGCATCCATTCTTACGAAACAAAGAGCTGGAATCTGTCTGTCATGAGACTGACATTCCTTTTGTGCTGCTGCGAGCGATGCAGCGAATGCTCATTTAGAGAGAATGCAATTGGTTTTCCTTTGGAGTTAAGTTGCTTATGAATTATGCACCGAGGGAGAAGAATGGAGGCAGGGGGGGTGAAGGAAAAGGGCTGTTATGAGAGTCATAATTGCTTGGTAAAAAGACTTGATGGAGAACTGGAGGCTGCCTGAGCCTGGTTCTTGCGGGGAGCATCCAATGTGAGCTGCAGGAGCCGAATGTGCCGCATTTGTCACAAATAAGCTTTCCAACCCCTTCAGCAAAACAATCGTCCCAAAAAGCCACCTTTAACTCCTCTGCTTCTGTTGATCTAGCTGCTATTGACTCACACAGATTTACCGGGAACTTTTCAACAAAGGAGGAGAGTGAATTCTGTCTGGATGCCCTCATTAGTGTCCCTCCGGAGCAAGCAGACATTCGTACCACGCTGCGCATTCACCGCTCTCCTTTAACTTTAAATGACAGAGAATAAAGGAGGTGATAGTTTAACAAAAAAAAAAAAAAAAAAATCATAATAACAAGGTGTGTGTGTCTCCCTACATTTTCACAGACCTTGTTAGCCACATAGTTTGTGAGAGATTCGCTCCAGTTGCGGTGAAGTTCAAAGGCAGTGAACGGAGGGATTTGTCTTTCGGCTGTGAGCCGATCACACATGAAAAGGCTGCTTTATCT
Source organism: Oryzias curvinotus (assembly GCA_023969325.1). Lineage (NCBI taxonomy): Eukaryota > Metazoa > Chordata > Actinopteri > Beloniformes > Adrianichthyidae > Oryzias > Oryzias curvinotus. The sequence goes on from CM043721.1 coordinate 29,499,112, forward strand.
GCCCGGGGTGGTCAAGTCTCGACCTTTTACCCTTCATGCTGCTGCGGCTTGCTTCCCATGTCTGATGTCAGGCGGAATCTCTGCTCTCACATGAGAAGCAAAGGGCCTGGAGTGTGTCTGCTGCCTTGATGAACAGGAGGGAGCGCTACACAGACTCTGGACAATGAAAGGATAGACACCAATGATTAGAAATCCACAGCCAAACTAAATTAGGAAGCTGGGGAACACCTACACATTTGATTCCACCAAGGAAATGTTCCTGGAGTGCAGGAAAGCACAACTTTTGAGGGAATGATGGAAGCTGTGCAGCTTCCTCATGCAGTGTGTTTTATAAGTCTAGAATAATTGCTTTATTAGTAAGACTCCCTGTACCCTAAGAAAAAGCCATTAAAACCCTTTTTATTTTCTCTCTAGACAATTCTCATCATAGTTTTGCTAAATAACATCTGGATTCTCCTTAGAAAAGTACTTTTTATGCATAAATATAAATTTAAAAACAGCTTAGTTTTGAAAGAAATTTGTTCCGAGGGTGAACGGGGTAAACGTGACTCGCTAAAGGGCATGTCAGCCAGATTTTCCCTGCCAGTTGTAGTTTGTGAACTAGTTACCTTCCCTCTGACAACCTGCCTCGCCGTCCTCCGGGCTGAAGCTGCCCTTAATATTACTGAGAAGTTGCCACCAATGTTTCTGCTGCAGGCTGAATGTATCACCGGCCGCAGGGAAGGGGCACAGCGCTGTGACTGAGTCATGACACACACACACACACACACACACACACACACACATCACACACACACACAAAACATTAAACACTTCCACGCCACGAAATCCAGCAGGAGAACAGGGTGTTTGGCCTAGACGCGCTCTGCGTCATAGAGCAGTTGGCTTTTATTGGGGGGGGACGGGATCTAATGAACAGATGATGAACCCTATGTGAGCGCTGACGCACAGCTAACAGGGCACTGTCCGAGGCCGTAATGAGTGGTAATTAAAGCAAGCCAAAATGTACGAGCTTAAATAACAAATACATCAAACATTAATAAATGGGCATGCTGTCTGTACTGTATACTGTGCGCGTCTTCATGTCTGGAAGTCGTTTGGGAATGACAGTCTGCCAGCAGGAGGTAGAAGTTGTGGAGGGGACGCAGTGCAGCATAGAAGATGGGCTTGGGCCGGTGGAGCCATGCCAGAAGACAGCTGACAAAGAAATCCGTCACTTTTCCCCGAGTCAGCACTGAACACCAACATCTGTCAAATCTATCCACAGCCAGATCCACTGCTGACACCCACTGCATGGTGCCTAAACTGTGATTACTCAAACCCAGACAAATCTGCCTCTTCACAGCTGGAAGGAAGACACTGTTAGTCATGGAAGTTTAGTAAATTAAAAAAAACATGCATTCTGTCATATTTGCATGAGTTTATTTTAGTTATGTGTGGTTATGGAACAGGTTTACATTAAAATATTAAGTGAAAGTGTAAATAATAATAGAAAAGTGGGTGAAAAAGGACTTCATTTCACAAAAATGACTCCAATTGGACAAACATTTCATCTTTTTTACCAAAATGTTTTACTTTTACATATATTCCAAGCCATGGGGGATATGTCAAACCTTCAGAAAAAGTATTTTCCCATGTCTAGCATTAGTTTTATTTTATTATTGATCAATATTTCTACATGTCGTTATCGTCATTTCTAAACACCATCACGAACATTATGGTCATTCTCTGAAAATTATCATAAAATTTGTTTATAAAAAAAATAATTCATATTAAATAACATACTTTTGTTCATTTATGTGCAAATAGATAAAAGACAGCGACTCAAATTTGTGCCATTTCCATAGATTGACTCTTGTACTAATGCGGAGGTAAAGGACAACCAGACAGCTGGCAACAACCACAAGAACACAGGAAACCTCATGTTAAAGAAAATACGGAAGCACCTGTTATTAAAAGAAATGCAGCCATTAAAGTCTTAAACATTTGACCCAGATCCTTAACTTGAAGGCACAATCGTAGCGTTAAGAACCACATTAGAAAGTTAGTTAGTTTCTTATATATCTCTGTGTGTCTGTCACTTTAGGTAACCCCGCCATTACAGCCTTCACCTTAAAGTAAAGCACTGCATAAATGCTAAAATGTTCTATTTCTGTTCAACAGTACATTTAATGAATTTATGTTGACAATAATAATACAATGATGTGTGAAATGTGTGCGAGTCAAGCAGTTCATTATAAGCCCAGTTTGCATGTCTAACTAAAAGTTTGGCATCTTGCTAATTGAGCTCCTCCTCAAATGTCTTACAGCTTTTTGGCTCCTCATGGTGATGCTGAACTTTAATTTGAGGAAAACATGGTTAGAAGCTATCAGAAGAAAAAAAGTCAAAGCTGCGAAAGCTGAGGGGAACAGTAAAGACGTGGCAAAGCATAGCAAAAAATACATCATCATTCAAAAACAATTTTCCCTGTGACGATGGCATTCAATCTGCTCCTCAACAGCTCACTACATCCATCATAATACAGAAACTAACCTAATTATGGTCTCACAGTTTGACTTAATTTTACAAAGAAGAGCAAGGGCTTGAAGGGAGGTGATGATCCTATTTCGTATTAAGTCCTTTCATGGTATTCATTTTCTTACTGGCTTTTATACGTTCCTCATTCTAAAAAATGGTTAACATCAGGAGTTAAAAATACCAAATTCAGAAAATCCCAAAAGGAATCATGTACCACTGACACCACTGCGTTTAAAGATGTTGAATCTCACACCAAAGCAAGCCGAGAAAAATACCTTCTATTATGTGACTGGATCTGCTGCTTCTTTGAAATTTGTGAAAAATGTCTAGATAACTTAACACCTCTGCTGCAAAATTAACACACAAGTTAGTTAACAGCTTGCAGAGATGATTTAGGGCTTTGAGTTTTCAAAAGGAGGCCTTCTGGCAGCAGCAGGAATGATGCTCTCTGCGGCTGCCCGTGAAAATGACGGATCTGTGCTTCTGTTTGAGGTAGGACTGATCAATATTTAACCAATATTTGTTCCCCCACGTGCTCAATCACCAAGGTCTGACACGATGGAACAAACAAAGGATGACAAATGATCCTATCACTTTCTTTGCACAACTAGCATTCACGTGAGATCAAATCCACAGGTGTTGCTGTCTGTTTTATGGAGAAACAAAGAAATAGTGTAAAAAGTACAAACTCCAACGCACTGCAGAATGCTAACAGCCTTACCCATCCTTCCTCCTTTCAATTAGAGGTACGATAAGAGTTTTCTTCAATGCAGATATGAAATAATCCACATGCCAGAGATGCTCACAAGTCTTGTTTTGCAAGTTCAAGTCAAGTTTTAAATTACTTTTTAGACAGTTGGTGTCTCTGCATTCCTGAAGCAAAACCATTAGACATACCATTAGACATAACAGCTATGTCCTGGTGCTAAAACATAGGAACAAACAATGGAACATTGTTCACAAGTCCCTAACCTCAAAGCTCAAGAACATGAGATCGAGTCCATTGCCTGTATATGAGAACTGGAGTGTGACATCACCTATTGAAAATGGCTTACTTCCAGCTCCAACCAAATAAAGTCAACTCAGTCGCCATTATTTTGCAATACACACGCTGCCTTATTGGAACCAGATGATATCAGTAAGTTGGTCCAAGTCAACATTTCTATGGCAACTACTCTTGCAAATCAGGAGTGAGCTTGTTGGAAGTCCACACCCTCACCATTTGATGGTGGTCTACTCGAAAGCTGTCAATCAAATGTTTCGAACATTTGACGTGAGTCCACATACATTTATTGAAGCTTTTGATTGATTCGTCTACAACTTGTCTACAACAAGTCTACAATAAATACAAAAAAAATGTAAAAAAGAAAATTAGATTAGGAAGAACACGTTTAAAACCGGTATTAGAGGAAGTTTGGTTATTCTGACAAATAGAATGACTGAGTAATGGCTGTTAATGTCTTAATAGGAAGCCTATGGAATTCTAGCTGCTTGGAGCCAGTGAGTACTTCCTATCTGGAATGTGAAGGAGGAGGGGTCACAAAAGCCTTGTTTCCAGTGAGTGGTATGGAACAGTACGGTCCGGTATGGTTCAGGCAAATCAGGTGAGTGTTTGCACTTAAAGTTGGACCGTCACAGGGCATATGGGGTGAAGCTAACAACAACAGTGGAGGTAATCCATCGGCTCTTTTTTTTTCACTTGGCTTTTGATAATTCGTCTATACAAAGCATTTAATGTTGTTTGAGAAAAGATTGCGGGCGGCGAAGTTAAAGTAAACCAGAGTTCAGACCCATCTTTTGAGGTAGTCTCAATTACTTTTCAATTGGTCTGAGCTTCAGTTCGCTCTGAGATTCCTCAGTCTAAATACAATCCGTTCTCGGAGCGGAACAACTGGAACAAAACGGCCTCCGTAGCCTGTGGTCATGTGATCTAAACACAGTCAGAATGTAGCAACAGTTAAGCCGTGGCAACAAAAAGCAACGCTTGTCGTGTTATCAAAGAGGACATTTAGGTCCAACTTGTTACAACGTTTATTTTAACACAGTTGAAAAGGCTTCTTACATGCTTTTTCCTTAACAGAATTCTCTTAAAATAAGGCCCTAACACCACAACAATGAGACACAGCAATTCATTAAAATATGGTCAGATGAATGCAGGCTCATCAAAACAATTTTAAACATGATCCACATTGCTTCTTACTGTTTTCCCCAAAATCTATATGCTATAAACACTTCTCAGCATGTCTTCTTAGACGTCCTCTTGTTGGTAACCGCCCTACAGCATGCCTCCACCGGACCAAAAAAGTGAGTAAAAGTGTTGAGCCTGACGTTGATACAGACACACAGAATTGGTCCCTTCCATAATTTCTGCCTCTGGTTGTTTTGCCCCGCCCTTGTAAATTTTGACCAATGACTGAAGAGATTTGTATTCATGTGGTTTTGTATACTAGCTTTGGTTCGAATCAGGAAAGGTCACTAGACGGCAGTTTGAATAAAAAACCAAACGTAAAGTTCAGACATCGATCCAGACCAGATTAAGCGGACTGGGTCCAGAACAAACGGTTTTCCCAGTCTAAATGCATCCAGAGTTTCAGAACCAAGTCCCAATCTATGCCACATGGCAGATGTCAATCTTACAGCAAAGCCAACCGAGGAAAATGACCTCTAATGATCAAAAGAGATCTCAGATATTCTGGAGCGACTAAAGCAAACTTTAGACAATGCGTTCACTGTTGTCATGAAAATGTTTCACAAAACAGGGAAGGAATTAATACTTCGATCTGACCCAAAAAGACCCACAGTCCGGGCTGACGGATTCGGGGGGAGATCGGTGTGTATTTGGGTCACTGAAAATCCCTCATCTGCCCTGACGAGGGTAGCTCTGCGGCCCAACCTTGAGGCTGTTCTGCCAGCACCAGCTGTGTGATATTTACAGCCTGTTGCCTCATGTTCCCGAGCAACCGTTGGACACAGCTACCACCACACTCATGCCTCAGGTCACCAAGCAGGCATCTTTGCAGTATCAACAAAACGCTGTGGCCGACTCGGTGGTCGGAGCTTCAGCAGGTGGAGCAAACGCAGGACACTCTGACAAACGGTGGAGGGGGAAGCGGTGCTGCTGGCCTCACATCTGAGGCCTGGCTCATGATCGTGCCCGTATGTCCAGGTTGCCAACTCTGGCTGTGGAATACGATCTCCCTCTTCGCTCCTCTCCTTCTAACCAATCATGGGTGAGATTTTGGAGAGGTGGGGGAAGAGTTGGGGGGGCTGATGCACTGCAAGGGCAGCACTTCAGAGGTGGTGGTGTGGGGGAAGGGATGAGATGCGACAGGAGGGGTAGTAACGAGATCTGTGCCTCTTGGCTCATGAATCACGCCTGCGCTGCCAGGCCGCTATCAATACTACTAAGCCAGCAAACACACACGGCGCATATTTAAAAACAACTGCACACACTCACAAAAGAGAAAAAAAAAAAACACACCTACGCATTTAACACAGGGTGCCCTAACTGTCACTGATCTACTGTTTGCATTCATCGCCTTTGGCATGAATACAATAAAAAGTACCTAGCTAATACTCATAATCCACTCGTGAATGCAAGTACACACGCAGACACAAGTGGGTCTTTTGTCCAGAGGCTCAGAAATTGTGTGTTACTTTGGCAGCCAAGGATTACTTTTGGTACACTAGCTGACTAAGACTTGTCACTGCTTCACCAGCATGGAATATGCAGTTTAACCTGTCAGGTTACAACACAGTCAAAGGTGAACACCATGCTTAAAGGCACAGCCCATTTCAGAGAGATGGAAAGAATCCCTACACAAGCTGAAACCACCATAAAACATCAAGTTCTAGTTTAAAGATTGTTACATTTCTTCAGAATTCACAAGCAATCATCAGTAAAATGATTGTACTGTTGACTATTATCTTTTTAGTTGCAAATTCCGCTGGAAAAACGTATCTTGTGAGGAATTGTTCACATACAAAAGTTCACAAGCTAAACTGTTGTCATTTGGCCAACAGGTGCGATCATCACCATTTTTTTTTTAAATTCAGCGAAAATACGTTTGCATTACTGGTCATTTGCAGAATTTCAAACAGTTTTTCTCATGTCGAACTCGCTGTGGCACAATAACAAAAGCTCAGTGACGTATGAAAATGTCTTCCAGGCAAAAACACTGGTTACGTCAATGTGACACAAAAAAAAAAAAAAAGGGTGAGAACGCCCGTGCAAAAGCTTGTCATCCCTGGTCAAACATGTTCTTGCAAAAGGATGGCTCTTACACAATGCAGACAGGCAAGATCAGGACGACCGATTGACACAAAAAAATAATCCTTTATCTCCAAAGCCATCAGGATTATTTTTGTGAATGCAGGTGAGTGGGAGGAGGAATGTGCTTGTTTTGGCTGGAATAATACCTGAAATGTGTGAGCTACAACTATGAAAAGTGGGCACAGTATGCAAAGGGCACTCCATAATAATAATAATAATACTAATAATAATAAAAATAACAATAATACAGAGAATGATAAATATGGGTAGCAGAAACCATTACACATATAAACAATATAAACACATTTTAAAACATGTTTTAAGACGAACTAAATATTCAGATTCATATTTCTGACTCATTTATTGATTGATATTCCATGAAGTTCAAAATCTCCCAGCTCAGAGTTTTTTTTTGTTTTTTTTTAAGACTCAGCCGCAGTGCCTTTGTTGTCAAGATAACCTTCAAAACAAGTGTTAAGCAGCTGCTAGGAGACTCGAAATCTGCCCCGTCTGTTTCACGCTGGTTTAAAAATATCAACAGGAATCTAAACAGCTTGATTTTTTAAATTCAGGAATAAAAGAAAGCTAGAAAGCTTTGTTTGGTTACACAATCCTAAGAAGCAAAAATTTCAAACAAAACCCTGAAAACATGTTACCTAATTGGAATATGGAAAAAAGAATCCTGACTTCAGGGAAAACACAACCAAAGTCTAAAATACAAACACAGGTCGAACTGTAAACTTGAAAATTACAAAACAGTATAAACAAGTGCTGAAAACCTGAGCGTCCCAACTCTTGCTCAACATGGAGATGGGCATGAAGAAAGAAATGGAACAGGTGGGATGTTAGGGAGCTGAATAACAACACAAGCTATTCGTCATAAATCACCACAACTGCTCTCCTTCACTTTTGATCCTCTCTTGGTGGATTTGAGGCAGGGAGAGGTGTCAGCATGGCGGCTGACGACGTACAACAGGCCACATTGAAAGTCACCTCGCACTCCTCGCTATCTACCTCATAAAGTCCTTAGAGGCGCCAGCAGTGGAGCCCCACTGACGTCTTCCTGGACTGATTAGAGAATGAACAACTTTCAACACTTCCAAAACTGTCCTCCCAACATTTTGCCAACATTAAACAAAAACTTTAGATATTTAAACAGTGTATAAAACATGAATACTTCCAACGATTTCACATTTTCCACTTTCTGTCCCAAAGGTTATGTAAGTTCCCCACAAACACATAACTGTCATTACCGTCTTACCGTTAAAGTTTGAAGGGGCAATAAGAAGGAAAACCAAAACCAATATTCCGGTCTCAGCGATCACAGACGGATACAGTCCTGAGGAGACGGCACGTCTAACTCTGAGCAGCACATGTGCCACTCTGCCATCGACCGCTGAGGTGACAACTGCTGCTGGAACGCCTCACTCTGGACGCCCCAAAGTACCCCTCTCACCGGACACCCCACGTCACCTTTAGCTCCCCCCCCGCTGTTGCTGCTTCTTGTCACAACCCCCCAAACCCCCCACAGTCACATAGTGTTTTAATCTTCTCCCTCCTCACCCCTAAGCCCCTCCTAGGTCACCCTTTGCCCTAATATGTCTTCAGCAACTGCCACCAATTCATCAGTGTCCATGTTGGCAATGAGGAGCCTACTGACCGATTCTTCATAAGACTTTTCAGGCCATTTACTTCAAGCCATGCGATCTTAAAAGCTACAAATAATTGCTTAAGCTATTTTATTATTTCGTCAATAGATTGTTTGTTTAATGAAGTTCCCACAGTTCTGAGTTTTTATTAAAATATTTGAAGTTCTTCCATTTCGAAGTTATGCAACTTCTTGAAATGATTCTCAAACTTCAGATTTTCAGAGTTGATTGAACACAAACTGGAAGTTTAACGAGTTGTGCCACAAGGATGAGGGAGTCACTTGCTGCCTTGCTGTCTGTCAGATCTTTGGTGCACACCAATCTGTCCCCTGTGCACATGTGTGAGTGTACATCTTCCATTTGGATCATAAGCTGCTGCCAACAGGATGGCAGCTGCCAGCATACTTTTTGTTCCACTGGAAGCTTAGACCCCCCTAACAAACTACCTCTTAAATCTTTACACACACACACACACACATACACACACACACAGAAAGGTTTCACAACACACACTTTCATGCTCAGCTGTTGGAGGGTTTAACACACCGGTAACGTCTCGTGCCACAATGCCGGAATTTTTGATGTTCGGTTTTAAAGTGACTCCACTGCTGTCAAACTTCAACGATCGTGCCACCACCCCGTCAGCTCCAATGAAGTCCTGCTGCTGACACTTCTGTTCTGATGAAATGTCCAAAAGTGTGGAAATCAAAACAAAAAAAGTCTTCCTGGTGGGACACCGTTGAAGGACTGTGGAACGGACTGTAAAAGGAGAAACTTGTTCTGTGTGACTGTTTGCGATGGAGATGCTGCTTCCCAAGAAATGAATCTCTGCCGGAGCCCTTTCCCGACCTTGAAATCTCCGAGGAGGCCTGGAGGGTGTGGGAAATGGGAGGCCAGGAGTCTGCTAAACAGTTGTGTCACTGAGTTTCCACACAACTCGGCACATGAATGTTCGGGTGCAGGCACGTATGTACCCGTAGTTTGATGGGTTAAACAACAGGCCAAAATTCCAAAGGCTGATTTCATCCCAAAGCACAAACTTGTATGGAAAAATCAGATCAACAGAATAGAAAAAGAAGCAACTTCTCCTAATTTGTCCGGGGCACAAAGTCCATTAATGAAGAGTTTGGAAAAAGTTCTAACTTTACTCTGCTGGGGACAAAATAGTCTTCAAAACAAGTCCTCAAACTACCTTCACCATCTGCTGGGCTTCAGGTTTTTCTCCCCCCTCTTTGGCATTCACATTTGTCGTTCACGTGCACGACTGCCTGGGGCCCACCATGTTAAACACACAACCTTGGCCTGGAGCCTAAAATGGAGATCTACAAGGCTACCTCCGGTCTTCCTGACACAACCTCAATGCTGGCCAAGACTGTGTGGTGCAAGCTCCATGTGCTGGGGATCCGGCAGTGAGAAGAGGCAGGGGAGGCACAAAAGGGATATCTAGTCTTTCTTTTTAAACCAAACTGAGAGCAAGCAGCTCCTTTGCCGACAGGCAAGTGTATTTATGATGAAAGGAAACACAAAAGCAATAAGCCACAGCTCTTGCAGAGATAAACATCCATCCATGTAGCTGAGCAGAAAAATCCTTTGGAATGGTTGTGGCAAAAGCAAATAAAAATCTGTTTTTTTTGTGTATTTTCTCTGGTGAAAGACATTTTACCTGAGGGATATACAATGCTTAAGAAAAACTCAAAGGCTTTAGTTGAAGATAAGCTTATTTGGTACTTTGTCTTTGTACCAAATGACTAATAGGTTAGTGAATAAACATGATATGCTTTCAAGGGTTTGACAGTGAATACCCTGATTATGCAAATCTGCCTCCCTCTCGAGGATGAGGTAAATTAAAAAAAAATAAGACAAAGCCTTTTTATTGGTGAAGCAATTTTTGTAGTTTTGTATTTTACTGCGTAAGTGACCCACATCATTTCGATGAGTTCCTGTTTCCCCATCTTGTTGAAAACTCTTTTTTTGTGTATTAAAGCTAAACAGATGAACAATTCAAAAGGCAGAATAGAGATAAGCGTTATTACCCCAAAGTATCCATCATGAAATCATCAGCATTTCATCTCAGAAATCTGGTGAATTCCTCCCCAAAGAGCCTTTAGTGAATATAACCAACTTACCATTCAATTATCGCCCACTGATTTCCATTTATGTCAACATACTAAAGAATTCCATTAAGACGAACAAAGGTCCTCCCATGTGGTCTAGAAATTAGTAAGTGGGTCAAAAATGCCCAATTTCTCTGAAAGAAATTCCATTAAATCGGTGAAGTTTCATTTAACAACGGAGAATCTAATGCCTGACGGTCATGAGGGTCAGAAGCTGTTATTGGCGACACAATTCTAAATCGCTTACTGAACAAAATTCCATGAAGATCCCATAGTATTGAGTGAATTGAGATTGATTTTCTCCTAAGGTCAATGTGGCTCAAAGAACAAGCATGTGGAGGGAGGGGGTGAGACAAGGCTGTGTGTGTTTTTGGTTTCATGAGCCTCGCTCTGACAGAGGTTCACCTCCTGAAGACCCAAATGAAGGAAAAAAGGAGCTTTTATCCGTGAATCCAATGTTTTTTTAAGAGTTGGCTGCTGATAAATGTGTCTCAACTTAATTAGTAAAATTATTTTTACTATCTCTTTTCTTTTTTCCCCCCATTCTAAATCTCCCAGGGACTAAATATCAAACATTTTTTAATAAATATAAAAAAAATAATCAACTCAGATTTTTACAAGGATTGCCAAAATTTTAAGTCCTAGTTGTTCTCCTCTGAGAAACTACAGATAACCTGAAATTAGTCAGTTCATCGTCACGTTGACAGTGAAAAAGTATCCAAGTAGGAAAAGACATTGGAAAATAATAATTTTTCTTCCACAATATAACAATCTATTTCTAAATTTTCTCGAGTCTTTAGCTCTTGTATAATCAATGAATAAATAGCTTTATATTTAAGGTTCCATACAATTATAGTTATAGATAAAGGAAAAAGCCAATACAGGAGCTGCTTTTACAGACATTAGTGACAACTGCTGAAACGCCATTTACCATAATCATATTCAAACACACCGATTCATTTATTGTAACCTTACAAAACTTTATTTAGGCAGTGACCAGCGCTGTACTTAAGTCCTCAGTCTCTTAGTCTGTCAAAATTTTGTGCCTCCAAGCCCTTAAAGCTGTCACAGCGGAAGGCTAAAGGTCGCAAGCAGCTAGACAAGCCTCAACAGAAGAATAAACCTGTTCCCTTCAACTGCCTGCCTCAATCAACCGCTTCACCCTTTGCCCCCAAAGAACTCGATGAGGTTTCCTGTTTTTCAGAACATCAATGTCCCTTCAGCATCCTCTTCTTCATCAAATTCCCATTCCAGTACTTGATAATTAGAGTCTGATGATGGTAAGATCAATAACGCACCGCTGCCTTCATAAGCAAAGGCAATCTCTGCGGACTAAAATAATAAAGGAGCGGCTTCTTGTGTACTGTACAACTTTTTAAAGGTGTTACTTTTGTGGTAAAAGCTTCCTCTCTCGGGGCCAAGTCAGTTAAAATAGAATAACAACTAGCCACGCTCTCCTAATTAATGCTCCGCGCTTGTTTCCACATTATATTTTAATCTATCAAGTAAATTAAAGCCATAAATCACTCAACACCTGTGACTCCCACGCCTGTTTAAAGGATGCCAGACATTTAGCTTACGCCCAGAAAAATAAGAGCAGACGTCTGTAATCAGATGCTCATCAATGTCAAAATCATGGAGGTTTCTGGAGTGAGGGGCTTTGAATAGGAAAATCTCTATGAAATGATCATTATGGTTAACAATTAAAGTAGATTTGACTCTATTCCTAAGCTTTTTGGCTTAAAATCGTTGATAATAATATTCATGATTGCCAATGACGCTGGTTAAGACATGAAGAATTCACAGACGTTTATTAATTGATGTAAACAGAAAAATGTGATGGTTTAGTCGCAGACAAAAACCATTACATGGTTTTTAAAAGTGCTTAAGTGAAAGATTTGAAAGAAAAACTTCAATGTTAGGATTTCCTTTAGAGATTCAGAGAATCCCCACTAGGGCTGCACGATATGAGCTAAACTTGCGATATGCCATATGCGTGATCAATGTTGCGATAACGATATAATTTGCGGTATATACACAAATAGTAAACCACCAAAAACATCATTACCATTTCACTGCAACAATTTAAAAATTATACTCCAAATGACCCTTGTTGACGTAGGAGGCAAACATCTAACATAATGCCTCTATCTGATTGGTCAACAACGTGAAAGGGTCCATCCAATAGGTCAAATGCATAAATGGATTTATTTGATTCGTTAAATACTTCAAGCTGCCATAAGATTGTTGTAGCACATTTAAGGTAACCATTTATTGCGATTTTTGCTGACTTTTGCGATATGGATCTTGCACTGCTTGATATTGCGATAACGATAAATTTGCGGTATATTGTAAAGGCCTAATCCCCACTTTAAGTCCAATGCTTGTGTTGACATTGTTACACAAAGATGGTGTATGCCACAGTAACACATCTTATCTGTTAACAAACTCAAACCGGCGTCACCCGACTGTAACAATCGGTAACAATCAACAAAAATGATCAAGTTAAAATATTTTTTTTCAGGCCAGTGTTAAGCATCCAAACTTTCTGGTTCCTGGCAGCAAATAGTTTTTCTTATATTATTAAGCAGATCACCTACATAGGTCAGTTTTATTTATTGTTATGTAAAACCAATAAATGCATTCTGTAAGTAGTTTTTTCTGCCTTTTTTGTACCGAAAAAATACCGAAAATGGATAGATAAAATTTTATTCATTTCCCGAGGTAGAAATTCAGGTGTCCGGCAGCAAAACACACACAATAAACAACAATAAAATAATAGTTCATTAAATAGCAGTTCCTATCAGGCAGATTTGTTAAACAGCTGTACCAAACCGAGCCCTATGAAATTCTGAACAGAACCGAATTGAGATTTTAGTGTACAGTTACACCCCTAAAAGTTAGAAACTTCATGTGACGTTTTAGAACCAAAAACAGATGCATTTGAGCTAAGAGTTTACTTTGCCTTTGCACAAGAAAAGTAATCAGTTAATTTGTAAAAGAGACAAAAATCTGTCTCTGTAGCTGCAAATTTTAGTTGATTATTACATGAATAAGTTCGTAAACTGGCATTTAAGTGATGCCTAAATGCCACTCCTTGTTCACTGAAAGCCAGATGGGTGGATTACTTTCTGTCAAATGTGAAAAGAGCTATTTGGAAGTAATTTTTAAGACTTATACACCCTGAGAGTAAATATTTTTCAACACAAAATATGCTGAAGAGACAGGAAATTTAACAAAAATGACAGATTAGTTTGCACAAATGTAGGTTTACTTATCACTTTGGGTGCAGCTTATTAGGACACAGATGAAGATTTAGGCTACTTAGAGCAGGAAATAGGCGAAGTAAGAGCAGGACATCATGGTGCTGGATGCTGGCATAAAGCGATGTGTTGTGCACGCAAAAATCCCCAAAGGCGACAAGGCATTTGATGTGCAATGAGACGGTAAGGGCCACACGGAGCCGGCCCTCCCCCACATAACTTCTGCAAGCCCCCTGACTTTGACTAACATACGGACACACACTTCTCCTCAGAAACAGCTGACGTTTAACAGGCTTACAACAGCTGACAGGCTACAGGTGGGGCAGAGGGGAGTCTTCATAAGCACTCTGGCTCTCCGCCTCCCTTTAGTGCCCAGCTCATAATTCCCCTCAGCAATGCACACACACACACACCTGTTGTGACTCCTGAGGAATAGTCCTCTGTGAAATGCCTTCCTTCATACTCTATCAGCCACCTACTCACACAAACACCGTGTCCCTCTCAGTATATTAATGTAAGATTTTATGATCCTTCCTGTTAGACTTTTGCAGACAAGAGCATGCCTTCTTTAAAAAAAAAAAGAAAGAATTTTGCAGCGACTTCTGTTTATTGGCCTAATTTCTTTTTTGCTTTAAAACTATACTTAGACACTGAATAAAGAACTGCAAGTACTACAGGACAAGACAGGCAGTGGCTCTCTTTTCCTGCAAAACTCCAGAATTATTTAAAAAAAAATCTCCTTAATGATATTATTCTTGGTTACAAAGATCTGATTTAAAATAAGTATTAATTCTCAATACACTAAAGTGAACCTTTCATTGAGAAAAATGTAATTCTTACATTAAGTATATGTTTGATTCCTGAAAAAACTAAAATTGCAACGAAAGAAAATCAATAAATGAATATTGCATATATTAAGTTAACCCAGCCCTATGAAAGTGTGAAAAAGTAGCTTGTTGCTAAGGGACTGAACGCTCTGTAACCTTCTCCAACTAAATGAAAAAATTATGATTCAGAGTCTTATTGTCACGACTGAGGAGTGGATTTGGTGCACGTCTTTATTGTGGCAACACGGCAGAGGTTCAGGCTTCCACACAAAAATAAAGCATATAGCTTTGCTCTTTAGGTCCATGCAGACCAAGAGCTAGAAGGTCTGAGCTCTGGACAGGCAGATCAGTTTAATTAGTTTGACTTTATGTCCTGCTTTGTTTGTGTTTCTATCCTGATTTAGCAATTATTCGAATTGCTAGTGAAAGAAAAGTGGGCAAAACAACCCCTGTGAGTTCCTGAACCCAGCGACTTCACTGCTGGGCATAGAAAGCAATTGACTGGGTTTGTGTGGTGTTGACATAAGGGCAGTGACAGCATGGTCAGTGCCTTTGATATTCTCTCTTAGGACTTTATGAATGCATAATATGTAATATTGTTCGATATTATTTTATAGCACCAGCACTATTTTTAAAAATAAAAAAAGGTTCACCTAATATAAAGTATAAATTAATATGATGCAAAAAAATAAAATAAAAAATACTGTGGTTATTATTTTTGAGCCACAACAAGGGGTAAAAAAAAAAAAGAGTTAAGCCCTTTGCCCGTCACTGCAGTGAGCAGAAAAACTATACACTTGAATCCATAATCACCAACCTAGAGTTCACTTCAAATTCCACGAATGTAATAACAGTTTCAAAACGTGGATCTTATAATCTAGAGCTCAGGTTTACAGTCTCACTCCAATCATCTTTTGACCTATTTTAAAAGCATTCCCAGTGGTCTTTAATTATGATTATGCTATTTTTAGCCAAAAAGAACTGTCATTTTCTAGGACATAGTTTCTGCAGAGTGGCAGTAGTTTGTTAGAAAACCCCTTGAGTTGTAGGCAGAACTGCTGGCACAGAGCAATCCCGCCCCCCTTCCCATCCCTGTTACAGAGCAGAACAAGCAGGGAGTTTGTGCCCCACCGGATTTTTTCATCTGCGTCTGATTCACAAAGATTGAAATAAATTAATTCTCAGAAATGCAATTTTAAGCTTAATTTTCTTCAACTATGCCCATCATCAGAAAAATGCCACACACACACACACACACACACACACACAAAACACACCAAAAACACGGTTTTCATCAGTGTGTCTTTAAGTCGAATGCTCAGAATGGGACTTGACGTCTTTTTAGTATCTCAGAGTTTGAACAATTCTTCCTCAACTGTTAAGAGAGAAACTTTTCTGCTGCTCAGGCCTTCCAGCAGCACAGTGATAGAGCTCCTTTGATGGAGAAAGAAAGCTCCATCAAAGGAGCCTCATACACAAATCTGGAGATACCAGGAGCGACTCTAAAACATTTGGCAAATGCTTTTGTCAGAAAAAGTTCTTAGCAAAATGAAAATGCATGATATTTAGGACAGGCAGTATCTTTGTGCAAAAAAGAAAGAAAAAAAGAGAAGAGCTGGAAAGAAAGGAGACGATTCTAAAGCAAAGTACTTCTTTGGGTTTGATCAGAAAAAAAGACAAGAAAATCAAGAGACAATTTATTTCCCTGGGCATACAAAATGGCATACGTTTCTTGCTATTTTAGTAAAGAGTTTTTTTAATGAATACCTAGACAGAACACAAAATGCAAATACCATGTACTGGTCTCAGGACAGGTCAACTGATTTGAAAGCTTGTCTGTCAAAAATCTTGGACTTGGAGTGGTGGTCTTTGCTGTTTGTCAGTTATCACACAAACCAGGGTGTCTGCAAGTTAAACTTAAGACTTACTAAGATCTTTTTTGCAACATATTCATTTTTTTTTTTTTTATATGCGCAAGGAAAACACCCAGGTCCAAGTTGGACTCACCTTTTCCCTCATTTCTTTTCACTTACATGCATTAGGTAATTAGCTACCTGTTAAGAAATGATTCACAACCAGTTTACAATCTTTAATATCGCATCCCGAAAACTTTTTTCTTCTTTGGTGAAAGAAAGACTGGAAGTTTATTTGAACTGAGACACAAAGTGAGAAATAACAACAGAATATTTTTTTTCTTCTTATCTGTCTTATTTGGATCAGACTAAAGACTTCCTCCTCGTCTGTAGTTTGATTGGAAAACTGTTCAATTACTGTCACAGTGTGAATTCAGCTCTATAAAACTGCACGTAATTCACTTACAATAAGACAACTGCTTCATGCTCTACATTTATGATATTTTCCAGCTTTTCCCAATGTATCAAAACCACAGTGCATCTGTTGTGTGTACCTAACGTAGGAATTTAAGTTTTTTCGGGGACAAAAGTCTAAGATGTAATGCTACGTTCACATCGGGCTTTGAAAATTGGGTTTAAGCAACCACTTCCAATGAAAAGTCTATTTAAAATGCGCCTATGTGCACATTTCGGGCTTCCGCATTCAAAATGATCGCGTTTTTTAAGTCAGGTTTTGGGCTCTATGTACAACTTGTGTGGCCATTGAACGCATGTTGAAAGTTATACAGTTGAACTTTAACCAATTCAGATTTGGTAGTGACAAATGAGTAGTGTCCTTTTCAAAACACGGAATCCCAACCGTTTGAAAATTGATCACGAAGGAGAAATTAATAATTGCGGTTTTTGCCCAGCTGGAATTACTTGACACAGAGTCTTTCTCATATCGATATAGAGGTGTGAAAGAAAAAGCCTGGAGCCAGATTCACAGGATTCGCACCAGTTCCACATTTCGCACTCCTCCAACTCTGAGTGAGTATCGGAACGCGACAGTCCAGAGTGAACAGCGTATGCTAAAACCACGTTCAAAAATTCACTAAACGCGGGTTCTTCATCACATGTCCAGAGTGTACATAGCATGAGAGAAAGAAACATTAAGTGTTGATTTGGTTAAAGCTTCATGTATTTTTGTGCCGAAAAAAAAAGAGAAAGAAAAAAATCAAAGGTGTTTTTTTTTTTTTTAAATATTCTTATCTAGTCTCCCTGCTGCATTTGCTTTTCTTTCGCACTCACTGCTTCTCTTTTCTTTCTTGGGAGAGCAAGAGGACTCTTTCTCTTTGAGCCTGGTGATGTTCCAGCTGTAATGTGATAACCAGTTCAATAACATAAACAACTGCTAGAATCCTCCAGAGGAAGGATGGAGAGAGTGTGCGTTTCTGATTGTGTGTGTGTGTGTGAGTCAGTGGGTGGATGTCTGTGTGCATTTGGTTTTACATGGGAGCGCGTGTGGGCTGGAGAGCAGGAGAGGCTTGGGCGAGAGGTGAGGACGAGTCAGCCATTGAACACCATCAAATAAAACGTTATCTAATGCCTGCTCTGACAAGGCCCGCCAGAAAATAAGAACACTTTATCGACCGAAAGCCCGGTCGTGTTTTTGACTGTGGAAGACGCTCTGCTGATGCAGAGAGCTGGGTTTCAACGTTAAGGCAGAGAAATGGATTTCAGCTGCACTTTTAAGAGCCGTCAGGATATCAACACTTATAGGACAAATTTAGCTTCTTCTTAAAGCCTTTTAATGGGTTCTAAATGTACCAACAATGTTTTCTTGACATATTTTGTGACTAAAATTAATTCAATGAGACACAGTTTTCTTTTAAATCATAAAATGTCATTAGTTTCAATAGAAAACAAACCAGACAGTTTATTTTTACTGCTTCTACAAACTGTGGGAGTGTTGGAGACAGGACAATCATCCCTTTTTTCCAGTAAACCTTGATGTGTCAGATGTGCATCTAAGAGACAGACTAGTAAAGTTATGCATTTTAAAAGAGGCAAGACAAGTCAATAAGCATTTGATGACTTAATGAAGTAATGTCAGCATCAAAATGCTTTTTAACATTTTCTTTTCCTGTTAAAAAAAACTTTAGCAGAGCTGAAAACCATCTTTATTTTACCTCTTACAGGGTGCCATATTTTCAAAGAGCATTCATTGGATCAATGAGCAGGAGAGCTAAGCATGTGGAATAAATCCATGAAAAATTTGTCAAATATTTTCTGCCAAGGCCAAACAGCTTATTCTGTCATTGGCAAATGCAAGGTGTTATTTGCTGGATTGGATCTTTAAATTATGAAAAAAACAAGACATGGTACTTTAACATTTCCATTAATTAAAAAAACGGAAGCTTGAGTAGTTTGTGGAAGAACAACACACAGCCATAACAGCCTTACAAACCTTGTTGTGTTGGATCAGTAACAAAAATGTACCATACGGACTGTGGTCAACTTTTATTGGCATATGCTTTACTCACTGGTGAACATTACGTTCCTCCGCATGTTCAGGTTCTACCGCATTTGCTGCCAATACTGGTGCAGACGGGTCTCATTGCAAAGGCCAGTCGTGGTAGCCTTCCTGGCAGTCCTACGAGGTCAGAGATTAACTGCGTTCAGTCTGTTCCAGATTGTCTGGAAAAAGAGAAGTCCCCCACATTGTCCTGCAGAGCTTGTCAATAATCTGTAGAAGATTCCCAACGGTTTTTGAGTGTTACCAAGAGTGAGGGAAATATCTTCTATAAAAGTAGTCTTCTAGGGATGCCCACTTTGCAAATTACCCTTGACATCCCTGTTACATGGAACAAGTCCACAGTTTCAAGATGGTACTTGAGCTCTCCATGTTTTGCAGAAATCGTTTTAGCGCAGACTTTACAGGCAGAGCAAATCTAACATACCAATCCATGGAGTGAACACCAACTGCAGCAGGGGCTATGATTGAGTGTCAGCACCTGTAAATACCAGAGGCTTAAAACAAAAGCCAACTGCTACATTGAAAAAGATGTTTATCATGGGCAGAAAAGATTTTGAAAAATGTCATGGGTGCAACTCACAGGTTTAGTTCAATTCCTGATTCCATATATTCATGTTCCTTACATGTCTTGGTATAATCAAATGTTTTAACGGTATAGGCATCTTTGACAGAAAAAAAACATTGTTGCAACAAAGAAATAATCTACCAAGACAAATTGTTCTGCTTTTTACGCGCGTTTACTTTTCTACAACTGGCTTTCAAGGTTTTACTTCAACACCACGTGTATGGAAACCATTTATCAAAGTATAAAAAGGAAAAACTAACTAGCACTAAAGCTTTCCATTAGTTAAGTGTTACGTAATTGACATTAACTCTGATGCTGAGAAAAACAGCTTTATAGTAATAAAGTGTAGCATATTGACACATAGCTCCTTTTCTTAGCTTCAGAATTCGTTAGAATTACGTTAATTGCATAAATGGTCAAAGTGATTTAGAGAACATCAACCAAGGTTTGGCCATGAGAGCATGAAAAGCACACGCAGAAGAAAACAAGCTTAGTCTTTATTTGTAGTAAGAAGGGCATCTTGCTCTGATCTACATATCATTTATGCCCTAAAACCTAAACATTTTTTTTTTTTCCATGAGTTAGTATTTTTGTACTGCGGGCTGTTTTGTCCCTATCAATTATTCAACCAGCTAAGGTCATTTCCTCTCCGTTTTGCACCAGAGTTCAGGTAAACTTTCATATTAGCCAAATGAAGAAGACTACCCAAAGGAGTCATGCTGTGAATCAAACTTGTAAGTGTAAATGAACTTCAGTTTTTGTATTTTTTTAATAATGAATAAAAACATTTACAGGCAAGTCTCAGTTCTGCAGCCTTTCGATAGTACTGGTAAGTTATAAATGTCTAAAATCCTGTCCTGCTCTCCCTTAAACCTTCAACTAATTATTTTCATTGTACAACAGTAGAAGAACAGTGATTATCAAGCCTTCTCCTTATTACACCTCCCTCCCTTCAGCCCTACAAGGTTCTTCCACATTAGTTTTTGGCTGTTTTAATGAGCTTTGAGCAGAGGGTCCCATAACATCACCACGGATGCACAACCGTAAAATGATGCCACGCCCCAGCAGAGGACATTCTTAAAACCTTCAAATAATCAAATGAGACCTTAACCTTTGGTTGTACTTTACAAGAAGGGGATAAAAGCTGAGGGAGAAAATTAATGGTGTGAAGGCAGCAGATTATAGAAAAAGAAAGAGGTCTTTATAATAGATTTAAAAGAATTTGTACAGTTGAGATAAAATCCAGGGAAAGTTGGAGGTGAGAAGGCAAGAAAGAGAGAGTTTAGAGGGTATAGTGGGAGTCAGGGAGGCTGTGAGCAGCCTGGGTATAAAGTTTCTGCTCCTGGCTCCACTCCTTGCTATTTCAGCTGTGCTGGAGTGCTGGCCAGCAGGCCCTGCTCTCACGCCATCATAACCCTGTTCACATTGTGGCATTGCAGCTGAATTCTCCCAATTCATATTACTCTCACCCCAAAAAGTCCACATCTATTGCAGTTGGCAATCCCAAAAGGGCTTCAAGAAAGTAAAATTTCCTCTTAACCTAACCTTGACCACACAAATATCTTCATCTTCTTTTATGAGACTTGTTTGTCCCAAACAGACAAAGTTTTCCTAAAGATTTTCTTTTCAAAACTTTACTTTAGTCAAATTATTTTTAAACCATTTAAATACTTTTTAAGGATCAGCTGCTATCCTATAGTATAAACTCATAATACTGTGTATAACCAGAGGGTTATAAATAGAACATTTTCACCTTTTGTGGTTCAATAGTGTTTGGCAAAATACTTTCAATTAGAATAAGACGAATAATCCTTTTTTTGTATTAAAGATATTTTCCATCTTATGCCTGATGTCTGAAAACCACGTGGCACTCACATTTTATATCTCTGCTGGTGACCACACATTTCGGCAGCATGGCTAAGCAAAGAGAAGGAGCAAGACCAATTTCTAAGCCAACCATGGCCTGCATCCGAATGTCAACTGACGGAATAGTTTCAAGAAAAAAAGGTTTTTTTGTAAGTGTGCAGCCATCAGCATATGAATATACCAAATGAATCACAAAAAAAATAAGAAAAATGTACAGAAGCAAAAGAAATTAGTTTGAATTAGTATTTTATTGCACTTTAATGGAGGTAGTTCATTATGCAAGTTCAAATGTAAATGTTTAGCCCGCAAAGTCATTCTGATTTGAATTTTTTCTACTTCTAGAGAAAGATCAATCCATGGGTTTTTTCGGTACTGGATGATATAACTGAGCTTATTCACCGTTAAAAAACAAATGCATGGTCTTAAAAAAAAATAAAGAAACGTATCTTTATTTCTCTTGAAACCTGCTGTGGTCTTGTAGGTGTGCAGTGCTCCTTGATCCGTGCTCCGACTTCTTTTCTCTGCTCATATCTTGGTTTTTAATCGCGGTGAATCAGTGCTCTCAGAGCTCTCTGGCAACAATACAAGCATGACCTCCCATGAAACCTTCTGTGTGCAGAGTGTGGACAGCAGCTTGAGTCATTGAACAGAGGAGCCTTAATCTAAGATGAATATAATGCTGCCGATTCGGATTCCCTAATCCCCTTGGTATTGGCAGCTCTCGCTGGATTTCTGGCTATGTCAGTAATCTTAGAGTCCTGCTGTGCCATAAATGATCACATTTATGGTTATGAAATGTATCACATATAAGAGAAAGACCAAAAGAAGACGCTTTTGTCATGATATATATTAAAATGAGGACAGGTAATGTGTTTCAAAAAAGTTTAAAGAGGGCACTTCATAAAGTAGATGATTTTGAATTAAGTGACGAGATTTTAAGGATGTTTTGTTCAAGAGAGATTCAATATTTGCAGTCTTCTCAACCATTGTACTCTTCAAAATGTGCACTTTTGTGCTACAATATGTGCAACCAATATCTTTTTTGTTCATATGTAAATACTAGTTGCAGAATATTCCATTTTTGGACACATCCTAATGAAGATGTCAACAACTTTCCATTGGAGGATTTACAGCCCACATCAAACTGTAGTATTATGGCTTTAGTACAGCAATGAACATAGATGGTTAGCAAGTTCTGTACTGTTTGTGCTGCTCAGTCAACACACAACAATAAGATGAATGACAGCAACTTAGGAGGGTATTTTAAATTGTGTTTTGTTTTGTTTGTTTTTTTTTTTTTACCACTGGTCGTTTTTATGGTCTTCCTGTCCAATCAATTGACTGTTCTGCTTTATCTTTTCTGAAATAAGAAGCTGCTTTGACCGCCACCATAACCATGCTCCTAAAGCTTAAGTCACAGCTACCTTTACGGGTGGATATGGGCTGTCTGCAGGCAAAGAACTGGGCAAAAAACTTGTACTGGCATGCAGGTGGCCCACATAAGATGTCATGGTCTCAAACCACTCTGAGAGCCCGTAGAGCAAAAATGTTCACGTACATTACTTTCTACAGGTATGCTGTGAGCAAGAAGTCGTACTGAACTCTCATACAACATGCAAGGTGTATGAGGGACCCAGACAAAAGGCGGCAGCACCCGTTCAGGTCAGCCCCAGTTTGGGTGAATGTGACTAATGTTTAGGGAATGATGTGACTGAGGAATACACAGATAACTAATTCGTACCAGTGTGTGAAAGCTTTTTTATAAATGAAATGTAAACATTTGGCAGAGAAGCTCTTAAGGAGCCACGAAAGCCTGCCAAATGATGAAAAGAAATGTATCAGTGTGCCAAAACTTCAAAATTATTTTTCATTAATAAAAATGTCTACATTATAATGTTGAGAAATTCCATTTCCTTCAGGTTTTAAAGACCATAAACCTATTAAGACAAGTGTAAAGTTTGTTGTATAAGTATTAGGAAAACTGTGACACTCTAGACACCTCCTATGATTATTTTCCACAAAAGGCCATATTTCTGGATTAAAATTGGGCGCGAGTAGATTTTCCAGCATGGCCACATCAGCGTTTGTGCAGAGCCGTGACCCTGAGATTGCAGCAGGGACTAGCTGGTAAAGTACTATTTACTAAAAGCTAATCCTGCAAATTGTGTTGGGTTTAGATTGAATTTAGCCTACATTATAGCGGAAGGTTGTGTCTTTGATCCAGATACCCTGACTTTTGATCCTTCGACATAGCCGGCACAATGTCCATCCTGCCAGCTTTAAATCGACTGACCTCTTTGGCTGCTAAAGATTATATTAAAAGAAGCAAAATGCAACTTAATCTGGATAAAATGCAGCAGCCACCACACAAAGGAGCAGACAGGAAATCAAAAAGCATCACAAAACCCCGGAGATGAAATGTTACGAGAGCAGCAGATTCCTGCAGATTTGACAATTTCTAACCAAAATAAATGTTACATAAATTCAGTCTTTTCATTTGCTAATCTGTTTCCAGCTAGTACTCAAAAAGGGGTCAGTGCAGATTTCCATTTCAGCTCAAAAGCTGTTTTTTTTT
Source organism: Oryzias curvinotus (assembly GCA_023969325.1). Lineage (NCBI taxonomy): Eukaryota > Metazoa > Chordata > Actinopteri > Beloniformes > Adrianichthyidae > Oryzias > Oryzias curvinotus. Next base: position 29,523,133 of record CM043721.1, read on the forward strand.
CAACTATTTTTTTCAAGGAAAGGGGTGTATTTTAGTCTTCTAAGAAGGTATTTTTAGAAAATAAAAAAATAAAAACAACAGAGGGATTTACTACTCATTCTTTTCTATATCGGTTTAACTTTTATGTAACAAATCCTGGCTGAATGCTAGAAAGCTCATCAACAGACCTGGAGAGCTCGCTGTTGTTCGGCTTTAAGAGGGAATGATTCCACATGTTGGACACCCTGATCAGAGCTCCACGTTTCAAGTGAATTTTTAAAAAAATGTGGGTGTTCTGCTTAAAATTTAACGACACATTATGGCACTTTAGGTCACATGACAGACCCTCAAAGCTCAGACCGCCCAGTTATCCAACACCGAGAGACTCCATCACTTTTGTGGAAAGACTATTCTAATTTAGATTTACGGTTGACTTTCTTTGAAGGGACGTAGATTTGAGATCAAACTTTTTCCTGCAGATTGGAGGCTGTCTTTAGAAAAAGTGCTGATTAATCTAAGACCAACATTTACCACACAAGTTAGCCACAACTCGGCAGCATTACTTGAGATCAACAGCCTTCCTTCCTCCTACAGAGAGACACGAACTGCTTGCAAAATGCAACAAAATAAACTTAGTTCCACATCATTACAGCCTACTTTCACATATTAACTGCCACGCTATGAACTATGGAGACATGCCAATTTTGAAAGTTTAGAGACTCTTCCATAAAGACCCACTCCGGTCATCATTTGAGCCATTTTAAAAGCATTCCCAATGGTCTTTTGTTTTATGATTATGCAGTATTTCCCCCAAATAAAAAAAAGCCTGATTCGTTTTCTAGAACATAATTTCTGCAGAACTATAGTAGTATTTTATAAAAATTAGCCTTGGAGTTGTGGGTATGACCATTAGCATGGAGCAACTCCGCCCCCCTTCCCCTCTCCGTTGCAGAGAGCTCCGATCAGGGAGCTTTTGACCCCCCCCCATGCCATCCATGGGGGGGGGTCTGCTCCCGATTCACCTCGATTTGAATACAGAAATACAGCAAAATGCCATTCTAAGCTGAATTATCTTAGCCCTCCATCACGAGAAAAATGCCACAAGAACGTGTAAAAAACACCAAAAACAAAATTTTTCTTGGAGTGGGCCATTAACTTTGCAGAGGAAAGGACGCATTGCTAATTCTGACTTAAAGAAAAGTTAAGTGATCATTTCTACGTGTAGGTCATTTTATGCAGGTAGGAGTCCTTAAATAAAGACAAAGCCATGGATCTTTGGTTCACAAGTTTTTTTGGTTAGCTCACATGAATGAAGCTGAATTTAAAAACCCCATTAAAGCCAGAAGCATTTCTGATGTTAGTAAACCAGTGCATCCTCTCAAAAGCACTGTTTCTGACACAGCTGTGAATCATCTCTATTTGTTAAACAGTCAATAGCTTTAATGAATACTTGTTGAAATTTGACCTTAAACTGATCTGTCGCACAATGAAACAGCACATCATCTCACAAGTCAGCCAGATGAAGACGAGCAGAAAGACAAACTGAAGCCAAATCACTGCAGAAACCGGTTAAGTTGGTATTACTCTCACATAACAATGTTTGATGACAGAGTAATAACTTAAGACTGGTGCCAAAATTTACTGAAGACAGAAATAAGTCCCTGTCTGAGATTCAAAGTTTACGTAAACTCTCACTATGGCACATAACAGTATAAAAATCCCTGCAGTTTACAGCATCCTGTCGAAGCAACATATATACGAGGATTCATGAAAAATTTCCATAAAAGCTTTGAGCAAAGACAAATAGGATGAAAAAGGAGGTTTAATTTGTGGGGTTCTATCTCGATATCTTCTCCATCTTTGAATCGCAGCACTCGCGGTTGAGACTCTGCACTCTGATAGATTACCTGTCAGTCAAACTGTAGGTGGCGAAGATGTCAGCTCCAAGCCAGAGCTTTTTTTCTGCTGAACTAAAAGTTTATTTAATTGCTGCAGTTTTGATTCTTTTTTTTTTTTATTAAACTATTTAAGCAGATTTTCAAATCAAATTCAGATACAATCTTTTAGAATATCTGAGATTAAAATATGATCAGTTTAACATGGAAAGCCACATGAATACATGCAGAACACTACTACATTGAAAATAACAGAATAATCAGTTATTACATGCAAGTATTAAACTAGAGTATTTGAATTAAACATGTTTCTAACAAAGTTTACATTCTTGCAGATGAGACAACTAATAAGATTTACCGGTATAGGGCAACATTTAACAGAACTGCAATGTCCTCTCCTATATATTATTTTGAGAACTTAACAGTAATAAATTATATTACTATTTTTATTTATAGTTTAAAGACGAAATCTCTTTTTAGTAGTCTTTAAGACTGCTATAAAACAAACAAAAAATCCAAACTACCTTTAAAAGACTTTGTTTTTCAGGGCCAATAGTCATAGACATTTCTGTCTATGTTACGATTCCACACTACACCAGCCTTTTTTGCTACAGTATATATGCGTTTTATTGTGAAGATCAAGTTATAACCATGACATAAAGAACACTTTGAGAAACGCTTCTGTATGAACCTCCTTTTGTCTGATTGGCAAAGCCATGTGATCAGTAACGGAGGCCCTTTAGCCCGTTGCTGACTTTGACCTTTGATCTTTGTGTGGTTAAACTGTTGAGCAACACTGTTGTGTTCACGTGCGCAGCAGCCGAGTTTTTAATGCATGATGCTATCCATAGATTTCTCCTCACGATGAGTAATAGACATAAAATTGGGGTAAACGGGCAGGCATGCGTTACAAGATTCCTTTCCTTAGCCTATTGAGTCGCCCTACCCCGATAATGGCATTGGAAGGACATATAAAGAATCTGAGGGGTAAACGGGCAAGGCATGCGTTGACAAGATTTCTTGACCTTTAGGACCTATTTGAGTCGCCCCTACCCCTGTTACATCACATCCATTTATGCGTGGATGTTGGCATCTGCAGCGGAACACTGCTTCTTGATTCACTATACAGCAGTAAAGATGGGATTTCTGAAATTTGACTGACTTTTTAAGTAATGACTTGTATTAACAATGGCAAAAAAATGTATAGGAGTTTTAGATCCTAATAATGTATAGTTTTTCTGTTCTCAAGTGCAAAAAAAGGAGGTGAGGTTGCAAATCCCACCATATAAGGTTTAAAATTAGCTTTTTAACTGGCACAAATTCTTCAGAAAGTAGTCTGCTTGTACATAATCAGATGAGGAGCTTGTCCAACACAAACAGCAAAAAAAAAAAAAAAAAAAAAGTGGAGCGAAGCTTTTTTTTCTGCACAGCCTTACTAAATGCCTCATAAATCACTCAAATTACCAAAAAAAAAAAAAAAGCACTTTCACTAAATACACAAACACTCTCTTAAAACTCATTGGTTGATCCTTATCACCTTTGGACTGAAGACTCCTCTCTGTGAACACTTTGCCTTAAACGCGGGTTAACCCCTAAATCAGCAGCTGATGATGGCTTCATTAAGAGCTTGCTTTAGTGAATGGATTAGTTGTGTGCAAGTAAGGCTGTAGGAGCCATAAATGTGATTGTAGTTCACTTTATTGCCAGTAGGGAGATTCTGTATGTAAGGGAAGACGTCACAGTGTTTGTCAGGTGTTTTGGCCCGGAAGGACAAAGGGTTTTGACCGCTGTACCACACGAGCGTAAGAACGCAGGCTAGTCACTGTCACGCAAGTATGTATGCAAAATGACAGCAAATAAATGTCAATGTGTCGCCATATAAAAGGGGAGTGGACATTTAATGACTGGAGCAAACAGATGTGCGTCAACCTCACCCTGGGTCAAAACCATCTCAGTAGCTGAGTGGTAGGCTTAGCTCCTTCAAAGGCAGTGCTTTGGCATCCACCCATTTATTATTCTTCACTTTGACCTCAACGGTCAAACTAGAGAAGCCATAATTACAATTAAATACAATTAAATGTTTGTAGCAGGAAAAGAACTATATTGGTATAAAAAGGTATATATAATCAAGTCCAAACCTCCCATTTTCTTGATATGACACAAACACAAGCACCAACTGTTGCAGTTCTGCCAAAAACCACTGGAGGCTGGTTGCAGTTGGAGTAAATTCCCACTGACTCACACGTGAAATCATCTGATTTCACACTAAAAAATAAAAGTATGTGCAGAATGGTTTCAAGAATGGTCCCTCGCTATATTGCGATTCCATTTTTGCGGTCTTGCTGTTTCACAATTTTGTTTTTTACAGCACACTGATTCTGCATCCTGATTAGCTGTTGACATTGTCCATTAAACTCCTATGTGTCACGTCTCCTGTAAAATATGCGTTGAACTTGTAAAATTTACATAAACTGTATACTTCAATCGCAAGCAGATCTTTGTTTTCATTCTGCAACACTGGACCTATTTTTATCTGAAGGATTGAACTTTCAGAGTTTCAACAAGAGAGAAAAGAATGAAAATGATCATATCTGTTTGATACACATGCATAGTGTTCCAGCCCTAAACCATCTATAATCCCACCTTGTGGATTTCACATATCGCAGGTGATTTTTAGAACGTGGCACCTTCGATGAAGGAGGGAACACTGTATTCCTTTATTTCTTATTCAGGCCATTAAATCTTTTTTATATTACCCTTTTAATTATCCAGCCATTAAAAAAAGGTCAACAAAATGTCATCATACCTCAGAAAAATGTGCAACTTCATCTCTTTAGAAGCTACAGACATCCATTAGGGCAGACTGGGACTCTTTGAACGTCTAGCAGAAGAAAAGCTTATCATCAGCTGGATTGATGCTTGAATTGAATATTTTTTTTTCTTTTCTCCAAGTGTTCCCAGCTGGTTTGAAAATAAAAGCTGGTAAAATTACAGCTGAGCTCAGAGTACATACGGTTCATCCAGTGCCAGAAATATCACAAAAAGGAAGAGATTGGCTCTCCCTGATTTCTTAAAGTGCCAACAGCTCAGGTCTGCATAGTAAAAAAAAAAAAAAAAAATCATGAAAAGCAAAGATTGTATTTCAGTTTATTGAATGAAAAAAGTATTTCCAAGAAATAATTAAAACTGTTTCATTTTCATGACCACCTGATAATTATGAAAAAAAAAATAGGTTTCTTGGTCCTCTGAAGAACCTATAATGGTGCAAGGTGAACAAAGGAGGTCCAGATAAAAAGGCTAAAGAATAAAGAACTTTCTTTGAGCCAACAGTAAAAACTTTTTGTGCAACAAAATATTAAATTCAACATTATTTGAAAGCAATAACATAATATTTTAGTTTTTGAAGTAATAAAATGCACTAATGAAATAACAGTTAAATGCTTTTTTGTTGTTGTTTTCTGCTTTTTCTATGAAAGGTTACAGTTTGATTTAGAAGTATTCTGACAAATAAACGTAATATATGTACAATTGCTTTCTAAGTATTGGATTTGCCTTTAGAACATCTGATTCTGAACATCTATTGGCTTTTGTCAAAGTACAAACTGATTACAGGAAAGATTATAATAATGCTGCTACCTTCATTAAAGACCTACTCCACTAAAAATTGATTTTTTTGGTGTTTTTAACATGTTTTTGTAGCATTTTTCTCACGATCGATGACACATAAAAAGAAAATTTAGCTTAAAACTGTGTTTCTGAGTATTTTTCTTCAAATCATTGTGAATCAGAAGCAAATAAAAAAATGCAGTTTGAAAAAAGATTGTAATTACTACTGAGAAAATACGGTGGGTGGGCCACAAACTCCCTGCTCTGCTCCATTCTGATGCATCCACTTGTAGACGAATAGATCCATGTACATCTTTGTTTACCTCGTCTGAGCTGGAATCTGGCTCAAAAATGTACAGCTGGATAGCTTCAATATAGCCATTTTTGTTGCACCAGTAATGTTAGGTTGGGGGTGTGAGGGGCTGTAAGCTACAAGAAGAGGATATAGACAGAGAGCTACCAGTTATGGGTGATGGGGGGGGGGGGCATGGTTCCCCAACTCAGACATGAATTTCTAATTGACTATTGCTGTTCTGCAGAAATTATGTCCTGGGAAATGAAACAGGCCACTGGATTTGGGCTAAAAACAGCATAATCATCATGGGAATGCTTTTACAATAGACAAAGTGCGTATCTAACCATTCTTTTTACATCCCCAAGTGTGAAGATGGTTGGTTACTTGGTAAAAACATGAAGGTCAGTGCTACATAATCTGACAAGCTGTCAACGCCTCGTCTTGGATTATCCAGTCACACCTGTAATTGGTGAAACACCTTCAACACTTTAGGAATTGCTGCAGGAAGATGTAGCAGTTTCCTCTGTTGTCTTTGAGAGAGCTTCTTCACCCACACACAGAAGCAAAGACAACGGCAATGAGATCACCTACCACTTCTCTCAGAGAAGTTATATGAACACTGAGCTACTTTGTTTGAGAGAAGAGTTCACACATCACAGCAAACGCCTTTGAATTGCCAATGCAAGTGCTTTGAAAAGTAATAAAGCCAGTCTGAATAATGTGTACCCAGCGCTTCTTTCAATCATGGAAGAACAACAATAAGTTTGGATTGTTTGGGTTTTTTTTTACAGTTTTTTTTTTTTTATCTCAGCACTTCATTTTGTTAAAATACAGAAAGCTGTAACTTAAGTCAATCTGCCTCCCTCTGCCTCTTTTCCTGGGGATATGAAATTGAAAATGAATCAAACCCAAGAATGTAACGCTGTGAACTTTTCCACTCTGGCTCGGGGAGCCCCGGGAGACCCTGCCTGGTCACTAGCAGGACTTTCTTAGGCTGCAGGCACAAAAGGGAAGACATTTTGAAATCACAGCAGGAGGAGACCAGATTGTGAGGTGAGGCTGGCTGCTGCTGCTTCTCACATGAAGTGGCTGATGGTCTCCTCTTTGTGCAGAAACACCTTTGGCTTTAAGTTCCATTAACAGAGAAGAGCCGAGGACGTTTTTTTTTTTTTCTTTTTTCCCTATCTCAGTGTGCTGGGGTAAAGTGTTGCCCTGCAATGATTGAATCATAGCCATAATAGCAGAAGGCAGAGGCCTGCTGTGAGACTGAGTTCTTCCTGTTCTCCTCGCGCAGCGTGGGAACAGCCGTTCGCTCGGCACATAAAAGAGGCCATGAAAGCAACACGAGCAAAGCAGGTAGTAATTGCTCCTTTCTGCTCCTTTTTCTTTCCATCTATTTAAAAAGTAGCACGGCTTGTGTGAGGCTTTTGGTTTGACAGAAGTAAATGTGTTGTGCTCGTCTAACCTGGTGGACTAGAAAGGTTCTTTTATTCTGCCATCACGAGACAAAAACATGCTTCCACAGCAGGTGAACGCACACAAAAATAAAAATCATATCCAGCACTACTGCTGTTTTACGGGACAAGGCTAAGGCCAAGATGGAAAGGTAACAGGTAAACCAAAGAAGGTCGTAGACATCCACCTCCATAACACAGATTGATCCTTTATAGAACCTAAACTACTGATTTCCTTTTATTTCTGTAAAACCTGAAGTCCGTCAACATTGAGTTTGATCACCAAAGAAATTAAAGGGAGAGCTTTGCAAAGTACAATTAGAGTTTTTGCTAAACAAACCTAATTAAGGACTTAAATGTATAATACTGATCAACACAAGTTAACAGTAAAATTTTATGGTGAACCAAGATGATGTTTATGTGTAATCTGCTTTGTTATTTTTTTCCAGATAAAAAAAACCGCGATTTTGGTGATTTTAACATGTTCTTGTGGCATTTTTTTAAATGAAAATTACATATCTGAGTATTTCTGTAATTCAGTTCAATTTTATTTATATCACCCAATATTACAACAATAGTCATCTCAATGGGTTTCATACCAGTAATTGTATAATAAACATGAAATCATGAAAAATCATGAAGTCATAGAATTCAAAAGGCAATAAACTAAACTAAACAGACTAGGATAAACTGGGCATCCCTGCCCTTAGACCCTCCTCAGTAAGGGAAAACGTCTAAAAAAAAAATAACGTTCTGTGTGTAACAAAGTGGCATTTGCTACTTGTTTACCTACTTGTGTCCACCTAAGTTTACCTATTTTTCTGCTTACTTACTTCCTCACCAGCGCATGATTGGACGGTGTTTGTTAAGCTGCCTGGCAGCCATTTTGAACGTTCAGCTAAAACCATTTTTTGAAAGGGGTGTTTCATTGATGTTAACCCCCGCATTCCTTCTGCAGTGGTTTGAACCAATAGCGGCGAGGCTATAAAATCAGAGGTGTTTGCTCAGTGAAAAGAGCGGTGGATGGAGTTAAACATTGAGAAGATGCTGGACAGTGAAAATAAACCCCTTTACCTCCAAAAAAAGACTCAGACTGGTCACTTAAGCAAAGCCGCTTCTGCCACTCTGTTCCACTATATCTAAATTCTTGCAAATGAAGTTATAACATTTGAAAAACGTTCATGTGTGACTTAGAAAATACGCTAGGTGGACCACAAGCTCCCTGCTATGATCTCTTATCGAGGAGAGGAAGAGGGGGCGGGTTTGCTCTGCGCTTATGGTCCCGCCCACAACTCTATGGCAAATTTCTAAAGATGAACTAATGCCGCTCTAGAGAAACCATGTCCTAGAGAACAACAGTTTTTTTTAGTTTGGCTAAAAACAGCATAATTATAATTAAAAGGCCACTTGGAACACTTTGAATATAGATAAAAGATGACTGGAGAGTTTTCTAAAACACTTGGGTCAAAATGAGGCAAAGCAGTCAGAGCAAATAAATTCTGTCAGGTGATATGAGATAAGTTATTGTGCTTTAAAACACTGACATAAAAGTATGTCCAATCAATACATTTTAACTTGTAAATATTGTCTTTGTAGCTTTGTTTTTTTTTAAACTCTCAGTATATAAAAGTCAAAGGGCACTGTAAAATGAATGAGTAATGTCACCCAGCAGACGCACAACAAAATATGCTGTGCTCGTTATATTACTTTCTGTAATAAGTGTAAGCTGCTGTGGTTTGAAGAAAAAAAAAAACTTTTGGCACAACAGCTGCTAGAATCTGGCAAGTCCCTCCCAAAATTACTGCTTACTTCATTACCACTTGCTTTTGCTAAAAAAGTGCGTTTGTCAAATGAAGTAAGGATAGTTATGACTTACAGGAGCTGTGAGCAGCTTAGAAGTCTGCATTTTCACATTACCATGGAGTCACACATGTTTCAGAATGGAAACAGGGTCTGCAGGCTTTTCGATTTTTCACAATCACACCAGATCAGTACTGATGCCATTGTTGAACATTTCTTTTGGGAAGAATTGGGACTCAGCCTAAGAGAACATAATATATCACATACAGACCATGAGCTCACCGCAAATGGATGGAGAAGACTAGGGCTGCACGATATGAGCAAAACTTGCGATATGCGTGATCAATATTGCAATAACGATATAATTTGCGGTATATAAACAAATAGCAAAACAACCAAAAACATCATTACCATTTCACTGCAACAGTTTAAAAATCATACTCCAAATGACCCTCGTCGACGTAGGAGGCAAACATCTAAAATAAAAGGGCTCATCTGATTGGTCAACAACGTGAAGGGGTCCATTCAATTGGTCAAATGCATAAATGGATTTATTTTATCCGTTAAATGCTTCAAGCTGCCATAAGATTGTTTTAGCACATTTAAGGTAACCATTTATTGCGATTTTTGCTGACTTTTGCGATATGGATATTGCAGAGCTTGATATTGGGATAACGATAAATTTGCGGTATATTGTGCAGGCCTAGAAAAGACACATAACTCAGTGCTGTACAAAAACTGACTTTTACAAATCAAAGGCTACACGGTAAAATAAGTTAAAATAAAACAAAAAATTTTTAAACAGGGAAGCAGCAAATGCATTGTTTTTCAGCATTGTAGTAAACTAACTTTAAAAAACCTGCTTAACATTTCATTTGGACGAGAGCTACACTGAGAAGTGGACCGAAAATATTCATCTTCTGCAATAATATGATGATCTTCCTCAACATCTTGCATACAGAGACTTGGATAAACATGGAAGGGAAAAAAAAAAATAACGCTAAACATAAATTATTACAAAACACGCCATCCTTCCAAAACAGGTACTGTAGCAAACTGTAATTTTTGGCTTTTAGATCTATTTGCCCCACAGGTCTAATTAGAAAATCTGAATATTTTCAAACCTGGTATAATTTCCTGACTACAAGAGTTTTGTTTTTGGTTTTTTTAATCCACAAAAACTACAAACTCTAGAGCCCCACCCCTTCATATTTGGTATCATTGAAAAGCCCCAAATGTCCTCTGCAGATACCAAAAATGCGTTATTCAGTGGTATACAAAGGTCAGGAGATATTCAGGTTTAGAAATGTCCACTACAGATTTGCACAGCTGGTCATCAGGAAGTTAACCTTCTCTTCTCTTTCTTTTTTTGGAAACCTTCAAGAAACAGATCAGAGCAGGACAGATGCCACTGTTTTTATTTTATTTTTTAATAAAACAGAAGGTTTAATAATCTACTAAAAGCTTCTATGTTTACTTTCAGTAACAAAAACAAAACAAAGGAGAATTCCAGATTTGCAGAGCCAAATTTCATCAGCATGAAGAGCTTGCGTTATCACAGAGATATCATTTAAAGAGTTAATAAATCTTCCACTAATATGTTATTTCAGGTTCAACTCTTTTATGTAACTACACTAAATATTGTTTCAATTCTTTTTTGGATTTATCCAAGGATGATGTGAAAATATTGTAATAAGAATTACTGGTTCACTTTGAACAATAAGACTTGACTTTAAAAAGACCAAAAAACAGATGGCTGTGCCATTTAAGGTCTTCTTAGAACAATCTGAAAATCTTTCAGGTTTTTATGAGTAAATTATTAAGCAAAGGAAAATAACAATGCCTGCAACATCAGATATAGGTCCCATTGCAGCTGTTCATGCATTTAAAGCCTTAATCACATGCACCTGGACAGCGGTTGACCATGAAAATGGAACGTGTCATTGATGTGGATTTTGGAAGTGTACTGTGTAGTATTTGTAAGGCTAATGCACACACTTCTGACGCTTGGGTGATGCCTGTACACCACTCTCTAGTCGATGGTGGGGAGCGAGTTCTGGCTCCTTACGGACCGCGTGCAGATCCCTCTCATACAGGGTGTGCAGTTGATACACAAGTGCCTGAAGGATTCTTGTCGGACGCCCACAAAAACTATGCTCTGAATGTCCAATTTCCTAAATTCCAATGCACACAAAAGCCTGCACTTATCACCTGAACAGCACCAACAGTCTGCAGGATTTAAAAATGAAAAATTCATTTGACACCCCTGCGTCTCACCTACGTCCCTTTTACTTACCCTTGTGTGACCTATGGGCTGCAGCGTGCTCGTAGAAAAAATGTGCATGAACATTTTCCCTCTGCAGGCTCAACGAACGGTTTACGACCTTGATATTTCCTGCTGGCCACCTGCATGCCCCGTACAGGTACGCCTATTTTCTGCCCGCAAACAGCCCTTATCCACCCATAAAGTAATTATAACCTCTTGAGAATGAACTTGGAAGAGCAGGCAGATGTGCGTTTGGACACGGTCACTCAATGACTGCCCCTTTTGATTTCAAATATCTTGAGAAGGAGAAGGAAAAAATTGTATTTTGACAGAAAGCTCTAAGGTTTTGGACTGCTCCCTCACCAGATATTTGACCATTTTAATTGGAAGATTGTTTTCACGAGAAAAAAAAAAATGTCTCCTCCAGTTTCACGCAGCATCAAGCCTCCTTCTGTCAATGAGAGCAGGCTGCAGCTTCGCCTGCGGTCACGGTTCTCAGGGACACAAAAGCCCATTACTTGAGCTGAGCCCATAAGTTATCTGGAGCTTAAGCCTCCTTTCATTGAACAAGTCCAGCTACAATACTTTGTTCAATATTTGGATTCTGATACTGTGTAAGTACAAACATGAAACAGAGAGTGCTCCAGAGATTTCTGTTGCATGAATGTAATTTAAAGTCAGGTGTCAGGTTGCAAACCTAAGTGCAGGATGAGCTTTTCTGCCAACCTCCCAACATGAGTAGAGCAGCGGAATCTGAGGAAGACGATGATCGTGATGCCCATTGATAATGCCAGGTTTGGGTCAATACACAGGAGCGTCTGCACAGCCGTGTCTCAATGGAAAGAAAAGAGCAGATAAGCACAAGCTTTGGTATCTTGACAATGTCAGAAACAGCAGAGCTGGTTTAAATCAGCCAAACTCCAGATAATGCTCACACCTCAAAGGACAAAAGGAAGGCCTTAGAGTGGCTGACTAAAACCCAACGTTTCCTGCCTGCTGGGTATCAGTTCCCCATTTATGCCGTCATGTGAAAAAGTTCAGGAATGACTTGCAACACATTCCTGAGAGAGGTCTCTGGTCACTGCCTGAATCTAGCACCCCCTGCAGGTTTGTCCATGTTTGGTGGGATCTCACATCATTTTTAAAATATAAGAAAAGCAAGAACAAGGTAGATTTTTGGCGCTTTTCTTTTAACCCAAGCACAGGGCGCCCGAGACTCTGGATTAACTTCAGGATCAGCTTCTCACAGACAAATGTTTTATCCACACTGGTAAACGCAGATCAAACAGATTTATCTTCACATAAGAATGTTTCCCTCACGTCTACAAACGGATATCAAGTTTTTCATCTTGTAATTTAATCCTGTTTGAACTGAGAAATGTTGCTTCAGTCTTGCAGGACAGTTGACCCCAAGGCCAGCTCTAAGCATAGATGTGTGTGTGTGGGGGGGGGGGCATTGCTCCCATTAATGCTGTGACTGCCCCCCCAAATGTGATGATCTGCAAAAATCCCCAATCAACTAAAGACATCAAAATTATATAACGATCCACACACACACAAATAAGACACAACAAGAAATAAATAAATAAGATTTAAAAAATTTAAATAATCATGAGGCTGGACAGACGGACAAATAGACAGAATTTAAAGATAAATGCAGCCCCGACATGGTACAAACCAGAGTTCTTCTTGTGCTCGTCCCAAGCCCGGTATAATACAGAGAGTGGTGTCAAAGAGCATTCAACATAAAACACATAAGACATGCTAACTAGATCAAAGGAGAAGATAAATACATAGATAGATGAGCTGATATGATGACACCATGGTTTTATTTTAATTTTAGGGGCTCAGAAGGATATGACACCCTCTCAGCACACCTAGGTTTGCCCCGCCTGATGTTCTACCTGCACCCCACAGTGGGGCAGGCTAAATCCAGGCCTGGTTGACCCCGATTCTTTCCATGATCCAAATCCAAGTGTTTGAGCTAACAGAAAAAGACACAGCTACAGTGCTCTACCCTAAAAGCTGGGCTGTTTCATCATCCACTCAGCATCTGCACCATCAGAGATGCCTTTTCCTTTGGAAACCTGGACCTGACCTGCAAATTGCGGCTCCAACTCTCATCCATCAGTGTTGCAGCAAAAACCCTTTGCAGAGTTGGATGATGATGTAATAGATTACTGTTCTTCATGCTTCTAGACATGTCAGACGCCTCTTCAGAGGCACACACCTTAATTGTCTCCATGCCTCCCAATCCCCCAGTCACCTGTCTATACCTGGGGGGCTGTGGAGGAAGGCAGAAAGGACCCCAGACAACCTCAGTCCTGCCTGCACAGGAGCTCCAGAGATGTCATCATTACAGCCTGCTTCCAGGAGTGAAATGGTTTCCGGGTTTGAGGAGGAAATTAGAAGTTTGATGGCACTCTTCTCCCGGGAGAGAAGCAATTACGCACGGCAATGAGAGCACAATTGCTGGAAATGGGCTCACGAGAGAGACGGAATCATTCAAACAGACACAATAGCTTCAAGGATATGAAGAAAAGCACGCAACGAGCTTTTTTCTGGAGGTGAAAGCCAGCACCTTCCCCCACCTGTCATGCATTAAGCTACACGAAATTGATGGCGCAATAAAAGTTGCCAATAAAGTGCACGTGCGTCTTCAGCGTGAAGTCAATTGGCAGCAAAATGAAGAGGAATCGCGTCCAAAGCTGGACGCCAGTTTTCCCGTAAACTGCCTCTGACAGCTCCTACTGGGGGGTTTCGCGTAGAGCTCCAACACACCGGCGACGAGATGTTCTCGATTAAAGGTTGCAGGATGCAAAGGTGCGGGCGTAAGGTGGGAAAGGGGGTGTTTGTGGCACTAAAATCAACTTAGGAAAGTGGACGAAGCCCTGTTCCTGCTCTTTTTTAGTTTATCGGGTTAAGCGGAGAAGCACAGACAGAGTTACCGGAACCACGGCGGTTCAAACTACGAGACAAAAAACAAAACAAAAAACAAGGTCCTAATCAATATCCCAACAACTGGACACACAGATGTTCGCAAGGAAAAGCGGCCAAAACAACAAGGTGAACTGTGGGCTCCGGCTGGTAAGGAGAGACTCACTTACCCGAGCTCTGTGTCCACATCTGTTTGACAGCACCGGGGATTGAAACGTCACACTTTCTTGCATTCACAACGTGGAAAATAATTTCACGAAGAGCCGATGTTACTCTCCACCTACCGCGGTGACCGCCAATAAAAATAATTCTTGCTACTTGATGTACAATGTAACTATTTAGTTATGGCAAATGGTGCCTAATCTTTCCTGAGTGGCATTGCTTTTCTGACTGACAGTCGAGCAGCCAATCAGCGCCAGCCTTCCGCGCTGCTTCAGCCAATCAGATCGTCAGCGTGGAGTTGGTGGAAGGTGAGCTGAGAAGTAGGAAGGGCCGTTGGCGACATCATGTGTTAATAGTTTGTATCCCTCCGCCTGTCATGTTTTGAAAGCAAAGACTTTCACCGCTTCTTGTTCTTCTTCTTATATCAAAATGTAACAATTAAATGGGAATAAACATTTACCAATGCTTTATGATTGCATTTTATTATATTGCTGTGTACTTTAAATGTGTCAACAATTCAAAAATATCAATAATGCGTAAACAATCCAGGTTATTTTTCAAATATATCACTCAGATCGTTTTATTTTGAAAAGTTTAGCTCTAAGGCAAGTTTTACAGTATATTTAAAGGACGAATTTGCTACCATAAAAGCTTCACTTTAAATCCAGCTCTAAATCTGAAATGTTAGATGTTGCTGTTTTTTTGTTGTTGTTTACTCTAGATGTAGCTAAACATCAACGTCTGGCAAATAAAGAAGATTTTATGACTCCGAAAACTAACCGGATGTTATGGTGGGAAATTCTCTGCTGCCCTAATTTATGAGTTGACGGCGGAGGAACACTGTGTTTACAGTGAGTGCGTGTGTGAGTGTTCGGGGCGGGGGTTGAAAGAGTGACGTTCTGCGCATGGGACAGTCTGCGAGCGAAAACACCTGTGCAGAAATATGCGTGGCGCGAGCTCGACTCTTCTTGCTGACGGCAGCGCGCAGAGCGCGCGGGGAACGGACTCTCAAGCGCAGCACTTGGCCTATTTCCATTTTTTTTATGGAATGTGCGTTTGCCTGCGTCATGCTACGTCAAGAAGCGAGAGCGGCTCTAGATTTAAAGTAATAAGACACCACCGTGAAATTAGATATTTTATTTTTTTTTTGCATTTATTTCACAGGAACATAAATGTAGTGAACAACTCCAGATGTAAGCATATAGGTAACAGCTTACGAGAAAACAAATTCAAATTCAAATGGAATAAACATAAAAATAATCAGAAAACTATCAATCTATTTGACCAAAAGTGTTCACAAGAACGGTTGTCTGCTTAAACTGAGTTTTAAAAAAGTGGATTTCTAGAGCTTTCTTTATTGAGAGTGATCAACCTTAAACTAGTCCTAAAGAGGCACCCCACAGCTACGTTTTCTTCGTGGTGCCACCTTTTTTCCTCTACTTTAAAGATCCATAAACTTAAAAGTGAAATTGTAATCAGGTTTTTGTTGCACAATTATGGTGTGAAAATGTTGCCAAGTCTGTTTTATCGATGCATTTTGGTTTGCCAAAGAAAAGTAAAATAATTAAACAAAATTGCAACAGCATTTTTTATTTATTTTACTTCTTGACCATGTAATTGTATCTTAAGGTTAGACCTTCAAATAAAGATTCTGTATTAAATTAAAGGAAAAAAATAACTCACTCATAATTTTAAATCACAACTCGATTTTATCATAGTTGAAATGCTATAGAAAAATAAAATCTATGAAGTTCCAACTGTAGTTCTGTAAAATGAAGCTATTTTAATTTTTACAACAGTGCAGTTGTAAAACAATGTCAGAATAATTCTGTTAAGTCTTCCTCTAAGCTCTGTACAGCTGATTTCATGATGGTATCCATGCCTAACGTAAAAATGTGTGAAGTGGCAGCTTCAGCTGTTCAGAGACATTTATTGGACGTGACCTGAGGGACAGCTGCACTTCTACACTTGAATGTCTGCATGCATAGGAAAAGTTGTTACTAATTTACAGACAAGAACCACAACACACCAGGGTGCAAGACAATAAGTTCACAAACAGCTATAGAATGAATGCAAATGAATCATTGCATTTTGCACTAATGACCCACTCTGATCATCTTTTGATCTATAATAAAAGCATTCCCAGTGTCTTTTACATTTACTATGCTGTTTGTACCTAAATTGTGTCGTTTTCCAAAGGACATTGTTTCTTCAGAGCAGCTGTAGAAATTTCTGGGCAGGACTGTTGGTTGCCATTACCCATAACTGAGGGCTATATCTGTTTACATGCTTCCCACCTAGCTAACAGCCTTTCTACCCCCAACCTACATTACCAGTGTAACAAAAATGGCAAGCAGTATTGGAGCTATCCAGCTGAACAGTTAAGCCAGATACCAGCTCGGACGAGAAAAAAAACATTGATCTAGTCGTCAACAAGTGGATGCATCACAATGCTGGATGCTTGTGGCCTGTCCAGTTTATTTTCTTTTTAACAAATACAATCTTTTCAAAATGTATCTTTAAGTCTCCTCCTGATTCGTAACTATTGTAAAATAAAAAATCAGAAATGCAATTCTGAGGTTAACTTTCTTTATATACATCCTCCATTATGTGACAAATGCCAAAAGAACATACGATTTTCATCGGAGCGAGTTAACATGTGAGAACAGCCACACGTCCTGTAGGGGGCGCATGTCTGCCCTCAAACCCATTCTATAACAGGGACATGAATTTCTTTGCTCAATTAGCTCAGTTCATTAGGATTCAGTCCATTGAAAACCTTGAGGTATAGAGTTCAAGGAAAAAAAAAAGGATAAAGTCTTTTACCATTGTTTTTCACATTTTCTTTCAAAAAATCTGGTCATTGTGTCTCTGAAAACATTGCAAGTCTCAATCAACTTTCTGATAAAGCAGACAACCCGAACTAACCCACACTACAGATTAACCAGCAGCAGCAGTAGCAGTGGTAGTAGTGGTAGTAGTAGTAGTAGTAGTAGTAGTAGTAACAGCTCAGACTCACACTCACACACAGAGTGAGGAAGCATCAGAGAGAGATTACACTGTTTCCTGCTTCACATAAGAAGATTATACGATAGGGTTTTTCGTTGGAGAATTGCAGCCGTCAGATGGACGTCCTGCTGTTCCCCTCTCACTGCTGGGTTGTCAAAGGGTCAGCCACTCGACCGGAGGTCAGGAAAAATACCACGTAGAAGATGGTGCCAAAAACTCTGATCAGGTCACAGTTTAGTGAAAACAAAACAGTTTTCTGACCACACCTGTCACCTTTAAGGCTTCTGAATTTGCTTTGAATAAAAAGACTGATTAAAGTCCTACTTTTGACTCAAAACTGTTACAAATGCTTGTAAAAAAAAAATTAAATGTGTTTGTAAAAAGTTGAAAAAAATTCATACATCCAAATCAACAACTACTGTTTGGCGCCCCCTGTTGAAGCCAGAGGGATCCCAGCAGTGCAACAATTTTTTTTTAGACTAAATGAGTCAAATTTGCTCAGGATAGAAATCCCAATCTGAGAAACCTAAGCATAAAGAGGTGACTTAACGTGGAATTTGTTGGGCTTTTAATGACTGGCCATACAAATGCAACGCAGTCATGATTAAAAAAAAATCCTGTTTAGATCCTTTTTTGTATTTAAAAACACAAACACGTGCTTTCTCACAATAAAACCTTTAATTGAACATTCTTGGCTCTGTTGTTCCCATCATGAGGTGCATCATATAAGACTACAATCTGGTTTTGCGTAATATTAAGATATCAAAAAGTAAATATATTTTGACACAATTCTTGATTCAAAGCAGCCTTTTGATAACAGCATTTATCCCAATTTTTACTCTAAAGAAATTTCAACCCCCCCCCCCCCCCCCAAAAAAAAAAAAACACAAATACAGACATGCTTTACACAAGCAGGGTTTTGAGAAAACTCAGCACAAACATGAACCAAAGGCTTCCAGCAATTAGCTATTTTGTATAATGGTTTCTCCATGTCATGTGAGGAGCTGTGTTAGACAACAGAAACTCCAGGCCTCTCAAGTCTCTCACGTCTACAACCCTATATGGCAGACAGGAAAACTCCCTGTTCCATGGGAGAAAACATTCCCAATGGAGGTGAAAGTGGTCAGAGAGGCGGAGAACAGGCCTGTTTTACAGAGAATATTTTCTATTGTATATAGAGCTGGGATGGTGGGTGGGGAGTGGGGAGGCACTTAGATGTAAATACAACCAGAAATCTGAGATTTTATTGGTGTTTAATGCTGTTTGACACATTTAACAGAGAAAGTGTGACAGATGGAAAAAATGAGGTTTAGAGTTTCAGTCACTGATTTTATTTGTTTTTTCTAAAGATTTTTGCTCTTAACTGAGGTCATACTTCTTACCATAAAGTAAGTAATAAAGGAATTAATCATCCCTCCTACAAAAATACTGTAGACGTAGTAGCTATTTTTAATCATCACACATCTTTTATGGGGCTGCAGGGTGTGGGACCCTGGGTGGACTTTGCATGCTCTCCTCGTGCATGCGTGGTTTTTTTTTCCAGGCACTCTGGCTTTCTTCCACAGTCCAAAAACATGCTTTATAGGTTAATTGGTTACTCTGACCTGTCGATAGGTGTGAGTGATTGTGTGGCCCTGTGACAAACTGGCGACCTGAACCCCGCCTTCAGCCGGCAGTAGCTCGGACAGGCTCTGGGAACCCTGTGACCCCAAAAAGGATAAAGGCAAGTTAGGAAATGGATGGACTGACAAACTTGATCAGAAAATTAATTATTCTTAATTTGCACACTTATTTAATAGTCCAGTGTCAGTTTTCTATGTATATCTACTACACTGAGTGTGACGTCACCCAACGATTTACTTGTGACTCCAAATGAATTAAATTCCGTTGTCGTTTTTTTGCAGTACAAACACCGTCATGTTGGAACCAGACAACGTCAGTAAATAGTGACTGAGACAACATTTCTACGGTTACCACTATCACCAATCAGGAGTGAGCTCGTTGGAAGTCCACACCCCTTCCACTTGATAGCGGGGTCAGGAGAATCTGTCAATCAAGGGTTTCAAATGTTTGACCTGAGACTGCACGCTTTTATTTAGGCTCTGGATTTATCAGATGTATCCATTTATTGTTCTTTATCATTTGAATGACATGCACTACATAGTAAGATCATGTTGAAAAACGGTAACAGAACATGGTTATTGAGACAAATAGAATATGACTGAGTAATTGCTGTTTTCAATAGAAGTCTGTGGAATTTTGGCTCCTTGGAACCACCGGGTACTTCCTGTTAGAAATGCGAGGGGTTATGGATCACTCAGTCCAGTTCTCATCAACAGTCAATGAGCATAACCCAGCTCCTGCTCCAGCCCCTAATCTGAGTTTATGAATTAAGGGTGGAACATATTTCCCAATTCCAAGAAACAAAGAATAGCATTTAACAGTTCTGACTCCTTTTAGCCTCCAATTTCACTGATGGGTCGAATTGGCCCACCACTACATCTTTGAAATACAAACTTGCAGGGCCATGACATTTTTCATGACATTTTTTACTGATATGAGCAGAAAAATGTAAAGAATTGTCAGAAAAGCCAGAAACTCAAAACTAAAGTACTAAGAAGTGAGAAGGAAAATCTATTATATTTTTAAAAATAGATGTTTGTGCTTAATCTTTGTGTGCTCTCCTCAAAATTTTCTGCTTTCTGTTTTGTGTTTTACAGGTTTTCTGGTTTCAAACATTCAGTGGATTTTCTCAAAAAGACAGAAGAATAAAGAACAGCTTAGTTCAATCCCAACACAGCTGGGTACTGGATGCTTCAAACTAAACATCACACAAACAGATGGAAATGATCCATTTGAAGGGAGCTGCTTCACTGGAAGACAATTCCACACTTGGTGCACTAGCGAGTATTGAAAGCAACATGGGTGTGAACACTAACGTAGTTCTTCCATCTTTAACACATAAAGTGAAACATCATAACTTCAGGAGTCTCAGCAGGACCTGAACGAGAACAAATCAATTTTGCTGTGTGCAACTGGATGGGGCCTTTAGTAGCTTATGTTTGCTTATGGAAATAATGTTTTATTTATCAAGAATTCTATGTTTAAGCTTCACATAATGGTTGTAACCTCACTGTTATGATTCACTTTAGTAACAGTCGGACAGATTTTAGTTTTTAGCAGGAAAATCTCCCAACCCCTGCATATAACTGAATTAACTTCAAAAGGCATTATTGTGGACAAAACATTCATCCATTTCTATTTAAAATGTATTTTTAACACTCTTTGTAAACTGTCAGCCAATTCTGTACCATTCCAAATAGTTCTAGCTATTCTAAGTTATTCAAACTACTATGATATATTGGAAATGGGTGTTTAATGTACTCAACAGGTAAAAAACAGCAGTCTTTGCAGTTGGTTTGTGGACAGCCATGACCTAAAGGTGCTCTCCAAGGTGGTGTGGCTGCTCAGTTTGGCTGCTTCCAGGTCAAGAAAAGGCTGTAGATCAAATCTAAATGTGTTCAAGTTCCAGTGGCAACAGTGCAAAGTAAAAAAAAAAGTGTTTTTCTCTATTTGATTATTTGGTATAAAAAAAAAAAACAACACACTGTTTGCTGTGATTTTGACCAAGTAAGGTAAGGTAATACTGTAAAAGCAGGAGGGGGGGTGTCTATGAATGGAGTTGAATGCTGGAAACAGTGGCTGATGGAAATAAAGCCCCTTTGACTCCAAAAAGACTCAGACTGGTCACTTTAGCACAGCTGCTTTATGCCACTCTCTCACATGGCTTCTCTATATACTATTGGGATGGATGTTTCAAATGTTAAAACTTTTGATTTCCTTTATTGAATATAAATGGCTAATCTCTACTATGTTTGAGTTAGTTATAAATTTGAGGAATGAATTAATGCTACTTTGCCCAGCATGCATCCCTGCTTTTCTACGGATATTAAAAGGGCATGTCTGTCAGCAGTCTCTGAAATTTTAAACGCTGTTACATGTGTTGTTGTTGTTATGATTGAAGCTGAACCACAGTATGTATTCAAAACTTACCACTAGGTGAAAACAATCTTTTATGCAATATCCATCAAATTAATAAAATCAGCCCATTATAGGAGTAAGAGAAGTGGTTTAATCAAAAATCTACTTATGTAAAAAAGACAGTGAATTTCTCTTAGGGACGGCAATTAAAAAAAAAAGTTACTACTGAGTAAATACAACCTTTGAGAAGAACTGTGCATTTGAAGCAGAGGAGGAAGAACATGTCTTATGGTGAACGATTGCTGAGGATGTGAAGAAAGAAAGTTCAACCACGCGTCAAACTCTTGTCTGCCAAGTTCTTATCGCCACACCACACCTGAGTAAGGTCATCCAAACCAAGTAGGGTAGGAACGTTGGTAAAAGTAGAAGTATGTTGGTCCAATGTGTAAAAAAACTGTCTTGTTTTTCACAGGAAAAAAAAACAGCATCAGGATACATAAACCACTTCAGTTAATGTGTACTAAAATTCTCACTCAAATCCCAATCTTCAACCCTTTGATCTATTTTCAAAGCATTCCCAATAGTCTTTTTAATTATGATGAAGCATTGTTTAGCCAAAACCAAGAAATCTGAAATCTTGTTTTCTTACAGCCCCTCACAACCCCACGCTAACATTACAGTTGCAACAAAAAGGGCGAGCAATATTGAAGGCAATTTCTCTGCCTTCCTCAATTCTCAGTCTCAGCCTAAACCTTTTGTTGAGATGTTAGACGCATTCAGCCTCCTTTACAGTTCAAGAATGAGATCAAAAACAGTTTTAAAGAAAATAGTTTATGTTTCCCTTCAAAGAAATCCTTCAGCCCTTTTGCTTATGTGTTTTTCATGAGTGACATTTTTGAAGCCGTGTGATGGATTTGTGAGGTTTATGGACAGCTCTTGGTCTTTCCATTACTATAATTCTTTAAACGTTTCAAGGGATGACTTCATTCAAAAATCCTTTCTACTTTTCCATCCCTCCATCCATCTGCTCGTAACTCATCTGTGGTTGGGTCTCAGGGAGCACTCTTAGCTAAGATGCCCAGAGTTCCCTCTCTCTAGCCAATTCCTCCAGCTCCTCCAAGGGAATTCTGAGGCGTTCCCAGGCCACTACTTTTATTTTTATTAATTTTGTTCCAAATTTCTTTTTCATTAGCTGACAGAAGAAGATTTAGCGTTTAACGTATAGGCATTGATGTGTGTTATCAGGCAAACATCTGAGTGTTGCAGTTTCCTTGGACAAGGTCCTTAACCTGAAACTTCCCCTGGAAGTGTGCGCCTCTGAAGAAAATAAATTAAACATTTGGATTAATCGGATTATTTTTACGTGGCCACTCGAAAACCGGATAAAGAAAGAAATCAGAAAATTAAACAGTAAATGGGTAAATTTGCCTTTTACTTAACAATTTATAAAATTCTGAATATATTGATACAGACACTCACTGGCCAATTTATTAGACACACCTGTCCAACTGTTTGTTTATGTAAATTTCTAAGCAGCCAATCACATGGCACCAACCCAATGCATTTATTCATGTAGACATTGTCAAGACGATCTGCTGCAGTTCAAACCGAGGATCAGAATGAGGAAGAAAGGTGATTGATGTGACATTGAACGCAGCACGGTTCTTGGTGAAACACAGGCTGGTCTGAGTATGTCAGAAACTTCTGATCTACTGAGATTTTTACCCACAACTATGTAGGATTTACAGAGAATGGTCAGAAAAAGAGAAAATATATAGAGTGGCAGTTCTGTGGGCAGAAATTCCTTGTTGGTGCCAGAGGTCAGAGGAGAATGGCCAGACTGGTTCCAGCTGATAGAAAGACAACAGGAAATCAAATAACCACTGGTTACAACCGAGGTCTGCAGAAGCGCATCTCTGAACGCACCACACGTCCAACATTGAGGCAGATGGGCTACAGCAGCAAAAGACCGCACAGTGTACTTCTCCTGTCAGCTAAGAACAGGAACCTGATGCTACAATTCAAAAAAGCCTCACCAAAAATGGACAATAGAAGATTGGAGAAACACTGTCTGGTTTGATGAGTCTCCATGTCTGCTATCACATTTGGATGGTAGGGGCTGAAATTTGGCGTCAAGAGCATCAAAGCGTGGATCCATCCTGCCTCGTATCAACGGTTCAGGCTGGTGGTGGTGGTGTAATGGTGTGGGGGATATTTTCTTGGCACACTTTGGACCCCTTAGTACCAACTGAACATGTATAAACATCCCTTAAAAGTATTTCTGACATGCTGAACTTGTACTGCAACCCTTTGCTTATTTTAAGAAATGTCCTTCAGGCGTTTGCATTGGAAGGCATTTGCTGTTAAAGACTGAGAAAATAAAGAAGTGGTCACTGAAGGAGGATGAAAGTCTTGGTGTAGGCAAAAGCAGAGTAGGATCCAGAGTGAACACATCATAGTGTCGTCAAGTAGAGATTAAGAGGACATGGAGTTCACATCAGACGATGGATTGATGCAGAGTTCTCCTTCGGCCCCTCTCCTCTCTTCTGGTTTGTTGCTTTGTTCTCTCAGTTTGTCTCCAACCATCTCCTATAAGTCTGCCTGCGTGTGAGAAATGTGTGGGTGCACGTCCCTCTCTTCAAAGTGACCCATTGCTCTTCTTCTTCAGCATCCCACCCGCTGCCTAGCAACACTTAGTGTCCATGGCAACAGTGCCAACAAACACCCACACACCTATGTTGCCAACGTCGCTTAATTAGGCCTATAAAGTGAGGAAATCAAGACAGATGATTAGCAGAACACATCAGCAGAACAGCTCAGGAGTCACGCAGGTGTGCCGGTCGAGAAAAAAAAAAAAACACACACATTCTGCAGACAAAACGGCGCTCGTGCCAAATCTGGTTTTGGATGGACTAATTTAGATGTGACAGCTGGAAGAGAGTGAGATTCAAACACAAGCAATAGGTGGATGTGAACAGCTGTGGAGCAATGTGCTGCTGTGGTTCAGAGTCTAACAGCTTCAATCTTCAAACTAACGACTAGTGTCTAAGAAAAATGAAACAGTAATGCAAGAAAAAGTCAGCATTATGTGGATACAGAGAAACCATGACTGCAAACAAGATTAGACAACAGGATGACAAATGTTGCTGCTCCACCTATTTTGACCTTTTTAGACGTATCATAAAAAACATGCAACTTTTTAGCCACAATTTAATTGAATACAACCTAGCTATTTTGCCTGTTAAGTCAGTATTTTTTAACTAAACTTTTACGGTTTAAAAGCAGATTTGCAACAGATGTTACATATCACACAGGCACATATGGAACACCCATAAATAATTCAGTCACAAAAGGACAACAGACTTGTGTTTATATCTCACACATGTTTCATTCTTTTCTCTCAAATATGTTTGTTATAGTACAACAACTGAATTAGAGCTTTTTTATTTTTTAAGGAATATAACATTTCGACTGTGTTTTTAATGCCTCATCCTAACATATTTGGATCTGTTTAACCCGTTTCTTTTGGTTTAGTCAAGCATTTCCATTCCGAAAGCATTTATGGATCAACCTAAAGCACCCAGTCTCAAAAATGAAACCAGGCTACTTTTGTGATGAAGATTTGTTTAAAAATCCATTCGTAGTTTAATGATCTAAATCCTAATCTTAATGAGAAAAAAAAAACTATTGCAAGGAAGAAGAAAGAAAAGTAACTCAAATAGGATCAACAACTTCCTAATTTCTTTAAGTTTATATTATTATTATTATTATTATTATTATTATTATTATTATTATTATTATTATTATTATTATCTCATCTATTATATGCACTGCAAAAAAAGAAGCAAAATTTGTATGTAATTCTCTCAAGGTTGAAGACATGTTTACTTTACTCTCATTGGACTTGTACTATTTTAAAATTCCTATTTATTTGTACTCTTTTACTCATATTTTCTCTTACTTTTTTATTTATATATTGCATCTTTGCACACTGATTTGATTTCCTTGTACCTCCCAATCTCGAGCTTCTCTAATTTTGTTGCAACACACTATTGTAATGGCAATACAAGTATTTTGATTCGGACATTTTAACTGCTGAGAACAGACTATCATAACTGAGGGCAAGCTAACATGATGATGGAAATGCAGCAACTGGTAATCATTATCTGAGAGCTGATTGAGTTAGACTTTGGTCGAGATTGATACACTGTTAATCTACCTAATACTGTAGTTAAAATTCCATTTATGACCCAACATAATTGATAATACAAATGTTATGTGCAGTTTGTGGCTAAAATCAATGTCTCCCTTTACTTCCCATGTTTAACCCATTTAGGATAATTTTTTAGATGCTTTCCTCTCATGTGCTGTTATCTTTAAACCATCATTTCCACGTTGACCATCGTTTTCATCTCATGAGATCCCTTTATTTTAGATTTACTAGTTTATATCCATCTATAAGTTGATCAGTATGGCTGATTGTAATGTTGCTTTACTGTGAGGTCCATTTTTTTTTAAATAGAGCATTCACTGCATGAGTGTTGGGGGGTTTATTTTTCTGTTGCTTTTGTTCTATTTTAGCTTTATATATATATATTGCTTTTTTCCTGGTGCCTGCGGCACTGCTGTATGCAATCAAAGCGAGACGAAAGATCAAAGTGACGGGGGAATAAGAGAAAAATCCATGACTCTGGGAGGCGTAGGAGTGTGCATTGTTGTTGGGTTCTATTTGTATTGCAATAGATTGATAACTTGTAGAGGAGCTGCTCAAGCTCTCATCCCAGTACCACTGAGGTGGGTTTCACCTGCCCATGAGGGAAGGGGTATAGCAAGGAAGTGGATGCATGGCGTTACATGTAAGACAATCATGACTGATGAAATGTATTTTATTTTATTTTTTTTAAAGCACCATAACTACAAAACAACAAATAAAACTTGAATAGTATGTGATTTGCATGTGGTTAATTTGGGTACTTTGGAAATCTCAGATTACAGAACTATACAAATAAAAAATAAATTCAATATAGGTATTAATACGTGTTTGCAGTATCATTGTAATATTGAATTGTGGGTGATGAGAGTGAGCTGAGAGGGGCAATTCCTCAAGTGTAATGACCGAAATAACCAGCAGATGGAGACCGAGGTGACAATGTGTTTACCAAGCAATGACAGCATCTGCCCGGCAGAGGGCGCCATGAACTTGCGTTTGACCTCCCTACAAGGCTTCGTCTTCAAGAAACGTTGCTTTTTTTGTAGCTTGTGATTCATTCATAAACTCTTTAGATCCTTTCATCAGATTCGGATAAGAAATAACTGCCAGGAAGAAATTAAATATTGTAAATCCGCAAAAATAAAAATAAAAATCAATTATAATGGATAATATAAAAACATATAAGGGAGTCAACAAGATTAATTGAGATGTACTTTTTTCTAAATATTTTTTATCATAATTGATTGTTTTCAGTACTTATTTCTTGTAATTCTGTAAAAAATATATTTTTCTCAAATTGATTTGGATAGAAATAAAGAAAAAACGTTAATAATCTTCATCCAAAGCTCTTTTTAAACTCTGAATATTGTCATTCATCTCTGTACTTCTGTTTGTAATGTTTTCTTTTTCTTTTATTTGTTAAAAAAATGAAATGAAGTTCAAGATGAAAGGAATTTAACCTGCTGCCTTTATTATTATGGCTGTTTGAGATTATGGTTAGATGTGATGCTATTTTAAATTCATGCGACCAACTAAAACAACTTATTAGATAAAGAGAAAATTTGTGCGACACATTCTTCTTTTTTCCACTCTGTCTAGTTTATTAACTTATTTATAAGCTTCAAAAAGCACACATCTCAGTTCCATTGATGTGCAGTTCATGAAGTGGCTGCCACTGATTTATTCAAGGCAATTTATTTATTTCATTTAGTCTATTCAAGGAGTCATAAAGCACTGAAGAGTAGGATGCCTATTTTTATAAACTGTGTGAGAGACAGTGAGACCCATTTTTGAGATTTTAGCATCACATAGTTTAGCAACACACCAGTGAATACAAAAGAAAAGGGTTCAATTCCAGATTTTTCAAATTTTATAAGCATGAGATTGAGGCAACGGGAAAATCTAACTAAATTCCTAAAAACTACAAAAAATTACAATTCGTTTATTAGTTATTAAAAACAAACACCTATAGTAAAATAGCTTTTTAAAAATTTTAATGTTGAGCAATGCTGGCATTGCATTTGCTCAATTCTGATCCAAAAACCCTTTTACACAATATTCCAACATGATCATAATTCAATTAATAAATCATTTCACTTTTTGTAAAAGAAATGATTGGAGTCAATTGTAAAATATCTAAAAAAATATATATATATATATATATATATATATATATATTTATATACATACATATATAACACTTACTGTAACGCTTTATGCTAAGTAGCAAACAAAAAGAATAGTAAAAGTGGAAAACATTTTCAGAACGTGTTTTTGTGGTTCCCAGTCTGTTCCTCTGTGTGAGTCCGGTCTGCCTTTCCCATTGAAAATGAATGAAGGGAAATCCTGAGGACAGGCAGAAGCAGGGCAAGACACACAACTAATGGTGCCGCACAAGCAGAATATCATTGAAATATTTAAAAATGAACACTGAATTATTAGAAAACACACTTCTCTCTACCATTTTAGAAGTGTAAAGGTTAAAAAATATTGTATACAGTACATATACAATAGATATATTGCATTAAAATTTGTCTTTTTATTATTGACTTCATAGATGTTTCTTCAATTTCCTCCATTTGTGTCTCCTCTTGAGGCCTTTTTTTTCTCTCCATCTTGTCTTCCCCTGGTGTGTTTTTTTTTAATTCTCCATCTCTACTGTCTTTCTTCTCCCATCCCTCCATCTTCCCTGTCCTCCTGCTCTCCCTCTTCCTGCTGCTGTCCCGTGTGAACAGAGGCTCTTTTCTCTGCTCTCTCCTCCTCTTTGGATGACCGCCTGTTCCTGGAATTCACAAACCCCTCTCGCTTTTAATTTATGCGCATATTAATTGCTCTCCATTGTAATTTCCACCGTGGGATACAGCATGCAAATGCGCCATGCATTTGCGCGTGCGTGCGTGTCTAATTGCGTCTGCTTGTGTGCGCGTGCGTGCGTGGGTTTTCTTTTACTCCTCGGTCATAATCCCAGCAGCCTCGCGGGAATCTCATTTTAGAATTTTTACAGCCATTTAATGTAGCATCAGATTCTTCCGAGAAGATGATCGGACTTAAGAATAATCTATTTCAAATAAGACTTCTATTTTTTATTTATTTATTATCATGTTTGTTTCATTTTTGCAGGCAAAAGCTGAAATTAAAGTATTAAGGAACTTGATCAAACAATATAATTTCTTTATTCGATTTTTCATATATTGAAAAAAAAATTAAGCACTTTTGAGAAATTACGCTTTTTATCATTTAAATGTATTTTTGTATTTCTTTCTATTATTTTATTGTGTTTTACTGTAAAAAGGTAGAAACTTACCCAATATTGGAACATGAATGTATTTAAAAAATCGAATTTTTCCGCATTTCTTTTTTACTTGCAGTATTTTTTCAGACTTTTAGATCAGAAGTGAAGGGAATGACACTTATTCTCTGGTGTTTTTGTTCTATTTTTCCTCACGCGATATTATAAAAACTGTGCTAAATGCAAACGTTTAACCTCGTTGCTTTCCTTCCCTTCTGTCATGGAAAGTGCCGGAATGTGAACAAAAATGATTGATCTGTTTGACAACCACATCTCATATATCAGTCTTCACGCGCTGCTGTAATAACCCGTCTGCAAAATCTGTATCAGTGGGTTCAATTTCAGGATTTTGCAGATCTCTTTTTCCCAGTTAACGATTTTTGGAGCCTCTGCTGGTCCAAAAACTAAACAGCCGTAAACGGAATTCAATCAAGTCTTCAGGTCATTACAAACTTTACAAAAATCACATTTTCTTTGATTTGTCTGCTTCTAAAGCTTTTTAAAAATCTGTTCCATCAAAGCAAATCGTGTTTCTTAACTTGAATTTAATCCCACAATCTGTTGATTTTTTTTTATTCCCAATGTTTTAATTATTTAATTGATCAGTAAATTAGATGTAATTTCAGAGAAAATGCAGTTGTTCACCATTTGTTGAAATTAAAACCACATATTCTGGATTAGATTTGACTTTTGGGGATCAGAAGGGGTTAAAACGTCAATCCCCGCCTGATAAGGTGTCCCTTTCATGCTGAAAAAACAAGATGATTATTGATAAGGTATGACAGATGATGTGTGAGAGAAAAAAAAATAAAGAAAAAGGCTAATTACTCCTCCAGCTCCTTCATTTCGCCTCATGCGGATCATTTACAACCCCACTGCGCATGCCCACATTACGAAGCATCCAAGCTATTGATTTGTCATTAAGAATATTTTGATCACCGGTGCCAGAAATCCCATGAACGAGAATTTCAACACAGAATCTGCTCTGGTGAGGCTGCAGATGAAGATGATTGTGCGCCTTCATCATCATCAGCAGCTGCAGCAGCAGTTTAAGGTGGAATTGTTGAGTTAGTTGTGAAAACTGTAAAACTCAAATGCAGTAGAGAAGTTTACAGTTACGCACACACTCACCTGTGACTGCTGCCACGCCTCAGCCAAGTTTAGTTACGGATTATTGGAAGGTTATTGGTAATAATGGCTTAAATACATACTTTATGTTGACAAACATTATAAATGAAGAGTATAAAGTCTTCGCCACGACGCTCTTTTCCTGTCTGACGCAGCAATGTGGTAGAAAATCATTCATTAGATTGCTGAAAAGTGAAATTCAACTTCCGCCAGAAGGATTTGTCACGATCTGATAAGACCCTATTATTTACTTTTAACTTTGAGTTGAAGCTGGAAGAAATGGTTTATTGATCTTTAATGAAGCAATGCTGACATAAATAGAATTAAACATAAAATAAAATAAAAAGAAAGCCACAATAAAACAGATGTTCTTATTTTTTTATCTTTGCAGCACAAATGCGCCACATTTATTTATTTGCAAATGTGGACCATTTGGTGCATTTTATTTTAAAGCCAAAGATGCTTTTTTCATACATGCACTCTGCACGTGAGGAAAATGTTGCAAAATTAGATTTTTCTGATTTTAATGACAACAAAGTCAAACTCCATAGTGACAATTAACATTTCTGGATGACGGTGCATCACATCAGGAGAGGGTTCATCTTTCCTGCAGCACAGCAAGCAGGATCAGTGCTTCTTTATTAAAATAAATCAAAAGTGGTGCAATATCTGCCTTAAAATGAAAGACTTGACGCAAAGATGCAGGCGTTTTTCTTAAAAAGGGGGCAAACTGGAATAAAAGCCTTCTCAGGCCTTCCTGAAAAACCTTTGCTTTTCTAAATCCAAAGAAAGACAAATAGAGGAAAGAAAGCCCACGTTTGCCTCCACCGCAGACATGCATTTCTGGCTCATTAGCATTTATGCAAATGACTTTCTAATTGCAGGCGTAATGACTCTGCCGTGGGAGATTTTTCAATCCGCCATGTTTTTTGTTTCTGCATGCTTCACAGGGATGTATGTTTTTTTCTGTATTTCTCAAAAACAAAAGCGGACCTTTTCTAATGTCCACCCGCCTCTCTGACAGAAAACCTGCAGGAGCTTTATTGCACACTCAGAAAGAGTGGAGGACTTTTCCTTTTTTTTTTTTTCTTCTGTTCCCTGTTATTTTCCTCCAAACAGGCCGTGTTTTCCTGTGGCACCGACAGCAGCCCTTTCTTCTTCTCCGTGCGCAGCGCGGCCGTCAAAACCCCGCTGCTCCTCTTTGAAGATGCGCAACTGTTGGAGAAATTCCAACTTGGAGGTGAGTGTGCTGAGGAGGTGAGGCTGCAGCTCCTCTTTAAAGCACAATGCAGAAAAAGGCAGCACATAAAGGAAGCAGTTTGAGGATCCGTGCGGCTCAGAAAGGGGCGATTAGAGACTTTCATTTTTTTTTCATTTCCAAAAAAGAAAACCTCAGTTTTTAAAAAGAACAATTGAAACGTCCTACATAAATATCTAAAGTTCTGGATTTAATGCTTTATACAAGTTAAAACAATTACATTTAGTTCTTTCTTAACTCTGATTAACTGTCCAAATCCTTTCTTTCTTTTTTTTTTTTTTTTTAGGAAAAAGCAGTGATGATGTATGTCTGCAGGTTTGTGTGTGTGTTGTGTGTAGTGGGGGCTGTCTGTCTGCTTTGGCACAAGGAGGCTGTTTGGCCCCCACAGAGCTGCAACAATATGGGCAGATTTTGAGGGACAAAAGATCTGGAGCTTTGAGTTGCTGAGCACGTCTCTGACACAGGGACAGTGCTGCACTGGGGATGCTGGGGCGTCACAGGAGCTGCAACAAGCTCACATTTTGCTGCTGCACAACAGGTAGCAAGACCTGAGAAATGAAGGTCCGCCTCCAGAGGGTCAGGGATGGGTGCTGCAGCATCAGATGTTCAAATACTACATACAAGGAGGCAAAAATGTGGCTTTATTTTCCCAAAATGATACATCAGACAGAATAAAAAGGACAGCAGAAGCTCCTCTGCTTATGCCAGAATCAATTTCTTAAAGATGATTACCAGTTACTGCCGTTAAACATTGTCTTCACTGTTGCTTTCAAACATCAGCTTCCTTTTTTCTGGTACATGTTAAATAATTAGAGGCCAAATCCTAAAATAAAAAGGCTAACATATGGAAAAAGGAGATTTATCCTGGAAGTTTGAGGATTTTGCTTTATAAAAATGCTGTCGGATTTAAAAAGAATTAAAAAAGAAAGAAAACTGATGTAGTTCATGGTATTCCTTGTACAACACAATAAGTGATAACACAACATAATTAGCTTTAAACTGGCTAAATGAACAATTCTGTCAACTTGTAAGGACCTTCTTGTTGGAGGATAAGAGGATGATGAACAGACAATCTTATGTTCCAAAATCAGCATTTTTGCACTTGTCTCTTCATCCTCACTCCATCCCTCTGCTGTCATTCAGGGAAATCAGTGTCTGCCACTGAACTGGATCGCAGCGCAGCTTTCTGAGCTGAGTGCTTCCTGTCTGTGTGTGTGGGCTGTAAGCACCACTCTTCTTTAAATACACACTGGAGAGCCAAATGTAAACAAACCAGTAAACAGAGAGGAAGACGCTCAAACGCACAACACAAAGATGCTGATCTGCTTTTTTCCCTGATAAACCTGAAAGGCTTTTTAAAAAGAAAACAAGGTGGAGGAAAAAAAAAACCTGGGCTGTTATTTTTGCTGCAAAACAGAGTGACAGATGTCCATACAAAACTGTAGCGGTTTAAAAACCCTGTTTTACTGTTGCCAATATTATATTTCACGTTTTTACAATATAAAGGGCAAACGTTTACGTTTACCTCCTAATATCATTTTAAATAAGGGGGCTTCAAATCATGTAAATGCATTTCTAAAGAACATATTTGTTAATCTAAAAGGTTTATTTGCAGTCATATCAGGAAGGCGCCTGCAGCCATTCTGACATTTTTTGCTGTTTGGGGCAAATTATCATTTTCTTAATTGTGAATTATTCAGCTAGTGTTTACTTTTGAAATGCTACTGGAAAATTACAGTGATTGTTTTTCCAAATAGTTCATTATTCTGGCTGAACATTAATGCACACTTTAATAGACACACTGATGGTGATTTTCAGTAGGATTTTTTAAATATTGAGACAATTAAATGCAACATATTTTATTTTTTTCAGATTTAATTAACATTGCCAAAACTTGATTTTTATTATACATGCATATCATAAAATCCTCACATGAAAGAAAAACAGGAACCATCAGCTGTATAAATTGCATAATTTGAATTATTGGAGCATCCATTCATTCTTTTGAATAGAGCTAATCAATTTTACTCAAATATCTTCTAGATAAACATATAGTTAACAGTAACAGTAGCTTTATGCCATTCTCCTGCATGTACAGAAATCTCAAGTGTTTGGGTTTTGGTTGTAATGCATATTCATTAGAGACTCCTAATTAGCAATTCTAATTTGAGAAAAGAAGCAATTTCATTTTTTATAAAACAGGTAATTCCATTTGTTTCAGTAAATGAAAATGACAGTTTTGTCCAGTTGTGGTATCTGGAGTGGTAATCGGATTACACGATAATTAGATTAAACTGAAAGTGTCATCTTTGAGCTTCTTCTTGTTTGATTTGAAGGAAATAAATAGAAATGTAAGGCTTTGAGATATTTTTTGCATTAGAGTGGGGGAGTTGTTGCCGCCACTGCCTCGCAGGAAAGGCATGGTGGGTGCTAATGAACTTGGGATGTGCCAACACAATGCTGAGCGGCCCCTGTAGTGAATATCGGAGCCAGGGTTCCCATGCAGACGACGGAGGGAGGGTTGTTGAGGAGAGGAGGAGGAGGAGAGGTGATGAGGAGGATGGAGGTGAAGGGGGGGGGGGCTCGATCAGTCCATTGTGCCCGCTCCTTAGCCCATTAGCCACCACCAACCACTCCGCTTGCCCAAGAGGAGATGGAGGACCTGCCCGCCCGCCCGACTGCCTGCCGGCCCGGAGTCGGTAACCAGGCATCAGGAAGGGTGAGAGGAGGGGAGGAGAGAAACCGTATTTAGGGTTTGATCTCCAGGAAAGCGCCC
Organism: Oryzias curvinotus; assembly: GCA_023969325.1. Taxonomy (NCBI): domain Eukaryota; kingdom Metazoa; phylum Chordata; class Actinopteri; order Beloniformes; family Adrianichthyidae; genus Oryzias; species Oryzias curvinotus. The sequence goes on from CM043721.1 coordinate 29,557,178, forward strand.
AATTTTGAGGAGAAAGAAAAGGGTAGCCCGCGACACTGAAGGCACAGAGAGCCCCCCGACAAACTGGGGGCTGACAAAGTTGTCTCTTTGGCAGTCGCGCCTCCTATTCAAGCAGTAATTTATTCAAAGGAGATTTTTATCCCCGCGATCTGATTATTATGATAATGAAGTGACCCAGACCCCCTTTCTTGGCTCTTGTCTGCGGACTTGGGGCTCGGCGGTGACAGTAAAAACTGATTTTGCACGGTCTTCACCCCCTGCGCGCATTCCTGGACTCCTCTATATCAGACGCGGACAATGCGAGCGGTGGATGCGCGCACTTGAGCCAGGCGCAGGGACGGAGGCCGCAGTCTCCGCCTGGGGGGCTTTGTGTCAAACGAATACTAATAGCCAGACAAGATTACAAGAAACTTTTTATAATCCCACATGGGCCAAAACGGCCCGGAAAACGACACGCCTGGCAGATTGATATTCTCAGACAGGGAATAAGGCAGCAGAGGTGCGCACGAGGCACGTTAATTAGGAAATCAATTGTGACTTTTATCCTGAAATTGTCTTGATATATTGCTAAAAAAAATGACAATACCGTCCCCAAAAACTAGATTAAAATAAAGATTCAGAGCTTTATATGAGCTTCCATGCCTCTCAGTATGCGTATTTTTTTTCCTAGAGGGTGGAGACAAAAAACCAGACCTGCATCGTGTCATAACGGGGAGGGCCTTGGCGGTGCCGCTATATGCTTTTAAAGCAAGCTGTTTTAAGTTCATAATGCATCTGACGCAAGGAATAGAGTGCGATGAACGGCGCGGAGGAGGGGGGAGGCGAGATCCACCTCTGAGAGGAATAATGGGGATGATAAAGCGGGGGAAGGGGGGGGGGGACCCGTTGGAGAGAAGCTGAATGGATGGAGCTAGAGAGACGTCACTGCCAGCAGCAGCCATGAAGACAGTGCGGTCCAGCCTCCGGCGAGTCAGTTGCTCTCAATCTCCCGAGACGCTCGCTTCTCGGTTCGGGAGAGCGGATGCCGCAGAGGCTTGCAAGCGATGGCGTGAGTATAAAACACAATGCTTGGTTTTCTTGGAGGTAATTCGTTGGATTCTTTTTTTTGTGTGTGTGTGGCTAAAATCAAGGAGGGACGTTTGCATCCGCGGGCTCCAGCGCCTGTCTGTACACAGGAGCAGGATGCGCCCACAGTCTGGATGAGACGAACATCATGGGCGCCGTTTGAGCTCTCTTTACGCTTGATATGTTCTCGATTCTGCGCCTGTTCATCCGGATGCGTTCAGGAGAGAAGTGAAAGATGGCACTTCTGTCACAACAGCAGCGGATCAGAGGCGTCAGTTGTACATTTTGCCCACGTTTGATTACCTTTCCCCCCTCTCCAGTCTGCATGTAATGCTGCAGATGCAAAATAGCTGGAGGGGATTCATTTCTTCAGGGTGAGCGGCGAGGTGCGAAGGTGCTGCAAAGGTCACAGTCGAGTCTGTACTGTCTGGATGCAGGAGGAAGCACATCCACGAAAGAACAACTTCCAATTGGTGCGTTTCAGTTCTGAAAGAAACGCGCTCCTTTTCACAGCTTCAGTGACGCAGTGTGCGCGGCTTCATTTGCGCCATTCACATGGAGTCATGACGGCGCGCGCAGCTCTGATTTCATTTTCACACCTCCATGCAGCAGAGAAGGGTCAATTACCCACCTAGACCAGTGACAACTAGAGAACCCGCCAAGATATCATTACAAAAAAACAAAACAAAATCAACAACCAATCTGAGACAATCGTATAAAACAACAACACTAAACCTTTTGGATTCTGTTATTTTTAATCAAAAACAAAGCTTGGAATGACTATGCGGCTTAAATATGAGGATTAGTGGCACACAGACGTGCAGTTCATGCGTAATGAGAGAGCTGTGGCTTTTAACGTCCATGTAGTTGGTGGATAACGGGATCACAAGGCCAAATATCCACAGCACACGTGTGCGCCTATGGGCCTGCACCACGAACACGTGTGCGCTCTTGTCTCGCCATGCAACGCGGAGCCCTGACAGGCTGCTCAGAAATCCAAAAGGAAAAAAATCGGATTCAGGCTACATGCGGGGTTTTTACGCAGATGTATGAGGAAAAGAGCACAGATTCAGAAAGATGTTTAATTATTCATATCTGGTCCAGTAGAAGGCACTGATTTGTGCATATTTAGGCTGGTTTTGACCCAGATTTTTCTGATATTAATGCCATTGCAAACCTCCATAATTCAGAGATGTTGTATGTTGTAACAACACTGCGTTTTTACGGTTGTAGCTCTGATTTAGCGTCATTCTCAGTGCGTTTTTGTCCACCACAACAACACAGGCGCTTCAGCACGAGGTCTACGCCTTTCCAGCCCTTGTATGCTTATGCAAACAACTTTTGGCCATTGTTCAAGGCTGTTAATATATACGTTCAACAGCATTCGTGCGCAGCAATAGCTATCTGTTTCTTTTGGAATTTAAAACAATTTATTTTTACCAGGGGTCCAGGGGAGAGCCATGCTGTGGCCTGAAAAAACGTGGCTTACTCTGTAGGTGACCACAGCAGATCTTACTGTTACATCATTTGCAGCCTTCAGCTGACAAACCTAAGAAAAACCTAAGAAAACCGCCAAGTTTTGAAAATGGCACTGAAGGGAGTTATTGACGCATATACGTTTGATTTGAAAAATGTGGAATAAATTTGAACGTTTTTGGTCAAGTGAGAAATTAAACTGTAAAAACAAAAAACAACTGTTTTTTTTTTTTTACAGAAAAATGAAAGCGGGGCTATAATAAAGAATGGCACAATCATTAAAACCGCAGTTTAATACATTTGTGCAGCAAAAAAAAACAAAAAAAAAACAAAAACAAAAAACATTTGTTTTTACTAGAAGTTACAACCCTTTACTGAAAAAATGATTAAATCGCAGATCTTTAGTTCACATACTCTGCCCAGAATCCGCCTTATTATTATTATTTTTTTTTACTGTTGATTCTCACAACAAAATGACGTCCATGTGTGCGTTTACTTTTAACAGAGAGCTCAAAATGTAGCATCTGAATTTCAGCCTGCTCCATAAAATGGCGTAAAATAAATTCAAACAAAAACGCGTGGCTTTAATCAGACGAGAACAAGTGACACTTCATAATTGGAACCCATTTCCTGCTAATCAGCTCTGCCTCTTTGCATGGATTTGGTTGTTTTTAATTCTCCAATTAGAGGTGACGGATTTGAGTGACGTCACGCGCGCCGTGGCCAACGGCAGAGGCTGATGAGCTTTGTTTAAATGAAGGAGAGCCCACCTCCACTGATGCTTGAAGTGTATTTTTGGATTTTGATCTGGGGGGGGGGAGTTAAAGGAAAAGAGTCCCCCCCCCCAAATGGGTTTCTTTAGAGGTTTTATTGGCTGTAAAGGTCAGAGACACTTCAGACACCAACCTTTATTTATTTAATTTGATTTTATGTGTCTGTAATGAGAAGAATAAGGTAATTGTAAAAATAAAAAAGCAATAAAAAAGAATCAAACGAAACGGCCTTTAATGCAAACAGCACACCTATAAACAATACCAGCTTTTAAGGTCAATAAGAAAATAATCAAAACATTTTCCATTTTTTTTAAATTGTGAAAATGTTTCATAATATGGCCTGAATGCATTTTTCCAGACTCAATTAAAAAAAAAATCCAAATCCAAATGTTCTGTGAAATTAAAATTAATTCTTAAATTCTATGTAAATAGGCTAAAGTCATTTCTAAAAGAATAAATAAGTATAAATGTAATATGTAAATGAATAGTTTACTCTTCTGAGGTATTTATGATGTTCATATTTTGCAGCAGAGAGTGTGTGTGAGGCTGCACATGGTGCACATTTAACTTTAAGCTTCCTCCACTGCGTATCCTCTGATACTGTATGTAATTATGTGGTAAACATGTGAACACTCACATGATGATGCGTGAGGATGTTTGTATGATTCAGTCAGAGCTCTGTGACTTGAGATGCGGCTTTTCTCTGAAATGGGCCTGGCTCCAGACATGCGGATGGAGACAAAGCATCTGGAGTGCGAAGATCTGTGCCATGGCAAAAGGCAAAACACCTTTTAGTAAAACTGAGAAGAGCAGCTGTTAGTTGTAACCTTGAGGGAGAACAATGCCGGGGAGACGTGCTGCTCACTGACGTGGATGCAGTCGCCTCTGCGTGCTGCCAGTTGAGTCATGAGTGTTGGGGTTTGTGTGATGGTGGATGAAAACGCTCCGCGCCTCGCCCTGCGCTGTCACCCTCTCCCTCAGTATCTTCTCCATCTCTGCCTCTGTGTTCAGTCGGAGAGCTTTTACTTGGCAGTGGCGTTTGTGGGGGAGGAGACTGCAACAACAGGGATGTGGGCACACAGAGCAGCTTTAATTAGATGGGGCCTCATGCCGTGTGCCACTACTGCTTATGTGAGGCAGAGTGTGTTGCAGCTTTGTCTAGCTTTCGAAGATGGGAAGATGGATTTTTGTGCGTTTACCTCAATTTGTGCATCTTTTGGACATATTTAAGTGTTAAGGGGAACAATGAAAGTGGGTTTTCATCATTTTTTTCTCGTTTTATGTATGTACATGTACATCTTAATACCCTGGTTTTGGCACCAGTGGCGACTGCTTTGGCATCAGATAATGCAAATGAAGACAAACCAGTTTTCCTTTGTAGTCAAACACCCAGGATCTTCTTTTAATTCAAAAATGCATTTGGGTCATGGCGGGGGGTGGCGTTTGAAGACATCAACCTCCTACAGAGCGAGTCAGCGGGCAAGGCGGGTATGCTACAGGGATGGACGCCAGGCCTCAGGAGGGAAGGCTGGCGCTGCAGGTTTGGATTGGTTCGCCAACTTTTAGAGACTGTTTTTTTTCTATTGGTTTATCTTGCAAATCATTTGTCCTGTGGAGTTTCTAAAGCGCAACCATTACTCATAGGACAATCAAAGCTATTAGCAGACAAAGGGTGGGCCCTGATTGGTTATCGCGGCACTAGGCGGGGTATCTGTGGCGTCAGAAAACGAAGGGCTGGGTTATTTAGCAGTTCCTTTGAGTTTGGTTTGAACTATGAACAGTAATCATGTCAAGTTTTTTTTTCTGTACATTTGATTTAATCCCAAATTGATACCTTAAATAAGTGCTGACCTTGACGTATGATATTTGTGATTCTTTTCGTCTATCTATAGGTCATAATTTGGCCCATGTTTCTATACCTGCTTTTTAAGAAGATGGGAAGCCTTCGGGGTTGATTGTTATCTTTGGTTATCTAGCTGTATGAGTGATGTACATTCTTCATAAAGCTAGATAACCGAAAGTAACAAGAATCCCATTACACTCCTGTAAAGGCATCGTGACATCTCCCTCCGAAAAAAGACAAAAAGGAAAGCCCTAAGACAGGAGTGGACAACAGTCTAAAGAAGATGGGATGAAAAAGCTGCCGTAGGTAAGTTACACTACTTTTACTGCAAGTATTTGGAAGAAATGCCTATTTTTAACTATATATAATATATTACGAGCAATTAACAACTAGAAGTAGTGAACATTTTCTGCAGCTCAGTGATTCATAAAAGTAAGGTTGGCGCAACAGGATCACTTTTAATCTAATAAGCTCCATGATCCCTGTGTGTGGCTGCATGCAGGGGCTTAGTATCACATGGCCAGTAGAAAAAAAAAGAGGGGTCGTTTAATACGTCTGTGTTGGCAAACCAGTTGGGCCAACAATCTGTTTCGTCCTCATAAATGTCAGGTTTTATCTTTGGCATCAAAAGAACTTAAAAAAAAAGGAAAGCTTCTTATCCATGCATGTAGCTATGAATTATACATTTATTCTAGATTGGAGGTAACCGTGTGAGTTAAGAAAGCTCCTTTTGAGTTAATCTGGAATCCCATGGCGGTATCTAAAGTGAGTGGCACGATTTTTCAGTCTAGTTTTGTTAACTTCTCTGCTGTTGATTTCTTCCCCCTCATTCCTACCTACCCCTTTCACACTTTTGCATGAAAAGATGTTTAGTTTGGGGTCGTGGGTGTTGTTTGATTTGATGTGACAGTTGGCTTGGTTTTGAATGGGCCGTAGCAAAGCCTTTATTGCTCGTGGTGCTTCCATGTGGAAAGGCCTTATGGGATCTCACTGAATGCTGATGTGTGTGCATGCAAGGCTCAGGGGGGGTGTGGTCCAGGAGCAATCAAGCAGAAAAAACCCCCAGTGACAAGATCCATGAGCGGGAGAAGGAGAACAATCTCAGCTTTTAGGGTCTTTACCGGAGCTCACGGTGAGGCGTAATTGGTCAATCAGATCTTCAACCTCAAGGCCTCCGATGGCTGATTGAAGGTGTGATTTTTGTCCTGCCCATCAAAGCCAAAGGGTCGCTCCTGCTGAGTTAGGCCGCTCAGGATTGTTCTCAAGGTCCCAAGGCTGCAGCTCTATAATGTTAGCAGCGAACTCCAATTGCGAAAGATATTCCACTTGGTTTCACCACAGTTTTGCTGAAAGATCTCCCCCTTGGGTGTAAATATATTCAGCTTGACACCAAACAGTTGTGTGTGGCTGAGGTGAAATTCCAGAGCTTGTGTGGCAGCCGGAACTGGCAATGCTTCTTCAGGCCCTGCAGCCTTTCTTCCTGCTGCATTGCAGGTGCTGAGTGTGACATTTGGGTTTAAGGCTTGGCTGGGAGAGGAGAGGAACCAAGGTCTTGACAGGAAGTGGCAGCTAGACATGTCATCGTCTTTGATGGCATAGCAACACCTGGTTTCCTCTTTAGATGTGTTGCTGTTTGGTTCTTCACAGACACGTCTGAATGGGTGCAAAAAGAAAATAAAAGGTTGCATCAAAGAAATAGGTTGACATTTTTTTGTGTCACTAACGGTGTAGGTCTGAGTGAGAGCCAAAGCCAAGAACAGAATGTGTTCATACCCTAAGCAGTGGCCCGGGAGATGCATGTCATGGTCCAAATGCTTTGTTCCGTCTTTGTGTGTGGCACAGTTATATCGCTAAAACTTCTCGCTGGGGAGCACAGAAAAGGGACCGTCTTGGCTCTCGCCTGCCTGAAAATGAGTTCCTAAAAACACCTTAGGGTCTTTGCTCTCACTCCCTCTTTTTGTATGTCCCTTGGCAGTGTCTGAAATAGAAAGAAGGCTCATGGAGAAATGATGGAGAAGGAAAGAAGCCAGAAAGAGGAAGGAGAAGGAGGAGGGTGGTGGATTTGTCTTAGCTTTCATGCACTAGGAAAGCAGATTTAGACTCTTAGTGTTAAATAGAAAACAGCCATTGTGGTTAGATCCTGCTTGCCCCCCCCTACCAGTAGACTTTACAGTCAATAGAGCTAGTCCACTTGTCACCAAGGGACAATGCGCTCCTTTTCCTCTTCTTTTAGGGCTGTCGAGTCCGAGCAGTCAGACACTTTTCTGAATAAGACCCAGTGATTCTTGCCCCCTTTTCTCTGCCTCTCTTTCTTTTGACAGAACACACCAACAGGGCTTGGAAAATGGCTTCTCTGTTGGGCCAGGGGGCAAAGCCAGACCTTGTTATTTTCTACAACACTGGCAGTCCTTTCACCCTCCCTTTGCTCACACAGAAATGAATGTATCTTAGACAGTTGCAAAGTCAATGGGCCTCTGCAAACAAAGGAGATTAAGTTTGGCAACTTAGCAGTAACAGGTGTACTTTGAGTACACTCAGACCACACGGAGGGCCGATACTGGTCCCCGACCCGCTGCTCTCTTTGCCCCTCTGAGGGTTTCAGTTTAGTTAAACAAAACTTAAATTTGCATTACTTTTGAATAATCATTATGTCCAGATTGTGCTGACTTTTTGAGGAAATTGTGCTTGCAGCAGCACTAGCTTGTTATCACTTTTGTGAAAACTATACTGGAGTTTTCTAACAGTTTTCTGTCTCGATTTGTCCCACGGGAGTTTTCTCCAGTAATATTTAAATCTCGACGAGTATTCAGTAAACAATGTAGACACACAGAGAAGAAACAAAGGGCTTCCAGCTTCGTTTTGAAGCCTAAATGTATTCTCACATTTAGAATTGAGTGAAGTTGTAGGTGGAAAGTTGTCTTTTAGAGAATGACTGAGCTTTTTTCTGTCTGCAGATTTTTCTTTGGCTTCAAAAATTAGACTACTGAGCAACAGTGCAAACAGAGAAACTCGTGCATAAAACATGCATTTGTTTCTGTTATTGATAAGCTTTGCACAGAACCTCTGTATTTAGAAAAGTCAATATGACTTAGCAAAACATCCCATAGAGGGTCTGTTCAGACTGAAGCTGCTCTGGCGGCTATTGTCTACTCTAGACTGTTCTCTCACACACCTACATGTCCAGAGTAAGCACGTCATTTCATTGTTGTGTGAGCTGTTAATATCAGCCGCTTCACAATGGCGTCCATTCGTGGTATTTGCATAAGGCACTTTTCCAACAAGGACCCAGAGAGGGCTTGAAAGCTGGCCCACTCCAGTGCCAGTGGCAAAAAAAATGTCAAGTGCCAATTAGGAGAGGTTTGCTACCATTCAGCTGTACCCCACCCCTGTAGACCTTCCCCTCCATGCTCAGCTACCCCAACTCTCTCACACTCCAAGTCACCCCTAGTTTTACCGTCTTATTTGAGTTTCAGACGCAGCTTTCCCCTCCTGACACCCAGAGACAAAAGCTGGCTCCCTCCTCTGCTGGCTAATGAAGGATCCTTTCTGCTGGGCTGGGGTGTGGGTGAAATCAGACTGCGTGCTCCCTCCACTGATTAGTCAGCTTTCTTTGTTGATTACTCTGAATGGAAAGATTTAGGAACGGTGTAGCTAGACCAGCAAACTAGCATCACCTGCTTCGGAATACCGAACAAAAAACCCAAAAAGTTTGTATGAAGTTGGTTTAAATGCTGTTGTTGATATTTGAGAGCTGTAAATTCTGTAAAGACTAATTTTGATTTCAAACTATTATCTTTTCACTGGCAGAAACAACACTACAGATGTCAAAAATGCAGCATTATTCACAGGAACTGCATCTGTCAGGTGTGGAGTAGGCGATGAGAGGACTCGCGAGCTTTATCCATGCTCTTGAATTTAAGTGACGTAATTTTTGTGCCGGGAAAGCCCTCGACACCAAATACATAAACACACTTTTGTCCTTTAAAAAAAATAAATAAATAAATAAAAAGCAAGCATGGAGTAAAAATGAAATAAAAAAAGATGAAGTCACTGGCAAAACAAAACAGCCACTGATGTTATTCACAGAGCGTTTACCTAACTCGCAGCCTCCTGCCACTCAAAAGGATTGTTCTCTTATCCCTTTTTTCTTTCATTCAATCTTTGTGTCGAGTTTTTTTTCCCGTTCCCACCCTTGATTCTCAGATGGTCGGACCTGATTTGCATGCATTTGCATAATGAAAGTCATTTGCATGCTCAGGGGCAGACTGTACCATGAGAACAGACATGAAAAGGAACCTGAATGGGGAAAAAAAAACGTGTGTGTATACTTTCTTCCCTCTGTATGAATGGCTCGATTTAAACGTTTCTATAAACTTCTCCTGTGTGTTTTGATTTTAAAACCGCAGTTTAAATTTTTTACCTCTAACCTCCCGATTTCTGTGTCCCTCTTTTCTGTGCAGGGCATCACACCAGTAGCTGACAACTGGCACAAAAAAAAGATAGAAAAACAGAAAAGAAGGAGGAGGAGGGGTTGCTGTTGATTCTGCCCTCCCTTTCTCCTCGCCCTTCGCTGCATCGCCTCTTCCCTCCTCCACTCCATCCTGAGTAGGCTGCCCCTTTTTCCTGTACAGCGAAATGCAGCCCGCTCCACCATCTTAGAGAAACACTGGCATGAAATGGCAGTGGGGAGACCAGTGAGTGCAGGTAACTCGCCAAACCTACTGTGCCCACCGAACGCAGTCATTTCACCTGCGCCATCCTGACTCTTCATCCTCATCTCCCCGGTTAAATGCTGTCCTCTCCGACGGCGGGATGCAGTCTTTGCTTTTAATCACTCCAGATATGATTGTTAATTACGTGATTCTCGAGATGCGGCAACGGGAGGGAGGGGAGGGAGGGTGAGTTGGTGAGGGTGGAGCGTGTTTTGTATGTGTTCACAATAATTCGCCGCATCTCTCAGAAGGCTTTCAGTGGGCATCTGTCCTTGAAGCGCCAATTTTTATTTCCCTTTTAGGAATTCTGATGCCATCCTCACATCCTGACATGGCGGCGGATGCCATTTTGGAGACACGAACAGAGCCTCAATGCATGAACCCGTACATAGTTGAGCAGCTTAGGGGTTTGGAAATATGTTTAAGTCCCACACCATCATGGAATACGATTAGATTAATCTTTTGCGGTGTGTTGAAACTGCTAATAGGTTAATTCCGAAAACCTTTTCAGTTTTTCCCTCATCTCCTTACTTGAGATCAGCAGAAGGATCAAGGGGTGGAATGCGTCTCTAAACCGTAAAACCAAAGCAACCTTTGAGGGAAACGATGGAACGATTGAAAACGTGATAAACCAAGTGTCTGTGCCTGAAACCCTCTCCTGAAGCAAACGGCCAGGGCCGGAGGGCCATCGACTGGGAAATAATCGAGCATTGTTTTCCCCTCGATGAGCTTGCTGTAGTGCAACATTATTTCAAGTTGGAAAACCGCTTAAACCAAAACAGCAATTAGAGTTTGCTGCGATTGATTAAGCAAAGCAGCTGGTAACAATGTCTGCTATTGTCCTCGTTACAGAGAGACCTGTCTTTGTTTTTGTCTGTGCTTAAAGGGAGACTGTACTAATGCTAGATTCTACAGGTTCTGGTCCTATAGAGGAGGGATCTGGCACCTGTATGTTATTCTAATAAAATAAGATTTATAATACATTTCTGAGAAGGTCATTAACCTCTGGCGTCCACATTTCACATTTTGGATCTATTAGTTAATTCTATGGAGCTAGAGCCCTGTGAGTACATGTTTGGAGTGTTAGCTCAAATATCAGCTTAGGTCTTAAGTGGTTAAGACAATGACTTCGTTTTATCAAATATTAAACGACTACTTCTCCTGAAATTTTATTAAACTATCATGCGATGCAACTCCACAAATTAGGTCAAGATTTCAGCGTCTGAATTTTGGGACGACGCAGCTTGTAGAAAGCGTTGTTTGGCTTCAACGATAAGTTTTCTGGTAAGTGTGTCAAACCCAAAGTGCACTAATCACCCCCGGGCTTCCATAAACAGGTGGTAGATTGAGCAAAAGAAAAAAAAAAAAACAAGGGGGGGGGGGGGGGGGTAATTCTCAATTTACGGTGTAAATTATGCAGAGCCCCAAAACAATGCAAACAGTAGACAGTGGAGTGGCTGGCGTGGGTTAATGAGATGATGAGAAGCCTGGGAGGGTCGGGAGCTGATAGAGCAGAGAGGGGGTTGGCAGCTTGTGTCTGGATCGCTGCGTGAGTGTGTGTGTGTGTGTGTGTCTGTGTGAGGGTCTGGAGGAGCTTTGGCAGGGGTGCAGACACTCTTCCGTCTGCACAAACCCCAGCGTCAGCACCCCTCCTGACCAGACTGAGTGCTGCAGAGGGAGGGGAGGGCTAGCAGGCAGCTGGGGCACCCTACCCCCATCGCCCCTGTAAGTGCACCAGCCTTGGGAAACTCTGTGTCAGGGATCCCCCAAACACTGGCACTAGGAGGCCCCCCAAAAGTCTGGCTTCAACCTCCCCCTGATTACTACTGTCCCCTCCTTCCTCTTGTCTCCCTAAACACCCCCCCCCCCCTCCCTCCACACTACCGCCACCACCTCTTTCTCAACCTAATGTGAGACTGGGGGCCTGGGAAGGACTTCAAGTTCACGGCCAGACCTCCTATTGAGCTGACAGCCTGACTGTTTGCTCAATTCGGCTCCCTTTTCAGAGTCCACGCTCGGGGGGGGGGGCACTGAAAAGGGGGCAGGAGGATGCAGAGAGGGGGGGGTTAGATGGGACACCCCAGCACTGTGATAGCTATTCATTCAGCCAGGGGGAGACAAGTAAAAAGGGTAGCGAGAGTGAAGAGGAATGGAGAGAGAGAGAGGGGGGGGGGGGGGGGTGCTGCTGCATAAAGAAAAAGCGAGGAATCCAGGCACAAAGTTTGCTTTGAGGGGTGTGCGCCTCTCTCACACTCTTTTAGACTCTTAATTACCGGCGCCTTCCACTTTTTCTTCCCTTTCTCTAACTACATCCCCCTCCTCATCCTCACGGCACAAACAGTCCCGAACACACAGAAAACAGTGATGGCAATCATTCTCATCATCCTCTCCATCCCATGCTTTATTAGGCCACATGCTGGGGCTGTAAATTTACCATTAACAAGCTCATTCACTGTAGTCCCCTCCACAAAACAAGACCATCATGCCAATAACTCAAACCGACACCAATACCCAAAACTGCCTTTTATGCCACCAACCTTTTGCAGTCACAGACTCCCCCCCCCACAACCCCCCCCCCCCCACTGTTTCCTCTACGGCTGCGCTCTCAGAAGCACCGTGTCGCTAAATGCCAACTCTAATGCGATGCTTGCTAATGGCTCAGGTAATGCTAATTAAAATGAAGTTTTTTTTCTTTTTGCTGCCAAGCAGAGCCACCGCATCGTTGCTGAATTCTGAACTGAGTGACCCGCTGTAATATTTAGAGTTGCTTGTCTGAGCTGCATAGCATTTTTATTAAAAAAAACATTAAAAAAGGAGTGGGAGGCTTCTGAAGTCTGAGTGACTCTAGCTTAGGGTGTGTCACATGCTTCCTCTTTGTATTAGCAGCTTGCAGCGTACCAGGCTCCTGATCAGGCCTTTCAACTTGAGCCTCAATCCGCTCAGCTGGTACACGGAGCTGTGCTTACCTCCGACATGTTTAGGTCACGCACCGAACGGAAAAAAAAAAAAGAAAGTCCAATAAGTGATTTTTCCTGCTAAAAGAGCGACGAAGACAAGCCCTCTTTTGATACTCCCAAATTGGAATTCTCTATCCAGCGTCTGAAATAATTGTTTTGACATTCTCATGATTGGCCTCACGTAGTGCTTTGACTCACTCGGTATAATCAAAGCTGTATCCTAATGTCATTTTTCTTTCACAGATAAATGTTGGCATTCCGGACGGGGGGGAGGAGGACTCCAGAATGGACAGAGCGCACAATCGGCGGACAGCAAGACTTCTTTGTCGCCTTTCAGCGGGGGAAAACAAGTATGAAAGCGCTGCTGTCTGCACACAAGTCACCAGGGATCCTTTCCTCGGCTGTGGGAGGCTGTGCATTATTTGACACGACAGTCAACCTGGACTGTTTGTGAACACCTCCTGGTGTTTTAACTGAGTAAACATCTTTGTGGATTGCAGGAACACGCGGTCTTGTGCAGATGATGGGCAGCTTGAAGAGTTGGACACACTGCTCTGTAATTGTGACTTTCTTTTCTATTGGAGGTACATCCCTGCATGATGTTGCTTTTATCTTATGTGCCCGTATGCAATAAAACAAGAAGCAGAAACTAATACGTAGGCTCCGCTTACTGTAGGCTTTATTGGATTTAAGTTGTAGCCCAAGTTTGGTTCCGCTTTTTTTGTTGTTTTTGTTCTAGTTGCTAGGATTCAAAAGACACGCGAATGTGAGACTCACGACAGCAGCGAATAATACTGCACTGCGATTGGACAGCTCCGTGTGTCACATGACACAATGGCGAAGGAGTGAGCTGTCGTCTTTATACTCTATGCAACTGTTCTTAGACCGACCTTCTTATTACCCCTTATTTTCAATCTTGCTTTGGGTTTGCATTTTTAATTGTATTTTTGTTTGTTTTTGGGGCTAAAAGGTTTTTTTTTTAGATACTTCTCCCATTTTTTTATTGCATATTTTTCTTGCTGGAGCCTACTTTGTCAAGGTATAGAAAATCCTAGTTTGTGTGTGTGTGTGTGTGTAACAGATATTCCAGTACAGCTTAGGTTTATCAGTGCTGAACGTCACATTTGCAGCTCGTTGATTTAGCAAGCAGGAGTAAACGTGGACTGGAAGGTTTAATATTGCTGTTGGTAGGAGTGAGTTGGATCAGCAGGAAGTGCATGGTGGCAGCAGGTAGACACATACCCCAGGCTTCCCAGCAGGCTTTGAGAAGCAGCAATTCCCTACAGTTACCTGCTTCGCTGCAATGATACATCTTTGGATGAGACATGACAAATACATTAGCTTCAAACACTGCCGTAATATCCTGTTCTTGACATGAACACACACACACTCACAGCCACACATATATATGCATCAAAGCTTGTTTTATCGCAGGCTAATTTATTCTGTATTAATTTTTGTGAAGTGCCATTTTTTTATTACAATTGATAATCTATGCAAATCTTTCAAATATTACTTTAAACAATCTATGCAGTGTCTTTGCAATTGATTCAAAGCAGACTATTTTAGCTTAATTTAAAAAAAATGTATTCTTTTGATAATCATGCAGTGCTCGAGACAATTACTTATCTGCCTGGATAAGCTTGAAATTGTGTTTTTAATCTCTGGCAAAAAGAGAGTCACTCATTTGTAAGTCAGAGGCGTGAAAACCATGAATTTTATCCTAAAACAATTAAATATGTTGCAAGTACAAAAAAATATATTTTTTTTTCCAACTCTGTCTATACAAACTCAATATGTGTATGCTCATCCTTGTCTATTTTGTATATGTGTAACATTATTTGTCCTATGCAATGTCACTGCCAGGAATTTGGTCACCACATGTGCCTTTTATGCAAAATTTTGTTGGAATGTGAATAAAAGTTTACATTGAAAACAATGCAAATTTGAAAAAGTGTCTTTTTTTATTAACTGTTTTATACATATTTTATACACTTAGTTCATTTTAAGATTTATTTAAAATAGGATGTGCTGTAGATAATTTTAAAAGCTGAAAGCTCAGTTATTGTGTTTGCTTTAAAAATAGGATTTAGCTGCACAAAGTTATTTAGCCAAATAAATATAATAAAACCGTTATTTGGTAAAGTAATCTTTTTTTCCTTGATTCTATAGGATTTTTTTTCTCTTTTATTTGAAAATAAATCACAATAAAG